>OZ034817.1:39175994-40405057 GCA_964030455.1 Linum trigynum | reverse complement strand
CTTAAGAAAATTAAACACTGTGAATTGAAAGTTGATGTTCAAGTTGGTGTCAAAACACAAAATAATAATCACATTCACGACAATCAACAAAAGTGGACATAAAGGGCACAAATATTACCTGATATGGAGAACCATCATTCTCCAATGGATTCAACATAAACAAATGTATCTATCTTGTCACCTACGTCTTCATACATGGAATGTTCAATGATTTTGCATTTGGTTCCTGCAAGATCAATTACAACATAATTCAAACATTACACATATCATCACATAGCCAGAAACCAAGTAAATTTTGATTTATTCAGTAATGAGGATTGTTACAGCAGTTGTGATCTTATATACAGAGAGAGAGGGATAAAACACCAATTGTTGATGCCCTCTTCATCATAATCTAACCATCAAAACCCAGAATAATGGCTCAAGCTTTCCCAGTTGTGTGTGGTGTGGTTGTAAAGGACATAAGTAAACATCAGACTATAAGTAACCAATTCAAACTCTTCGATATTGATCAGTAAATCAGAAGTTTAAAAGTGGTTGAACTCTCAAACCACAATCCTTTCGAACTCAGTAGGAACAAATTCAACCACCACCCCAAAGGCACAAATCATTTAACCTTTGAAAGGGCAAAAAACATTCAGAAAGCTACAAATACTATGAACTGAGGCAAATAATTTAACTTCAAAATCAAATCCCTGGCCACCTCCCATGTGCCACTTCCCTGGCCGAAATGAACCCAAAATCTGCTCGTCTACCATCGTTCTGTCGTTCCCTGCACATCACTTACCATAAACGAATCCTGAACCCGCCGACCCTCTCTCTAATCCCTTGTCTCGAACGTTCCTAGCTCTGTTGGAGAGAAAGGGTGGCGCTGTCCTTGTTCGTCTCTGTCCGCTCTGAAGAAGAGAAGAAGGCCGGTCTCTCCTTCACGCTCCTCGATTGACCGGAGAAGTAGCATAGACGGTGAATCAAGGTAATGTCAATAAGTACGAGCAAATCGAAAGAACACAACGGATTTGACATGGTATCCTAAAGATCCGGACTAGCTGTGGTCTCCAAAGTGTTCCACTACAAAACGGCTTGCTTGCTTATTACCAATGTTGTCAGTAGGGCCGGCTATTTGGTCCGGACAGTTTGGTTTTACCCGAAACCGGACCGTATAATCCGGATCGGGACCGGACTGGGACCGGATAGCAAACAATGCAATCTCATATTCGGGTTTAGATTTGAGGTAAAAAACTGGATAAATACCGGATAAGAGACCCAAACACCTACAATCAAGATAAAATTGGGACTGAACCGGGTCAAGACCGGACGGTATCCAATCCAATCTTTGGTCCTTATATTCCCGAAAAAGACCGGACTGGGACTGGACCAATTTGGTCCAATTTAACCGGACCGGACCGTATAGCCATCCCCAGTTGTCAGAACCGAACCCGAGCTTGACCCGGTATTGTGAACGGCTCATACTTTAGTGGTCCAACCGGTATTAGACCGATAAAAAACCGTTAGAGAACCAATATCTTATAAACAATAAAATCATAAGTAGAAGACATATAAAGTAATAATTTAACAATTTTATGACTAAAATAAAATTTGCTTTGCAGGTATCATTTACTAATTTGACAATATATATGTAAAGCACCATCAGAAACCCTACTACCCACCTTCTCATGCGCCACCCTCTCCCATTGCAATATACATTGCAACTAAATAATAAACCCTAATCCCACCCCCACCCACCCTCCCTCAGCGCCGCTCACCCCTCTTTATCTCTTCCATCTCTCTCTCATCTCTCAATACCCGAACTCAATTACCAAACACTTAATCGGCCTCTCACCCCTACAGTGATGACCATTAACTGAAGGGGATGGAGGACTTAGACCGATTCAGCGACGCTTTTTCCCTGTTTTAAAGGAAACCCTCGCCGATGTCGCCGTCGGGAGGAACACCCACTGCTACTCTTCGATTTTCGCGCGAAAGGCATGGGTTCGCCGGCAACCAAACGGTCGGAAAACCAAAAACCGGTCGGACGGTTCGAGCAGCTCGAATGGTTAACCATTTCGGCCGCTCAAAAACCGGTTTTACTTACCGTTGCGGCTATTAGAGGGTTCCGAACCAGATTTGTGTCTGGGTGACGATTTTATCGGTCCGACCGACCGGCTCGGTTCGGTTTTAACAACACTACTTATTACAGAGATTAGGCGCGTATAACCTTATATATCGGGACCTAGATTAACTTAATTATCTGACAACTTATGCGGCTATTTACAAAGTGGTAATCTATCTATCTAAATTAACACCCTCCCTCAAATTGATATGTGATTCTCACCATCAATTTGGATGACAAGTACCAATGTCTGCTTAATACTACAGCCTTTGTAAGTAAGTCTGCAGTATGATCTTCTATATATAGATAGCCAATTTGTACCACTCCTTCTGCTGCTAGTCGTCTGATATAATGAACATGTATCTCAATGTGCATGGTTTGGTCATGCAATACTGGATGAATGACAGTCTTTATCGCACTAGTGTTGTCCCTATATAATTTCATAGGACTTCTACATTCAACGCCTGACTCGCTCCGAATATCACAATAAAATTCCACCTAAGGCCCAAGTTTAAACCTTAAATGGGTGCAATATAGGGCAAGTATGTTTAAATATCAACCCGGGCCGGCCTATGTACCCCTACTTCAATTGTTTGAAACATTATCTAGCGGAATGTTGTTTGTTAAAATCTCTACAATCTACTATTTAAAAGCAAGACTTGGAAAGCAAAAGGGTGGATAACTCTTGGTGAGAAGCTTCACTCGGGAGTTGCTTCCCCCGTCGGATAACATAATTTTCCCACTCGTACTAACACCTCCTCCACAATGCCCCTAGGACTAATGATAGATCGATCGGCCAATGTGACACTAAGCCTAGTAGTCTTTAGTTCACTTTGTTCTAGCCTCTTAAAAAGCTTAAATGTCATCACATTTATGCTCGCCCCTAAGTCCATCAAGGAATTTTCTATGTGAGGAGTACCGATGCAAAGAAGAATGGTGAAACTACTTGGATCGAGTTGCTTTTTGAGCAACCTGTTGAGGATGAAGGCTGAGCACTCCTCGCCTAGGGTGACATTGGCGAGGTCATGGAACTTCGTCTTCTTGGAGAGAAGCCCCTTGAGGTATTTGGAATACCTTGGCATGTGGGCCATTGCTTCAAGGATGGGAATGTTGAGGTGGAGTTTCCTGAGCATCTTGTCAAGGACATAGACTTACGAAGTCAGTGCGACGTCTTGAGGTGCACTCATTCCTCAAGACCAGCCTCTCTGCATACGCATGCCAACTGGTTTTGCCCTGCCTTGGGCTCATCAGGGAGACAACAATAGTCTCCGACCAGTAGTGTCTTCTCTAGCAACGATCCCCTTCATAGCCACATCATGACTCAGCCAAATGCGATGCACAGGCAGACAACGCCTTATCGCTAATGTCGCCCCCTTTACCCTTCTCATGGCAAGACAACCAGATGACAGCGTTCTTCAGACGATCAACACGGTCACGACATTTTGATTCGTGACAATCTCCGTGAAACTTCCACATTCCGCTTCCAATCTTTTCTTGTGCACCCTCGTGGGAAAAGGTAGGGGTGGTGTGTACTCTGCCACTGGAGGTGGCATTGGCGATGCATTCCTCGCCACTCCTCTCTTTTCTCCCGAGGTTTCTTCTTCTCCACCCTCTTGTCGGGTGTCTTCCTTCTGGTTCACTCCTTTTGCAACGACCTCCGGAGTCACCTTCCCACTTCGCAATTGAATTGCATTCACCCCGGCATGATCCTTGGAGTTTGCAATTGTTTAAGAAGGTAGGGCTCCCTTTGGTCTCTCGGTGAGTATCCCGGCAAGATTGCCGATTTGCACTTCCAAATTCTGGAGACCTTGATGACTTAGGAGTACCGCCTCAACCGAGGTAAACTTGGAGATTGCCACATCCATGAATTGCTCAATCTTCTCAAACTTCTGAGAGCTTGTACTCACAAAGGTGGTGACTAGATCTTCAAGTTTAGAAAACTTGTCGACTTGTTGTTGTTGTTGTTGGAACCCTTGACCACCTTGTGCTTGGTATGGTTGTTGGAAGTTCAAGTTTTGGAATTGAGGCCTTTGTTGAATGAAAGTTGGCCGAGGTTGATAGTTGCCCATTGGACCTTGGAAACCGGGAGGTCTTGGATTGGTAGGGGAAGACCAAGCAAAGTATGGATGATTGCGCCACCCGGGGTTGTAGGTGTTGTTATAAGGGTTGTTCCCCCTAGCATTGTCAATAAAACTCACTTGCTCCTCGGGGCGTACTTGTCTCCTTCATCGCTTGGCAATCCGGAAATTTCATGATTAGTGCTTAAACACCAATCACAAGACATCACCGCTCTCTTCCCTTGCTTCTTGTCCTCAAGGATCACCTCGTTCAAAGCACTTGGTCCCACACTTTGCCCTCCTCTTTTGATGCTTCTCATATCACTCCTTGTCAAGCCCCAATCATATCCTTTGAGATCCATATCTTCGAGAAACTCGGTCACTTGAGGTGGGGTCATGTTCATCAACTTCCCTTTTCAAAGAGAGTCGATGAGAATCTTGTCATCTTGAATGAGACCGCCATAGAAGGTCTCTATCCGAAATTGCTCCTCGAATCCTCATGGTGAGGGCATTGGAGGAAGTAGTCTGATAGCACCATATTCGCACATGTTTGCACACTTATTTTTTAACTGTTTTGGCTCAAATTTGTGGTGTCTTGGCCTATTTCATGCTAGGTTGTGTTATTTTGTCATATTTCAGGTCGTAGCGAATAAAGGGATGCATAAGCGCAAGTTTCGGGTCTTTTGGAGATCGTTTGGTCATTTGGGAGAAGAAACTCGAGCATTACCTAAGGAAGAATGAATTTATACCTCACATTATAGACAAATAACCATGGAATCTTGTCATGAAAAGAAATAGGACGAGACTACGAGCGTCTGGGATCAAACGGCGACTGATTCGGAGTCCGGTTGAGGGAGAAACGAAGCATTAAACAGGAGCAGAGAAAGAAATACGGGCAGGAGAATTACGACCGTATTTTTCCCTCCCGTGCCCGTATTTTTAGTGCCGAGAGGAGCCTTGGATGCCATGAGACTTAACCAAAATGCGCGTTTTAGGCAAGATACGGGCAGGGAAGAATTACGACCGTATTTCTGCCCGTATTTTACCCAGAATCGGGTTTTTGAGGCAGATTTGAGCCAAAGGAAAGGGGACGACTTTTTAGAGCAAAAATAGAGTTTTAGAGAGAGAAAGTGCGAAGAACAAACCCTAGGAGCTATTTGGAGTGGATTTCTCACCATTGAAGCCCATATTGCATCCTCAGGAGTGAAGATTGACATCCTAGAGTAGATTCTTCCCATCTTGATGAGTATGACTGCTCTAATTTATGTTTTCCTCTCTCTCTCTCTCTCTCTCTCTATGGAGTAGAACTTTCTCTCACTTCGGTATGAAGAACCTTAGTTCCATGTGTTAGGGATCTTGATTGTAATGACGTTTGGATTGATATCCTGCTTGGTTATAATCGATTAAGGCATGTTTTATTGTGTCAATTAAAGCGTGATCAATTTTTCTTTATTTCTGCTGCAACCTGAGATAGATAGAATCTTATTAGGTTGTTAGAGTTTCATCAAACGGTAGTATTGAGTTGGTTATACGAGACTTAATCGATTCGTTGCTTTGTACTGGAATCCAATTCCAGTAGTGGAGTTCTGTGTTTATTGCCTCAGCAGTCTATCTCGGTGAAGGCTATTCGCCTGCCGGTTAGTCTGTCTGAGAGGGCTTGGTCAGCTTAAGAGATTCCAAGCTATTGTCGAATCTTCCGCAGTTTAATCAACAGTAAATCAACCAAAGGTAGTTACAACTTTGACCTAACTAAGGAGATAGGGAGATTCATTCCCGAGTGACTCTTCCCCTGCTTAAGAACTTCAAACCATTTTCTGCTTTTTACTGCTTTAGCTAAAATCACATTCACTCAACTTAGTTTGCTAGATAATAAATCATCACGGAGTAGGTAGTAGATCTAGACCCCGGGTTGATAAATAGAACTTGCCACTATTCTACATTTCCGGCTGTGATTACACTTGGTCAAAGTTTGGTGTTGTGTTTTAGCGTGTAAAGTTTTTGGCGCCGTTGCCGGCGAGCCTAGGTTATTTTAGAAACATGAAAGTCTGTTACTCTAGCTTTTTCTTTACTGCATTCTCTCTCTTCCACCGTTGTGCCTTCACGGTTATGTTTGCATTCTGTGTGCAGGTAGTGCATGACCCGTAACCAGTCAGGAGAGCTACTGTCGTTAGACCAAGAGCTTGAACGGACTTGTAGGAACTTCAAGCGAGCTTTAAAGGCGCGACTGGCTGCGAAGGAGGCTCTAGCACAACTGCATATCAACCAGGAGGAAGAGATGGGTGAGCCTCAAAACATTGATGTGGTTGTCCCCGATGAGCACACCATGGGATAATACTGGACCGTCAGAGCTGCGGACATGAGGTCGCCCATCCAGCACCCCCAAGTTCCGGCCAATAACTTCGAGGTGAGCACCTCTGTCATCACCATGTTGCGCGGCTCGGCGGTATTCCGTGGAAAGGAGGGGGAGTGTCCCAGATCGCATCTGCGATGATTCCACGAGCTCATAGAAGGGATCAAGATAAATGAGGTCCCAGCCGATGCCATCCAGCTGAGATACTTCCCATTCACTCTGGAGGGGCAAGCCAAAGAGTGGCTAGACACTCGATCACCACGTTTGCCAACCTGGCGGACAAGTTCCTTACCCGCTATCATGCTCCGTCCAAGACGGCGGACTTGCAGAAGCAGATCACCCAATTTGCCCAGGAGGAAGATGAAACCATTCGGGATGCTTGGGAAAGATACACCAGTCTTTTCCTGAAGTGTCCCAATCATGGGTTCAATGACGCGTTCAAGGTGGGCACCTTCTACCACACCCTCTTCCCAGAAGACAAGCAGCTGATTGACTCGGTTTGCGGCGGGAACATGCCAACCAAGACCCCGCCGCAACTGAATCGACTCTTTGAAGAGATGGCAGAGCAGGGATACGATTGGGGAACTGCCAGGAGATCGAGACGAGCACCAGGTCGGGGCAATTCCAACAGCAGCAGCAATCTCTCTACCAGCCCATGCAGGGGCATGCTGCTCAACCCAGCCGTGACCTTTCCAGCAGCCAGGTGCAACTCCTGCAACCCCAGTGTAGAATGATTCGATAGTTGAACTGTGGGACTTGGTGGGTTCTCTTGCCAGTTCTAGTGCTCATAAATTCAACACTATTGAGTAGTTCATGGAAAAGGCCTCGAGTAAATTCTTGGGTCTTGAAGCTGGCCAAAGGAACACACATGCTGTTTTGCAGTATATCCAAACCCAGCTAGGGAGTGTGGCTCAAGTAGTGGCACAGAGGGCTCTGGGTACCTTGCCGGGTCATACCATTCCTAATCCAAAGGACCCGAATACCCACCTGTCCTGGCCAGACATGTAGGAGAGAGACCTACTTCGGCATTTCCAACTGTTGAAAAAGAAATGGAGAAGGAGGTTGAGGTGTCTACCCCTAAGCCGCAACCAGTGGTGAAGGAGTATGCCCCACAACTTCCCTTCCGTACTCGGTTGCACAAAGACCGGCTAGAGGCAGAGTTCGGGAACTTCATGACCATGCTTAGGAAGCTGAATGTTCAAGTGCCCTTCCTGGAAGCACTATCTCAAATGCCTAAGTATGCGAAGTTCCTGAAGGATCTTCTCTCGAAAAAGCAGAAGCTGAGCGAGCTGGCCACTGTGGAGCTCAACGAGGAGTGTTCGACCATCTTGCATAACAAGCTCCCGCAAAAGCGGTAGGACCCAAGTAGTTTTACTATCCCGTGCTCTATTGGTAATTTGCATGTAGAGAGGTTCTTGGCGGATTTAGGCGCTAGTATCAATGTTATACCACAAAAATTGTTCAAGAAACTAGGCCTAGGTGATCCCAGTGCAACTAGGATGAGTATTCAATTAGCTGACTGATCTGGAGTTCATCCTAGGGGCATAGTGGAAGACCTCCTGGTTAAGGTTGGCAGATTCTTTTATCCTATGGATTTTGTTGTCTTGGACAACAATGAAGAAGCAGAAGTGCCCCTTATTCTAGGTAGGACTTTCCTAGCCGACGCCAAGGCTCTCATTAATGTGCATGATGGGACCCTAACTTTGAGAGATGGCGAGGAGCAGATAACATTTTCCATTGCTAATAATATGAATGTTATCTTGCCTGTGCATGCTTTATCTCATCAGGTACATGAGGCTGTCGTGTATCCTTCCGCGTCTCCCATTTTGCAGGACTTTGCACCCCCTCCTCCTCCACCACCCTCGCTTTCTCAGTTACCAAAAGAGTGTATTAAGGAGGAGTGGCGGCCGAAACTGCAGGTAGCTAAGCCTGCTCAAAAGAAAGCTAGAGACCACTATGAGCTGGTCCCGACTCCTGAGCCACGACCGCCTTGGCCATCCGAGTATTCACTCGCTTGCATCCTGTTGGATGGCCAGGTCGAGTTGACGAGTGCTGGTGGTCACACCCGTCATGTGCATGGCAACCATCTGAAGTTGTACCTCAAGAGCGATGTGGATCCGCTCTTGGAGGTACCTGTTCCTACACCGCTCTAAGCATCCACCCTATTCGCGTCCAACTAAAAGACGATAAAGAAGCGCTTGTGGGGAGGCAACCCCACCACGGTTTGTTCTTATTTTGTTTGTTTTCGGTTTCCACTTGGAATTATGGTTTCTTTCACCCATTGTGTGTGTTTTCATGACTCTAGCTCTGTGCCAGTTGGAGTGGTCCACTCTAGTCCCCTGCTCTTGACTGGTCTGCCCTCCAGTCTCTGTTCCTGATCAACATTTCACGGTAACATCGTTGCCCTTCCCTCTGCTTCATTGAGGGCAATGTCAAACTTAAGTGTGGGGGGTGCTTTGTCTTTATTGGAACGTATATGTGTGTGCTTGGAGCCTAGTCCGCTGTCCAAATCTTGAGATTTGAGGGCTCCATGCTTGCATGATCATATGGCAATGTGGTTTAATTGGTGAATCGAATGACTGTTAGAATTGATGCATGACAATTGGATTGTGACTAGGACAACCTATAATGATGACTGAGACATGCAGTAGAATTGTGTAGGAGTTCAGTTTTTCAACTGTTTGCTTACCAACTTTGACTTGGATTGATCACTTTCTCTTGACATTCGTTTATGCATCTAGTTCAGGGAATCAGAATGAGAGATAGAACATATAGGTAGCCATGTGAGATTTGAGCCTGCTCTTTTCTTTCTTGTGTGATAGATCCTCATCCATGGTGTGTAGCATTCACGTTGCCATTAGCTAAGATGATGGAGGCATAGGAATAGCCCACGACCAAATTGACTTACCTGGTCTGTCATACCCCCTAGTCAGCCCCTTTGAGCCGTGTCACTTTCTTTCTTTCGGTCTACAATGAAAAGTCACCCTTTTGCATCTCTTAGAAGGTTCCACAGAGTGGTTTTTGCATGTTCTCTATTGTTTATGCTAGAAATAATGTGAGGGTTGGAGGTAGTTCTTAAAAGTTGGGCATGTGTTTGAAAAAGGTGCAGAGGTGGTGGTTCTCTCAAGAAATGAAAAAAAAATGAATAGAAGAAAAAATGAATGAAAGCTAAAGAGAGCCACTACCAAAAATCTGAATCATGCTCATTAAGTAGTGTTTCTTAGCAGTTTGGCTTAGAAATACTAACATTATTTTGACCTCCTTTGCTCTTGTGTTCTAAAGAAGAACTTGATTAATGCAGAATGGCAGGAAGAAAGTAAGTGGTGTGAATGACTGTGAGTTTGTTTGGATTGGAATTGTGGAACCTTGTGTTATTAATACTTCCACCACCTAAAATGCCTTTTTCCCATGTCCAAAACCCTAGCCAGTCATCTGAATCTGTGTCTAAGACCCCTGGATTAGTTAATGGTGACACTCGATGTGTGAACTCTAACATTTAGAGGATGCCGTCATGGTCAAGAGATGTTAGGGATTGAGAGAATAATCATGCACATCTTGCATCAAATTTTTTCATGACCCCACTGGTCGAGAGTGAGCGATTCATTTCCTTATATTCTCTACACTCTTTACCCCGGTGAGGACCTAGAGTGCTTAGTCTTAATTCTGATGTCTTAAGTTTTATGCATGAGGTGACTGTCTTGAATAAGTGATTGATTCAAGTCTATGTTGGTTGGTGAATAGAAGGGAGACACTTCCTTTACTCAATTTTGATGCACTCAAATGTCATCTGTGCTGGTTGTCTAGGTTGCCGTTGAAGTTGTTCATGTGTTGATATCTAAAAGCCAGTACGATTCACGTGTTTTGTGCCTATATGATATGTCCCCAAGGGGTGAATGATTAAAATGTTTTGAGCTTACCTAGTATCCGATTTGGTTTGCTTGGGGACAAGCAAACGGTTAAGTATGGGGGAATTTGATAGCACCATATTTGCACATGTTTGCACACTTGTTTCTTCGCCGTTTTGGCTCAAATTTGTGGTGTCTACACCTATTTTATGTAAGTTGTGTTATTTTGTCATATTTCAGGTCCTAGCGAATAAAGGGATGCATAGGCGCAAGTTTCGGGTCTTTTGGAGATCGTTTGGTCATTCGGGAGAAGGAACCCGAGCATTACCTGAGGAAGAATGAATTTATACCTCATATTATAGAAAAATAATCATGGAATCTTGTCATAAAAAGAAAGAGGACGTGACTACGAGCGTTTGGGATCAAACGGCGACTGATTCGAAGTCCGGTTGAGGGAGAAACGAAGCATTAAATAGGAGCGGAGAAAGAAATATGGGCAGGAGAAATACGACCGTATTCCCCCCCCCCCCCCCCCCCCCCCCATGGGCGTGTTTTTAGTGACGAGAGGAGCCTTGGATGCGCTGAGACTTAACCAAAATGAGCGTTTTAGGCAAAATACGGGCAGGGAAGAATTACGACTGTATTTCGCCCAAAATCAGGTTTTTGAGGCATATTCGAGCCAAAGGAAAGGGGACAACTTTTTGGAGAAAAAATAGAGTTTTAGAGAGAGAAAGTGCGAAGAACAAACTCTAGGAGCTATTTGGAGTGGATTTCTCACCATTGAAGCCTAGATTGCATCCCCAGGAGTGAAGATTGACATCCTAGAGCATATTCTTCCCATCTTGATAAGTATGACTGCTCTGATTTCTGTTTTCCTCTCTCTCTGTCTATGGAGTAGAACTTTTTCTCACTTGAGTATGAAGAACCCTAGTTCCATGTGTTAGGGATCTTGATTGTAATGACGTTTGGCTTGATATCCTGCTTGTTTGTAATCGATTGAGGCATGTTTTATTGTGTCAATTAAAGCCTGATCAATTTTTCTTTATTTCTGCTACAACCTGAGATAGATAGGATCTTATTAGGTTGTTAGAGTTTCATCAATCGGTAGTAGTAAGTTGGTTATACGAAAGTTAATCGATTCGCTGCTTTGTACTTGAATCCAATTCCAGTAGTGGAGTTCTGTATTTATTGCCTTAGCAGTCTATCCCGGTGAAGGCTAGTCACCTGGCGGTTAGTCTGTCTGAGAGGGCTTGGTCAGATTAAGAGATTCCAAGCTACTATCGGATCTTTCGCAGTTTAATCAACAGTAAATCAACCAAAGGTAATTACAACTTTGACCTAACTAAGGAGCTAGGGGGATTCATTCCCGAGTGACTCTTCCCCTGCTTAAGAACTTCGAACCATTTCCTGTTTTCTTACTGCTTTAGCTAAAACCACATTCACTCAACTTAGTTTGCTAGATAATAAAATCATGGAGTAGGCAGTAGATATAGACCCTGGGTTGATAAATAGAACTTTCCACTATTCTACATTTCCGGACTACAATTACACTTGGTCGCAGTTTGGTGTTGTGTTTTAGCGTGTTATAGTCAAAGAATCTTTCCCATGCACCCCTCAACGTCTCATCTTCCTCTTACTCAAAGTGAGTGATATTCTTCCTCCACTCGACCATCTTGGAAGGAGGACAATATTGGGTCATAAACTTGTTGTGCAAATCGTCCCAAGAGGTGATGGATCGAGTCGGTTAGTTTTTGAGCCATCGGAGCAAGCTTCCCCGCAAGAGAGTAAGGGAATAGCCTCTGTTGCAATGCCTCCTGGGGAATGCCATTTATCTTCAGGCTTCCCGCAAGTTCAAGAAACCTTTGAACATGCTCTTGCGGTGATTCATTGGCAAGCCCGTGGAACAAGGCGTTGTTTTAAATCATCGTGAAGAGAGCGAGCTTGATTTCAAAGTTGTTGGAAGCCACGGGTGGATGTAGGATGGGATATTGAATATCCGCCGCCGTGGGGCTATGTAATAGCCCATAGTTCTCGGTTCTTTCTCGGCTCCCGGTTTTCTCATTTTGGTTCTGAAGTGGATTAGCACCTCGATGTTGATTTCCTCCATCTCAACTTCAACTTCAATTCCTCCAAATCTGGGACCAACTTGTTGTCCCCTCTCTTCCATTCCCCTTCTTAATTCCGCTAACTCCCTCTATCGAGCTAAGAGTCGCAGAGGCCGATTGATGCTCTCGTCTAGTGGTTTCAAAGGCGTCAGATTGCTCCGGGTCATACACCTCCCTGCAAACACTTAAAAGAACAAAAAAACGTCTAGCACAAGCAAAATCCACACTTAACAAAACTGAAAATAAAAGCTAGATTAATACCAAACAATCTTTTCAAGATAACGGACCAAAATTCCTCGGAAACGGCACCAAAACTTGACTCGCTCCGAATATCATAATAAAATCCCACCTAAGGCCCAAGCATAGACCTTAAATGGGTGCAATATAGGGCAAGTATGTTTAAATATCAACCCGGGCCAACCCATGTACCCCTACTTCAATTGTTTGAAACATTATCTAGCGGAATGTTGTTTGTTAAAATCTCTACAATCTACTATTTAAAAGCAAGACTTGAAAAGTAAAAGGGTGTAAAACTCTTGGTGAGAAGCTTCACTCGGGAGTTTCTCCCCCCTAACCGACTACCATGAACTGTGGGATTAAATGAATTGGTGTGTGACAAGGAAATTGTGACCCGTAGGAGGTCCAACAATAGTTAGAAACCATCCTCTCAATTGCTAGGCCAAGGAAAGCATTATAGGCTACAATTGTAGCCCTCTTGGCTCAAGCAAGTGAGGGTTAACTTGCCTTCTCCCTCAAACCAAGGTTTGGACGGCATAATCACAATTAACCTAGGTGTCTAATTCAAGTTTAGAGGTTTGCCCTTCATTAACCTAGTTAGGAGGCATGGAATGCCTAAGAAAACCTTGCTCAATTTAAGCCTCTTAAGATAAGGGGGCTTCTCTCTAAGCTAGGTTAGAATATCACAATCGATTGCCAAGCACACACAATGCACAATCACCATGAAAAATACCTCAATTCTTAAATTAAACACCACCATCACACAATTATCCACACAATCAATTACATGGTAAAAGTTAGGTTTCTACAACACCCAAGTGAAAAGGAAAACTACTCCATGCTAGACAAAGGAAGAACACAAAAGAAGAAGAAAGAAACCATCATTGTGATGCCTCAAACTCCCCTTATGCTTGTAGAAAACCTCTCTTGAAGAGGAACTTCCAAAATCTTCACTTGGAGCAATCCCTAGCCTATTCTCCCTCTTGTTTCTTCTTTCTCTCTCTAGGGTTTCAAGAAGAAGAAGGTTTCTCTCACTTTGGGCTCTCCCGTCTTCTTCATTTCAGCTCTCAATTTATAAACAGATCGCGCCCATTTCACAGTCCCAGTTCACGGCCGTGGACACAGATCAAAATGTACCTCTTCACTTATGGAGTTCACGTTCCATGCCTCCAGTTCACAATCCTGGCGACCATGAACTTCAAGCTCTAACGGCGAACTACGGCTGGATCCTCCTCTTTGCCCGGTCTTTACGACTTTTCTTCCAACTTCCGACTCCGGGGTTGGTTTCACCTGTTAGACTCTGAAACACATTGAAACACAAGAAACCTAGAGTAAAACCACCCTTTTAGAAGCTCAAATGCCAAAAACGCCAAAGAGAAACGGGTATAAAAAGTGCACAATTAGGTTCGAATCAACGCCTAGCTCACCAAGAAGTCGATGAAGCCATACCATTTCAGAGCTTACCTCTGGCATCAATCGATACTCTGCCTCTATAGTTGACTTTGAGACTCGGTCTTGTTTCTTGCAACGCCATGATACGAATGATTGTCCAACCTGAACACACCAGCCTGATGTTGACCTTCTAGTATCAACACATCCTGCATAATCCACATCTGCAAAAGCCTCAATCTACTAAGGGAAATTTATCAAGATAATGAAGCGAATGTTAGAGGCGGCATAGAGCACCTTAATCATTTTTATTTGGACAATGTCCCTGAGAAATTTAAGACCAAACTTTTATTGCTTCAAGGACTTCCTATCGGGGAGAGTACATGTCTCAACTGGATACTCTTTGCACAGGTTGGGATTGACTATCGAGGATGCACTTCGTTCCAAGATTCAGAATTTGGAGTGGCTTAAATTGTTATACATTCAAGAAAACATCTACAGGGTACTTGTTTTGAAATTCCTTAGCACTCTTACCATTCAAGATATGCGAGGTCCCGCCGATCTTCAAGACAACATCCAATTCAAACTAGGAGGAAAACATCGCCAACTATCAATCTGGGAATTTACAAGAGCCATGGATATTTACCATGCATATTTACTTGACTCACCGGAAGCTTTTGCTACCTTGACAAGGGAATCTGACTTACCATGTTTCAAGCCTTTCTATGAATCCGAAGTCAAGAAGTCCTGTAGTGGACCGTGGGATGTCAAGCTATCAAAGGCTAGTGAGGTAAACCGGAGTGGCGGCTAATCCACCATGTGATTGCTAGGTCCATGGGTGGAAAGAACCAAAGCAAAGGCAATTTGACTGCCCGAAATGTCATTTTCTTCCAAAGCATGCATCTACTCAATCGCTTCACCTTGGTTTGGAAATTTTGTCCATCTTCAAGCATTATGAAACAAATCATCGACTCACTGCCCTTCATGGAGGAGTTTTCGTCACTCGTCTTGCAAAGTATTTCAGAGTTGACTTCTTAGTCGTGCGATTTCCCTTGGATAGTAGGACCACTCCTATATCCTTTGACATCTTGAAATCCAGAACTAAAGTGTTACATTTGAATGACGATGGCATTTGGGAAGTACATGAACTTCCGTTTCCAACCACTAACACGTTGGATATGGAGGGTACCGTATTCTGTCTTTTGGAAGCTACGATGGTAAGAGGACGAAGAGAACTAGTCAATGAGGAAGAAAGCATGTATGAGGGAGGAGAGTTGCATCCATCCACTTCTCATCTTGTTCCCCATCATTCAACCATGCAAGGGAGTTCTGAGTCGAAGCAATGGTAGCGGCGATCCTTCACAATCAAAGAAGGGAGAAGGAAGCGCGACTCCATATCATGGCGTGCATCCATGCTATAATGAAGAAGATGAATATACCAATTGAAGATGTATCGCCCCAACTTATTCGCTCACCTCCCCTTTTGCCATTCCAAGAAGAAGAAGAAGAAGGACCCTCCGAGGAGGATTAAGTACTAGGCATCCAAGGCATAAGTTCTATCTTTTTGTTTTATTTGCTCTTCTTTCTTTTCTTTAAACAATTTTTAATTATTGCTTTCTTTTTGCTTTAATTTTCGTACTTTAAATATTCTCGTATTAGTAGTATCTGTACTTATATTATCTACTTATCATACATATGTCTTATAATCGTCTTCCTCTCTTTCTTATGAGCTTTATCATTGTGAAAACCACTAGGAAGAAAAAGACCTACACACTTGTACCTTCACCAACCCACAACCAACCTATGGTAACCTTTATGATCTTCTCTTTTGAAACTCTCACATTGAGGACACTGTGTTGCTCAAGTGTGGGGAGATGTGTGTGAATGCTTGAATGATTATCATGATTGATTGAGCCATGAATCATTAGTATCCTCCATTGATTGTGAATGTAAGACGTTGATGATTGGTTATGGGAATCTATGCTAGCGAGTGTGAGCGTTTTTGGTGTTGAATGGTTTATTGATTGTCTTTTGGAACCTAGAATGCAATACCCAAATTTTTTCAAATTTGAGGGTTCCAAAACACCTTATTTCTTGTTAGGGAGTAGTTGCATGGTTAGAGTTCCGGTGTATGAGAGGTTTTGCTCTCTTCTTCCTCTTTGGTGAGTTGATAATGTTTGCTATTTTAGGAAGAACATGTGTGCGGGATTCTCCATCATTTTTTAACTCGGAACTCTTACAAATTTGTGCTCAATTTTGAAAAAAATATATTTTGAAAAAGAGGTTCTCACCCGAGAGGCAACCGAGCATTATTTTTAAATAAATTCTCTCGGCTCGGAGTGCCATTTGAGGATGTGTTTAGGGATCAGATCGCTTTGCCGCGTCCCGACCATCTTTCACTACTTACCATCCCCCAAACACCTTTCCTCCTCATGGAATCGTATGAAAAGGTAGAAAGTACCTTTTAACGATTCAAGAGACCTCAACTCTCGTTTGTATCCAACATTAGTTGCAACCCAATGTCGAGTGCAGGCTGGGAAGTGGTGCAAGGGCTAAAGACGAATCCGCCCATCAACTTCCTTACATGGGACCTTGATAGGGAAGGAAATGATCCATCCGCTCTTGGTCATGAGGGGAGAGATTCTTTCTAGCAAAAAAATGTTTGCAAGAGTTTGGTGCAATGCACGTCAACGTTGAAAATAGAGACCAATAAAAGTTAACTCCTAAATTGGAAGAAATATTAAAGGGCACTGCAAGAGTTCTTGTGCTTAATTGTTGTTGAGGAGTCCCCTGGTGCACACCTTGAATGTTCATCCGAAGGTAGTACGTATGGTCTTCACCAAGGAGTTTTTGCTTGCACAGTAAGATGATAGGGATGGCAATGCCCCATCCGCTCTTGGTCATGAGGGGAGAGATGCTTTCTAGTAAAAAATGTTTACAAAAGTTTGGTGCAATGCACGTCAACGTTTACTCGTCTCCATCTACTTTTCTTTACGCAAGGAAGAACTAGAGTGCACCCCCCGTTGATTTGTCAATTAAGTTGTATTGGTTTGAGTAGGATTGCTTGGGGACAAGCAAATGCCTAAGTGTGAGGGAGTTTGATAACACCAAAATTGGTGTTATTTGTCCTTCATATTTAGGTTTTTTCCTGCTAATTCATGTACATAATCAAAAGAATATCATCAATTGCATCCCTATTTCATTCCTATTTGATTATATCGTGATTTTAGGGTCCTGATAAACCGTTATTTGTACATGATATTTCCCACTAATCTTGAACCGTTTGAGATTTGGTTCTAGTGTTTGAAGCCGATTTCACACTAGGTTGTGCTTTTATGTCATATTTCAGGCCTTAGAGCAGAAAGGAAGACTTAGAGGCGAGTTTTGGGTCAAAAGCACCAAGGGAACGGAAGGAGAAGTGCAACGTGCAAAGGGCAAAACCCCTGGTATGGTCATCAAAAACCCGGTCGGGGAAATGGCTAAGAGGTAGGGGAATCGCTCCAGAGATTTTACCCAATCCGGACCAGTTCCCCAACCGGCTAATTTCAGAGGGAGACTAGGTTTTAAACAACAGGTTGCGCATCGTTTCGCTATTACCCGGCAGGTTTGCCTTAAACTCGATCGGGTATTTGGATCGGGTTTCGGGTAGAGGAGTTGTTAGATGCGATTTATGGGTTCTTTGAGCAATCAATCAAGTTCTGGAGAAAGAGAATGAAACCTAGAGAGAGAAAACAATGAACTAAACCTCCAAAGTGACCTAGATTGAGTTTTGAAGCCATTGGAGCTCGATTGAAGCTTGGAGAAGTGGCGATTGCCAACCAGAAGCCGATTTTCATCCTCCACATTATGATTTCGGCATCTAAACCTGATTTCTCTTTTCTTTCTATGGAGTAAACTCTCTCTCTCACCTGGGTATGAAGAACCCTAGATATGTATGTTAGGTTTGGTTGTATGAACCCAAGTACATGATCTTTTGACATTAATTATATTCAATTGAGGCATGATTTTTAGAATTGCATGAATCCTGATCAAATTCTTGTATTTTCTGCTTTGACCTAGAAAGAGAATATTTGCCTAGGTTGATAGAGCACCCTTAATTTAAGGTGGAGAATTGACTACTTTAGTCGAGGAGTCAATTCTCTGCTCTGTACCGAATTTACTCTAGTAGAGGAGGTTTTGCACGTTAGGGCCTCAGTTGGTTTACTCTGGTGGAGGTTAGTCGCCCGCCGGGTATTCAGATTTAGAAGGTCTGGATACCTATAGTCAATACTTCATTCTGAATAAGAATCTTTCGTAGTATAATTGTCATTAAATCTGGACATGGTGAATTACAACTCGACTTAACTGCAATCTAGGGGGAACCATATCTAGGTGACCTCTCTCAAACTTGAACTACAACCTTTACTGTTTCGTGTTTGTTTAGTTTAGTTGTAATCTCACTACAGTTAAATCTCTAGTTAACAAAAACTTCACGGAGCAGTCATCACATCTAGGACCCGGGATGACAATTAAAGCAAAACCTGCTATACTACGCATTAGTAGGTGGTTATACTAGGCCACTTTCTAGTGTATCGGTATAAGATAGTCAAGTTTTTGGCGCCGTTGCCGGGGACGGCTAGGTTGCTGAAGAAACGTTATTTTTGTTACTTTAGCATTTCTTTTCTACATTGATTGGTTTGATTTCTCACACTTTAGACTTCACGGGTTTGCTGCTTAGCTGTGTGCAGGTAGTGCATGACCCCTAGCCAGTCGGGAGCATTACTACCGTTAGATCTGGAGCTAGAACGCACTTGTTGCCAGCTTAGGAGAGTGCAACGAGCGAGACTGGCTATGACAGAAGAATAGGTTAACGGTTGGATTAGCAGCGACTCCGAGGAGGAGGACGATATGGGAGACGAGAACAACCTGAATCAGGGACTGCCCATGAGGATGCCCCTCCAGATCCCTCTAGTGAATCAAGTCCCACCTAATGGCGGTATTCCACAAGCAGACGCTGCCAACCATTAGCCGCCTCCCCAGGGGCCCACTATGGAGTACTTCTACACTCCACGAATTGCTGACATCCGCCCAATCATCCAGTACCCGCCCATCCCTGCCAACAACTTTGAGATCAAGCCATGCTGGATCCAGTTGATTACATCTTCCATCCAATTCCATAGGCTCACGGATGAAGAGGCGAGGGTGCACCTTTCTCGATTCTTGCATCTAACCAATGGGTTCAAGCTGAATGGCATCCCAGATGACGCGATCCATCTTCACCTCTTCCCCCACTCTCTGGCGAGGCATGCAAAGAGGTGGCTAGAGACTCAGTCGCCACTGTCCATCACTTCTTGGGATGATCTGGCCAACAAGTTCATGCACAGGTACTATCCAGCCTCAAAGACCTCAGAGATTCAGCGGGAGATCACTCGTTTCCGCCAAGAAGATTATGAGTCGCTGCAAGATGCTTCGGAGCAGTACTCGAGGCAGTTTTGGAAGTCTCTCCATCCCGACTTTAGTGATGCATTCACTGTGGGGAACTTCTATAGTGCTATGTCTCTAGAGAGTCAGAGATTGATTGAGTCTTTATGTCCAGGTGGAGACATTTCACTAAAACTCCACCCGAGATGAATAAGATGATCAGTACTTTAGCTATCAGAGATCATTCTTGGGGTAGATCACCAAAGGTAGTAACTCTCGAGACTGCGCATGCCATGGAGGCAAGATCAGGACATGAGCAAGAGGTGGCAGAGCTGGTTAAAACATTGAAGCAGCCTAACAACCTCATACCAGGCAGAGGAATGGCTGCACCTCCTGTAGCACAGTGCCAGTGGGGTGAGAGTTCAAACCATTTGGTTGAAGATTGTCAGGCTATGCGGGAGTCCTCCACCCACCAGGAACAGCTGGACTTCATTGCCAATGCTCGGCGCATTGACCCCCTACAGTGGTACCTATAATGAGGGGTGGCGCCGACATCCCAATTTCTCCAGGAATGGCAACAACTACAGCAGGCCTAAGCCTCCCGGATTCACCGCACCAACTAAGGTTTTAGCAGAGGCAGCAGTACCAGACCCGACAGGGTCCATTTTCGCAGCAACAATCGTTCCACGCAAGATAGGGGAACCCTTCCAGCAGCAGCAGAGGCAATTCCCACAGCCAGCAGTAGCCCTAGTACAGGGTGACCAGATGTCTGAGCGGAAAAACATGGTGACGGCTTTCGTGAGCACCAGCATAGAGAAGTTTGCCAGGATGGACCAGTTCATGAAATTTTCTATGAGGAAATTCGATGCACTAGAGGCATGCCAGAGAAACCAGAATGCCATTTTGAAGGACCTCCAGAATCAGATTGGAGGGATAGCTCGAAACAACATCACCAGGGCACCGGGAACTCTACATGCCAACACCATCCCAAATCCTCGCGAGCCTCACCAGCAGTTGGATGCCATTACTACTAGAAGTGGCAAGACGACGTCTGTTGTTCCTGCTCTGGCCAGGCAGGAGGAACCAATACCTGTTCCAGCACTTCCGGCTGAAGATGAAGAGGTGGGGATAGAGAAGGAAGCGCCTGCTCCCAAGCCACAACCAGTGGTTAAGGAGCATGTTCCCTAGCTTCCCTTCTCCAGTCTTATGCACAAGGACAAGCTGGAGACTGAGTTTGCCAAGTTGATGGCATTGTCGAAGCATCAACATGCCGTTCGTGGAGGCACTGTCGAAGATGCCCAATTACGGGAAATTCATGAAGGACCTCCTCACCAACAAAAAGAAATTTGGGGATCTATCGACACTGATGCTGAGTGAGGAGTGTTCTGCAATCCTGCAGAACAATCTGCGAGAGAAGCGCAAAGACCCATGGAGTTTTACTATCCCTCTTGTTATTGGCACCATGCATGTAGGAAAGTCCTTGGTGGACCTAGGCTCTAGCATCAATGTAATGCCTTATAAAATATTTAAGAAGCTAGGCCTAGTTGAACCTAGAACCACTAGGATAAGTATTCAATTAGCTGATCGATCGATTGTGAATCCTAGGGGTATCATAAAAGACTTGCTTGTTAATGTGAGTGCATTAACATATCCTGTTGATTTTGTTATCTTGGATATAAATGAGGATGTGGACGTGCCTTTGATTTTGGGTAGACCATTTCTCGCCACTGCCAAGGCGTTGATTGATGTGCATAGTGGCAAGTTAATTTTGCGAGTTGGGGATGAACAAGCTACATTTTCTGTGTCTAACAATGCGAAACATTCCCATATGCATGATGACTTGGATTACTGTGACATTATTGCTGATTTTGAGACCACACTCGCCATCACGAGTGCGGGTACTAACGATGTTCTTGAGCGTTGTATTTTTCTAGGTGAGCAGGCATCGCAGGAGCTGCAGCTACAAGAGCAATTGGTCGCGCTCGAGCATTGCGAATTCCTGGAGGTCGAGAAGTCGTTCAAGCCGATCTCATCCTCGACTCGTATCACCACCTCTCTAGAGGAGCCACCAGAACTGGAGCTGAAGCCCCTCCCTCCTCACTTGGAGTATGCATTTCTTTGGGAGGGGAACAAGCTTCCAATTATCATCAGCTCGATCCTCACACCCGAGAAGAAGATCAGACTGGTGGCCTTGCTGAAGTAGTACGAGCGAGCTATGGCATGGAAGATCACTGATATTCGAGGTATCAACCCTTCCTTCTGTTCCCACCGAATATTTCTAAGGGATGAGATTCAGTCGGTGAGACAGCCCTAGCAGAGATTGACACCAAACCTGGAGGTTGTGGTTCGAGTGTAGATTATCAAGTTGACGGACGCGAGAATTATCTTCACCATTTTTTACAGCGAGTGGGATGACCGTGGTCCTAAATGAGAAGAATGAGCTCATCCTGATGCGCACGGTGACCGGGTACCGCGTCTGCATCGACTATCGCCGCCTCAACGACGCCACCCGGAAGGATCACTTCCCTCTGCCATTCATTGATCAGATGCTCGAGAGGTTGGCAGGGCACGAGTTCTACTTTTTCCTGTATGGAATGTCTGGGTATTTTCAGATTCCCATAGCACCGGATGACCAGGAGAAGACCACCTTCACCTGTCCTTTCGACACATTTGCTTACCGGAGAATCCCATTTGGGCTTTGCAACGCCCCCGTCACATTCCAGAGGTGTATGCTTGCCACCTTCGACCGTCTGGTCGGAGAAATCATGGAGGTGTTCATGGACGATTTTTTGGTTTATGGAGACTCATTCTCTCACTATCTCCATAACATGGAACTTGTCTTGAAAAGGTGTGAGGAGACGAACCTGGCGCTGAGTTGGGAGAAGTGTCACTTCATGGTTCGCGAAGGCATAGTTTTGGGGCATAAGATCTCCAAGATGCGAATGGAGGTGGACAGAGCCAAAATCGAGACAATCAGCAAGTTGCCTCCTCCCACATCTGTAAAGGGGATTCGCAGTTCCTTGTGCCATGCAGGGTTCTATAGGCGGTTACTCAAGGACTTCTCGAAGATCGCCTTGCCCCTAACGAAGTTCCTTGAGAAGGATTCCCCCTTCCATTTCACTGGCGCATGCACATCAACATTCCCAACCTTGAAGGAGAAGCTTACTCATGCTCCTATCTTGTTTACTTCTGATTGGACCTTACCATTTGAGCTGATGTGCGGCGCAAGTGACTTCACCGTTGGAGCTGTCTTGGGGCAGAGGACAGACCAGCATTTCTGGCCTATCTACTATGCCTTGAAGACCATCAATGATGCCCAAGAGAACTATACCTGCATAGAGAAGGAGTTGCTAGCGGTGGTGTTCGCCTTCGACAAGTTTCATCCTTATCTGGGCTTGTCCCGCGTGATAGTGTACACGGATCACTCCGCCATAAGATACCTGATGAGCAAGGCCGATTCCAAGCCTCAGCTGATATGATGGATCTTGTTACTGTAGGAGTTTGACATCGAGATCTGGAACAAGAAGGGAGCTGAAATGTTGCTACTGATCATCTCTCCCAGTTTGACGCACCTCCTGCGGACAAATTCGAGGAGGAGATCAACTACTCGTTTCCATATGAGCGATTGATGATGATGTGCTTGGTGGAGAGTGTCACCCCTTGGTTCTAAGATTTCGTGAACTATCTGGTGGGCTAGCAGCTGCCCAGGGGGATGATGACTCACGCAAAGAGGAAGTTTAACTCCGACATGAAGCACTACTTCTGGGAAGACCCGCACCTTTTCAGGATCGGAGCCAACGCGATCATTCGTCGCTGTGTCATGGACTATGAGATGGAGAGCATTCTATATCATTTCCATGAGGGACCGACTAGCGGGCACCATGGCGGTAACTGCACGGCGAGGAAGGTACTGCAGTTGGGTTTCTACTGGCCCTCGTCCTTCAAGGATGTCGGCGCCTTCGCACGCAGGTGCGACCGCTGCCATAGGTCAGGTAACATTTCTGCCCATGATGAGATGCCCCAGAATGTGTTTATTACCTGTGAAATTTTTGATGTATGGGGTATCGATTTCATGGGCCCGTTTCTTCCATCTTTCGGTAATCTGTACATTCTGGTTTTTGTTGATTACGTCTCTAGGTGGGCCGAAGCACAGGCTTTGCACACCAATGATGCTATATGTGCTTGCCAGTTTCTTAAGCAGCTGTTCTCCCGGTTCGGGATGCCTAGAGCCATCGTTAGCGGCAGAGGCATCCATTTTCAGGGCCAATTCGATAAGCTCCTCTCTTGCTATGTTGTCACTCACAAGGTGTCCGTAGCCTACCACCCCCAAACAAGTGGCCAGACTGAGCTGACGAATCAGGAGTTTAAGCGCATAATTGAGAAGAGGGTGGATCAATCTCGCAAGGATTGCTCCACCAAGCTTGATGATGCTCTTTGGGAATACAAGACTGCCTATAAGACGCTCATCGGTACTTTGCCGTATCGGCATATCTATGAAAAGGCATGTCAGTTGCCTGTTCAGTTAGATGAGCACCAGACCTTCTGGGCCCTTGAGCTGTTAAACTTGGATGTGAGTCTTGCAGATGTTGAACGCAAGATGCAGATGCTGGAGATGGAGGAATGGTGCTACCATGCCTATGAGAACACCAACTATACAAGGAGCGAACGAAGCGTCTTCACTACGCTCGATTAAGGAGCCTGAAGGAGTTTCAGGTTGGCGATCGAGTTCTTTAATATAACTCTCGCCTAAAACTCTTTCCTGGAAAGCTCCGATCCAAGTGGTCTAGACCGTTTACGGTCACACACGAGTTCCCGTATGGCACAATCTTGATCACCACTCCGTAAACATCGCCGTTTAAAGTCAATGGCCATCGCCTCAAGCTGTATCTGGGAGGCGAGGTCGAACATGCGGAGTTGGTGGTTGAACTCACGGACCCTTAGTTCCGTAGGCTGCGTCTAGCTCAAGACGTAAAAGAAAGCGTTTGTGGGGAGGCAACCCCGCCACGGTTTGCATTTATTTTTCCCTTTTCTCATTTTTTTTGGGTGTGGTCTTGTCGAGTCAATCGGTGTGAATGATGAAGTCTAGTCGTCAGTTATTCGTCTTTCTGGAATGATTGGGCTTCGGGGTGGCCGTGAGATACTTTGCTTTGTTGATTTTGCGGTTTTTGTCAAAAACCCGGTCAACCCCTGCAAAAACCCGACTGAGTTTCAGGCCTCAGCGACGGGGGAAAATCTCAGGACCTGAAACCCGGTCTGAGGCCCCCAATCCCCGATTGGGGAATTTTGAAGAGAGAGAGCGGGTTTTCGGTGGTTAAAAAAGGCCTTCGGTCCATTTCCCCGATCGGGAAATTTAAAACCCGACCGGGCTTTCAACTTTATAAGCCCGAATCCATAGTCTTCTCCTCCTTGATTGCTCCAGGGAGTCTCGGGGTAATACCACTCGGATGGTGGTGGATACCCCCAATGGTTGGAGAAGCCATGAGGATCCATGACTCAGATCTGCACCAACAAAAACAAAAACACCCAAGTGAAAAGCAAGGGTGGAAAAGAAAAGAAAAGAAAAACGCTAAAGTAACAAACTTTTGCCTTTCCTAATAATCTAGAAAGTCCCCGGCAACGGCGCCAAAAACTTGACACGCCAAAACACAACACCAATCTGCGACCAAGTGTAATCGCAGACCGGGAATGCAGTAACAGGCAAGTTATATTATCAACCCGGGCTCTAGATCTACTGCTTACTCAGTGATTCTCTGTTATCTAGCCAACTAAAGTAAGTGATTGTTGTTTAAACTAAAAGCAGAAATAAAGCAGGAATTTATTCGGTTTTCTTAAGCAGGAAAGAGTCACTCGGGAATGAATCCCCCTAGCTCCTTAGTTAGGTTCAATTGCAATTTCCCCTGGGTTGATTTACTGTTGATTAGACTGCGGAAGATCCGACAGTAGCTTGGAATCTCTTAAGCTGACCAAGCCCTCTCAGTCTAACTATCCGGCAGACGACTAGTCTTCACCGGGATAGAAAGCTGAAGCAGTAAGAACAGAAATCCACTACAGGAATTCGATTCCAGTACAAAGCAGTAAACTGGCTAACTCTCGTATAGCCAATCTCCTACTATCGAATGATGAGACTCTAGCAACCTAATCAGATTCTATCTATCTCAGATTGCAGCAGGAATCAGGAAAAGTTGATCAGACTTCAATTGACTCAATAAACATGCATCATTCGATTAAAATCAAACAGTAATATCATCCCAAGTCATTACAATCAATCCCTAACACATAGAACTAGGGTTCTTCATCCCCAAGTGAGAGAGAGGTTCTACTCCATAGAGAGAGAGAGGAAAACAGTAATCGGAGTAGTCATACTCATAAAGATGAGGAAAATCTGCTCCGGGATGATGATTTCCACTCCTAAGACGATCTCCAAGCTTGATTTGATGAAACCCAGCTCCAAGATGGCTTCTAGGGTGAGTTCTTCGCACTTTCTCTCTCTAGGGCTCTGTTTTTGCTCAAGAAGTCCTCTTTCTTTTCATGACAAGCTTGCATGATTCTTTGTCCATAAAGTGAGGTAGAAATCCATTCTTCTTCAGGTCATACCCGAGTTTCTTCTCCCGAATCGTCAATTGATCTCTGATTGACTTGAAACTTGCGCCTATGCTGCACTTTATGTGCTAGGACCTGAAATGTGACAAAGGAACACAACCTAGCGTAAAATAGGCCAAAGACACGATAATTCAAGCTCAAATAATCAAGAAACAAAGGGGAAAACATGTGCAAATACCGAGTCATCAAATCCCCCCACACTTAACTGTTTGCTTGTCCCCAAGCAAACCTAACTCAAACCAATGCAGCTCTCCAGAGCTCTATAGCAACATAGTCCCCAGATCGTAGGTAGAGGACTTCCTAGATCGTTTAGCAGCTTACGAGGTCAACTGACACCCAAGTCATCTCATAGCTTCTTCGGCGAGAGCACTAGTATCGAGTCGGCATCATGGCAAATAGTGAACAGAGGACAAATGAATTGTGGATGAAGAGATTCTAAAAAACAAAGGATCATGGATCACATTTTTCAAGGTGCTCTATTTTCTTTGAAGATGGTTGAAACCCCTTTTCTTTCTGTTTTGCTTGTTTTCTGTTATTTTTTCTTTACTCTTTTTTTTTTCAAGGGTCCCAACCTGCTCTTACCGGCCATGCCAGGAGCGGATGTCTCGAGCCTCGTGCGGGGGAAAGACATGTAAGGGGGCTGGAGGTAGTAGGTGGAAATTGGGAACGAATTCCCGTCTCCCCTTACACACTTTCGCCCTATTCGCACGGGAGACGTTATTTTGAAGCACATTTTCGAGCACCTGCTACTTTCAAAACATGATACAAGAGTCCATGACAGGTAGAGAGTCCACAACACCACACAATTCAAGGGTCCTAAGATCACTAATTCACTCAATCAACCAACACAATATGAAGAACTAATGAGATTTCTTAAATGCATCAACATCCTCCATAGTGCTACACTACCTCCCTAGGTTGCATATTACTATAAAGACTGTCAATTCAAAGCATACTGAGCAGGCAATTGCAAGGAACACGTAACTGGAGCCCTCAAATTTAAAAATTTGGACAGTGGACTAGGCTCCAAGCACACAAACAGCCAAACATTTACCCACATACATAATCGAACATCCCCCCACACTTAAGCACGACATTGTCCTCAATGGAGGAAAGATAAGGAGGGTAGAACGAAGTTACCAGATCAAGGGTGAATGATGATGAACGGGTCAGGCGGTGCATTCCAGGAAGAGAGAGTAACCAGAACACAAACACCACACAAAATCTCACGAAGGTTGAGTTATTGACTCTAAAATCAAATAGCAAAACTGACTCAACCGAGGAGAAATAGAGAAAGAAATGAAAACCGACTGGTTGGGTTGCCTCCCAACAAGCGCTTCTTTCACGTCGTGAGCCGAACGATGGCTCCTAAGTTTCGGTCCATGCTAGAACCTCCTTGAAGTTAAGGTTCTCGTCGATGAGGTGGAGTCTCAAGTCACGAGCATGTGGTGTGGCAGGTGATGAAGGCTCGTGTACTTGATGCAGATGAAGTCTCCACCCTCGAGACCTCTTCTTCTCTTCTCTCGTCTCATTGCCCCAACCCAAATATGACAGCATCGATTGGCCACCATCGCGTCCACCAAGAGGGACCGATATTGATGTGGCCTTGGTCTGGCAAAGAGATACTGCAAATGGGTCCTTGCTAAGCAGTTCCTCAAAGTCTGGTGGGGATATTACTTGCAACTCATGGCCGGTGCAGGCCTCTTCCACCTTAACTCCGTCCTCAGCCTGGATGCCAATTGCTTCTTCAACCCCCCTTTCTTCTTCATGTGGTATCACCCCTGGGAAAAGATCAAGAACCACCTCTTTTTTTTTTCTTCCTCATCCTCCACAACTTCCTTCCTCATCCTTGCTCGCTCTTCTTCTTCTAGAACAGATTGGAGAGCAAGTCGCCAAGCAATTTCTTCAATGAGATCATCTTGCATCCCCTCGCTCGGGCCCAGCATGTTAGAGCAGAAATAAGGAATTGTGTGATCTGCAACCAGAGGACTTTCCTGATCATGATTATCATGGGAGTTCTCTGTGATAACTTCTGTATGCTCCTCAACATCCCCATAGCCTTTGTCATCCTCCACCTCTTCTAGCATGGTAGCAGAAAGGTGATCTTGAGCAAGATGTGAGCAAACTTGCTCCACCCACTCTGTTTGCTTCACTAAGCGCTGAACAGTCTCCTCCATATCATGGAGAAATGAGGGATCGGAAGCAGCAAGGGCTTTGATTTGAAGATCCATCTTGGAGCAGGCTCTCTCAGTGTCTCGAGAAAACTGCTCCACGAGAAGCCTTAATTGTTTGTTCGGATCTTCCAGTGAAGTGTAGCATGGCTCTGCAGAGTGGCCAGTGAAAGCCGTCATGGGTAACTCAAGATCTGATGGCCCTTCTTGTTGTGGGAGGAATTCTTCTTGATAAGGAGATTGTTCTTGATATGCCCAGGGGTCTGGTTGTTCTCCGTAGAAAGGGGGTTGGTACTGGAACCCGAATCCATAGTCTTCTCCTCCTTGATTGCTCCAGGGAGTCTCGGGGTAATACCACTCGGATGGTGGTGGATACCCCCAATGGTTGGAGAAGCCATGAGGATCCATGACTCAGATCTGCACCAACAAAAACAAAAACACCCAAGTGAAAAGCAAGGGTGGAAAAGAAAAGAAAAGAAAAACGCTAAAGTAACAAACTTTTGCCTTTCCTAATAATCTAGAAAGTCCCCGGCAACGGCGCCAAAAACTTGACACGCCAAAACACAACACCAATCTGCGACCAAGTGTAATCGCAGACCGGGAATGCAGTAACAGGCAAGTTATATTATCAACCCGGGCTCTAGATCTACTGCTTACTCAGTGATTCTCTGTTATCTAGCCAACTAAAGTAAGTGATTGTTGTTTAAACTAAAAGCAGAAATAAAGCAGGAATTTATTCGGTTTTCTTAAGCAGGAAAGAGTCACTCGGGAATGAATCCCCCTAGCTCCTTAGTTAGGTTCAATTGCAATTTCCCCTGGGTTGATTTACTGTTGATTAGACTGCGGAAGATCCGACAGTAGCTTGGAATCTCTTAAGCTGACCAAGCCCTCTCAGTCTAACTATCCGGCAGACGACTAGTCTTCACCGGGATAGAAAGCTGAAGCAGTAAGAACAGAAATCCACTACTGGAATTCGATTCCAGTACAAAGCAGTAAACTGGCTAACTCTCGTATAGCCAATCTCCTACTATCGAATGATGAGACTCTAGCAACCTAATCAGATTCTATCTATCTCAGATTGCAGCAGGAATCAGGAAAAGTTGATCAGACTTCAATTGACTCAATAAACATGCATCATTCGATTAAAATCAAACAGTAATATCATCCCAAGTCATTACAATCAATCCCTAACACATAGAACTAGGGTTCTTCATCCCCAAGTGAGAGAGAGGTTCTACTCCATAGAGAGAGAGAGGAAAACAGTAATCGGAGTAGTCATACTCATAAAGATGAGGAAAATCTGCTCCGGGATGATGATTTCCACTCCTAAGACGATCTCCAAGCTTGATTTGATGAAACCCAGCTCTAAGATGGCTTCTAGGGTGAGTTCTTCGCACTTTCTCTCTCTAGGGCTCTGTTTTTGCTCAAGAAGTCCTCTTTCTTTTCATGACAAGCTTGCATGATTCTTTGACCATAAAGTGAGGTAGAAATCCATTATTCTTCAGGTCATACCCGAGTTTCTTCTCCCGAATCGTCAATTGATCTCTGATTGACTTGAAACTTGCGCCTATGCTTCACTTTATGTGCTAGGACCTGAAATGTGACAAAGGAACACAACCTAGCGTAAAATAGGCCAAAGACACGATAATTCAAGCTCAAACAATCAAGAAACAAAGGGGAAAACATGTGCAAATACCGAGTCATTAGATTTGAATGACATGTTTGGAGTTTAAGGATAATCAAATATCATGTGTTTCTTGTAGTAGAATTACTCTTGTGATTGTTTTTTGACGATTTGCGCAATTATATTTCATTTCATTAGCATGGGAGGATTTGAGAATATGTTAATTGACATGTGTTAGGTAAGCTATTGTCATGCATATGTGAAAATTTTTGTTCTTTAAGAAAATATGAAGCATGTTTGATATTGTTTCTCAGAACGCTCATAACCCGAAATGACTTGTAACCCGACCCGAAACCGAATTGGTTGGGTCAATATTTAACCTGAAATAAGCAACTTGGTTGTGCTTACCTGTTACGAAGTTGTTCATGAGTGTGGGGGAACTACCATCCCCTTGACCGTGATTTTAACACTGTTTCCTTGTGGTTCCACCTTTTGTTACTCTTTTTGGCAGGATCATGTCTCATAACTACCGCTACTTGCACCATGTGCCCCCCACTGTCGAGGCTGATTCGAAATTCTAGGAGGTCCTGACAGGACACTTCGAGCACACAGCCACCTCGACTTTGACGTCTTTCGAGCGCTCCACTGCCACGGCGCGATGGCCGCCGCGATTGCTCATCCTGACTGGTGTACGCTTCTGTGTGTTCAGGAGCCTACTTACAAGGAGTTGGTGTGGGAGTTCTACACTTCTTACTCATTCCGATCATCGGCCCCTGTTGACCGGAATAATGTCTTCACCTTCCGGCTGGGAGGGGAGCCGCGACAAATGAGCATGACGGAACTTAGTCGCGCCCTCGGTATTAGATATCCGCCCGACTATGGCGTTAAGGATGTCGCTAACCCACTTGGTTTCCGTGTCAACGACTTTTACCACCAGATCTGTCGTCTGGATTTCCTAGAGGAGCAGTTCGAGGCCGGGCAGAAAAATGTCACCACTCTTCGACCTCAGTGGCACATCCTAAACCTCCTCTTCAGGCGCTCGGTGTATCCAAATGCCAGTGGCCCGCACAAGCTCACCAAGCGTGTGCTCTACTTCATGTATGTGATGAGGAACTCGGATTACGACCTACACCTCGGCTTAGTTGTGGCGAAGACCTTCACCAAATGTCACAACAGGCCGAACTACCTCTACTATGGTCCCCTGATAACCCGTCTGGCTTGCTATTTTGAGGTGGACTTTCGGGGGCTGACGAACGCTTCTGAGCAATTAGGATCCCACCCGCTCGGCAGGAACGTCATCTTTAATGCCCTCCTTTTAAATTCCGCCAATGGTCGAGAGTGGGTCGATGGTCTTTCTATGCCCCTGTTCCTGGAGCAAGTGCTGAGGATGATGACGTCGAGGATGATGATAATGATTCTGATGAGGATGATGATGATGATGATGATGGTGGTGGAGCCATGGTTGCCGACGAGCCGGAGTCCCCCTCTCCACTTGGGGCCCTTCCTCCACGACGACGATCCGAGAGAGGCGAGTCCTACTCCGGTCCTTCTATTCCGTCGATGGATTTCTTCACCGAGCAGTTCCACCAGATATGGCTCCAGTTTTAGCAGATTAGCCTCTAGAACCAGCAGCTCATGGACCACCAGCACCAGTTTCACAGCAGTATTCAGCTAACCAGGCTGAGTAATACACGAGAATGGCTGCTTTCGAAGAGCGCCTCGACTGTTTCGAGGCTCATTAGGGTGTCACCCTTGATCACATCGAGCGGGAGCGCGGCCGCAGCCGTCGGATGAAGAAATACCAGGAGCACCTGCTTCGGTCCTATCATCCGCCGCATGAGCATCACTAGACCACTCGGTGGGATCACTCACCACTACCACTAGCCCCATCACCACCTAGGCGACCTCATGGATCATATTGACTTCCACCACCTCGAGTAGGCTATACTCGCAGGCTCTTTTTTGTGTTTTCGTGTGTCTTGTTTTGTTTTGTTTTGTTTTTGAATGGAGTGCAAATTGGATTTTTGTGTTTGGTTTGTTTTCCTGTAGGATATTGTGCTATTGAGCTGACAAATCTACCTAAAGCCTTTGTGTTTGAGTGATTGTTTTTGCTCTAACCCTTGTTCTTGATTCGACTGGTCCCATTTCCAAATCTCCTCCCGTCCGACTGGTCCACTTTCCAGTCCTGCAGCTGTCTATTTTTACCGGTAACATCGTTCCCCTTCTCTTCCCTCTTCTCCATTGAGGGCAATGTCGATCTTTAAGTGTGGGGGGATGATGTTTATATTTGACTGCTTAGTGTGTTTGGAGCCTAGTCCGCTGTCCAAATTTCTATTTAAGGGCTCCAAGTACGTGTTTCTTGCAATGTTATGCTCGGTATGCTTTGAATTGACAATCTTTATAGTACTATGCAATCTAGGGAGATAGTGTAGCGCTACAGAGAATGCTAAAATATAAGATCTTTCTTATCTTCCTTTTTGTTGTGTCGGTTGATTGTGTGAACTAGTGGATGTAGGACTTTTGATTCATGTGACATCGATGACTCTCTCTTGATGTGTATGGACTAATGTTTCGTATAAGGGTGCTCAAGTGCGTAATGATAGTGCAGTTGGTCCTCCATGTTAGAAAATTTGAAATCTTAAACATGGGGTAAGCCCAACGTGTGTGGCACCATTCATTGCACAAAATCGGATTTTTGAGGAGATTTTAGTGATCCTTAGCGGGGTACTCCTACAAGTTGAAGCTAAGCTGTCTCTAGCACAAGTAAAATTTTCACCCGTTGAACGGTTTGCCTACGTGAGGATGTGTTTTTAAGGGCACAGATAGAGCTTCCAGCCCCCCTTAATTTCATTGACCCTTCACACGAAGTGAGGAAAAGGAGTTAAAAGAAGTACTCTGGCGAGCGGCAAATGTACAGAAATTGCTCTTGCTTACCTAATAAGAGTCGACCGCGCATAAAAACTGCAGTTGGAACCCCAACAATGTGAAAATGTGAAAAAGGAAAGAAAAAGAAATAAATGGTAAGGAAAAGGGGTTATAACAAGTGAAATGGAATGAAAAAGCACCTGATATGGAGAATCCTTGGTTGTTGTGTTATGTGAGTGAGTCTCTTTGTTCATGATTTTCTTTCTTAAGTGCACTGCTTCACATGATCCTAGTGTGAGTCTAGTACTCGCATTGAGGGAAATAGGGATGTCTTAGAAAATCGGTTGATCTCGTAAGTTGCTGAATGACCTAGGAAGTCCTCTATTGACGATCGGGGTTGCATGGTGATGTAGAGGTCTAGAGAGTTTTATTGGCTGGAGCCAGGTCTTCTTGGGGATAAGCAAACGGTTAAGTGTGAGGAGATTTGATAAACCGTTATTTGAACATCATATTACCCACTAATATTGAACCGTTTGAGAGTTGGTTCTCGTGTTTTAAGCTGATTTCATGCTAGGTTGTGCTTTTATATCATATTTCAGGATATGGAGCAGAAAGGAAGGCTTGAAGGTGAGTTTCGGGTCAAAAGCACCAAGGGAACAAAAGGAGGAGTGCAAGGGCCAAAACCCCCGATTTGGTCATCAAAAACCTGACCGGGGAAATGGCTTGGAGGCCGAGGAATCGCTCCTGCGATTTTACCCAAGCTGGACCCCAGTTCCTCGACCGGGTAATTTTAGAGAGAGACCAAGTTTTAACCCAACAGGTTGCGCACCGTTTCGCTATTACCCGGCCGGTTTACCTTAAACCCGACCAGGTGATTGGACCGGGTTTCCGCTAGAGGAGTTGTTAGATGCGAATTATGGGTTCTTTGAGCAATCAATCAAGTTTTTGAGAAAGAGAGTGAAACCTAGAGAGAGAAAGCGTTGAACTAAACCTCCAAAGTGACCTAGATCGAGTTTTGAAGCCATTGGAGCTCGATTGAAGCTTGGAGAAGTGCCGATTGACAACCATAAGCCAATTTCCATCCTCCACAAAATGATTTTCACATCTGAAGCTGATTTCTCTTCTCTTTGTATGCAGTAAACTCTCTCTCTCACCTGGTTATGAAGAACCCTAGATTTATATGTTAGGTTTGGTTGTATGAACCCAAGTACATGATCTTTTGACATTGATTATATTCAATTGAGCCATGATTTTCTGAATTGCATGAACCTTGATCAAATTCCTATAGTTTATGCTTTGACCTAGAAAGAGCATATCCGCCTAGGTTGACAGAGCACCCTTAATTGAAGGTGGAGAATTGACTACTTTAGTTGAGGAGACAATTCTCTGTTCAATATTGGATTTATTCCAGTAGAGGAGGTTTTGCACGTTAGGGCCTCAGTTTGTTTACTCTGGTGCAAGTTAGTTGCCCGCCGGGTATTCAGATTGAGAATGTATGGGGACCTTTAGTCGAGACTTCAGATTGAATAAGAATCTTCCGCAGTATAATTTTCATTAAATCTGGACTTGGTGAATTACAACTTGACTTAACTGCAATATAGGGGAAACATATTTGGGTGACCTCTCTCAAACTTGATGCAATCAAAGTCGCATAGCTCCAAGCAATTCGAACCAAAAGAACTGGATAGGATGGAATCGATCAGACAATACTCACTTATGAACTAGGGCAATCGATATATTAATCGATCGGATAGATTATCTTCGGAATAAAGGGCAATCGATATGGGTAGCTCGCCACAACTAGGGTGAATACCTAGCTGATAAGAGTCGCTCTAACACTCCAGAATTCTCAACAGAGTAATCAGGGCAATAGTCTTCAAAGGAACTCGGCAATAGCCTCTGAAATTTAATAATAATCATTTTGGGTCCAAACCAACGAGTTCAGCCCTTTAAATCTGCCTCAAACAACCCAAATCCGAAAATAACAAGGAAAACATCAAAGTAAACCGACTTAAGCAAAAACAACCCGTTAAGCAAAACCCGTTAAGCAAAAACTCATTAAGTATGCTTATTGCATTCTGCCATCTCTTCCACACTTCCTTCTTCCTCCACTCGAATCATCATATAAGGCCTTCCTCTAAACAGGTCCGCGTCCATAGCTCCAAAATGATTCTCCAAATAAGTTGCGAGCTTCTCTTTCAATGCTCTTGTCTTAGCAAGTGTTACTGGCTCTTGGATGCCCTCATCATTTATTGCTTTATGTTTGTTTAGTTTAGTTATAATCTCACTACAGTTAAACCGCTAGATAACAAAAATTTCAAGGAGTAGTCATCACATCTAGGACCCGGGTTGACAATTAAAGCGAAAACCGCTATACTGCGCATTAGTAGGTGGTTACACTTGGCCACTTTCTAGTGTGTCGGTACAGGCGAGTCAGGTGCTTTAGACGATATATGTGAATTGGGTACGAAAAAGGGCACAAGTGTAGCAAAATTGGCAAGAAGCTGATGATCAAAGCATAAAGGGGAAGACCACGGCCGAGAAAGCAGGCCGCAAATTAGAAGTGAAGATCACGGCATGAGAGCCCAAGTTTGCTTCCGCGAAACTGAAGGCCTAGGGCGCGAACTTCGTGTAGAAGCCAACCGAGGGAGAACATAATGTTACGTCAGTCTGATCACGGTCACTGTCTTCCCTGACCGTGACAAAGTTCAAAGCTGCGACTCACGGATCGTGACCGTGAAGTCAGCCCGCGAACTCCCAGCAAATGAAGACTAAAATGGCGACGCCTGAAGATCGTTATCTCGGAGGAGAAGATCACGACGCGATCTCCACTTGCCCGGTCGTAAACTTGTCCACACCCCTGAAGTCTATAAATAGAGGACCTCTACTCCCATTTTAATAGATCTTATTTTGAGATAGAAATCTCTGATTTAGAGAGAGAGAGAGAGAGAGAGAGAGAGAGAGAGATAAGCTGAAAGAAGGAGAAGGAGAAAAAGCTAGAAGAGATGAGTCATCTTCCTCAACATCAAGTCTTCTCTAAATTCTTCTATGTATCTTCTTCCCTCCTTTATGGAGTAGTCTCTTAAGGTACTAGGTATGTAATGAATGAATATGTAGGGTTTTGAATGAATGTGTTTGTCTAGTTGATTTTAACGTTTCATCTACTTTAATTGTGCTTGGGTAAGTTTCCCTAATCTTCTTTATTATCCTATTTGATCTTCTATGTTGGGTATGGAGTTTTAGGGTTAGACGAGTATGTGTCATCTTGAAAATTATGGTTAGATGATTGAATAAGGTCTTGTGGTGGATAGTACCTATTGAAAGGAGCTAAGTTCTTACACCCCCAGATACGTGAATCTACAACGAGGTGTCAATAGGGTAGGTAGGGCGTACTCGGAGGCGTGTGGATAATCACGAAGGCCCATAGAAAAGAGCTCACTCACCACATTCTCTTAACCCTACATGACAACCATAGCTAACAGGATTTGAACCTAGGAAACCGTCTCATCTCTAGCAACCTCCCAACCACTTGGTTGGTTGTTTAGGAGTAGGTTAGGTTATACTCTTCACTAAAATTTTGATTCGATTGGATAGTAGTTCGGAGCAAAGCAATAGTAAGCTTAGGGTTACTTTGGAATACGATCAATCCACTTTATTACAACCCTAAACTCTAAATTCAACTCTTAAACACTAAATTCAACTCCTAGACCCTAAATTCAGCGCCAAAAATTTCCAACGACAGGTACTAGGTCGAAGATTCCGGTGGGCGGAACCATGCCGGGCAGAAAGAATCCCACGGCCGGAACTAGGATGGCCGGAGGAAGGTCGACCCAAAAACTTCCTTCAGGAGAGCCTGGCATCGGCCATATTTTTCTGTCAGCCCGACCTCGTTCCGGCTGCCAATTTCTTTCGGCCGACCAGGTTTCGGCCGTCGGAATCTTATGGCCCGTCGTTTGTCCCTTGAAAATCGATAGAAAAATTGTTCGAAACCCAAAAAAATTGACGCACCTGCTTATTGATAAATCATGGATGCATGTGCGCAGTTTACGTCGAGGTTCAACTTTTCTGATGTTTTTTTTCGGCGAGTTTTCCAGCAAGCGTCGATTTTTTTTATGATTGAATACATTTTTTGAGAGTTGGATATTTATTGTAGGTAGTGACAAATAGTAATACTTTTTATAACTTATTGGGTTGGTGGCATTTAACATGCCACCAAATTTTTAATCAAGCGTGATACTTTTTATAACTTATTCAACTTATTATTAACTAAAATTCATTATTATTATCTAATATATTCAACATCTCATAAATTTGCATAACACAAATTAAAACATCTATAAGATAAGTTAATCTTACATAATAGTTTAATCAAATGTTGAATCTACAACTTAATTTTATTATTAAACCACCCGTTATGAAAGATTATGTAAAGTCGTTCTATAATACTTATTAAATACACTACGTAGAATTTACGAGGGTTGAAAAAATTGTTATTTCCTATGTATCATAATAAACCTACCATAATAATTAAGACATTATGTAAAACTTACGGAAAGTGCATTACTTGAACTATCTTGTGAATCATTTTATTTCAACTAAATTATTAAATGAGTATGTGAAATGTTATTACCAAAAGAAATAATTAGTTTATTATTGTCGCGAATAGCAGACAAAAAACTAGTAATCTTAAAAGGAAAATGTTATGTGAATATTTTCTTATTTACTTATTGCTTACTGGCTACGTCATAGAGTTATATGAGCTTTGATCACCTTCTAGTCTATTGTTAACTTTACAATTAACTGAAGATTTGGGAACACAAATTATGCAAATTCTGATAATATAATTCCTCTAGTGGAATTTCATTAAAATTAATATATAAAAGACATATACATACATATCCGCCAGAAATATTAACCATACTTTTATTTCTTCAATCAATCATATAACACAAGTCGCTTATATATAATAGTTCCGTTCTCTGGCAACCCTTTGAAAGTTGAAACAACCACCACCACTAATCTAGTGTAGTGATTGAAGAAGATAAATCAAGTCCACAACACCTTCCGACCCAATGAAATCATCAGCAACAAACTTGGAGCCTTTGCTCCACAACCGGCAACCAGTCTCATCATACGACGCCGCCTGATACGCAATGCAATCGCAATCCTTCCAGCACTCGCCATGGCAATCACTCAAACTCTGCAAAAATCCCACCTCACCGCCACCGCCACCGCCAAACGATTCCTCCCCGTTCACCATGTACCCTCTCTTGGCCACAAACGCTTCCTTCGCACTCCGGCACGCACTTGCCTTCTCCGCCAAGCAAACCCCTGCGCTCTCGTTCCCCACCCCTACCGGGCATGGGCTTCCGGCCGTGTCGAAAATCCACGAGCTGATGCTCTCCCTCTGGTCCAGTGTGAAGAGGGTGAGCTGGCCCAATGTGTCCAGGTCCATCCTCGACAGAGCAGGCCCATCTTTAACCATATAGGTGAAGTACCTTTCCTCAGGATTCCTGACGAATTTGAATTCGTAAATTCCCGAGTCCTTGGTGAAGCCTGTGAGAGAAGTAGCATTCTGAAAGCTCCCTGAAGTGAAAATGATAAGTAAGAACTTAATCATATTTTTATATTAATAATGATGCCACGCGAGTAGTATCACTATCAATTGGCTACCGATGATGTTATACCGTTCTGGAAAACTCCGGTAGACCAGTAAATCTCTCCGCGTCGCCGGACGACCAATTGGTCGACTCCTGATTGGTCGAGGCAAACTTTGAAGGCGCCAGGCGAAGGTAATTTGTTGCTGACCCAGGAGGTCAGCTCCCAGGTCTGACCGGTTCTGAAATTCATGCCCAATTTCATTCCAGGGAGAAGCATGTTGTGAGGGTAATCGAAGCTCTGCCACAGGGCAGAACCAAATGGGATTCCTCTGGAATTCACCCTTCTGACCACCAGGTTGCCGGAATCGAGCAGGGTGAGAGCTACGTCGTTGTTTGAGGTGTTTTTCTGACTAGGGTTTATGATTACGGGGTGTTGTTGATTTCCTCGGTGTGTGAGCTTGAGTTTGCCGTCGTTGGGGTCGATTGACAGGGCGCCGGAGGAATCCGGGATCGGGTCTTCACGGTTGGCTACCCAGACCGAGTAGAAAGGGATGTGGTCGAACCAGATGCCTAGGTAGCGTGGACCGGCTGGGCCGAGATGGACGGTATCTGGGTTGGGATTGAAGAATCCCAACCTAAATACCTTGCTCTGGGAGACCAACTGCTCCCAGTCGCGGAGCAGCTGGCCCGGTTTGAGTGTGTCGGTCTCTTTAGTGAGGACATGGCTGAAGCTAATAGAGGAAGAAATGATGAAGAATAGGAGGAAGAATGCTGAAGAAGACACGGTAGCTATAGAGAGCATGTTCTGTGTGAGCATTTTTTGCAGCTTGTTGGTCTGTGGTTTTATAGCCAGAAAGGAAGATTTTGGACCTGGTGGGAGCATCAACAAAATGTGGATGGCAAAGCTCGATAGTCAGAGTTGGGTTTCACGTGGAATTGAGTGTTGACTGAATTACTCATCTGTAGCTCTTCGGGATTACATACACATTTATGAAGGCTGACCATGTTATGAAAAAAAAAAAAGAGAATTCTACCCAAAAAAAAAGGCTGGCCATGTATCTAGGAGTGCAGGAATTTTCCTTCGGAAAGTGATTTTATGAGTCGTTGTTCACTAAGAGACAGAGAGCGTGTGGCCACTAATTTCTCAATGTTATTGCGGAGAATCACAGTCTCGTGACTTGGACTTTTCTCCCTTAATAGCTATCTTATCTCGAACCTGTAGTGCAAGTTTCAGCAACTAACTATAACTGTGCTAGTTGCGATTAGAAATTAATTTGCAAGGCAGCAACTTGTCTTTTCTAATGTACTAGCAATGACCCGCTCGCTACGTTTTGTGCGAGAATATAATAATATTAAGTTGAAGAGACAACATAGTAATTACTAATGGCGAATAGAATACGGTGATAACCAAATAGCCAACACATGTCAACAAAATGTCTACATATAAGTTTTATACTTGTACACAACATATATAGTCTGAAAGAGTATATATATATGCAGGTGACATGGTCACAGCAAGAAAGTAATAAAGGTATTTGAATTTAGACTGATAATGCTACAGGACGTCAATGCTTCGTAGAAAACTAAGGGGTCGTTTGGAAGTTGCGATAGTTTTGTTGAGATTGTCATTTTACGTTTCCGTTTCTGGGCAAGGTTTCTTCTTCAGTTCCTCAGAGTCCTCTACATCTTCATTTTACTTGTCCCGCAGAGTATCTTCTTCGTCTTCTTCACTTGATACTAGGGATGACAATTTTGCCCATGCCTATGGGTTTTTAACTATCCAACCCAATTGGGTTGGGTATGAAATCCATATAGATGGATATGGGTAGAGTTTGATGGGTTTGTACTCATACCCATTTACTTTGGGTTGGGTTGGGTTTATAACAAATGGATTTGGGTTTGTACCCATGCCCAAATACAAATTACAGTTTGGTACCTAAACTTAATAGATATGCATATTTAGTACCTAAATTTTATTTTTTTGCATATAAGTCCTCAAAATATCAATGAAAAATTACGTTTTAGTACCTAATTTTTTAGGTCTTACATTTTGGTACCTAAATTTTCAAGTTTTACAAATAGGTCCAATTTTTGCATATGTAGTTAAAACACCCTCAAGTTTTACAAATAGGTCCAATTTTTGCAAAAAAAAAAAAAATTTGAAATCCGAGTTAAAACGAAGAAGATATGAGCCGATTATGAAAACTAGGGAAAATAAAATGTCTTTAATTGACAACTCTTAGATCTGAATTTTCTGGATTCACTTAGATCTAAAGGTCCAGGTTTAGTTACTCATAGATTAGTAACCAATGGTTACTCACCCTATCCTAAACCACTAGTATCCTCTCAAAAATGTGTAACCAAAAGATTGAGAATTTGTAAAACTGAAGATCAAGTTGAAAGATCATAACTCGTGCCACATAAATTCTATGGAAAGATTTAAGCGATTTCAAGAGCTAAGAAAGAATATGATTGGAACCTCACTGAACTTAACCTCAGATTCACAGAGGTGACTTGGGCGACCACCCAAACATTGTGAATGGGTAAGTGCGATGAAACGATAAGAAATGAACACAACCAAACAATTTTTTGATAATGGTTACAACATGGTAAGAGTAGAATGGATGAGATAGTGGATCTCTGGCTCACCATGGCAACCAAACAATTCTATTCATGCACAAAAAGGTTTTTACACCTTTTAAGCGATGAAACGATAAGAAATGAACACAACCAAACAATCTTTTGATAATGGTTACAACATGGTAAGAGTAGAATGGATGAGATAGTGGATCTCTGGCTCACCATGGCAACCAAACAATTCTATTCATGCACAAAAAGGTTTTTACACCTGCCTGACCTTAGCTGTCTTTTCCCTAGCATTATATCCAACTCTAGTTGACAGTGTTGTAGAGGTATGATTGTGGATTGATGGACCTATCAACTACGCAGGCTCCAGTAAAAAACATTTTTTTTGACAACACGGGCACTCGAATATATTCCAAATGAGACAAAAGAGTCAAGTTACAGAAGGGGTGAAACAATATCGAGAACATGGACCCAATCCGCGGGGAGCTGGTTCCTGGCGCACGATCTGGCCACCCAGTCGGCTTTGGAGTTCCTCTTCCTGCAAATCCAGTCAATTCTGATATTGGGGAAGAGTCTGGTCAGGAACAGAATTCTTCCCAGGTTGGCTGCAGCTCGCCATGGCCAATCTCTCGGCAGTCCCTGGAGGGCCTTCACCAGCACCAGGCAATCCGACAGAATCCGGCAAGGGGCGTTGAGGTCAACCGCGGCCAAGGTCCCTTCAAGTAGAGCTTTTGCTTCTGCTTCAATCGGAGATAAACTGTGCAGCGTCTCAGCCTTCCCGTCAACAACTTGACCATGGTCGTTCGTGATAACTACGCCATAAGCCGCCTCCTGGGGACCTTGTAAAAACGATCCGGCACAGTGTACCTCAAAACAGGGAGTACTTGGCGGTGGTAAAGTTGGATCGGGGGTGGGATAGGCTGAGATTGGGTGGATACCGGTCTTTTCCTCGGGAAAATTCTCCATTGGTGTGCCTCCTCCAGTGCGTGGGATGAAGTTGCAAATAGCCTAGGTGGCGTTGCCCGGAACACTTTCTCATTCCGCGCCTTCCACGTATGCCACAACAGGTAGATGCAGTTCTGGACTCGTTCGAGCGTGCCACTCAACGACACAGAGAAGAGCCAGTCGAGAACATTTGTGAGTGGAGGGGGGATGATGAGATCAGGGAAAAGAAGATCCCATCCTCCAGCAGCGTGAGGGCAGAGGAAAAGACAGTGGTGGGAGGTCTCTGCTGCGTCATCACAAACAGAGCATGTCGGGGATGGGGAGCATCTTCTGGCCTGGAGATTAATTCGAGTAGCCAAAGCTCCCCTTGAGGCTCGCCAGATGAAGAATTTCATTTTTGGTGGCAGGTGGAGCCTCCAAAGCCAGTTCCATTTCTCTTTGGTGGAGTCCTGTACAGATAGCTCTTCTCCCTGATCCCTCCTCCACGTTCGGTGGAAGAAATGAAAGGCAGACTTGACTGTGAATGTGCCCTTCTCGTCGAATCTCCAGGCCCAGTAATCCCTCATGGTGCTGGGTCCAACTGGCGTGCTTGTCACCTCTTGAAGTTCAGAGGGAGAGAGGAATTCCTCAAGCAGGTCGAACTTCCAAGCTCGGGAGATGGGGTCAATGAAATCCGCAACAGTAGAGGTGTTGCCATTTTCGAAGTGTCTGAGGGGACCAGCACGAAGAAACAGCCATGGGTCATGGTGGAAGTTGGTATTGCTTCCATTTCCAATGACTCTGATTATCCCTCCTTCCATCCACTTTCTGGCCTCCCAGATGCTTGACCCAATCCAAGAAGCTTTGCTGCCTTTCTTAGCTCTGGTAAAGTCAACCTGTGGGAAATAGAGTCCCTTCAGAAGTCTTGCCCATAATGCCTCGGGGTGCGTAAGAAGACGCCATGCTTGTTTGGCGATTAAGGCAAGATTGAACACATTGAAAGGTCTGAAACCAAGTCCTCCTTCGGATTTATGGGCATACAATACTCTCGCTGCCCTCCAATGGATTGACTTTTTTGAAAGTGAACCACTCCAGAAGAATCTCCTGAGCATAGCATCCGTTTTGTTCGTCATTGTACGAGGTAGGAGGAAAAGGCTCATGATGTAGGATGGGACTGCCTGGAACACAGCTTTGAGTAGGGTTTCTTTTCCCCCTGGGGATAACAGCAAGCTCTTCCATGAATCACCTCGTTCTTCCATTCTTTGAAGAAGAAAGTGGAACGTTTCTTTTTTTGATCTGCCCCATTCCGTGGGAACTCCCAGGTACTTGGAGTGAGTAATGGAGCAGTCAAAACCAGTAGCGTGGAAAATGCCTTCCCTTTCGTTCTCGGTGACATTCTGGCTGAAGAAGACAGAGGATTTTTCCCGGTTGACCTCCTGTCCTGTGATCGAGCAATAAGAATCAAGAATCTGCAGGATGTTCTGTGCTTCCTGGATAGAGGCTCCACCGAAGATCACGGTGTCATCAGCAAACAGGCAATGGGTCAGCAGGGGGCAGTTTCTGTTCAGCTAGAGGCCTCGTATTTCTTGTCTCTGTACCGCTTTTTCAATAAGGAAAGAGAGTGCATTAGACATCAGTATAAAAAGCAGAGGAGAAAGAGGGTCTCCCTGTCTCAGTCCTCGGGAGGGTGTGAACTCGGATGATGGTTCCCCGTTTAAAAGGATTCGGAATTTGACCGTTGAGATGCATGACTTGATCCATTGGCACCACACTTCATTAAAGCCGTAGGCTCTCAGAAGCTCAAGGAGGAATTGCCATTCAACAAGGTCATATGCTTTTCGCATATCCAACTTCATTAACAAATCTTTGCCACTTCCAGACCGACTGTTCTTGAAATGATTCAGTACTTCATGAACAATGATAATGTTGTCTTGTATGAGCCTTCCGCCTGTGAATGCCGATTGGAGATCGTTAACCAGCCCAGGGAGCCAGTTTTGTAGTCTGTTAGTTAGAATCTTTGTAATGACTTTGTACTTGAAATTGCAGCAGCTGATTGGCCTAAACTGGCCAATCGTTTCAGGGAAGTCCACTTTTGGGATGATGGTAATGAAAGTGTTGTTCCAAGACTCAGGCATCACCTTGGATCTGAAGAAGCCAATAATCTCTTCACAAAGCTGATCTCCGATCACACCCCAGAATTTCCTAAAGAAAAAGCCCTGGTCGCCATCAGGGCCAGGAGCTTTGTTTGCTCCCAGGTGGAAAACCGCTTTGCGTACTTCATGCTTCTCAATGTCAGCAGTGAGTGCTTCATTTATCTGATTAGTCACCAGTTGCGGGAAGCCTTCCAGAAGTGAGTGGTCGAAAGTCCCTCCTTTACTGGTGAACAGACCACGGTAGAACTCAATGATGTGGCAGTCCAGATCCTCACGATCTTCCAGCCAAACTCCTTCGGGGGTTTTCAGTTTAGAGATCTTGTTCCTATTCCTCCTTTTGACAGTGCTGGCATGGAAAAATCCCGTGTTCTGGTCCCCTTCTTGGAGCCAGCCATTTCGGGACGTTTGAGCCTAGAATTCCTCCTCCGTATTCCAGATTCTTGCGAGCTCGAGACTGAGTGCTTTTTCTTCGTTCATCATTTCTTCTGTTCTGATTGGACCTTGTAAAGCCTGTATAGTCGCTTTGATTTCCGATTCTCTTCTAATTTTGTTGTTGTGATTAACTCTGGCCCAGTGTTGGAGTTCTTTCTGGCAATCAGATAACTTCTCACTGACTTGGCCTTCTCTGTTCCATCTGGTGGTGATAATTTGGCAACACTCCTCGCTATCCCGCCATCTTTTATCAAACCTGAATGGGGTATGTCTCGGTTGATGTTTGGGGTGGAGGTCAACTCTAATCGGACAGTGATCCGATTCAATAAACTCTTCATGAAAGACCACTGCCGATTCAAAAATCATTCTCCACGATGGTGAGCAGAGTGCTCTGTCAAGCCTCTCTCTAATGAGGTTATCCCCCTGCTGCTTGTTCGACCATGTGAAAGGTTGACCCGAGAAACCCAAATCCATCAACGCATTCTGCTCGATGAAGTACTTGAAAGGAGTCACATTTTCATTACGAAGGGGGCAGCGCCCCTGTTTTTCGGATGGATACAAAGGAACATTTAAATCCCCCACCAGCAGCCACAAATCATCCTGAGATTCCCTGAGGTTCGTAAGTCGATCCCAGAGGCATCTCCGTTCCACCGCCGTGGTTGGAGCGTGGATGAAAGTGCAAAAAAAGGTGACTCCATTCCTACAAATCCTAGTGTCCACATAGGACTTACAAGCTTCAATAACACTTAGTTCCACTCCATCCTTCCACCAAAGTGCCAAACCACTACCTTCAACTGACGGACTGACATACTTGGAGTGATCAAACCTCAGCGCTCTCCTTTTCCCCTCCATGAACAGCTCATCTTTTTTGGTCTCCATGAGGAAGAGAACTGAGGGGCCTAGTTTTTGGCAGATTCTGCCGCAGTAGCCTCTTGTAAGGGGCTGGCCAAACCCCCTACAGTTCCAGCTGATGAATCTCATGGTTGGAAAGGCGGCTTGAGGCCTGCCGCCGCTGCCATCGGGAAGTTGGATTCCCCTTCACCCGAGTGATTCCCATCCTCATTGATTTCCCTGATGCTTCTTCTTTTGACTGTGTGCTTCTTTCTGACATATCTCCTGATGTCACCCCCTGTGGTGAAAGACAAAGAATCAACAGGCAGATTGTTAGTAAAGTTGGGAATCGGTGCCGACTCCGCCTGAATTGTTCGGTGTTCAGGTTTCCGTTTCTTCTCTGGTCTGGTCAGGGCCTCCGTCTCGACTGTAGGGTTCTGAGGGTTTGGGGCCTGTTGAATTAATTGGGCCATTTGATCATGGGCTTCAGCAGGCTTGAGATGAAAGAGCTGGGAAATTTGGGCCTCTGCTGCTGTTGCTTGATGTTGGATACTTTGAGTTTGTCTTGCTTCTGGATCGGTTTCTGGGCCCGGCGTTGTAGGACTCGCGAGTGAGAGAGATTGGCCCATTTCCAAGAGCCCAGCCTGTTTGTCCCTTGTCGCCTTCCTTCCCGACAGGTCCAAACCTTTCTGCATAGCTGCAGCTGCCATCTCCACTTGTAGCATTGAGACCTGCGAAAAGTTGGTGGGGCAACTCCCTTCACCTCTCAGCAACCAATCTCCTCCTCTAATTGTTCCTGGACTTTCTGTCGGCAGTGTCATAAAGCCTGGCGGGCACGAGGCTGGGATCTGCACCGGGTGGCCTTTCCATCTGACACACAAAGACTTTCTACCTTTCTAATCTCTGTCCTTTCTCTTCGCTGATTTTCTTCACTCCATTTCCCAGCCACAGAAAATATCTAGCTTTCCCTCTTCTCTTTATTCTCTCATCCGCAAGAAGCATCTCTATCCAAATCTGCCTCTCTTTATTGATCTTCTTCTCCAACAGTTGTTGCTAGGGTTTGCGTCCACCGGGAATGGTTCGTTCCTGAGATGGGTTGGCGGCGAATCGGAGAGCTACCAAAGGTGGCTCCTGTCTTCTACTCCAACATAGACAGGGCCAATCATGACAGAGGAACAGGGGAGACTCGACGAGTTTTAGGTTTGTTTATGGGGTGGCTCGCCGAGCTTCTCCACCTCCGCCATCTCAATCGACGAGGACCCAGCTCCGAACTCCACTTTCGTACTTAATCACGTTTGATCTTAGGTATGATAAGATGAGTTGCTTGATTATGGATTCAGATCATTTCGTTTGGTGACATAGATAAGGGTTGTTTTCTTTTTGCATATTACATTTTTAGGATTTTTGGACTGGCATTAATTCTGGTTACTTCTTATTTTACATTTTCAGATTGATCAATCAGGAAGAGGGAAGGAGAAAACACATGGGAAGGAAGTGAGATCGCCGACCGACGTGAGATCTTACAAAGATTCTCATGGCAGAGGAAACATGATCATCCGTCAATGGTGGAATAGCTATCCACGGCGTTCAAGGTAAGTTCCTTTTTTTCTTCTCGCTTTTGGTATGTTAGGATTTTTTATTTATTCCTGCTAATTTGATCAAACTTATTCCTTTTGGTTTTCTTCTTCGGACAAGGGGCAGGATGACGGAGGGTTTGTCGTTGGTGCAGATTTTCGAAGGCAATAGAGGCGACGAGGGCTGGCTACTACTCTCTGGGTAAGCTGCTTCTTTTTGTGTTTTGGTTCCGTTAATAGTCTGCATGTTGCCTTTCTTTGATATTGTTCTGGTATGTTTTGTTTTTATTTGATTTCAGGAAAGGGAAGAGGTAGAAGAAGTCGGTAGTTCTGGCCCTTTCCGGCGACGTTAGCAGTGTAGTTTGCTGCAGAGTAGGAAATGTATATAGGTAACTCTTTTATTTTTCTGTGTTTGGTGATTCAATTCATTTTTGCCCAGGTTGATTCTGATTTTAATCTGCACCTTTTTTGTCTCTTTCTCTCCTTGTCATCTCCGAAGGTTGTTTGGCTGAAGAACCAGAAGTGTAGTTTTCTCAATGAGATCATCAATCACAGAAGGTGGATTATCCATCGTTGACGAACAAGTTCCTCCACTGCCTCCTAACGAGCCTCCACTACGGCTATCCTTATATGGATTCGAATGTCCAATATTATGGGTGTGCATCTACTTTGTCAAGTGGTAGTTTCTATGTGCATGTTGATGGAAGTCAGGTTGCAATCCAACACACATCGCTTTATTATGATCCTGTTTCAACTACATATGCTAAAACACCTCCTGTTGTGGTTAACCCACTCGAGCAAGTAGCATCCTATAATCACCTCCAAGCACTGTGCCTCCTGGGACTCTCCTTACTGGCCAAGAATCTTCTAACTTGCCAACAAATGTTGGTACCATGCAGTCTGATTTCAGTTATATTCTCGATGTTGCCAACTCAATCGAATCAGAACAATATGTGAAGCCCGGTCCAGGCTCGAATGTGAACAGCCAGGCTCCTGATGTCAACAATGATGAAGTGATTGTTTATACAAGTTCGATCCATGTTCTTGGTGTTGCTGCATCTGCAACTGCATCTACTCTTTAAAATGCTAAGGTCCATTTAAAGGTAAGGTTTCGATATATGTAGGCCTGCTGATGATTTTCTAACCCTATTGGAACTAAGATGCATTTTCAGACAATTCCTTTACTAGATTGTGCCAAGTGCCAACTTTTTTTTATAGCTTTTCTCAGTTGTTTGATTATGGGCTTATCCACCGGTGATTGGTTAGATGGTCGAGGAGGAGAATCAGGACGCCACAGAAGAACAAGCCACAGATGAACACATGACAGACCCTTGGATGGCGAACAAGAACAAGGCGCAGTAGTTATGAGTTCAACGGAGAAGCTCAAAATTCATAGAGTTGAGCACTCTTCAGACTGTTGCAGTTTATAGATAACTTATGTTGTCCTGTGTTTTTGTGTGCTTTTTTTGCAGTCTTTGGTGGCTGGCTTCTACAGAGTTAAATCTGTGTTGAACAATCATATCTGTTGATTCATTTGGGAAGGTTATCTTTTGGTTTTCGTTTTACATTTTCGTTTGCTACGCTTTGTCAGTTTCCAAGACAAAATACATACCAGTTAGAGTTCCATGCACGCCTTCTGTTTCAAGTAAACTGTGGAATTCCATTTAGTTTATGCTTCCTTCTTTTTCTTCCTGGTTATTTTCCTACATGCAATGTATTCCTTCCTTCAGCCTATTGCCATTGCTTATGCAAGTATGCTTGCATTTTAAGAGTCAGACCCAGTAGATCACCACATTTAGCAGCACATATCAACATAAGAGTTATCTGTTGGTTCATCAGCATTCTTAGTATTGAGAATATGCTTTGCTATAATGTAAATTTTTGCAAACGATAATGGTTGGATCTACCATGATGTCCAGTGGCTGCCGTAATGAATTCATTATGAGCAGTGTACTCATCCTTTTTGTAACTGCTTAGTGTGAGGCTTAGCCAGGGTTCTTAAAATGTAGTGGTGCTTTCTGGGGGTTGTGATTGAGGGTAGGTTGTGTTTAGCGGGTATGTACATGTTACAGTCCAGAATCGGACAATCAAAATGCTGCAGGATGAGATATAAGAAAGTTAGACCATGCAATCCGACTTGATTCAATATGTATTTTTAATCTGTTATAGTCTTATCCTTGCATGCTTTCCGAATGTAAGTTTATCCATATCTATCAATCAGACTTGGTGATTTAAAATCAACCGACCTTCTGAAAGGAATTTCTCATAGTCAGGAGATTTTTTTTTGTCTTATTGAGTTTGATTTTGTGTTGTTTACCTCTTCTGAATCATCTGATTCATGATCTAGCGTGCAAAGACACGATTACATTTTCAAGAATGAGTCAACTGCGGCCAATGTTCCGAGTCATGAAAGTCCAGAGTTTTGCTGGTTGTTTCCTACCATTCTGCATAGTGGCGGATTTCAGAGCATCCCATTTTGGTTATCAATTCATGTCCAGTTTAAATGTCTGAGTTACTTACGTGTCTTCTCTTCTTCTATATCAGTCCAGAGCAATAGAGAAACATGCATAAGTAGATATGATTAAAAGGAAAAGATCAGGAAAGCGTACAGTTTTTGGGTATTCTTGCTATTTTACCATCTCTTCTACAAATTGTTTTTCCTCTTTCTGGCTTTTGTGGTTTGTAGCTAAGAAATCATGTGTTTCTGAGTTCTTGAGATCAATGTCCTGACCATTTTTCATTGACTTTGGTTTTTTTTATTTGCAAAATTTGATGATTCCATTACTGATATCACAGTTCTGATTTTATTGCCCTCCAGATTCTTTAGATACTTGGTTATTGTCTTTCAACAGTATGTACTTACACTTTTTAGAATTGCCTCATGCAAAAGCTTTTAAGCCTTTTTCTTTTAAAGTTTAAACTGATATATATGGATGTTGTTTGATGAAATGCCAGAGTGGAGCTTGCTTCCACGAATCGGAGAGGCCGGAACAAAGGTACCTTGAGGACACGACAGAAGAGCTTCTGGGTGGCACTATCAGGTGCTCATCAAATGTGGTTGCCATCAAGGATTTGGAATCAGGTTGCTGCAAGCCCTTATTAAAACTACGGTAAGCACGAGTTCGTATGTTTAAAGCTACCATTGATAGTGAAAGTAACCATGATTCAAATACAAATTCCTCTTTGCCAGTGAATGCCTGCTTAAAAGTAATGAAAATCTTGAAGTTGAATTAGTAGTCAGGTTTGATTGATGGTCTAAACGTGACTTGGTTAGCTCTGTGTTTATTTTCTGTTATAGTCTCCCATTGTGAAAATGGAAGGATGTAAATCGTCTTTTCTTTCATATAATAAGATTCAACAAATGGAAATGGAAGCATGCAAATTATCTCTATCTTCCTATATGTATCAGATATTAGTTCTAAGCCTTTGTTTTGGTCCTCTGTAGTGTATGGCTTGCATATTTATCTATCATATATATAAGAAATGGTGTTTTCTTTATTTATCATGTTTCATTACCATATTTGGTATATTGTTTTTTGCTCAGTGGCAATGTCGTAAATCTTATTGTTTCTTTAAACCATTTGCAGTTCCACTGCTAATACAAACTATAGTTTACAGAGTTGAATGTCATCTGTGGTTCATCTGCTGTAGGGTAGGGATCTCACTTTACTTGCTCATTCGCTGCTTTCACAAACTGCAATCTGCAGAGTTGGTTCTAAGGTATGCTAAGTTACTGCTTTCACCATAACAACAAGTGCAGGAGTAGTAACTGCAGCACAACAACATAACAAGTAAGCCAGCTGCAGCAGGAACCATACAACTAGCAGAAGTAGCAACAATACAATGATCCAGCATTGCAAAGGAGCTCGGATTTTGATAAATAAGAGTATGGTAATTCACTTGGACACTTGAGGAGCTATTTTTGTTTCCTCGGCCACAAAATTCAATTAATACATATCATATGTATTTTTGCATTTTGCAGTTAATTATATTATCCATCCTTATTCTTATCTTGAAACTATATTGTACAAGTGAAATTAGTAGTGTTGTGTGTGTTGAGTGACTAATGATTATGATTGAGAGATCAGAAAGAAAGGTCGATGTAGCCTGTAGGGCTGTAATCTGTAGATGCCTAATCCAGTCAAAGTGTTTGTATTGAACTAAAAATGCTTAAATATCGAGAGTATAAGGATCGATGACTGACTTTAGGTGTTCTCCAACTTGCTTAGTTTGGTAGTCCAATAGTCTCCAGTAGGACAGTGTTATGTTCTAATTGGATGCTCTTGGACTATTTTGAAACTAACTATAATTTTCCTACATTGGCGAATCGAGGATTACAGTTTTATCTCACTTTGCCTCTATATAAAGAAATGTCAGTCTAAGGCATTCGGTCGGGTTAGGTAGGTTGCGGTTACCATAACTTTATAAACTTAGTAATCCAACTGTTTTTAATGATTTGGAGTTTATGATTTTCAACCTTTACTTTTGTTTGATACAATCGCTTCAAGAGGCTCTTGATTTCTTCGAGGTGGTGTGCAAAGGAGTAGAGCAGTACAAACAAGAGATGAAGGAAGTCAAAATATGTAAAATGAACCAGAACTACCAATGCTTCTCCATAGGTGTTTCGAGTGTGCTTCAGTTCTTTGCTCCTTTATCCGTTCTTTCTACAATATTTATTAGACCATGTTTCTCTATAGTTTTATATTTAGAGGTTATATTTCCTTATTTCATACAACTATGTAATGTTATCATGAAAAAAACAACTGTTAACAGTAGTGATACTAGCAGTCTTTCGGAATTGGGACTTCATATTTGCTATTCAGTTCTCAACTCTCGCGAAGCGTAGCGAGCGGGTCATTCTAGTACAATATAAGCAGTTGAATGAGATGAATAATTAGCTTACATTAGCCAATCTGCACAATTTGCTGAAGAAGTTTTACAATTACCATGTTTATGTTCATGCCAAACAATCAGAATCAGATTTTGTCACAAAGGACCAATAAAAAAGAAAGAAAAAGTGGAGGAACATCATATGCGACTAACAGCAGCAAAGAAAGGCAGGCAAAAGAAATTTCATTCCATAGTGTCCATAATTCCTAACCGCATAACTGAAGCACTATTCTGAACGATAGGACGAAAGTTTAGTCGATTCAACTATGAAAAGGCAGCTGCATTTCTGCAGTATACATAAAGAAAAAATAAGGCATATACTTTAAAGAAACTTAAGGAAATCTCAGACGCAGAGAAATATAGAACTACATAACAACAAAGCGTCATACAAACGGGCAAGCTTTGTACATAAAAATGAATGCAACATTGAGATAGTGTGATAGTTTGTTACTCATTGGGCATAAGCTTGGAAATTCTATATTGAGAAAGGTGTCATATCAAGAGCTCTTTTAAGAGTAGGAACTATCCAGTAGCTTAATTTTAATTTTGTTATCAGCAACACAGCAGGACGCCCAAGCATGGATGAGGCCTAGTTTGACGCATTATATCCCGAGGATAACCTTCCCAACCTGCACTTTACACATGTCCACATGGACGAAGTAAAGGGCAGTTGTAGGCGCGAGATAGATTGGTAGCGATTGAACGAGGAGAAGCATTGTGGTGAAATTCTCCTTCATCTGGTTTGACGGGATTAGAATCGAACATGGAGTTAGCGATTGAATGAGGAGAAGCATTGTGGTGAAATTCTCCTTCACCTGGTTTGACGGAATTAGAATCGAACAGGGAGTTAGCTATTCGAAAAAGTTGTATGGTGAACAAACTAATCTTCATAATCAGAAAACTTTGAACACCAAACTTCTCCAATGAGCATATTTCTATGTAGAAAACAAAGTATCAGTTCACTAAGCAACATCAACAGAGATAACCAGACTAAAAGGAAGCACTTTCTTTTCCAGGAAGATGGAGAGTGTCACTGTTTTGAATCGATTCAAACACGGTGAGGTACTAATCACAGTGGCATATCTTCCAATTTGATGCACCAATTTTAACTGGCCCAAATGTTCCAATTCATAAACCCTTAACATAAACTAGGCCACGTCGTTCGAGGATCGGATGGGCAAGTCTTTTTGGCCTTGGGGTTCCTTCATCCAGGAATTTTGAATCCTTATCTTGCAGATTTGCTGGCTGTGAGAGACACCATCTCTCTAGTGCATTCTCGCAGTATCCCCCTCGCCATCATCGAAGGTGATTCTGAAGTAGTTATCCGGCAACTTGACGATAGATGCTGTGAAGACTCGGTGGGCGAGCCCTTACTTCGTGATTGTCTTCAGTTGTTGAGATTCTGTTCTTCTTGTATTCACTTTAGCTCGGTCCCGAGGACTGTCAACTGGGCTGCCTATATAGTGGCAAGACAAGCCCTGCTGCTGTCCCCTATAGAGATAGCGTCCTTTGATTGTGGCTTCACTAACTGTCATTTTGGGGTCTTGGGTAGAGGATATAACTATTGTACTTTGGTATTACTTGGAAAAAGAAAAAGCAAAACAGAAACCAACGAAGTGAAAAGGAGGAAAAGCAAACAATTAAAGAAGAGGCCACAATATTAAATCTCTTTGTGATGCTATATTTATTCTCAACAAATCCAAAAATCAATCTAAGATTGAGGAAATGAAGACCTGCATTCTTAGGAAGGGTATGCCAGCTACCATGGCCATGCTTGTTGATGTAATGAAACTGAATTTGATATTCTTCAGTGCTCCAAGCTCTGTTCTTTCCTTCATCTTTGTTGCAACAAGGAGTTCCCCCATCTTCTCCTTTCACAGTCTCTCCTCTTTCGTCTTCTGCTTCTTCACAAACCCACACACACAAAAAACCATATTAAAAAAAGAAAAAAACAGACCAGCTTTGAGAAGCCAAAACTAAAGTGATAAAAAAATGGAGATAGAGGAAGAATGAGATTGATAAGTTTTTATGAGGAGCCATGAGAGAGACGAAAAAAGTGAAGAGAGATCCCAAATAGGGTCACAATACCTACAGTCGGCTTTCGGTCTTTGAAATTTACAGATTCCCAACTTCATGAACCCAAACTCTGCCAACTCCCAGAGTTCCCCAAAACCAAACGCTGCGAAATTGGATGTTTACAGGAGTTTCCGATTCCTAGTTACAAATCGCACCCCACTGACACTCAGTTAACTTTCCCTCGCAACTTTCTCCGAACTCTTCGGCAGGCTTTTCCTCTTCACCGGCTAGGCCAACGCCCTTATCTCGCCGGCTTTCTCCTCCTCTTTAAGGTTTTGTCACAGCTGGGATGGAAAGTCTCGAGAACTCGACGAGATAGCAATGGCGACCTTCTTTCCAGTGGAGTATTTGGAGACGTTGGGCTGGAGGGAAAGGTTGTTACGCAATTAATTGGTAAAGTAGGAGAGAGAGAAAGAAGAGAGAGATAGGAAGAAAGAGGAGAGGAGATTGTATTATTTCCAACGTTAACTGAACTAGTGGGCCCAGCTCTACTTATACTATCCGTTTTACCAAATTACACCAACACTACAGCTTCTCACTCTTATCCTCATTCTTTTATTTATTTACAATTTAGTCCCATCTGTTACAAGTCTCCCTCCTTCACTGAAGACTTGTCCTCAAGTCTTGAACTCTGGATACTTGAGCTTGAACTCATCAAGGAACTACCAAGTAGCGTCTGCAGCATCTTGATGTGTCAACTGAATGAGAACTTGTGCAGAAGCCTTGTTGTCTCGAGCCACCACCTTCCTGGCCAGAATCTCCAAGCGCTCCACCTTCAAGCTTCCTTGATTATCATAATCTGGCAAGGCTGGTTGGATGAGGAAGGGTCCATAGTATTTGGCAGCCCACTTTTGTGCAGTCCTCGTGGCTCTGTCACCTGTCTATAAGGTCTCAGCCTCAAGTACACCATGTCTCCTTCTGCAAAGACTCGCTCAGTACGATGACGATCTGCCATCTGCTTCTACCTGTTCTGTGCCATAGCAAGGTTCTCTCTAATGACCCTGATCAAACTCTGCTGCTGTTGTAGCTTATCTGCAACTACTGCTACAGAAGTGGAAAGTGGATTCCTGACTTCAAATTTAGAGGGAGGATAGCCATAGAGCACCTCAAATGGAGTCAACTGCAGGCTACTGTGATAGTTGGTGTTGTACCACCATTCAGCAAGTGGAAGCCAAGCACTCCAGCGTTGTGGGGAGTGATGCACCATGCTCCTCAAATAATCCTCTAAGCAACGGTTGAGTCTCTCTGTTTGACCATCTGTTTGGGGGTACCTGTCGAGAAATGGAGATCCACCCTTTGCAACTCGAACAACTTGGTCCAGAAGGAACTAGTAAACACAACATCTCGATCTGACACTATGGTCTGAGGCATCCCATGAAGCTTAAAGATCCCCTCAAAGAAGACTTGTGCTACACTGCTGGCTGTATATGGTCTAGTCAGACTGAAGAAGTGTCCATACTTTGAAAACCTATCCACCACCACAAACACTACTTCCTTCCCTGCAGACTTAGGAAATCCATCGATAAAGTCCATTGAAACATGCTGCCCAGCTCTCTCTAGAATTGGCAAAGGCTGCAGTAGGCCAGGATAGGGAACATTCTCTGTCTTGCATCTTTGGCACACATCACACACTCGCACAAACTCTTTAACCTGCAGCTTAAGAGCAGGCCACCAAAAATAACGCTTCAATCTCAAATAAGTGGCATGCACCCCTGAGTGACCCCCAATTGGAGAATCATGAAACAACTTCAACAATTTCACTCTCATATCCCCCATAGACCCAACATACAAAGCTTCCTTGTGATAGAGTAATCCTTGCTTCACTGACTTAAACCGAGGGCTAACAAAAGGGATAGTTGCTTCCAACATCAGGGTCTGAACCTCTGTATCTCCAACATAAGTCAGCTCCAATTCACTCAACCAGGCTGGTAGCACAGCAGAGATGGCTTGACACTCAGCCTTGGCTTCCCCCACTCCTTGAAACTGAGGATGCCTAGAAAAAGCATCTGCCACCCTATTGAATCTGCCCTGTCTGTATTTAATCTCAAAATCCAGGCCAAGCAATTTAACAAGACCCTTCTTCTGAATGTGAGTGTGAATTTTCTGGCCAAGGAGGTGTTTAAGACTCTCGTGGTCAGTAAGAATGGTAAAAGTCCTACCGTCCACATAATGGCGCCATTTGGTGACAGCCAAGAACCCTGCTAGATACTCTTTCTCATAGGCTGATAACCCCTGCTGGTGGATTCCCAATGCTTGACTATGGTAAGCAATAGGTCTGCCACCCTGAGACAGGACAACACCAATACCGACATCACTAGCATCCGTTTCCAGCTGAAATGGAAGGGAAAAATCAGGCAATGTGGGGACAGGGACTTGGGACATAGCTACTTTGAGCATGTTGAAAGCTCTATCATCAGTAGCAGACCAAAGAAAACTGTCCTTCTTAAGCAATTCAGTGAGAGGCCTACTGATTGCTCCATAATTATGCACAAACTTTCTGTAGTAGCCAGTTAGGCCGAGGAACCCACTTAACTCCTTGACATTCTTGGGACAGGCCACTTGACCATAACCTCCACCTTACTAGGATCAGTAGCCACGCCCTGTTCATTGATGACGTAACCCAAGTAATCCACCTCTCTTTGAGCAAAAGAACACTTGGATGGTTTGGCAAACAAGGAATGTTGGCGAACTATTTGAAGGGTTTGGGACAAATGCTGGCAATGGGAAGTTTGGTCAGGGCTGTATACAAGGATGTCATCGAAGAAAACGAGGATGAATTTACGAAGATAGGGATCAAAAATCTGGCTCATAAGGGCTTGGAACGTGGCTGGGGCACTGGTCAACCCAAAGGGCATGACTTTGAACTCGAAGTGGCCATGGTGGGTACGAAATGCGGTTTTATACTGGTCATTTGGGTGCATTCTGACCTGATGGTAGCCAGAAAGAAGGTCAAGTTTGGTAAAAAATTTGGCCCCACCCAACTCATCTAGCAAATCATCTATAACTGGGATTGGAAATTTGTTCTTAATAGTGATAGAATTTAGCTGGCGGTAATCAATAAAAAATGCCAGGAACCATCTTTTTTAAGTATTAAGAGGACAGGGGAAGCAAATGGGCTTTGGCTAGGTTGAATGAAATCAGCTATCATCATCTCATCACACAATTTCTCTACTTCTACTTTCTGGGGAAGAGGGTAACGCTAAGGTATGAGGTTAACAAGGGAGGATCCATGCTGTAAAGGAATGGTATGGTCACAATCACGTGAAGGGGGAAGGGAGGTAGGTTTTCCAAAGACATCTTTGTATTCGTCAAGGATAGGTTGGACAAAAGAGGGTGGAGTAGTACCTGAAGGTGTGGCAGTGGTCATGGAGAAAATGTGGCCTGTCCAAGATGCACCTTTCTTCTTAAAATACTTCTGCAGACTTTTCCCCGACATGGTTTGACATTTTCTAGCCTACTGAACCGCATACAGCTCAACCTCAACTCCATCCATATCAAATACCAGTTGCAGGTTCACAAAATCGAACTTGACTGGACTAATGGTGCGCAACCAATCCAGTCCCAATACCAAATCATTGGATCCTAACTGCAGAATTCTAACATCGAACTGGAATTGAAACTCCTGCATCGTCCAAGTGAAATCTTTGCAAACTGAATTACTCATCAACACAGTCTCATCGGCCAATTTAACCCGCAAGGGAGCCGCTCCTTGCAATGTACACCCTAACTCTGCTGCCTTGTGAGCATTGAGGAAGGTGTGGGTGCTTCCAATGTCCACCAAAACTAGCAAGGACGCCTTCTTCACTTTACCCTTGATGACCAAAGAGTTGGCAGAAATGCAACTGCTGAGTGCTTGCATAGTGACTTCAATCAACCCTTCATCTTGATGGGCCATGTGTTCCACAATATCCTCAAAAATACTGTCGTCTTCATCACTCCAAGGCTTAGGTTCCACAATGTCACTTTCTGTAGCCTGCAAGGCATTCAATTGTCGCTTGGCCTCACATACATGGCCATAAAAGTAACGATCCCCACACTTGTAGCAAGCCCCCTTGGTCATCGCTCATTTGTTACCATTACTGTTGGCAGGTGGGATGGACTTGGTCGGGGTGGGTTTGGAAGGCTCCCATTTCTTACCATTAGAGCCCAAGGAAGAAGCACCAGGGGTGAAACCTCCAGTTGGACGAGGCAGGGGCCCCCTGAGTTTCTTTCGATGAGCTTCGTTAGAAACTTCTTCCAATCGAGAGAGCTGAAAAGCATGAGCCAAGGATCGTGGTTGCCACATGGACATCACAGGACGCAATTCTTCCTCTAAACCACTAATGTAGCTCGAAATGAAATATTCTTCCGTCAAGGCTGGATTGTAGCGGATCATCTGCGACTTAAGTTCTTCAAAACGCTCCTGATAATCAAGCAAGGAACCATGTTGACGAAGCTTGTTAAACTCGCCAAAAATACCTCCCAGGCAATGCTGTCAAAATCGCGCTTTAAAGCGTAAAATCGTACGTTTTTACCTTTTCAACCCACAAATACGCTTTAGTTTCTACGTGAAGTCGCATTATATATAAAATCGAACAAAAAACGGTTGTAAAATCAGTAAAATCGTAAAACAACGTTAAAATCGCGTTTCTAGACCGATTTTATACGTTTTTTAGTGCAGTCCGGAAATGGCCAAAGTGAGCCAAAGCGGCGCCATTTTAAAGGGTTTTAATTAAAAAAAAAGGGCTAATACCACTACAACACCCGAACTATCCCGAAAATGCCACTTGTGTCCTATTGTTTCCAATATTCCATCTCTGTCCTGAACTATTATACTTTGTGCCATTTGTGTCCTGCCGATTTTGTTGACCGTTAAAGATAACGGTTGACCAAACGGTGGTCAAAGCAAAGTTGACTTTTATTGACTTGGCAAAATGTGGCTGCCACATAGATGCCACGTCATTGAACCCTCATATATTTTAATTAAAATTAAAAAAATGTAAATTTAATAATATTATTGAGCCAAAATTTTAAAACAAAAAAACTCTTCGTATTCTTCTTCTTGGTGCAAATCCACCATGTTTCTGGGTTCGGGAAGCAGAACGAAGGGTTAGGAGGTGGTGGCGGCCATGATCGACGGTGGCTGGGCAGAGAGACTAACGCGGAAAATTAGATCTAGCAACCCCTTTTCACTCTCTCATCTATTCCAACTCCTCTCACTATCTCGCCTCCTAATTTATGGTTCCAATCAAAAGTAGCAACCCAATCAGAGTAGTGAATCAAAGCATCAACAACAAGACCCACATGAATCGGAACAGCGAATTCACAAGCACCATTTAAAGATTTTGATGATGAATATGGAGAAGGATGGGCGTAGGCGGCTGCTAATCCGACTGGATCTGTACTCTCTCCCTCCCGACCGACTCGATGAATAAAGAGAAAGGAAGAAGGTGGAGCTAGTCTTCCAGAAGCAGGGGAGCTGGTCTTCGACCACGGCCACGGCGGAGGAAGCAGGGGAGTTGATCTTCTGGACTTTTCCCCTTCATCGTCGATTCATGCATTCAACCAGAAAAATTCCTTCCCGAATCGCTTGAATTGACCAAGCAATTGGAATCCCTCAGCGGCAAAGGACGGCAGTGGTGCCGAGGTTGAGGATGATGAAGAATCTGGATACTCGTTAAAACCTAATCCCGCCGCAGATTATGAAGAATCTGATGGTGGAAGCGGCGCGGTGTTGAGAGAGTGAAACGAAGAGATCGAGAAGGAGATCTCGGTGCGGCATTGTTGATAGAGTGAAACGAGGGGATCAGTGAGAAGAGCTCATGGCCGCGTATGGAGGCGAGGAGCCGATGGCGGCTGAATTTGGGGGAAGTGAAACGAAGGGGAGATGAAGTTTTTTATTTTTATTGTTAGTGTTTTATAATTATGTTTTAGTAAGATTGTTTAATTTTATATTTGGCAAGAAAAAAAGATTGTTTAATTTTATTGTTTTTTATTTTTTATTTTTTTGTTAAATGAATTAAAATTCCACGTAAGATGCCACATCAGTGCTGACTAGATTTTCTGTTAAAAACTAACGGTCAACAAAAGTCAACACTAACGGAATCATAGTTCAGGACACAAATGGAATATTGGAAACAATAGGACACAAGTGGCATTTTCGCGATAGTTCGGGTGTTGTAGTGGGCGAACATCAGCATGCAAGGGATCCATTTTACCCTAAATCGTATTCTCTTCTCCAACTCCACAAACGCGCAGCGCCGTCCTCCTTCAACCTCCGCGCTCCGCCGTCCTCCTTCAACCTCCGCGCCGCCGCCGTCGTTCCCGTTCAACCTCCGCGACGCCGTCGTTCGCCTTCAACTTCGCGGGCGGTGTCGTCCTCCTTCAGTCCTTCCCCAGTTCCCCTTCAACTCCGAGACGCCGACCTCCATCTGGCTGCTTCAAGAACCGTCGCCGTCCTCCAGCGCTGGCTAAGTGACAGTTCCTCTCCGTCAGCTCCTCGTAGAGATTTTTGATCCGTAGCCGGTAGCTCCATTTCCTCCGTCAGCACAAATCTTTTATTTCTTGGAAGTTGATGAAGTTCCTTTCGGAGAAACTGATGGCAGAAGTTGACGCCTTCTTTCTGCAATTCATTTGAATTGTCTTCCATACTGTATATAAAGGAAATCACCCTAAATCATCTTCATCACACTTGAGATTCAGAAATTTTGTTACTTATAGTTATAACTTATTGGCCACTAATTCAGGGTTTTGTCATTTGTGTTTGTAGAATCCAAACGAACGCCCCCTAATTGCTAAGAGTGCCCTTGAGAATACAGTAATTTTGGTTGATAAAGAGAAGGCCATTTTTCTGCCTCATTGTTGTGTACACGATCTGCCTGGAAATCGAACATTAGGTATAGGCAAATATCACAAGTGGGTTTGCATGTTGGTAGCTAAATAACACAAGAATTGGAAATTTGTTATTGAACTTCTGTTTTCTTTTTGCAGATTTGTACTAATGTCGAGTGGTGGTGCCGGTACTAGTGCAAGTAATTTTGTGATAAATAGTAAATCAAAGAGGAAAAATGCACTGGGAAATCGTAATGATCCCGGTTGGCAGCATGGTGTAGATGTACTTGGCACTGGGCAGAAAGTGAGGTGCAATTACTGTGACAAGGAAGTATGTGGTATTTCCCGATTCAAGCATCATCTTGCAGGAACAAGAAAGGATTATGTGGCTTGTGTTAGTGTTCCAGATGAAGTGAGGGCAAAAATGCTAGAGCTACTCCATCTGAATGAAGAAGGGAGGGAGGCTAAGACAAGGAAGCTGCATGATCTTGGTCTTGGTGGGAATGTAGATGATAGTGATGTTCCAAATCGAGATTCAGTTCATTCAAATGTGGCTAGAGGCAGTGGCAGTAGTAAACAAAAAACAATAAGTGCACTTTTGAAGAAAGATCTCCGAGAAAAGGCTTGCAAGACAATATCACAATGGTGATATGAAAATGCACTTGCATTCAATGCAACTAGAAGTTCCAAATATAACCAGATGTGGGAAGATGTAGCTCGACATGGTCCTGGTTTTAAACCTCCTTCATATCATGAGATTAGGGAGACTTATCTGAAAGAAGAATTGAAGGAAGTGGAGAGTAAATTGGAGGTGTTTAAATCTGAATGGAAGGCGGTGGGTTGCACTATAATGTCTGATGGATGGACAGATAAGAAAAGAAGAGTTGTTGTAACTTTTTGGTTAATAGTCCTCGTGGAACTGTATTTCTTGAGGCTGTTGACACTTCTTAGATTTCAAAGACTGCTGAGATGGTGTTTGAGATGTTGGATAAAGTTGTTGAGAAGGTTGGAGAAGAGAATGTTATTCAAATTGTGACAGATAATGCTTCAGCTTATAAGGCGGCATGACAAATGTTGATGGAGAAGAGGAAGCATTTGTTTTGGACACCATGTGCAGCCCATTGCTTGGATTTGATGTTGGATGATTTTGAGAAGAATATTAAGGTGCACAAGACTACAATTGGGAAGGGTAAAAAGATCACAAAATTTATTTATGTCAGAACAATGTTGATTGCCATGATGGAGGGTTCACTGAAGGGAAAGATTTGGTTAGACCTGCAATTACTAGATTCGCTACATCATATTTGACCTTGGCATCTCTCCATGACAACAAAGGTTCCTTGATGAGAATGTTCTCTTCTGACAAGTGGAGGAAGAGCGGCTTTGCTAAGCTTCGGGAAGGGAAAAGAGTTCAAGCGATAGTACTTGATGGCAGATTTTGGCAAGATGTGTCAATTTGCCTTAGAGCTTCTCAACCTCTAGTCAAGGTTCTACGCTTGGTTGATTCTGATGAAAAACCACCAATGCCTTTCTTATACTTTGAGATGATCCAAGCAAAGAAGAAGATTAAGAGCAACTTCAACAATGTGGAAAAAAGGTAATTTTTCAAACTTAGTATTCTTATTATATTATGAAACAAATCTCTATGTTTTTTATTATTTTAAGTTGTGAATTTATTGTCTTTTATGTAGATATAAACCTATCTTGAAGATAATTGACAAAAGGTGGGAAGATCAAATGAGTAGGCCCTTTCACTATGCTTCATATTGGTTGAATCCCCAAATTCACCATTCTCATGGTATGAGATTTAACTATAATGATCCAAAGGTGAAAATAGCTTTGTATGAATGTGTGACTAGAGTTGCAAAGGATGATGAAGAGAAGTTTAAGATTATGGAACAATTGCATGTATTTCATCATGCTCAAGGCATGTTTGACAAATATGGTGCAATGACCTTAAAGGATAGGCATCATCCTGCTGATTGGTGGACTTCATTTGGAGATGAAGTGCCAAAGCTTCAAAAATTTGCCATCCGATTGTTGAGTTTGACTTGTAGTGCTTCTGGGTGTGAGCGCAATTGGAGTGCATTTGAGAGGGTAAGTAACAAATTGCCTCTACTTTCTTTAAATGATATCAATTATCATGTTTGTTGGTTGTAAGTTTACAAGTTTGGTTTGTTTGTCATTCATTATTTTTACATGTTAACTTTTTTTTTAGATTCATACCAAGAAAAAGAACAGCCTTCAAACACAAAAGATGAATGATCTTGTGTATGTCATGTGCAACAACAAGTTGGTGGGAAGTAATGTCAAGAAGGCAAGAAGGCTTGAAATTGTTTTTGAGGATATAGACTCCGAGAATGAATGGATTTGTGGTAGTGACACTGAAGAAGAAACATCACAAGCTGAAGCTTTAGGAGTTGATGGTGGTGAGGAAGGTCATCATGCTGTTGAAATTGGTCCTACTATTTCTATTGGTGAGGATGGAGGTGATGATGCTATTCATGTTGATGGTCATGGTGGTGATGCTGTTCGTGTTGATGGTGACCGTGGATTTGATAATCCACTTGATGATGGAGATGACAATGATGATAATGATGAATTGGATGCCAATGTTGAAGGCGATGATGTATGTTTATCAACTTATGTTTAAGATGATATCAATCATGATTTATTGCAGGTAGTTATTCACTTCTATATAATTTATACACTAACATTTTATACAACACATGTCGTACTTAGCAAATTTATAGCTATTTTACAGGATGCCACAAAAACTTACGCTTTACGATTTTACCCCTTTTCCGCTTCTAGGTAAAATCACGCTTTTGACTGCATTGCTCCCAGGGACCAATCACTAAACCGATTGCACAGAGCAGACACAAACTCCTCCCAAACTAACTCCACACGGCTAGTCTTCCATCCTTCGAACCAAATATCCGGACGATGATCAAAGTAAATCGAAGCGAGTTCAACTTTCTGATCCGCAGGAATTACATAAATCGCAAATAGCTTTTTGCACTTGCGAGTCCATTCTCGAGGATTATCCCCGTTGAAGGACGGGAAATCCAGACGCGGTAAGGGAAACAGATTGTTACCGAAATGAGGCGGAGGAACTCGCTGATGCAGGTGTGGAATTTGATCAGCAACCCGATTCACTTGCGCCTGAGCTCGTTGCATCCCTGCGTCTGGCTCCAGTGGTCGGCGCGCCTGTGGAAATATAGGCTGAGGTAAAATGCCGCGGTCGTCGTTCTGAGCAACCAGCGGAGCATCTGCCTTGGCAACGACTACCTGTGGCCGCTGGTGACCTAATTCTGCAAGACGACGAAGAACTTTGGCGAAGCGGCCGTCCAATCCATTAATCCGAGTGTTAAGCGTGGCCATCTGCAGCGACTGATCGACGGCCTTCGTGGACAAGTCGTGGAGCTATCCGACATGTGCGCGAAACTGCTCGCCCGTCGTCGTCATCTGCTCATCCGTGGCGTGCAAATGATCGTCGATCTGTTGAATCTGAGTTTCGAGGGCGATGGTGCGGTTGGTGAACGTTGCGAGCTTCTCCTCCATTCTCGTCGTCGCCATCCGGTCGAGCGAAGGCTCTGATACCAAGTTGTCACAACTGGGATGGAGAGTCTCGAGAACTCAACGAGATAGCAATGGCGACCTTCTTTCCAGTGGAGTATTTGGAGACGTTGGGCTGGAGGGAAAGGTTGTTACACAGTTAATTGGTAAAGTAGGAGAGAGAGAAAGAAGAGAGAGATAGGAAGAAAGAGGAGAGGAGATTATATTATTTCCAACGTTAACTGAACTAGTGGGTCCAGTTCTGCTTATACGATCCGTTTTGCCATATTACACCAACACTCCAGCTTGTCACTCTTATCCTCATTCTTTTATTTATTTACAATTTAGTCCCATCTGTTACAGGTTTCCTTCCCTTTTCTGCTCTAGATCCTCGGAGCTCACCCACAAGGGCAAAATACATTCGCTCTCTACTTCCTCTAATCACCCCCTCCTTTCCCCATCTAAATCCCGTCTTCGTTCCTCTCTCCGCCGAATCCTAGATCCCAATATTCCCTCGCTAAACAAATTCCAAATCGGCCGCGCTCATCTCTGTTCTCCGCCCACACCCTAACGTTGATTGTTTCACCACTTCCAGGCTTCGCTCCGCATGCTGAGTGATACTACTCACCGTCGTCGGCACACCTCCACCTCATCACCCATTGTCCCTGCTCCCGCCTCACCGCAATGGTTGTCACACAACTCCTCCTCGTCGATGTAGTGAGAGAGGTGGGAAGAAGAGTGGAGATTCACTAAGAGGAGTGGAGAGCGCCATCGACGCAGAGGAAGCTAGGCTGGAAATCTAGAATTAGGGAGGTGAGAGGAAGAGTTCGGAATAGCAGTTGTGGCTTCTTGGTATGGGAAAGGTGAGGGAAGAAAGAATGGAATTCTTCTGAAAGTGTTCGTAGGGTGGGTGAAGTAAGGGGAGAAGCAGAGGGATTTGTGTGAAAATGGGGAGAATAACTAAGCAGGGTGGCGTACAAGTGTACAACATGGAGGAGAAGCAGAGGAAGGAGAGAAGAAGAGAAGTTTGCGTATGGAGAAGTTAAAGTGGATTGAGAGTTTTGCAGAGGAGTGGACTACTTTCCAGAGGGTAAAGCAAATATTCAGGGTTTTCTCATGAGCGAGTTATTAGAGAAAAAGAATAACAATTCTTTTTCATTTATTTATTTGCTCCCACTCATCACGTTTCCACTCCTCAACTCCCCTGCACTTTCTCCTTCAATCACTCAACAAACTCCCCTGTATCTTCTGTAACAGTGTATAAATATTGAGGGAAACATAAATACAAATCAGGTCTTTTGATCACAATAATATTCTGTCTACAACTGCTTTCCCTTCTAATACGAGTGAGGTAAGGAGGTGGTATGTTTTTCTGTGTGACAGCGAAAGAGTGACAGATGGACCAACCAAGGCAAAACGTTTGGGCCTCCACCAGTCTCAAAGAAGAGAGTGGGGCCACTAATGATTAGTAATAGTAATCAAGGCTTTTATATATCAACTAGTAAAAGCTCGCTCGCTATCACTCGTGTTTCACATAAATAAACATTTAAAAGAGTAATAGTTTTAATGTTGACACAAAAGTGAAAATGGTCTTATTTCATTCTTAATCATTCTTTTTATAGGTTTGTTATTTACAATAACATATGGTCGATGAACTTGCATAAGGTAAAGGGGTTGTCAAATAGATTATTTATGTTAAACTTCTTTCCTGACGCTAATGTTTCAATTTGTATGGCTTTCTTTTTTTGGGTTCGAGGTAATCGTGGTTATCCTTTATGAAATTTTTGGACGGATTGCAGGTTTGAGGAGGTTGAACTCGCATTAATTTGGTCAAATTAGCTTGGATACCCATGGATTTGGGTGCAATTGTCTTTCTCAAACAAAAGGAAAACGCGAAATTGAAAATCACTCAAAATAAAACTCGCTACCGACTCAAAACTCGTCAACACCAGGTTCAACTCACTTTGACCTGGTTGGACCGAATATTGGATAAATTCACACCTGGTTACAAAAACAAATAAAACTCGCTCCCGCCAGTAAACAGTAAAATCGGATTCAAGTCGCTTTGGTCGGGTCGAATTAGGTTGTATACCCATGCGTTTGGACTCAATTGTCATTCTCAACAAAAAAAGGCAAAAAATAATAAAGCGGATAAAACTCGCTCATGACCCCAAATTCTCAACATTGCGTTCAACTCGCTTTGGCCGGGTTGACCTAATTTTACCAAATTCACAATTTATCCAACCTGTCAATTACAAAAGCGGTTAAACTCGTTCTCGATACGAAATGCGCCAACGATGGATCAAAGTTCAATTGTCATTCTCGACGAAAAGGAAAATGAGAAATAAAAAAAATTAAAGCGTACAAAACTCGCTTTCGATCTAAAACTGGTCAACAACATGTTCAACTCGCTTTGAACAATTTTTTAACAAATTAACACTTGGTCCAACCTGTTAACTACAAAAGCGGATAAAACTTGCTCACAATACAATACACGTCAAAACCTTAGATTCAGGTTCAATTATCTTCCCAACCTAAAGAAGAAGAAAAAAGAAATTTATAAATGCTATAGTCGGTTTCAAGTCACTTTAACTGCATCGAATTAGTTTGGATACCCATGGATTTGGGTTCGATTGTGATCATGCTCAACAAAAGAAAGAAAAAAGAAAGAAAAAACACTAAAGAGGATGAAATTCAATCCTGATACAGAACTCGTGGTAGCGGCCTTGGAAAACGATGGTGGGGAACAACTTAGAATTCCGTCGACAGTATTTCGAGATTGCTGCAAAATGGTGGGCAAAAGCGATGATTTGTGCAAAAACCAATAGACGAAAACCTAGCAAACAATAACAAAACACTAAAGAGGATGAAACTCGGTCCTGATATAGAACTCGTGGTAGCGGCCTTGGGAAACGATGGTGGGGAACAACTTAGAATTCCGCAGTATTTCGAGATGGGCTGCAAAATGGTGGGCAAAAGCGATGATTTGTGCAAAAGCCATAAACGAAAACCTAGTAAACAATAACAAAACACTAAAGAGGATGAAACTCGGTTCAAATACAAAATTCATGGTAGCGGCCTTGGGAAACGATGATGGGGAACAACTTAGGTTTCCGTCGACAGTATTTCGAGATGGGCAGCAAAATGGTGGGCAAAGGCGATGATTTGTGTTCAAGTTAGGATACCCATGTGTTTGGGTTCAATTGTGATAATGCTCAACAAAAAGGAAAAAAAGAAAGAAAAAATACTAAACAGGATGAAACTCGGTCCCGATACAAAACTCGTGGTAGTGGGGCATTGGGAAACGATTGTGATTTTGACCTGACCCGTTTTACCCGATCTGTTTGGCTTGTTTTGGGGCAGGTCCAACCCTCCCCGTAAGCGGGGCGAGGCGGGAATGGGTACTCTCATCGACCCGACCCGCCCCATTCTCGACTCGTTCTTGCCTCAATTGCATGTAATCTTAGTCAAATTACTTAGGATTTTTCTTTTATAACATCATATTTCACCTATAATAAAATTATAAATTAATGAAAACCTCAATTTCTCTAATAATTTGCCTACATTTATCATAATATTGTTTATTTTCTTCGTCTTATGATAAATTGCATATCCATTGGGTTGACTTGCCCCGACATGCGACCGTTGATAAATTATCCAACCTGTACCCGACCTGCCACAGGGCTGGTCTAGGTACCAAGAAAGCCGCCTCGGACCTGCCCCATTGCCATTCCTAGTGGGAACAACTTAGAATAGGAATGGCAATGGGATAGGTCGGGGGCGGGTATCTCGATACCCATACCCGCCCCATGGCAGGTCGGGTAATTTATCACGAGGCGCGAGTCTGGGCTGGTCGACCCTATGAGTATGTAATTTATGTGAAAAACATTAGAAATATTCATTCTTTTCATTGAAAGACCAAGAAAGAAACCATAATATAATAAAATGTAGTTAAATTATTGAAGAAATTGTGGTTTTCACTTATTTACAACTTTATTATAGCAAAAATATAATGTAACAAGAGGAAAATCGTAAGTAATTTGACTAAGATTATATGTAATTTAGGCAAGGACGGGTCGAGAATGGGGCGGTCAGGACAGGTCGGGTCGATGAGAGGTACTCATGCTCGCCCCAAAACAAGCCAACTAGGTCGGGTAAATCGAGTCAGGGCAAAATTGCCATCCCTAACTTAGAATTCCGCCAACAGTCACTACAAAAAAGGCAGGCAGTTGTGACGAAATCTTACTGACGACTAAAAAAATGCCTCAAAAAAAATTTAATAATTCCGACGAAAAACAAGTTTCGTCTGTAATAATGAAATTATTACTGACAGATGTGGTTTTTTGTCAAAAATAGTATTTTTTGGTTAGTAAAATGTTTTTTGCCCCACTTTCCATTTTTCACGCGGATTATTTTTGACGACTTCATATTACGCGTTAGAAATTATCATTATTGCTAACTAACAAAAATATGTCGTCAGAAAATATAATTATTGTTGATGTCAAAATAGCGATCGTCGAAATTAAATTTTTAAATTTGACTGAATGAATTTTTTTTCATAATTAATTTTTAAATGTTTTTGTCATAATTATTGTCTTCTTGATAGGCTTCGTCTAATGCTCCTTCTGCTTCTCCTTCTCCTTCCGTATTAGATGGCATCGCGAACAAATTTCTTGGTCGCGTTTCAACCACAATTTCCCAATTTGGACCTCTTAAAGATTGCACATAATAAACTTGGTTAACTCGCGAGAACGATTGTGAAATCTGAATCCATTGATACAATATCCTGAGTAGTGCAGGACTCGTTTGTCTGGCTCTCGAGCTAAGGATAACAAAGAAGGATTCAAACTTGGCACTTTATCATTGTGCATTCGTGTAATCTGCAAATAATTGCAAGGATAAACTTAAAATTAGCTTGCGGTAATTTTTAAATATGAAAATTCTATATTATATATGACATGTATGTACCTTTAATAAAAACCACTTAGCAAATTCTTGCTTATGCACTACTTCAACCATACGAACACCTCGATTGCTTAGTTGTTCCTTGTGAGTTCTGTAATTAATATAATTAAAATAAATTATATTCTAGCATAAATTATATTCTAGCATACAATAATACGTGCCTTGTTACGAACGTAACCTTTTAACTTCTTCAAATACCTAAATTGTTTAAAAATTGTCAAATTAACTACACAAAGTTTCCAAAATGTCAGTATATATAATAATTTTAGTGTAGTTATATATATAGCATACCTTTCAATAGGATACATCCATCGATACTGAACTGGACCAACAACTTTGGCCTCCCAAGGCGGATGGATGGGCAGGTGGATCATTATATCGAATAAGGCAGGAGGAAAAATACGTTCCAACTTACATAGGATTATGGCAATTTGAGACTCCAAGTAATTCAAATCTTCCACGTTTACCTCCTTGGAACATATGTCCTTGAAAAATTTGCTAAGCTCAATCAGTGTGTCTAATATGACCTTCGAAAATAAGTCACGGGCGGCTAACGATTCTCCCCTCTCACTAAGACACCACGGTCTTGACTCTTTTCTTGGACTCGTGTTCTCTAGTGTGAAATAGAGAATCAGTCTAGTGCTCAAGCTAAATGTAACAGAGAAAGATTCAAACTCGAAGCTATTCCTTGTGTATTCTTGTAATCTTCATTGTAAAGAGAAGAATAAATTAGAAAGCTATTTTACATATTTATATATCAAACTTGTTAGTAGTTAATTAATACGATAATTAAGTACCTCTGATAAGAACTAATTACGAAATTCTTCCTTATGCACTTGTTCAACCATACGAACACCACGGGTGCTTAGTGCTCCTTGTGAATCCTATAGTATACATATTAAAAGATATATTATTAATTAATTTGTACAAAATTGCTTCAACTTAAAAAAAAATCTAATATAAATGGACGAAATTGTGATGTACTTATTTAATGTTGCATCTCATCACAGTTTTGTAGAATATAAGAAGTGGCTGCATTTGACAAAGGAGTGTCCAAGTTCTCATGTCATCCTTTAGACTAATCGCACGTACTACACCCGGAATAACTGATAACTTATGAAATAATTATCTTCATTCCTCTCCGGCCGATTAAAATAATAAAACCCCTTCCCTTTGGCAAAACAAAATAAAAAAAAATTAAAATAGGTGGATTGTGAAAGGAAGATCAAACGTCAAGTATCCTTCTCTCACTCTGGCTAGTTTTGATTCCAATAAACTAAAAACAAATTAAATAAATTGACCCCCTCTATGCGTATTACAGGTCACCCATAATTGTAATTCTAGAATCTCCCAACGAATCTCAACAGTCCAAGGGTGTATTGGACAAAGTTAAGGATCAAGTATATAAGCCCTTGAAATCAACAAAATGAAACCCTAATATATCTAAAACCTAGCCGCCTCCATCCACCCATTCTTCCTTCTATTCTTTTTGGAAATTGGACCAAACGAATAAAGTAAACCCTTTTCCTTCGTCTCTTTTCCATCTCGATCTTCTTCACCACGCTCTTCATTTCCTCTCGTCGTTCTTGTTCTGTGAAGGCCAATGAAAAGGGAAACACCTATTCGAGCCTCCCTTCAACCCTCGACCTCGATTTTCTAGTCCTGAGTCAGAAACTTCAACCGCGACGATGGAGAAGGCGGCATCCGGGCAACGTAACAATTTCATCTAGGGATTTGCTTTCGATTTGGTTTGTGATTTTATTTCGATTTGGATTTGTAGGCTGGTCGGTTTTGATTTCATCGAGGGAGAAGAAAAGGGGAAGGCCAGTGATTCTAGACCTTACCGGCGGCCAAATGCATCAACGATTAAAGCTCACTTGGCAACGATGCCGCCGCCGACTGCAGAAAAATAGCTATGGCGAGGACCCTCTGATAAGTTTGGTTTGAGATTTGCATGTATTTAGACTTTTTACTTTATATGGTTTTTAATTATTTTTTATTTTTGTTGGTTTCGGACGAAGAGGAGGTAATAGTAGATCGGCGCTATCTGCTCCAAGTTTTGCCAGCAGGCAGCAGCGAAGGTGACGATGGCAGAAGAACATAGACAACAACCTTTCATTGAATTTGCTTCGGCATGGATAGGGAGCCGATTTCAGTAGATTTGAGGTTTTTTTGTAAATAGATCTACCCTTGCTGGAGTCGGGTTGCGTGGAACTGATAGGAGTATTATTGTCTTTTGTTTATAGATCAATGTTTGTGAATGTATTGGTAGTTTTGTTAATGCAAATATGAAGATTAATAATAATTTGTACTCTTGTACTAATAGGAATATTGTTCTTGTACTCTAATATTCTTGTTGTGCATTTCGCGATTTAAATGAAAATAAAATCCTCTAATTCTAATATTAAATGAAAAAGCTTATTTTTTACGATAAATAGTTGTCGTCGGCAAATGTAATTTTTCCGACGACACGTTGGAAAAATAGTTCTAACGAAGGTTTGGTAGCATCAGTAAAAATAATATTTCTGACTAAATCGTCGAGAATAATAAATTATTGACGCCCTAACAACCTCACAAATGTGTGTACAACGTATCAAAAAAAATTATTGGCCTCAAATTCTCGTTACAAATATTTTTTCCAACGATTTGTCAACGTTAGTATAAATAGTATTTATGACGGCTTGTCAGAAAAGATTAATTATTAACGCATATAATTCGTCAGAAATGAATAAATTTGCCGTCAATAAAATATTCGTCAAATTCAGCCGTCATGATGTATTTCAATTGTGATGTCATTTTTTTATTATTAACGATTCTATGTTGTCGATACTATTTTTGTATTGACGACTGGTCAGTAATATTTTATTAGCGATGGGACATTTTCTGACGACATCCGACGACTGTATGTCATCAAAAAAGGTAATTTCCGACACAATTTGATTAATTTCGACGAAACACATGTCATCGGTAATGACTGTCTTTTTTGTAGTGAGTATTTCGAGATTGGCTGCAAAATGATGGGCAAATGCGATGATTTGTACAAAAATCCATAGACGAAAACCTAGCAAACAATAACTATATGCAAAGGTGATGATATGTGCAAAAAACCATAGATGAAAACCTAACGAACAATAACAAAACACAAAGGCGATGATTTGTGCAAAAAGCTACAACAACTTAGAATTGCGTCGGCAGTATTTCGAGATGGGCTGCAAAATGAAAGGCAAAGGCGATGATTTGTGTAAAAAGCCATAGACGAAAACCTAGCGAACAATAACTAAATGTAAAGGCAATGATTTGTGAAAAAAACCGTAGATGAAACCTAACGAACAATAACAAAACACAAAGGCGATGATTTGTGCAAAAAGCTACAAAAACATAGCGAATAATAACTACACACAAAGGTTGTGGAATGGAGAGTGAGATAAAAGAAAGGGTTGGAACTTCCCCGCTTGCACTTGGAGGAGTGTGAGAGCTACTAATGAATAGTAACATACAACCTTGGCTTTTATAAATTAATAATAACTAACTACGTACTTGGCTGCTCTTACAGGAGGGGAGTTGGAGAATCTAAACAAACATTATATGGAGGTTCTCTTCCAGCACCCTCCTCATTCTTTTTTTTTCTTTTTCCCGCACAGAAAACGGTTTTTTGGTCTTTATAACCCGTGATAGTTCAGATACCTATTGTTGCAAATTTAATCTCATATCATGAGTTATTGCGAAAGAAAGCAAATCCGGGAAAATGTTCATAAATTATATGAGGTAAATTTTACCTTTGTTCCATATATTGAAGGAGAATAAAGAAAAGACTAACGGAATACAAGAGAACAAGGAAGAGACAATTGATAATTAATATAGAGATGTCATTATTGGATATGAAGACGTCATTATTGATGGAGATGATGATCCTACTCACGGTAGAGTAAATGCAAAAAGGCAAAAATAAAATATGCAATAATTTATATGAAAAAGGAGTAAATGAAATTGTCATTTGAACAATTATTTAGGAGTCGGCTCTTTCGTTTGGGGTATATGTTTAGTATCTTCGCTAAAGATTTTAGTCGATGAACCGATTAGGGTGTGGGAAACTATTATGAAGTTAATCCTTTCTTATGTTTCCAATTACTAAATAATTTGGATGCTCTTATGTACCATATAAAAATGTATCATACTTGACTTTTGCTTCTAATTTTATTTTCTCAATTTTCGAAAACCGACCCACTAGTTGAGGTCACGTTGCTTGTATTGTTATTGTTGATTATACCATTTACGAAATGCATCCGCCCAAATCTAGTTATAAAGGTAAACCTCACAAGTTTCCGAGACGAATACATATGTCACATGCAAAAAAAAAAAAAAAAAAAAAGTTGGATGATACATTCATCTACTTTATTATGAATTATATTTCTCATTCGAGAATATATAGTTGGTTTGTATATGAAGATATATTTAATTGCTACCTATTTCCATTATATTAATCCATCGAGGCCACAAACACTGAGCGAACCGTGAACCGGGGGTTGGTCCACTCGATCCAACCGCTGACAACCTTCTTCCCAGCGTTACTCCTCACAAACGTTACGCTGAACTCCTTGGTCTCTCCAACCTCGGCAAAGCTCAGCTCTGTGGGGACACGGCTGATCAATATTACACAAACAACGTAACGAAAGGAATGCTTGATTAAGACTAGCTAGGCTCGAACCTGAATTGAAATGGTACAAATTAATTAATTAATTGGTTTAGAAATAATTGTAAATCACCGGTGGTCATCATGGCCGATTTCACGCCGGAGGGGCTGAGAGATGGCATCCCGGACCTTATGTTTGCCGCCACGCCGGAGACGTGAGGGCAAGCCATGGACGTGCCGGAATCTATCGTGTAGCCTCTATCGCTGGCCTCGGTGAAACTTTCGTCGCTCGACCACGCGGCGAGAATGTCCACCCCCGTCCCCCGGTGCCGTTATATCGGGCTGCAATATGTTAATACAAATGAGCCAATATTGTTTTTTAAAAAAATAAATAAATAAACAGCGTGAAAAAAAAAACAAAACAACAATGGTAAGAAAGAAGAAAGGAAGTTAACTTGCCTTGACGATGTTTACCGAGCTTGCTGACGGTCCCGCAGATGAGAAAAAAGCCACTTCAGGAGCTGGCTTGTAGTTGCCAATTTGCACGGTTGCAAGAATTTTAGCTATTGGTTTCCTGAATTATTGATTTAATTAATTATTTTCAGTTACTAAGATAATTAATTGAGTAATAAAAAAAATTAATTCTTAATTTAATTTGGCCTGTTTTTTTTATGAATAATTTGGCCGTCTTTTCCCCTCCCTTACTTGGTAGATTTCAAGTAGTCCTTTAGCTTCAAACTTTCTTTTGTGCTGATCACAGTCACAGCGAAATTGAAGCCCCCATAGTAGTTTGCCACTCTCTTCAAGAAGTCGTTCTCTATAATGATTCCCAACCCGCCATTATTCATTACCTCGTATACTTGTAGGTCCAAGGCGGTCTTTTTATCTCTGGTCTCACAAAACACAACTTTCCCTTCAACTCTCGACAGACTCAGCGAACCCGTCTGACAATCCCTGTAATCGATTAATTAATATTAAATTAGTTGGGTATTATTGTAATTAAAAACAAGAGACCAAATTAATTAAGTAAATAAAGACCCACCTGGCTGCGTGATTGGTGGCCTTCCTTTCCTTGGCTGCCTCACCGGAGGTCAGTGGGTGAATGGCCGACCCATTCAGCCTGTGAAACACGATCCCTTCGCCCTGTGTACATTTATTAACAAACAAATAATAATAATAATAATAATAATAATAATAATAAGGAACTTTAATTAGTAGATAATTAACAACCGATAGTAAATTAAAAGAAGATATTAATTAATCATAAATAATCTACGTACGTACCTTGATGATTGTGCCGCTACCCAACAGGACATTGGCGCGGAAATCTCGGTCTATTGTTGCGGCCGCCACTGTTATAGTCCACGGCTCATCGTTAAGCACGGTCCCCGGGAGCGGGCCACGGTTTCCGGCGGCGCAAACTACAGTAATCCCTCTTTCCACGGCGTGGAAGGCCCCCAGCATCACAGGGTCTTTGAGTAAGTAGTCGAGGGGATCGATAGGGTCGTCCGTCTCGTCAGAGCCGATGGAAGCGGATATGACCCTGACGCCGTCGGAAATGGCGTCGTCGAAAGCCTTCAGTATGGCCGATGACTTACACCCTTCGTGGCCGCAGGTGTAGAATTTGATGATGCGGAAATACGAAATAACCCGAGAACACAAGATTTTACGTGGTATCCTCGATCTTGATTGATCGAGACTAATCCACGGTGAGCTCGAAACGAGCTCACGGCTGACGATTTTATTATGGGACTACATTGTGACGGCTTGCTTACGACAATCTCGTAGCTAAGCTTATATAGAGATAGACTAGGGTTAAAACCCTAATGAGAAGAGTCGAGTACGGCCACATATTCGTACCTACTACAACTCGGACAAGGCCCAACAAGGCCCAATAGTAACACGGTTCAAGTAACCGCAACACTCCCCCTCAAGCGAAGACATGAATGACAAGAATGTCGAGCTTTAAGAAGTAAATGTGAAGAACAAGCATGATGGCTTGAATCACAAAACTCGAGATGAATAACATCTCGGATAAGGTTGATTGAAGACGACTGAGTCTCTATGAACAACCTGACGATGGAGACGATTGATTGAGTCTCTTAATCTTGAATACACTTGGTACATTGCGGGCGACCTGATGACTGAGTTAGTCGACCGACGTATGTTGACCTCCTATTCTCCCCCTCAAGATGGAGCATGAACATCGTGAATGCCCAGCTTGAAAAGCGATGAATGGTTGATATGTGCCCAATACTGAACCGGAAGAGGGGACGACCATTTCTTAGATCGTGAATGCCAGCTGGACGATGAAGGGACGATGACTTATCTGATCGTACTACCTTTTGAACGCGAGGGGACGATCATTTAATGAATCGTGAATGCCTCGATCGATACTTGTCTATCTTTGCTAGCAAAAGCCTGCAAACAAAATAATTGACCAAAAATCTAACTGAAGAGCACATAAAACTCTTACTAAATCAGATATGGGAGCCCATAAGGGCTTTTTCGACCACAACGTAGAGCTGACGGCCAATTTGTGGCAAACTTCAAGCCGGGGAAAAGAAAGTCCCCTTTATCTCCATCAAAGCACAAAATTTGATCTCCTGATGATGGCGACTTTGTGATCTTGATGGTGGCATGACAAAAATTGGTTGTTGATTGATCAATGTGGTCGAGACCATGACTGATGAAGAATAGGCAAGCTTTAGGATGGAAGCCACGAACACAAGACAGGAGGGATGATGACAATGTAATTTCTTTACCCACCGGACTCCCACCAACCTTAGTTAACCCAACCGAACAACATAAGCTTCTGGAAACTTGGCCGCAAAGATGAGAAGAATTCAGGACGACGACACTTCTTATCCAACAGGACACGCCTAGCGAGGATGCTAATATAAGGCGACATCACAGAGAAAACCAGGCCACTGTTTGACGATGAAACGAGATGGATTGCTAGTGATGGAAGCATGATTTGTCGGCTGTAGTTAGTGCACTGATTGACTTGATTGGTCGGCGATTATGAACTGTCGTGATTCTTGACAAGTTGATTGAAGTCCCGTCGACAGTAAGAAACCTCCTTGACTTAATGAAATTGACTTCGACAGTAAGAAAACTCTTGGTACTGAATTGGCCGCTGACGACGGCCTTCACTCGGATTCTGTCGATGATGCCGGCCAACAACGACAAGGACGACGATGGTGAAGTCGGACGATGGGCGCGACACTCGATTCACCATCGGGGTCAGCGGCGCTCTATGGTGATGACGATCGGTAATAGGAGCACAGTCGATGGCGATGGCTTAGGACTGGAGATCTCGTTATCGATGGCGGGATGGACTTCGCCTATGATTGCGGAAGAATCGACGGGACGCCAGCTTTGCCGGATTTTGACAGACTCGACGGCGGATCTGAAACACGAGCATCGCTGATGCAAGGCTGAGATGACCGAAAACAAGCCTCAATTGTGGGCCTTGACGGAGACTAGAAGAAACCGACTTCCGCGGCTTCTATTCTTGCTTACCGCCGGACGATTGCAAAGACGACAGACGTTGAACTGATGACGTCGATGTTGCCGGAGAGGCAACTGATGCTGACTGCGGAAGCTCGAAACCCTAGACAAGGGATCGAGTTTGCTCTGATACCATGTAGAATTTGATGATGCGGAAATACGAAATAACACGAGAACACAAGATTTTACGTGGTATCCTCGATCTTGATTGATCGAGACTAATCCACGGTGAGCTCGAAACGAGCTCACGGCTGACGATTTTATTATGGGACTACATTGTGACGGCTTGCTTACGACAATCTCGTAGCTAAGCTTATATAGAGATAGACTAGGGTTAAAACCCTAATGAGAAGAGTCGAGTACGGCCACATATTCGTACCTACTACAACTCGGACAAGGCCCAACAAGGCCCAATAGTAACACGGTTTAAATAACCGCAACAGCAGGCCTTGTACACCGCAATTCTTGAGGACTCTGAACCCCCTCGGGCCGTCCCGGCCGCGAAGCCGTGGTACGATGCTTTGACCGCCATTCCAGCGGCGGTTGAAGCGACATGTGAACCATGGCCATCGATATCTCTTGCGCTACTCCCATGTACGTAGGATCGTGCTCCCACAATTTTCCTAATTATCGGGGAAAAAATTAAAAAAAACAACTTGATTTGCATTTTTTCGCAAAGCAAAGCGCCATTACGTTTTATTCAATAATAGAACCAACCGCCAACAAAATTTGTTAATTATTATGAATTAGAAGAATGAATTTTTTTATCCTATATATTATTCTTTGTTTTTTATTTCCTTACCCGTTGCATGCGCTGCTGTTGAAATCTTTCGCCGTTTCGCATATTCCCTTCCAATCCGCCGGCGGGGCTCTGCTCCCGTTGCCAACCAGAAAACTCGGGGACTCCGGCCAGATGCCGGTGTCGATGAAGCCAATCACTACCTCCGAGGAGGCAGGGACGATGTCCTCAAAGCCTGCGAATGGTGGTGCTGGTTCCCCGAGGAAGTCCCAAGACCGCGTCGTCAAAGGCTTCAAGTATGAATCTTTGAAAACAGACAAGACGCCTGGTTGCTGGGAGATGAACATGGCCTCCGACGACGACATCCGTGCGGCGAAGCCGGCCAGCCCGTGTTGGTACGTAGTAACCATGTCAAAAAGATTTTTCCTTACCATTAAAGATTTTATTTAAGGGGAAGAAAGAAAAAATCAGTAATCAAGTACCAAATTAAAGCCTCCAATTCGTCAAATGAACAAATAATATAATTCGAGCTATAAGTATCACTACTAACCAACCTGACAAGGACCCTGTTGATCAACGATTCCTTTACTGCCAAATTTGCGGGGTTGGCACCGCCGGTGTACACAATGTACACGTCTTGTTCGGAGGTGGAGTCGTCCTCGGGTGCTACCATTGGAAGCAGCATGCTAACAAGGAACATTATGGAGAACACGGCGGCGGTCTTCATCTTTTGATGATCTGTTTGTTTTTCTTAGAGAGTAATTTCCTTAATTATATTGGTGGAAACAAGTTCCGCGCTAGCTGTGTGGATGAATGTGGGAGGCTGATGGATTTCAACTAAGCCAAGTCCCAAGTCCAGATATATATATATATATATATGTCACTACCAGCTGAGGAAGAGTACTTGGCAGCGTAACTGATTAAAACATGTACATGTGGGTAGTTAGTTTGTTGTCGTCTTGGCTTTAGTTTGGAGGGTCATGCAGGATGCGTGTTGTTGTATATACCAACAGAGGCAAGGCAGATCCAGAGGGATGATGCATAATCGATGAGATGCAATATTTGGTTGTTATATATGGTTCTTTGTGAAATGAATATTGCATATCGTAATTAACTTGATTAGCGTCACACCTTACGTCCTTGAGTGTCATGCAAGTTATGTGCAGCATGTGTATTCATCAGATCCGTTCACACTTCTATTGTAGATAGACCAACTTGATTAATGTTTTTTGTTCAATGAACCTGTTTGTGCTTGGATTGTCCCAAGCGGTTTGTGAGACTCCACTGGCCTTGGGCGGCTTCGATGGTCGAGGGCGGTCTCCGAAATCCTGCAACAAGGTCCTCGGGGGGTTCCCGGGACCTCCTCCGATGCTTAAATTAGAGAGAGAAGTGGAAATAAGAGTGAATAAGAGAGAGAATCGAGTGGGTAGAAGTTACCATTAATGTGATCCGAGAAGAGTATTTATACTAGCGAGGGTCGGGGACCAGGGCATTTAATGCTATGTCGGGCGGTCTCGGACCGCCTGAACCCTGATCCCCTGAGACTGTCAGGTTTGTACTTTTGACAGACTCCGTACCAAGTGTTCAGAGAATACCCGTCTCACCTGTCGGGCGGTTCCCTGAGGTCACGTTGCAGGGGTGTCGGGCGTCCTTTAGGGTCATTTGCCCCGGGGTAGACCGCCTTTTGTGTCCATTTGGGCTAGACTTAATTGCCTGGTGGGCTTTTTGGCGAGTCATGGGCTTGAGGCCCATAAGTCTTAACCGCTGGCCTAACATTTGCCCCTTAGGCGTGGGAGGCTTTAGGCTCTCGCGGCTAACCACTCTTTGCCTTTATGAAGCGGTTTAGGGCCGTCCTGCCCATGACTGCCTGTTCTGCCCCTGGCCGCGAGGGCTTAGAGCGGGATCGCCTGAGGGGCGGCTGCGTTCGTGTTGTACTCCCTGTTTTTGTCGCAAAGCGCGTCTGGACCGCTTTCCTCATGGTTTTGTGCTCGGTTTCGGTCTTGGCGACCCGAAGTGACGGTTGCGAAGAGGGAATCTTTGGCGGTTCCCGTCCTCTGTTGCTTTTTCTGGGACGTGTCAGTTTTCGGGCGCGGAGCCCTGACATCAGGAGGCAAAACGTCATCTTAGGGCCTCGGCGCGCGGGCCGTGTCACCTCGGGATTTTGATTTTCCCCTTTTTCGCTTTAAATTCGTGGGGAATGGGTTTTTTCCGCCAAATCTTCTCCTTGTTTTAGAAACCGTTCGTCTTCTTCCTTGCCCCTTCTCCTGTGAGCTGTGCAGAGCTTGTGATCGGCGGGCCTTATAAAGTTCGATCGGCGAACCAGGTAATCTCTTTCCCTCATCTTTGTTTAGCGACTCGAGCCGCGTTGTTCTTTCGGATCAGCCCTCCGACTTTCTTCTCTATTTCTCTTGAATCGCGCCGCCGTCGTCGGCCGCCGATTCTTTTGTCGTCGCAGATGTCTGGAGGGGCTTCGCCTTCGCCGTCCGGGGGCGGCGCACACGGTGCTACTGTCCATGTGAGTTCCCCGGCCTCTGGGTCTCCCCCTGTGGTAATTCTCGAGAAGGAGCCCTCAAGTTCTGCTGCGCCATCGGCGGTCCCGCCATCGGGGAAGAAGCCTTCGGGCGCTACTGCGACCGCTTTCGCTTCCCAAGGTACGAACTGTTTTTCACCCATTCGAAATCCATCCGAGTGCGTGTGGGATTTGTCTGTGATAGAGTTATATGTTGGAAGTGCTACCGAATTAGACGATTGTTTATTCGGGGATTGTGTGGACTTGGATAACGATTGTTCTAACATGCGCCCTGTACCAGTTGGGGTTGTGGCCACGTCATCCGCTATGGGGGATAATTTGGGTGAATTTGACCGGGTAGATTTAGATAGTGTTTCATTGGAGGAGGATGTTGAGGTAAGCAGTGGTGGCGAACGCTCGGAGGTTTCCCTTAGCACTTCCTCGTCTTTGGAGGTGTCGGAGTCAGGCGACCCCGGACCGCTCCCGGTAGCTATTCATGACTCAGTTTATACTATCTTGCGCCATGCTGTGATGTGGGGAGGAGAGCCCATTCCCTCGGAGGTGTTTGAGTAGGGGCCGAAGAGCTCTGGGGCGGTCTTCAGGCCGGAGCAGGTGTTACATCGACTGAAGGTGCTTCGCATGCCCCCGGAGTGGCAGTATGCGGCTCCGTCTCAGGTCAGCCGCTCTGGGTCCTGCCCCAGCGGTTGGATTCCGATCCTGGTGGAGCATGTGAAGTTGGGTCTGCGGTTCCCGCTTGATCCTATTTTGACCAAGACTCTTCATTGGTTGAATTGCACTCTGGGGCGGCTTTCCCCCACGATCATTTTCCACTCAGTGATGTATCGTCTGGCCTGCAGCCGCATCAAGGAGGAGCCGTCATTTGATGCCTTCAGATTGATTTACAACATCTGGGACTCGCCTAACTGTTGGTCGATTGGGAGAAGGGAGAACGCGGTTGGGTTCATCACTGGGGCGCCCAAGTTGGACTCCCCATGGTATAGAGAGTATTTTTTCGCCAAGCCGTCCTGGAAGTGGTATGCAGGTGATTCGGAACCGCTTACGGGTTATGCGGTTGGCTGCAAAGATGATTGGTGTGAATCTAGTCAGTTTCCCCAGTCCGTGATAGATCATGTAGACCGCATTGTGGAGGCGGTTCAGTTGCGTGTCAAGCATAGTGGCTCTGACAGCGCCTATCAACTTGTCCGCGGTTTTTACGGTTAGTAGTGCACTTTTTGTCTTTGCTGTCTATCTTTCTCATGTATTCCACTTATGCTTTTATTCTTCAGGTCTACGGGAGCTGGCAGATGCCAACAGGCCACGAAGGAAGAAGGTTATGAAGAGTGTTGCTGCGAAGACCGCTCGTGCCGGGAGCTCGTCCGCCGCTGGTGTAGCAGCCACGCCTGACCGTCAGGCGGTTTCTCCAAACCACCCTGAAGGTGACTCACCTAGCGCTGCTGGCGGCGCGGGTGCTGCGATGCCTCAGGGGGCGGGGAAGAGATTGCTTCTCCCAGAGACCGCAGAGGTTGCTGTGAAGCGTGCTAAGGTTCGTGCCTCTTCTCCGAAGGGGGATGACAGGCGTGCGAAGGGTGCGAAGCGGTCTGACAGACCGAGCCTTGTGGAGGTTCCCCCTTTGGCGGCTACAGATACCGAGGCGGCTGAACTGGCTTTCCACACCATCAGTGATCAGCTGGTGATGCCGAATCAGTACACACCTTCTTCCCAGGGAAGTAACCGCCGACTGGCCGGGACCGCGTCGCAGCTTTTCTTTGGGGTTAGTGTTCCAAACTTCTTCTTGTTCATTCCATGATTTTTTACTGACCGCTCGTTTGGTGGCTTTGCAGGCACAGATTGGGTTTTCCCAAATCATCCTTCTGAACGACCGCCTCTCTAAGACCGTTGATGACAACGCGGTCGAGATAGCGAACCTGAAGAAGAGTGCGGAGGAAGGAAGGGCGGCCCTGATGGAGGAGCTGCGCCCGCAAATTGAGAAGACTATCGAGGAGCGGCTGGCTCAAAAGGATAAGGCCTTGCTAGATGAGAAGGAGGTGTCTAAGGCGGTTCGGACGGAGAAAGATCGTCTTCAAGAAGAGTTGCTAAGGTCTGGTGAGATTGAGAAGACACTGCTTGAGGAGCAGGATGTTTTGCGTAAGAAGGTGGAGGAGCTCCGGTTAGAGAAGACGGCCTTGCTGGCGACTCATGAGGCGGAGGTGACCGCCGCCCGGGCTGAAGCCGGGGCCGCCTACTTGCAATCTGCCGAGTTCATTGCTCAGGACAAAGCGAAGTATAAGGCCGTGGTGGGCAACGTGGTGGCCGCCGTTCGTCACCTCTTTCGCGAGGAATGTCCTGACATTGGCTGGGACTCTGACCGCGTGTGGGATGCGATTGGACAATGGTCGTCTTCGGACGTGAATTCGGAGGCGCATGAGTCTGAAGAGGAGGAAGCAGAAGGTGGGGAAGCGGCCGCCGAGGGAGGAGATGCGACCAGTGGTGGCTCGCCAAGAATTTGATTCCATCTCAACTTTGTCTGAAACACTTATGTTATTTTGGACGTGTTTGTCGAACCGCATATGGCGGGTTTTTTATTTTTCATTTTCAAGTGGGTATGTCGGTTGAACCGCCGGCGGCGGGTTTATGTTGTTTTGGAGAACAGATGTCGACAAACCGTGTTGGGACGGTTTTGTGTTCGCATGGCTGTTCTTATCCTTCGTTTGGTGATATTGTTTATGTGCGGAAGTGGTGTGACTCCGAGTCAGTCGGACTTTTGTTTTGATCATTTCCCTTGTGCGGAGGTTGTGAAGGGAATGAGTGAGGATCTGCCAATGCATGTAACCGCGTTAGCGCAGCTTTTCCTTATGTTTCGGACAGTCGGTTCGGAACCGCGTTGGAGCGATTCTCCTTGTGCGCCTTGCTTTTACTTATCAAGATTTTAAGTAACTCGAACTTGTTTTGGGTCCGGTGGCTGCTTGGCGTGTGCAGCGGCCTCTATGGGCCTTAGTGTGATTATTGCCTATTCGTAAGTTTAGGCGTATACGAATTAGTTCGCGCTCTGTGGGCCGATTCCTTTGCATGTTGTGCGGTTTTATGCGACTGTGAGAATTTGAATTCTGATCATTGAAAAAGATAAGTGTATTACTGATGAGCAAAAGCGGTCACTTAGTAGCGACCGATACACTGTTTTGAGTGGGAGGAGAGTTCCTGATCCACTAGGCTAGCCCTGAACAAAAGAGGTTACCGGTAGGCAACCACTACACGATTACAAGTGGTGGGAGATTCCCTGAACCACTAAAGTGTCCTTGCAGTAGTATTAGTATGTCCTAGATTGCTTCTGAGTAATACTTCCTTAGGTGCATTCCATTCCAAGTTTTGGAGATTGGGTCGCCTCGCATGGTGGCAAGTCTAAAGGTGTTGGGACCCGTCTTTTCTCCAATGAGGAATGGGCCCTCCCATGTGGCAGCCAGTTTGCCGTGCTCATCCTTCTTCTGGAAGTCTCTTTTAAGCACCATATCTCCTTCGTTGAGAGGACGGGATTTCACTTTCTTGTTGTAGGTGGCTGCTACCTTGGCTTTCTCACTGAGGATGCGTTCCAGAGCCGCGTCCCGTCGAGACTCGATCATATCCAACTGATTCAAGAGCCTTTGGTGATTGGTCTCTGGGTTGTATGCTTGAACGCGAAGGGAAGGGAGGTTCAGTTCTTCGGGTGCGACCGCCTCGGAGCCATAGGTCAGAGCAAATGGGGTTTCTCCCGTGGCGGTCTTGTGGGTCGTGCGATGTGCCCATAGGACGTGTGGCAGTTCGCTCACCCATGCCCCTTTGGCGTCCCTTAGTCGCTTCTTGAGCCCCTGGAGGATCAGCTTGTTGGACGCCTCGGCCTGACCGTTTGTTTGGGGGTATGCCACAGAGGCCATCGTGCAAGTAATGCGGTTCCTGGCGCAGAAATTTTCAAACGGGCGACAGTCAAATTGTGTACCATGATCAGTAACAATGGAGTGTGGAATACCAAACCGGATCATGATGTTGTTGAATACGAATTTCTGGACTCGAGCGCTGGTGATGGTCTCGAGCGGCTCCGCTTCAATCCACTTTGTAAAGTAGTCAACCGCCACGACCAAGTACTTCTTCCCCAGCGGGGTGGTGGGAAAGGGTCCCAAGAGATCAAGTCCCCACATGGCGAACGGCCATGGCCCGACTACGCTTTGCAGCTCGGAGCCGGGCATGTGGTGTTTGGAAGCATGTACTTGGCAGGCGTGGCACTTTAAGACGACGTCGGAGGCGTCTCTCTTGATAGTCGGCCAGTAGTATCCTTGCAAGAGGACGGTTCTTTCGAGCGACCTTGGTCCCGCGTGAGTGGCGCACGTTCCTTGGTGTATTGCTTTTAACGTCCACCGCGCCTCTTCAGGGCCTAGGCATTTCAGGTATGCACCCGAAAATGATCTCTTGCACAACTGTCCGTTCACCATGGAGTATCGAGCCGCCTTGCGTTGAAGCGTCCTACGTTCGCTTGGGTGCGAGGGAGTGGTATCCTATTCCAGGTATTGAATCAGGGGGGTCCTCCAATCGATCGCTTCTTCCACGCTCATGATCTCCTCTTGTTGGTCCTTTTCCTTGGTGACGGTGACATGGCGATCGCCTTCGAAGTCCAACGCGGTGGCCAGCTTGGAAAGTGCGTCGGCATGCTGATTGTCTTCCCGTCGCACGTGTTCCAGCTTCCAAGAGTTTAGCTGCGCGAGAGCGCTCCGCACTTGGGTGGCGAGGAGGGCTAGCTTCCCATCCTTGACTTCGAACGCTTCATGCACTTGTTTGACTACTAGGAGAGAGTCTGAGTATATGTGTACATCGGAAGCGCCCAGGGTGCTGAGTATGCGGAGTCCGTTGATGAGGGCTTCGTACTCAGCGACGTTGTTTGTTTTGATGTCTTTGAATCGCAGAGAGATTTCATGGATGACTCCGTCCGGCGATTCAATGACTATTCCGGCTCCGGAGGCGTTTTTTCCTGTTGCCCCGTCGATGAATAGCCTCCAAATGTGATTACTCTCTTCGGAGGGGACGCCTTCCATTGAGAACCCTTCGGTGATGAAGTCGGCCAACACTTGGGCCTTGATAGCTGGTCTTGGAGCGTACTCTATGTCGAACTCGCTGAGTTCAATTGCCCACTTCGTCAACCTCCCGGAAGCGTCCATGCCACGCATGACGCTTTTGAGGGGGAGGTTAGTCAGTACGGTGATGGGGTGCTCCTGGAAGTATGGCCTTAGCTTCCTTGCTGCTGAAGCTACCGCAAGGACCGCCTTCTCGACGGGCATGTATCTCGTCTCGGCGGGGAGGAGAGCTTTGCTTACATAGTACACCGGCTGGTCGGAACCGTCTTTCTCCCTTCGCACCAGGACGGAGCTCACGGCCCGATCGGAGACCGCTAGGTAAAGGTAGAGTCGCTCTCCGCTCATGGGGGCGCTCAACACTGGGGGTGAACTTAGCTGGCTCGTCAGTAGGGCGAATGCCTGGTCGCACTCGGCACTCCACTTGAGCTTTGAGGCTGACTTTCTGAGCATTTGAAAAAATGGTGAGCACTTATCCGCCGACCGTGGGATGAACCTCCCAAGCGCGGCCATCTTGCCGTTGAATGCCTGAATTTCCTTGATCGTCTTAGGCGGTTTCAGGCCGCGGATGGCTTCTATCTGTTTCGGGTTAGCTTCTATTCCTCGTTTCGTGATCATGAAGCCGAGGAACTTCCCAGCTTCGGCTCCGAATACACACTTGAGTGGATTGAGCCTTAGGTTTTTCTGCCGCATGGTCTCGAAGGTTTCCCTTAAGTCGGAGAGGTGGTCGCCGGCTTTTTTGCTTTTGACTAGGACATCGTCTACGTAGGCCTCCACATTTCTTCCCATCTGGTCCTTGAAGACTGCATCGACCATCCTTTGATAGGTCGCTCCCACATTTTTCAATCCGAACGGCATTACCACGTAGGAAAAGTTACCCATGGGTGTCATGAATGCGGTTAGCTCTTGGTCGTCCTCCGCCATCTTGATTTGGTGGTAGCCTGAGAACATATCCAGGAAGCTGAGCGCTTCATGGTTGGCGGTCCCATCTATAAGTTGGTCGATGCGGGGAAGTGGATATGCGTCCTTGGGACACGCCGCATTGAGGCTGGTGAAGTCGATGCACATCCTCCAGGTGCCCCCGGCCTTTCGCACGAAGACGGGGTTCGAGAGCCATGTAGGATATTGTACTTCTCGTATGAAGCCGGCTTTTAGGAGGCGCCTTATTTCCTCTTCGAGTGCCATTTGTTTTTCCACTGACAAGTGTCTCCTCCGCTGCTGTATTGGCTTTGCTTTAGGCTTGACGGAGAGTCGGTGCTCAGAGATTCGGTGGGGGACGCCGGGCATGTCTTCCGGACCCCATGCGAAGAGGTCCTGAAATTCTCGGAGGAGGGTTAGCAGTTTCTGAGCTTCCTCGTTGGCCAAGTGGGCCGAGATGCGCACGGTTTTGCTTGGCTCCTCTCCGTTGAGAGGGACCGCCACATCGCCCTCAGCCGCCTCCGGGCGGGGCACGTCGTCTCTCGCGTCGACTAGGTCGACCTCCAAATGTTCGATCGTCGCCTGGTAGCACTCCTTGGCGTCCTTGGGGTTACCTCGGACGCGACCCGTGAGGCTCCCACTTGGGAACTTCAGCATTTGATGGCAGGTCGAGGCGACCGCCTCGAAAGTTGCGAGGAAGCCGCGTCCTAAAATGGCATTGTAGGCGGAGGGACAGTCCGCGACGTGGAATTCCACCGGGCGGGTCTTTGTAACCCCGCCCTCTCCTATAGTGACTTTGAGGGTGATGGAGCCGAGGACGCGAACTTTGGCTCCTGAAAAGCCTACCAAGTTGGTGTTGGAGGGTTGAAGGTCTTGGACGGTTTTCTTCATTCCCTTGAGCGCCAAGTAGAATAGTATATCCGCTGAGCTCCCATTGTCAACTAAGGCTCTTGTGATTTTGAACTTGGCGGTTCGGAAGGAGATGACCAAAGGGTCTTCCGAGCTTTCTTCGTTGGCCAACTCAGAGGGCAGGAAGGCAACCTCTATCGGGGCTCTGCGATGCACGTTAAGGCACTGGGCGATGCGGTCTCCTTCGGTTCTTGGGCGTTTTCGGCCTCCTGCGATTGTTATGACTTCCATTCCGTCATCGTCGTTCCGGGGGGCTCTGTAGGGGGGCGACTGCCTCAGAGGGGAGGCGACCTTATTACGAGAGCGGGACCTTGATCTTTCCTTCCTTATCCGTCTCGTCTTGTCTTGTTCGGGACTCGGCGATTCTTCCCGCTCTCCGGCTGAATGCTCTCTGTGAGACCGTCTTGTCTCCAGCTTGCTTCTTAGGTCTCCCGGGGCCAGGTGTCTGAGTGTGGCCTTGAACTCTCTACACTCTGTGGTGTCATGGGTGGTAATTTGGTGCCAGTCGCACCACTTCTTTCCCTCCTGCGGTTCTTGAACGGAGGACGCTTCATATTTTCTTCCACCTTTCTTCCGATCTCTGCCTCTTTCCCTGTCGGTGGAAAGCACGTCCCTTCTTCCGTCGCGATCAGCATACCTGTTTCGGTACGACCTACGGTCCGGGGACCGCCTTCCTCTTCGGGAGTCTCCACGCTCTGAGGCGTCTCCGCGAGGACGGCTTTGCTGACCCCGGTCGTCATTGGCCAGCGCCTCTTCCAACAAGATCGCTCGGCGTACCAATTGATCCAAATCGGACCAGGCCGTCAGGGTCGCCTCCTTTTTTATCAGTGTTCTTTTCAGCTCGAGACTGGTCGTTGCGATTCGGAGGTTTCCGGCGGCCACGACCGGAGGAAGTCCATCTATCTCGCAAGCTATCACGTTCCATCGGTCGTAGAACTCGGCAAGCGACTCCTCCTTCTTCTGTCGGCAATTTATGAGTGCCGATACGGTGAGCTGGCGACGTCGTTGAGACGCGAATTTTGTAGAGAAGAGCATCGCAAACTGCTCAAAGTTTTCTATGATTCCCTCCGGGAGGGAGGTGTACCATGTTCGGCATTGACCGCTGAAAGTAACCGGGAACGCCCGACACAGATCCGAGTCTGTCGCGTTGATGAGTTGCATTTTTAGCATGAATGCGCAGAGGTGGTCGGCGGGGTCTGATTTCCCGCCGTAGGTAGGTAGTCCCAGAGAGGAGAAGTTGGGAGGGACCGGAGTCCTGAAGAGCTCTTTCGATAAAGGATTTTGGAGGATGTTCGGGCTCTTGTGCTTCCCGAAGGTTGACCGCAAATGCTCTTCTAGAAAGTTGAGATCTGTGTCGTCGGCCTCTAGTCCTCCGCCTTCCGTCCGTGCGGGGCTGTCGAGGATTAGAGGGCCTTTCAGCTTTTCGTCGCGTGACTTCCCCTTTGATCCCTCGGCGGGATCGTCTCGCGTCTTTAGGAGCTGAAGAATTTGGGAAAGGCTATCTTGCATGCTCGCGATTTGCATTCCTTGACTCTTGACTACTTCTCCCAGCTCAGCTCCATCTTCGGCCCCCGGCGATAAGCTTCGGAGGGTGTTGTTTTCGGTCATCCCCTTGAGGGGGGTCTCGAAGTTGTCTCCCATCTTGTTCGCCACAAAGTCGTGGGCCCCACGGTGGGCGCCAAAATGTTTGTGCTTGGATTGTCCCAAGCGGTTTGTGAGACTCCACTGGCCTTGGGCGGCTTCGATGGTCGAGGGCGGTCTCCGAAATCCTGCAACAAGGTCCTCGGGGGGTTCCCGGGACCTCCTCCGATGCTTAAGTTAGAGAGAGGAGTGGAAATAAGAGTGAATAAGAGAGAGAATCGAGTGGGTAGAAGTTACCATTAATGTGATCCGAGAAGAGTATTTATACTAGCGAGGGTCGGGGACCAGGGCATTTAATGCTATGTCGGGCGGTCTCGGACCGCCTGAACCCTGATCCCCTGAGACTGTCAGGTTTGTACTTTTGACAGACTCCGTACCAAGTGTTCAGAGAATACCCGTCTCACCTGTCGGGCGGTTCCCTGAGGTCCCGTTGCAGGGGTGTCGGGCGTCCTTTAGGGTCATTTGCCCCGGGGTAGACCGCCTTTTGTGTCCATTTGGGCTAGACTTAATTGCCTGGTGGGCTTTTTGGCGAGTCATGGGCTTGAGGCCCATAAGTCTTAACCGCTGGCCTAACAGAACCAAAGACAATGAACTCATTATATCAGCCATCAAATTCAGGCCTCCGTCAACACCTTCTAACCTCCTATCCCTGATTTTCAAGAATTTTTTTATTTTACAAAAGATAATCTTGTATTAGTAAAAATGAGATCGAACACATTAAATGATCATGACATACAACCAGGAGATAAAATTAAAAATTAAAAGAACGACACATAATCGGGTACAAAGAAATGATGTTTTTTTTCCGTTGAATCAGTTGCCCTCATCTTATTAATCAGAAACTAGCAAGATGCTAGGAGAACCAAATACAACGAAATGGGTATATCAAGGATACCCAAAAAGTCTCAAAATCCTCAACTAACCACTACTGCTGGATACAACTACTACTACTAACAGAAGCCACCATCAAATGAACTCAATTAGAACTCAGAAAAATACATCACGAGATACCAACACACGCCAGGTCTTCAAGTATGCATCTAGCTGCTCCAATGACCAACAGATCACTCTTGATCAGCTCCTGCAGTCCAGCAACTGAATGAGAAGGGCCACCATGTTTCTGCCTGCATCTTTCATTCTAGATAGAAGCCACCAGAAAGCACCAAACCATCCCTACAACATAACCATTCCTCTGCTTGCAGAAATCACAAGCAGCAGCCACAGTAGCAGGCCATGATGTTCTATAAAAATTAAGAGAACATAATCCCTGCATCACCTCTCTTGCATACGAGCATTGGAAAAACAAATGCTCCCTAGATTCCTGTCCCTGCTTACACAAGACACAAACATCATCCACAACCTTTCCCCATTTCAGCAGTTTATCAGAGGTGACAATTCCATCCAGGAGAATCATCCATGCGAGAAAACTGTTTCTGGGAATGAAACCATGCCCCCATACAAGCTTAAGCCACTCCACAACAGACCATTTAGGTCAAATTGCCTCCCAAACAATACTTAAACGGAACCTAGTCATAGGGATCTGAATCCAACGAACTGTTTCCCCCTCCATAGAGAATTGCTGTTGCAGCACACTCCGAGTCTTCAGAATCCTTCGCCAGGCCCAGGGAGCCACTCGAACCAGACCTTATTGTCCAGATGCAACCATGCTTGATTCTGTAGGTCCTGATCCAGGCCACCCAAATAGTCCCACTTTGCATTAGGAGCAACCACAGCATACGAGCAGTGCAGGCTTGGTTCCAGGTATAGAGTTCCTTTAAACCTAAGCCTCCCTCTTTCTTGGGTCTAGCCATTATGTCCCATCCAATCTTCGCTTTTCCCTCCTCATCACCATGCCACAAGAAATTTGAGCAGATTCTTTGTACATGCTTCAACACCTTCTTTGGGAGCAAGAATACTTGCATCCAGTACTGTAAAACCCCCATTAATACAGAAGTGACCAATTGGAGACGACCAGCATAACTAAGCCGCTTGGCCCTCCAAGACTTTATTTTTTGAGTGATTTTTGCTACTAGCTTCTCACATTCCAAAGAAGAAAGGTTGCCTGATATCAATGGGAGACCCAAGTATCTCACTGGAAGCTCCCCTCCTGAAAACCAGTCACTTGGAGTGCCCTGCTCTTAAACATCATAGGCATACCCCCAAAATAAACCTCACATTTGGTGGGATTGCACTTCAGACCAAACAAAGAATAGAAGTCAGAAAGCGTCTCATGCACCTTAGAGGTGGCAGTCCCTGGCCCCTCTGTAAAAATCAAAGGATCATCAGCAAAACTCAGATGAGTAAGCTTCACCTTTTTACACTGTGGATGGTATGGAAACCGCCCAATAGCAGCGGATTCATTTAATAATAACGAGAGTCCTTCCATAGCAAATGTGAAAAGGTAGGGTGAAAGAGGATCACCCTGCCTAACCCCCTTTTGTGCACCAAAATAGCCACACAGACCACCATTGATACTAATGCTAAACTTTGCTGTTTTGACTGTCAACTTAATCCAATTTATAAAACAAGCTGGAAAACTCATAACCTCCATCATCATAAACAGATAAGTCCAATTAACTTAATCAAAAGCCTACATAAGATCCACTTTGATAGCACTGCGAGAAGATAAATGTTTTCTGCGATAACCACTAACAAGCTCCTGTGCCATTAAAATGTTGTCTACTATTCTCCTCCCTTCAATAAATGGTGACTAGTTACCACTAATTACCTTAGGAAGTACTTTCTTTAGACGGTTAGCCAACACCTTAGCAATAATCTTATACAAGATATTTATGCAAAAAATTGGCCTATAATCTTTGAGAGCACATGCTGAAGGTATTTTAGGTAGCAGAGAAACAGCAGTGGCATTAACACTACCTGGTAATCGCCCAGAGGAGAAGAAATCCATCACTACCGCAAGGACATCAGCACGAATGATTGGCCTCGCCTTTCTGTAAAAACCTGCTGAAAACCCATCAGGTCCAGGTGCCTTGTGTGGGTTCATGTGAAGCACAATAGCCTGAATTTCATCCTCGGTGATATGATTAGTAAGAAACGAGACCTCCTGAGCACCTAGTCTGTTTTTTACCAGCAACTCTAGTCGACCTCGATCAGGATGAACACAAGAATCACTGACTCCGAATAAATTCTTATATAAAGAGACAGCCTCCTCTGCAATTTTACCAATATCTGTGATTTTAATCCCATTTGTAGTGACAAGCTTACGAATTGCCCTCTTTGTTGTATGTATCTTAACTACTTGATGGAAATACATTGTGCTTTTGTCCCCCCAGCTCCAACACATTAATCCTCGACTTCTTCTTATATAGACACTCCTCAACCTTCCTGAACTCTTCCAATTGAACATGCAATTCTGATATCAAAATGAAAGACTCCTCAGATGGAGACTCAAATGCAATAGTTTTTGCAGAAGTTGGTGCCCTTTCTGTTTCCTTCACCCTTGCACTAATATCCCCAAACTTCTCTTTATTCAGCTGTTTCAAAGCTTTCTTGACAGCCGTCAGTTTCACCTTAACCCTTTGTAGGAGGTGATCATCAATCTGTGTATCCCAAGCTTTGCTAACAAGAGGTAGAAATTCAGGGCTATCCGCCCAGAAATCAAAATACTTAAAAGGGTTGGGAAGAGATTTCTGAGTTGGTTTTGATGCCACCAAAATCCCAGAATAATCTGAAAAATGTCCAGCTATAACATCAATCCGACAATCTGGGAAGAGATCAAACCACTTTTCATTCACCAGTGCACGATCCAACTTTTTGGAAAGAGGGCTTCTAACTTGATTGTTAGTCCACCTACCACCCTGTGATCCACCAGTTCCATTGAATCTACCCAATTGCCAAAATCTCTCATACAACTAGTAGAATCACTTCTTTTGGTGACTTCCTCAGGCTTTAATACTGCATTAAAACCCCCCCCCCCCAACTATCCACGAATGACTGCAAACCTTGACCTTAGCCAGCTCAGAGTATGTGACTCTCCTTTCCAATTCGTCATTAGAACCATAAACAGCAGCGAGAAAACAACTCTCACCCTCCACCGACTTCACCAAACAGTGAACAAAATTCTTACTAGGTACCAAAATACTCAATTTCTACACTATCAGGATTCCAGAACAGCCAAATACGTCCCAACTCACTATCAACATAGTTCAAGTGCCTCTTCCAGCCATAACAGAATTCTTCAGACACCTCAACTGCTTTATTTTTCTTTACTCTGGTTTCTATTACTGCAACTACATCTACTTTATTCTGCCTAAGGACTGAATACAAGTCCCTACGCTTAGAGGGTTTGTTAAACCCTCTTAAATTCTGGAATAGGATAATCATTTGGAAGCAGAGGGCGGTGGCCCGCCCTTCTTTCCACCTTTCCTGGGCACTGCTTGCAAAGTAACCACTGCACCTTCATCCAAAGATCTCAACAAGTCATAAGAGTGAGACACCTGAAGCACACTGTTTGGACTAGGTTGTGGTGACCAAATACGTGGTTTGGCTCCATTAACCACAAGCTGAAACTCAGCCTCAGAGGTTAACACTGGAGAAGCACACTCAACCGCAGCAAAACTTTTCTCAAGTTTAATCCCTTGCAAGTTTGAGTTAGCCTCAAATGAAGTAGTATGGCCCCCAGTCGAACTCTCACATAAACCCACCACATTGGTCCCAATCATGAAGCCCACCGACCCCTGAGTGATCTCAGGGGCAGCCAGGGGGAAGATTCTACTTCTGTACCTTTATTCAATCCTTTACCAACCTAATCCATCTGCATAGCAACCTGATTCACCTGCACATCACCGCTATTCTGCCCAGTCTCCATTTCCTTTCGAACCCAGACATGTTTATGCCAATCACAAATGCCAAATAGCCCACAAGGTTTGCACACAGGTGGAGGATGAGCATAAGTCACACCCACTCTAATGGAAGTTTCATCATCAAGCCAGATAAGCACATGATCTGGAAAATCTCCATCAACCCGTAGCTCAACCAAAATCTTAGCATACCCTAATCGTCCCCCCGTTCGACTAGTCTGATCAACCCACAGTGGTACACATAGCTAGCTAGCACCCCTACTAAGCCCCTAATAGTTGGCATATTCAAGACGAAGATTAGAGAATCGTACCCAGATTGGAAGAGCCTTGCGTCCTAGATCCTCTACATCAATCCCTGGTGCCCAAGGACGCAGATAGAGAAGGTTATCAAGATAAAACTGCGGACCGCTTTCCAATATCCAGTCACACGTTTCCTGCGATGGGAGCTGTATTAACAGCAGACGTTCGCCCAGCAGAGAGACACGAACTAGCCCGTCGCGACCCCAGATTCTGTTTGCCCACCGACAAAGAACCGGGAGCTCTGGCATCTTATGCAGACATTGTCCCACTAGGCTGTGCTTCCAGCAAAGCGAGCCTTCCTCTCAGACGATCTGAGGCATCCTGAGACCCCCTTTGTAAATCTTTGGCTTGATATAGGTAAGCCTATTGGCCTCTAAGATACCAAACAAGTCCGCCCAAGGCTTCATAGGAAAACCCTGAGACGGAATAGTTGCCGGTACACCCGAGGTAGCCATCAGAAAAGATTCAGAAGAAGAAACGGAGAAGAATTATGGCCGACACAGGTGACGGCGCTGCGGGGCCGAACCCTAGCTGGAAGACGACCCCCGCCAAAGATTGGGAGAATTTTCTCTCACTAACTTGGCTCTAAATTTTCGAAATGATGTTTTTAGTATTGGGCTTAGTGATGCCAAATAGCAATTAGTGGGCTTCCCTTTGTATTATTGGACTTTTAATTTCTATTTGTTGGGTTGTTAAAATTTTTATATATTTGGCAAATATATAGAGTGCAATATTCAAAATTCATTGGACTTGGATTTTTTTCTGACAAATATGTTGTGAAATGATTTTCTACTTAAATAGATGTCCAATTTTTTCTTTTATGTTGTATCTCGCAAAATTAGTAATGAATTTGTTCATTGGTGATGGGTTGAATAATGCAAGGAGGCCAGTCACTATAGGAAGAACGAACTTTTGAAAAATGTTACATACTACTCTATGCAACACCACCTATAAAATACATTACTAAAAGTGTTGCATATTGCGTATGCAAAACTTTTTGCACTTCATGCAACAAATATACTGTGTTGCAAAAGTCATTTTCTGTAGTGAGTCTTGTGTGATGTGAACTTTAAAGTAATTAGGAAAATGGATTAAACATGGATTACAAGATAAACTGGTGTTTTTCTTCTTTTCAGGTTATAGAGTTCTGTGGTTTTATTTTCCTTTGGGTATAGGGTATTAATAGTAAAAGACCCTTCTTCATTTCTTCAGTTCTATTCGTGGACCAGGAGTAAAGTACCCTTCTCATATTGAAGAAGGCGTAGGCAGTGTTCAAATCCTTCAAGTGGTGTGAAGCCTTCAATCTCTTCCCACGAATCCAAGAAAGTTTGGATTAGTGTAAGTTCTTCAATAGAGCCTTCTTCCTCCATTCCTTCCTATGGGTTGTATCACCTCATATGTTTCTTCCAAAGTCGTATAAGATCATCATCTTCATCATCAAATTTCTTGGTCTCCGAATGATCTTCTTCTTTAGGATCCTTGATAGGCTGACCATCGTTCTCTTCTTAGATAGGTTGAAGATGCTCGATCTTGGCCTCCATGGTTGGTGTGATGTTTTCATCGTGTTGTGAGTGGCTTCCATCATCTAGAGGGGGTCTCTTGCCTTCTAGTTCCAAAGATTGAATTATAAACTCATCTTCTTCTCCATTGACCTCATGACGATTGACTCGACTCTACTGTCACCCTAGGAATTGGCCAAGTGAAACCACTTCCTAAAGCGTAGTATAGCGGGTTTGGGTTTAATTATCAACCCGGGTCCTAGATATGATGACTACTCAGTGAATTCGTGTTATCTAGCAATGAAACTGGAATGCAAGTCTAAACTAACAAACTAACAAAGCAAACAAACGGTTGTATTCAGGTTAAAGAGGTCACCCGGATATGGTTCCCCCTAGACTGCAGTTAAGCCGGATTGTAATTACCAAGTTCAGTTTCTATGACAGTTATACTGCGGAAGGTTCTTAAACAGCCTGAAGTCTCGACTAAAGGTCTTCAGACCCTCTCAATCTGACTCTCTAGCGGGCGACTAACCTCCACCGGAGTAGACATATTGAGGCCCTAAGAACAAAACCTCCACTACCGGAGTAAATCCGGTACAGAATAGTGAGTTGGCTCCTCGACTAAAGTCACCAACTCCCTACCTTCAATCAAGGATACTCTATTAACCTAGGCAGATATTCTCATTCTAGGTTAAAGCAGAAATAACAGGAATTTGATCAGGATTCAAGTCATTCAATCATTAAAACCTCAATCGAATATAATCAATCATAGAATCAGTACTTGGGTTCATACAATCAAAGCCTAACATACAAATCTAGGGTTCTCCATACCCAGATGAATGGGAGAACTACTCCATGGAGAAGAAAGCAAAAGCAGAATCAGACGCGGAATTCATAATGTGAAGGATGGATTCCTGCTCCTGGATGTTGATCGGCACTTCTCCAAGCTCAAGCTGGCCTCCAATGGTGTTGAAGATCAATCTAGGGCACTTGGGAACTCTTGCTCGTCACTTTCTCTCTCTAGGAATCGTTCGATCTCTCAAAAACTCGAATCCCCTTGACTTGTGGCTGAAAATCTGCTTAAAAGCATCGGTGGCCAAAGCACGGTCGAGGGCACGGCCGTGCTTTGCTTGACTCCGCCCGTGCCTCGGTCAATGTTAATTACACGGCCAGCAGTTGGGGAGAAACACGGCCGTGCTTCGCGTTGGACACGGCCGTGTAATGCTTGAACACGGCCGTGCTTTGTCTCGGCCCTGCCCGTGTAATCAGCTCAGCTCTCGGCATCAAAAGCACGGCCACCAGAACACGGCCGTGTAATGCTTTAGGCTGCCCGTGTGTTATAAACGCACTGCTTCGGATCGGGAAATCGCAGGAATCGACAAAGCAAGAATACGAAAGCGAGAATCGAAAACACGACACACGATTTACGTGGTTCACTAACACGATGTGTGTTAGCTACGTCCACGGGCGAGAGAGAGCTAGTTTCACTATATCGAGGAGATTACAGATTACAGAGGAGTATGAGAAGTATTTATAGTACTTCTCCATGTGGGTCTAAACCTAATCCAATCTGGCAAAGGAAACGGTTACAGACCAGGCCCAGAACCCGAACCCAAATAACATTGAGCCCATACACCGGGCAGCGAGACCCCCGATTACCAGTCGTAGCGGCTGATAATCCGATTCAAGTCATATCAACAAATCTCCACCTTGACTTGAATCCTCTTCCTCTGAAATCTCTGATGTACTCTGCTCCTTCTATCTCTCTCCCGCCATCAATGCCCCGCAGGGCGGAGTCACCCACTCAAGACATTCAGCAAGTCCAAGCAGTGTTGGAACTTGCCATGTGGAACCGGCTTCGTGAACATATCAGCAGGATTATCCGCGGTGCCAACCTTCTTCACCTTAATCCTCTTCTCTGTCCTCAAGAAATGATACCTCACATCGATGTGCTTAGTCCTCTCATGGTGGACTTGATCCTTGGCCAAGCATATTGCACTCAAACTGTCGCAATACACCACTGCCTGATCATGATGTAGACCAAGATCACCAACCAGTCCCTTCAACCATATTCCCACCTTAGCAGCTTCTGTCAACGCCATATACTCTGCCTCAGTAGTAGACAATGTCACCGCCGACTGCAAAGTTGCCTTCCAGCTCACTACAGAACTCCCAAGAGTGAATACATAACCAGTCATCGATCTCCTCGTGTCAACATCTCCAGCATAGTCTGAGTCAGAATACCCAGACACCAAGCACTCTGTATCACTTCCGAAGCTAATCCCCACATCAGGTGTACCCTTAAGGTACCGGAAGATCCTCTTCATCAGGTGCATACCATAACGTACATCAAGCTACCTACTGCACTAGCATATGGGACTCTCGACATGTACTCCTTCTCAACCTCCGACTGTGGTGCATAAGCTGAGGATAGATGAACATTTGAAGCACTAGGAGTATTTAAGGGCTTTGCTGAAGACATGCCAAACCTCGACAGTATCTTCTGGATGTAGCTCTTCTATGACAAGAAAAGCTTCTTCTTCGACCTGTCCCTATAAATATCCATACCCAAGATCTTCTGAGCAGCTCCCAAATCCTTCATCTCAAACTCAGCACTGAGAAGCCCCTTTAACTTCTGGATATCAGACTTCGACCTCGCAGCTATGAGCATATCATCCACATACAGAACAAGAAAGATCATCGAACCATCCTCCACCTTGTTGTGATACACACAACAATCATATGGACTTCTGCTATAGCCCAGCTCAAGCATGTAACTGTCAAATCTCTTGTACCACTGCCTCGGAGATTGCTTAAGTCCATACAAGGACTTCTTCAACTTACAAACATAGTCTTCTTTTCCCGGAACCTCGAATCCTTCTGGCTGAGTCATGTAAATTTCTTCCTCCAACTCTCCATGTAGGAAAGCTGTCTTCACGTCTAGCTGCTCGAGCTCCAAGTCATAATGTGCCACTATTGCTAGTAGCACTCTGATCGAAGTATGTCTGACCACTGGTGAGAAAATCTCATTGTAGTCAACTCCTTCCCTCTGCGAGAAGCCTTGTGCAACCACCCGAGCTTTAAATTTCATGCCCTCTTTCGAAGTGATTCCTTCCTTCTTCTTGTAGATCCACTTGTTTGTAACAATCTTCCTTCCCTGTGGTCGTTTGACTAGCTCCCAAGTCTGATTCCTGTCATGGGATTCCATCTCATCTCCCATTGCGGCAAGCCACTGATCAGCTTCACCACCCGAAACTGCTTCTCTGTAGGACTGTGGCTCTCCTGCATCCACTTCTTCAGCAACTTGAAATGAATACGCCACCATGTCCTCGAAGCCATACCTCTGTGGAGGTACTCCTGCAGTCGCTCTCTTCTGTCTACCGGAAGCAATAGACTGTTGAGCTCGTGCACTGGACTCTGAAGTTTCTGGCTCTGCAGAGACATCCTCATCATGTTGATCTTCTCCACCTTGGTGCTCAAACTCACTCTCATTGAGAGTTTGCTGCTCCACCTGCTTATCAACATTCCTGCTACCTTCAACAACAGTAACCTTCAACATGGGGTTAAACATAGACTTCTCATCAAATGCCACATTTCTACTGAGTATAACTCGATGCTCAGAAGGTGACCAGACTCGAAATCCCTTAACTCCATCTCCGTAACCCACAAATACACCCTTCTTTGCCCTTGGGTTCAGTTTACCCTCATCCACATGATAATAAACAGGACACCCAAAAACTTTCAGTGAAGAGTAATCAGCAGGCTTACCATACCACACCTCATAAGGAGTCTTCAACTCGATACCTGTGTGAGGTCCACGGTTGATCAGGAAGCACGCCATGTTCACTGCTTCTGCCCAGAATCTTCTCTCTAGTCCAGCATTAGAGAGCATGCACCGTGCTCTCTCCAACAATGTCTGGTTCATCCTTTCTGCAACGCCATTCTGCTACGGTGTATCTCTCACAGTCCGATGACGGGCAATCCCTTCATCCTTGCAGAATTCGTTGAACTCAGAACTATAGAACTCTAGACCATTGTCCGTTCGCAGCTTCTTAATCTTCTTCCCGGTCTGATTCTCCACCAATGTCTTCCACTGCTTGAACTTCGTGAAAGCCTCACTTTTCTGCTTCATCATGAAAATCCAAGTAAATCTCGAATAATCATCAATAATAGACAGAAAATACCTGCTGCCTCCAATGGATTCAACTCGTGAAGGACCCCAACAGTCGGAGTGGAGGTAATCCAGTATCCCCTTCGTCCGGTGGATACCCTTCTTGGGAAACTTGCTGCGATGTAGCTTCCCAAACACACAATGCTCGCAGAATTCCAAATTCTGCATCTTGTGCCCGCAAAGAAGATCCCTCTTTGACAAAACTTGCATCCCACGTTCACTCATATGCCCCAATCTCATGTGCCAGAGAGTGGTCATATCTTCCTGATGAACCTGAGACGATGCAACTGCAGCAGAACCAGACAACACAGACCCTTGTAATGCATACAAGGTCCCACGCTTCACGCCTTTCAGCACCATCCTTGAACCTTTGCAGACATACACAACTCCACCTTTTCCTTTGAAACTGAAGCCCTTGCTGTCGAGTAGACTCAAGGAGATCAGGTTCTTTGTCATTCGTGGAACATGCCTGACATCATTCACGGTACAGAACGAACCATCATGTGTCCGAACCTTTATGGACCCGATTCCAACAACCTTGCAGACAGCTCCATTTGCCATGACCACGTTACCACCATCTATCTGCTCGTAGGTTGTGAAGCAATCCCTGTTCGGAGACATATGGTATGAGGCTGTAGTATCCAGAAACCACACATCCCCACGATGTGTCTTCTCATCTACAGCCAAGGCGAGATCGTCTTCAGAACTGTTGTCCACTTCTGCCACGGCAACTGAACCTTGTTTCTTCTGTTGCCCTCTTCTCTTGGGACAGTTGTACTTCCAATGCCCCACTTCCTTACAGTTGTGACACACATCACCTGGCTGTGGACCGGGACCCTTGGAATTCTTGTTCGAATTCCCTTTACCAGATTTCTTCTTTCCCTTTCCACCTGTAACAGCCAAACCCGATGCCTCACCACCTGTACCAGATCCGGACGCCTCATGCCTGATCTCTCTCGTATGAAGAGCAGACCTGCTATAAAAGAATCAACGAAATTCTCATTTGAACTCGGCAAAGAAACCAGCAGGATTAGGGCAGCATCCTCGTCATCAACTTGAACATCTATATTACGCAGATCCAGCAAAATAGAGTTAAGCTGTTCGAGATGTTCCCTCAAAGGCGTACCTTCTTGCATCCTCAAGCTGAACAACCGTTGCTTGAGATGCAGCTTGATGGTTAAGGACTTCGTCATATACAGACTCTCCAACTTTAACCACAAGCCCGCGGCAGTCTTCTCAGCAGCGACTTCAATGATGACGTCATCAGACAACGATAGCATGATGGTCGAGTGGGCCTTCTCCTCCAGGGTATTCCACTCATCGTCATCGACCGCTGCCTTCTTCTGTTTCGCAGACATCGGCCCCCACAGCCCTTGCTGTTTTAATAAAGCCTGCATCTTGATCTGCCATATAGCGAAGCTGTTCTTCCCCATGAACTTTTCGATCTTCATGTTCACCGACGTCATTCTTCTGAATCGAAAACCCTAACCTGATTTCCAGCCGCGGCTCTGATATCACTTGTTATAAACGCACTGCTTCGGATCGGGAAATCGCAGGAATCGACAAAGCAAGAATACGAAAGCGAGAATCGAAAACACGACACACGATTTACGTGGTTCACTAACACGATGTGTGTTAGCTACGTCCACGGGCGAGAGAGAGCTAGTTTCACTATATCGAGGAGATTACAGATTACAGAAGAGTATGAGAAGTATTTATAGTACTTCTCCATGTGGGTCTAAACCTAATCCAATCTGGCAAAGGAAACGGTTACAGACCCGGTCAGCGAGACCCCCGATTACCAGTCGTAGTGGCTGATAATCCGATTCAAGTCATATCAACACCGTGTTTTGGCTCCAGCTCACCGAAATGACTTCCGAATGCCCCGAAACTCGTGGTTAGCCTTCCCTTTGACACCTGGGACCTGAAATATGAAAAAATAGCACAACCCGGCGTAAAATAGGCCACAATACACGACTATGCCCCTCAAACGGATAAGAACTTGGGGCGCAAATATGTGCAATTACATCGTTATCAAACTCCCCCACACTTAACCGTTTGCTTGTCCCCAAGCAAACCTAACTCAAACCAATGCACTCTCCAGACCTCTATAGCAGCAAACAACCCAGATCGTAAGTAGAGGACTTCCTAGATCATTTAGCAGCTTACGAGGTCAACCGACGCACAAGTCATCTCAAAGCTTCTTATCGAGTCGGCATCATGGCAAAAAGTGAACAGAGGACAAATGAATTGTGGATGAAGAGATTCTCAAAAACAAAGGATCATGGACTCACATTTTTCAAGGTGCTCTATTTTCTTTGAAGATGGTTGGAACCCCTTTTTTTCTGTTTTGCTTGTTTTCTGTTATTTTTCTTTTCTTTTCAAGGGTCCCAACCTGCTCTTACCGGCCATGCCAGGAGCGTATGTCTCGAGCCTCGTGGGGGGGAAGCCATGCAAGGGGGCTGGAGGTAGTAGGTGGAAATTGGGAACGGATTCCCGTCTCCCCTTACACACTTTCGCCCTATTCGCACGGGAGACGTTTATTTTGAAGCACATTTTCGAGCACCTGTTAAAGTCAAAACATGATACAAGAGTCCATGACGGCAGAGAATCCACAACACCACACAATTCAAGGGTCCTAAGATCAGTAATTCACTCAATCAACCAACTCAATATGAAGAAGAAATGAGACTTCTTAAATGCATCAACATCCTCCATAGTGCTACACTACCTCCCTAGGTTGCATATTACTATAAAGACTGTCAATTCAAAGCATACTGAGCAGGCAATTGCATGGAAACACGTACTTGGAGCCCTCAAATTTTAAAAATTTGGACAGTGGACTAGGCTCCAAGCACACAAACAGATCTAATGCAGTCAAAAGATAAACATCCCCCCACACTTAAGATCGACATTGCCCTCAATGGAGAAGAGGGAAGGGAAAGGGAACGATGTTACCGGTATGCACGGACTGCATGAGACTGGAAACGGGCCAGTCGGGGCAAGCACAACCAAAGGGAAACAGAAGAGCTCAAACACAATATGTTAGGTTCAATGGTCAGCCCAATAAAATATCATCCAAACCAAAAGAAAACAACCCAAACCCAAACCGGGTTACAATCCGACTCAAAACACAAGAAAGAAAATCAAACCGTGGTGGGGTTGCCTCCCCACAAGCGCTTCTTTACCGTCTTTTAGCTGGACGCCCATGGTGGATACTCAGGGCGGTGCAGAAACAGGTGCCTTCAAGAGCGGATCCACGTCGCTCTTGAGGTACAGCTTGAGGTTGTGGCCATGCACCCGACGGATGCGACCACCCTCATCAGTCAGCTCGACCTGCCCATCTGGCAAGATGCAGGCGAGTGAGTACCCGGACGGCCAGGGTGGTCGTGGTGCAGGAGGTGGGACCAGCTCATAGTGGTCTCCACTCTTCTTCCGTGCAGGCTTAGCAACCTGCTGCTTCGGCCGCCACTCCTCCTTGAGCTTTTTGTTCGGAGGCGTGGGTGGATGGAGTGGTGGCGAAGGAATGATAGGAGGGTCCTGCAAAATAGGAGGTGCAGAAGGGTACACGACAGACTCGTGTACCTGATCAGAAATGGCATTCACAGGCGTGATAGCAATCATAGCACAGTGATCAAACTCAGTCACAGAAAAAGTAGCCTGTTCATTCCCAACACGCAAGATCAGTTTTCCATCATGCACATCAATAAGTGCCTTGGCGGTGGCAAGAAATGGCCTACCTAGAATCAAAGGCACATCCACATCCTCATGTATATCAAGAATAACAAAATCAACAGGATATGTGAATGCACCAACACCAACAAGCAGATCCTCTATGATTCCCCTAGGATGCACAATAGAACGATCAGCTAATTGAATGCTCATCCTAGTAGGGCTAAGTTCACCTAGGTCTAGCATTTTATACAACTTATATGGCATGACGTTAATGCTAGCGCCTAGGTCCGCCAAGGACTTTCCTACATGCATGCTGCCAATAGTAAGAGGGATAGTAAAACTCCCTGGATCCTTGCGCTTCTCGGGCAGCTTGTTCTGCAGGATAGCAGAACACTCCTCGCTCAGCAACACTGTCGAGAGATCCCCAAGTTTCTTCTTGTTGGTGCAGAGATCTTTCATGAACTTAGCATACTTGGGCATCTTCGACAGTGCCTCCACGAACGGTATGCTGATGTTGAGCTGCTTCAACATTGCCATGAACTTGGCAAACTCAGTCTCCAGCTTGTCTTTGTGTAGGCGAGTGGGGAAGGGAAGCTGGGGCACATGCCCCTTAACCACTGGTTGTGGCTTGGGAGCAGGGGCTTCCTTCTCCACCCGCACTTCTGCATCGTCGGCTGGAAGTGCTGAAGCAGTCAGTGGTTCCTCCTGTCTGGCCGGGACAGGATCAGCAGATATGGTCTTACCGCTCCTGGTAAAAATGGCATCCAGCTGCTGATGCTGGTGAGGCTCTCGAGGATTCGGGACAGTGGTGGCAGGCAAAGTCCCCGGTGCCCTGGTGGTGGTCTGGCGGGCCAAGATGCCCACCTGGGTCTGCAGATCCTGCAAAATGGCACCCTGGTTCCTCTGACCTGCCTCCAGTGAGGCTACACTCTGGTCCAACCTCGTGATAGTCGCCTGAGTGCTCGTCATGAATGAAGCTAGAATGTTTTCCAGCTTCGTCATCCTATCATCTGGGGCTGGAGCTGCTGCTGGCTTGGCAAACTGGCGCTGGGGCTGCTGGAATTGCTGCCCCTGCCTAGGCTGGTAGGGCTGCTGCTGTGGGTCTGGCCCCTGGCGAGCCTGGAAGGGCTGCCTCTGCTGAAAACCACCTGCTGGTGCTGGGAAACCAGGTGGTTTAGTGGTGTTGCTGCTCCAGGCGAAGTTGGGATGCTGGCGCCACCCCTCATTATATGTAGTGTTGTATGGATTGAGGCGCCGCGCATTGGCGATGAAGGCCAACTGCTCCCGGGGTGTGGTAGACTCCCTCATAGCTTGGCAGTCCTCCACTAGGTGATTGGAGCTCTCACACCACTGACATTGAGCCACTGGAGGTGTAGCCAAACCTCTGCCCGGAATAAGACTGTTGGGCTGCTTCAATGTCTGCACTAGCTCAGCTACCTGCTGCTCGAGCCCGGATCTGGTCTCCATGGCGTGCACACCACGGTCCCGGGACTGTCTGCCTCGGCTGCTCTGCCCCCAAGAATGATCTCTGGCAGCCAAAGTATTAATCATCTAGTTAAGCTCGGGTGGAGTCTTAGTGAGAACATCCCCTCCTGGGCATAAAGACTCAATCACCCTCTGGCTATCTGGGGAGAGAGCATTGTAGAAGTTCCCCACTGTGAATGCATCACTGAAGCCATGATGGGGGCACTGCCAGAAATATCCCATGTACCGCTCCCATGCATCACGAAGTGACTCATCTGGCTCTTGGCGGAAGTGAGTGATCTCCCGCTGAATCTCTGTAGTCTTCGATGCCGGATAGTACCTGTGCACGAACTTGTCCGCCAGATCGTCCCAAGAGGTGATGGACAATGGGGGCTGGGTCTCCAACCACCTCTTGGCATTCCCCGCCAGAGAATGGGGGAAGAGATGAAGGCGGATTGCATCATCCGAGACACCATTCAGCTTGAACCCGTTCGTCAGCTGCAGAAAATGGGACAGATGTACCCTGGCCTCCTCATCCTTCAAGCCCTGAAACTGGATCGAGGATGTAATGAGCTGAATCCAGCATGGCTTGATCTCGAAGTTGTTTGCTGGGATAGGCGGGTAGAGGATGACCGTTTATTGGTCTATCAAACTCCCCCACACTTAACCGTTTGCTTGTCCCCAAGCAAACCTAACTCAAACCAATGCAACTCTCCAGACCTCTATAGCAACCAACAACCCCGATTATAGGTAGAGGATTTCCTAGATCATTCAGCAGCTTACGAGGTCAACCGACGCACAAGTCATCTCATAGCTTCTTCGGCGAGAACGCTAGTCTCTAGTCGGCATCATGGCAAATAGTGAGCAGAGGACAAATGAATCATGGACGAATGGACTCTTAAGAACAAAAGATCATGTACTCACCTTTTTAAGGTGCTCTATTTTCTTCTTGAAGATGGTTGGAACCCCTTCTTTCTGTTTTGCTTGTTTTCTTTTTTTTTTCTTTTTTTTTTCGAGGGTCCCAACCTGCTTTTCAGAAAATGGGGGCTCCCACCTAGCAGAGGTTTTGCGGGAACCCGGCTCTTACCGGCCATGCCAGGAGCGGATGTCTCGAGCCTCGTGCGGGGGAAAGACATGTAAGGGGGCTGGAGGTAGTAGGTGGAAATTGGGAACGGATTCCCATCTCCCCTTACACACTTTCGCCCTATTCGCACGGGAGACGTTATTTTAAAGCACAGTTTCGAGCACATTTTATTTATAAAAAAAAATGATACAAGAGTCCATGACAGGTAGAGAGTCCACATCACCACACAATTCAAGAGTCCTAAGATCACTAATTCGCACAATTAACCAACACAATATGAAGAAGAAATGAGACTTCTTAAATGCATCAACGTCCTCCATAGTGCTACACTACCTCCCTAGGTTGCACATTACTATAGAGACTGTCAATTCAAAGCATACTGAGCAGGCAATTGCAAGGAACACGTACTTGGAGCCCTCAAATTTAAAAATTTGGACAATGGACTAGGCTCCAAGCACACAAACAGATCTAACGCAGTCAAAAGATAAACAATCCCCCCACACTTAAGATCGACATTGCCCTCAATGGAGAAGAGGGAAGGAAAAGGGGGAACGATGTTACCGGTATGCACGGACTGCAGGAGACTAGAGCGGACCAGTCGGAGTGAAGCGGACTAGAGAGAGGACCAGTCAAGACAAGCACAGCTAAAGGAAACCAAAGAGCTCAAACACAATACGTCAGGTCTAATGGTCAGCCCAATAGTAAAGCATCCAAAATAAAAAGAAAGAAACTAAACCAACACAAGACACTTGGCACACTGACAAAAGCAAAAACACTCAAAACATGTCACGAGGAGCCGCCTCCTAGACCGGTGAAGTCGATCTGGTTCATGAGGTCGGCGTCTCCATCCTACGGTGGTGGTGGTGGTGAATGATCCCACCGGGTGGTCCAGTGGTGCTCCTCTGGGGGGTGGCAAGCCTGGAGCAGGTGCTCCGAGTACTCCATCAATCGGCGGCCTCGATCTCTCTCCCGCTCGATGAGAGCACCCGTGACTCCCATATGGGTCTCTAAGCGGCCGAGGCGCTCGTCAACAACCGTCAGCCTGGACTGGTACTCGGCCTGGTGGGCCGAATACTGCTGGTAGAACTGGACCTGATGGCCCATGAGCTGCTGGTTCTGAAGATCGAGCTGCTGGAACTGGAGCCCCATCTGCTGGAACTGCTCCGTGAAGAAGTCCATCGACGGGCCAGAAGCCATCGACGGACCAGAAGGACTGGAGGAGGACTCACCTCCCCGCGGTCTCCGTCGTGGCCGAAGGTCCCCTGGTGGAGAGAGCGGGGGCTCCGGCTCATCGACATCCATGGCCCCGCCATCATCATCATCATCATCCTCATCATCCTCCGCGCCAGAATAGTCAGCGTCCTCCTCATCGTCATCGAGATCCACATCCTCATCAGGAGGCAGGGAAAGCCCATCCACCCAGGTGCGGGTGCCATCAGTGGCCAGGAGGAGTGCATTGTGGAGCACTTCCCGGCTGAGGGGGGTGGAGCCGCCCTGTGCAGAAGAATCTGTGAGTCCCTGGAAGCTGATGTTGAAATGGCGCGCTAGACGGGTGATCAGGGGACCACAGTAGAGATGGTTTGGCTTCCCGTGGCATCGAGAGAAGGTGGTGGCCACGAAGGAACCCAAATGCAGCATGTGATCCGGGTCCCTCATCGAGAACATGGCATAGAGCACCCGCTTCGGAATCTTGTGCGAGCCGGTGACGTTGGGGACGATGGAGCGGGTGATGAGCAAGTTCAGGATGTGCCACTGCGGCTTGAGGGTGCGGACGTATGTCTGGCCAGCGTCGAAGTAGTCGAACGCATAGGTGCGCCGGGCAATCTGCGAGTAAAACTCATCCATGTTCCAGTCTGTCGGATTCGGGACCTCGAGCACGTGGCGGGAAGATGGGTGATACTCGATCCCCAAGGCGTAGGCCAACCCGTCAATGGTCAGCTCCCGGGGATAGCCACCTAGCCGGAATCTCACTGCAGAGGAGTCCCGAGCCGCTTTGCTGTCGTACTTGAAGGTGGTGTAGAACTCCCACACCAGCTCAGTGTAGGTGGGCTCCTCGACAGCCAGCAGCGTCCGCCAATCGCGGTGGCTGATGGCGGCGGTGAGCTCCTGCATGCAGTGGAGCTGCTCGAACACTGCCCACTCCAGATGGTGGTGGCGCTCCAATTTCCCCCGAGTCACCGCGCGGAACTGGTCCGCGTACTCCGGGTGCAGGCTCAGGCCCTGCACAAACTGATGGTCGAGGGACATGCTCCTGCAAAATCAAAAAACCAAAGGTGGAGGCAAGAAAAGACTTGTCAGGACCAACAGCATGAGTTCATCACTTCCCCCACACTTAAGAATCACCAAGGCTAACAGTTTTAAGCACAGACGGTTGAATTGCAAGCAACTCAACCGGAATCAAGGCAAGAAACACAGAACCAACCACATTAATTACACGGGCAGCACACACACCATAGATAGAACCAAGCATACTTAAAGCATCCCTCACCCTTTTCTAACTCATGCATGCAAATACAGTTCTCGGTCCTACAATCTACAGTTCGATTTTCCAGGAAAAAACAGTTAACAAGAAACACACCTGAAAACGCAAAGAGAACTGTAGCTAAGGGGCAAAAACTGGGTGAGGGACGCGCGACGGAGGCAAAAAAAAAATGATCCGGGAGGTTCGCCGAAAAATGGTCGGAAAGTCGCCGGAAAACCACCGGCGGCGAGGGGCGGCGGCCGGCGGCGGCGAGGGGCGGCGGCCGGCGGCGGCGGCGAGGGGCGGCGGCCGGCTGCGGCGGCGAGGGGCGGCGGCCGGCGGCGGCGAGGGGCGACGGCCGACTGCGACGAGGGGCGGCGGCCGGCGGCGAGGGGTGGCGGATAAGAGAGAGGGGAGAGGATTTGAGAGGAAGAGGGAGGGGGAAATTTTGAAAAATGAGGGTAGAGAGAGAAACTGACCGGGGGTTTGCTATAAATAGCAAAAATCCCCGGTCAGGTATTTTTGATTCCACGACCGGGGGTTCCAAAACGCGGCGTGCCAAGGCAAGGGAATCCCCGCCCTTGAGCCAAAAATACCCGGCCGGGTATTTTTGGGTCAGGGTCGGGGGTTCTGAAAACGCTGCGTTCTTACATGGGAAAATCCCCGGCCGTGAACCAAAAATACCCGGTCGGGTATTTTTGGGACAAGGTCGGGGGTTTTCCCTTTTTCACCCCGAGAAACAGAAGGGGGCCTGACCGTGAACCAAAAATACCCGGTCGGGTATTTTGGCCCATGACCGGGTATTTGCCCCCTTCCGGCCAAAAAACTCATTCGCCCAAATTTTCGACCTCTCCTGCACGACAGCACCAAATTTCGGCATAACAGACGACCGAACTTCACCTCAGACATGGAACTGACTCAAGACGACACAAAAACTCAGAAAAAAGGGAAAAATAAATGCAAACCGTGGTGGGGTTGCCTCCCCACAAGCGTTTCTTTACCGTCGTTTAGCTGGACGCCAATTACGGAACTAAGGGTCCGCGAGCTCCACTGCCAACTCCGCACGTTCGACCTCGCCTCCCAGGTAGAGCTTGAGACGAGGGCCATTTACTTTAAACGGCTCAGTTTGCGGGTTGGCAATTTCAATCGTGCCATACGGGAACACCTGGGTGACCGTGAACGGCCAGACCACCGGGAACGGAGTTTTCCGGGAAAGAGCTTCAGGCGAGAGTTATAGAGGAGAACTCGATCACCAACCTGAAACTCCTTCGGACCCCGCAACCGTGCATCGTGTAGGCGCTTAGTGCGCTCCTTGTACAGCTTTGTGTTCTCATAAGCGTGGTAACGCCACTCTTCCAGCTCCAACATCTGCATTTTGCGCTCAACACCTGCAACACTAACATCCAAATTTAGAAGCTTAAGGGCCCAAAAGGCCTTGTGCTCTAGCTCCACAGGCAGATGGCATGCCTTTCCATAGACCATCCGGTACGGTGAAGTACCAATGGGCGTCTTGTAGGCAGTGCGGTATGCCCACAGAGCATCATCGAGCTTGGTGGACCAATCCTTGCGGGACTGATCCACCGTCTTCTCCAGGATCCGCTTGAGCTCCCGGTTTGTCAGCTTGGCCTGGCCACTGGTCTGAGGGTGATAGGCCACGGACACCTTGTGAGTTACACCATAGCGAGACAGTAACTTATCAAACTGGCCCTGGAAATGGGTGCCTCGATAGCTTATGATGGCTCTAGGTGTCTCGAACCGGGAGAATAACTGCTTCAAAAAACCACAAACACGTCTAGCATCATTAGTGGGCAAAGCTTGCGCCTCAGCCCACCTAGAGACGTAGTCAACAGCAACCAGGATATAGGTATTGCCAAAAGATGGAGGGAAGGGGCCCATGAAGTCGATACCCCGGACATTAAAAATTTCACAAGTTATAAACACATCCTAGGGCATCTCATCACGGGCAGAGATGTTACCTGACCTTTGGCATCGGTCGCACCTACGTGCGAAGGCGTCTGCGTCCTTGAAGAGCGTGGGCCAGTAAAAGCCCGATTGGAACACCTTCCTCGCTGTGCGGTTTCCTCCGTGGTGACCGCCAGTAGGTCCTTCATGACAGTGAGATAGAATGCCCTCCATCTCACTCTCCATAACACAGCGACGGATGATCCCGTCGGCTCCGATCCTGAAGAGATGAGGGTCATCCCAGAAGTAATGCTTCAGGTCGGAGAAGAACTTCCTCTTGGTGTGAGTTGTCATTCCCTTGGGCAGCTGCTGGCCCACCAAATAGTTCGCAAAATCGGAATACCAGGGGGTGACACTCTCCACCAGGCACATCATCATCAGTCTGTCATCTGGAAAGGAGTCGTTGATCTCCTTACGAGGTTGTCGGCAGGAGGTGCGTCCAACCGGGAGAGGTGATCAGCTGCAACATTCTCCGCTCCCTTCTTGTCCCGAATCTCAGTGTCAAACTCCTGCAATAATAAGATCCATCGTATGAGCCTAGGCTTGGCATCGGCCTTGCTCATCAGGTATCGAATCGCGGGGTGGTCTGTATACACGGTCAGATGGGACAAGACCATATAAGGACGAAATTTGTCGAAGGCAAACACCACTGCGAGCAACTCCTTCTCCGTAGTGGTGTATTTCTCCTGGGCATCATTCAGGGTCTTCGAGGCGTAATATATAGGTCGGAAGTGTTGATCTCGCCTCTGCCCCAAGACAGCTCCAACAGCAAAGTCACTGGCGTCGCACATCAGCTCAAATGGTAGGGACCAGTCAGGAACAACTATGATAGGAGCTTGGGTAAGATTCTCCTTCAAGGTTGTAAACGCTGCTGTGCATGCATCAGTGAACTAGAAGGGGCATCCTTCTCTAGAAGCTTAGTCAGAGGCAGGGCGATCTTCAAGAAATCCTTGATGAACCGCCTGTAGAACCCTGCATGGCCTAAAAAACTCCGGATCCCCTTAACAGATGTAGGAGGAGGCAGCTTCCTGATAGTCTCGATCTTCGCTCTGTCCACCTCAATCCACATCTTGGAGATTTTATGCCCAAGGACTATGCCTTCTCGAACCATGAAGTGACACTTCTCCCAACTCAGTGCCAGGTTCGTTTCTTCACACCGTTTAAGGACAAGCTCCAGGTTATGGAGACAGTGAGAGAATGAGTCTCCATAAACCGAGAAATCGTCCATAAACACCTCCTTAATCTTGCCGACCAGGCGGTCAAAGATGGCGAGCATGCACCGCTGAAAAGTGGTCGGGGCATTGCATAGCCCGAATGGAATCCTCCGGTAGGCAAATGTGCCGAAGGGGCAGGTGAAAGTGGTCTTCACCTAGTCCTCCGGTGCAATAGGGATCTGGAAGTACCCGGATATCCCATCCAGGAAACAGTAGAGCTCGTGCCCCGCCAATCTCTCCAGCATCTGGTCAATGAACGGCAGTGGGAAGTGGTCCTTCTGAGTGGCGTCGTTGAGACGCCGATAATCAATGCAAACACGGTACCCAGTCACCGTGCACATCGGGATGAGCTCATTCTTCTCGTTAGGCACCACTATCATCCCACCCTTTTTGGGTACCACCTGGGTGGGACTGACCCACTCGCTGTCGGAAATGGCGAAGATGATCCCTGCGTCCATCAGCTTCACGATCTCTGCCCGAACCACCGCCTCCAGGTTCGGTGTCAATCTTCTCTGCGGTTGTCTACTGGCCGCATCTCATCCTCTAGCAGTATCCGGTGGGAGCAAAAGGAGGGGCTGATCCCCCGGATGTCTGTGATCTTCGACTCTAGAGCTCGCTCGTACTGCTTCAGCAAGGCCACCAATTTGTTCTTCTGCTCGGGTGTGAGGGTCGAGCTGATGATGACTGGCAGCCTATTCCCCTCCCGGAGAAATGCATACTCCAAATGAGGAGGGAGGGGCTTAAGCTCCAACTCTGGTGGTTCCTCCAGGGAGGTGGTGATGCGGGTGGAGGATGAGATCGGTTTGAACAGCCTGTCGCCCTCCAAGAATGGGCCACTCTCCAACGCGGCCAACTGCTCCGCCAGCTGCGGCTCCTGCGATGCCTGCTCACCTAGCAAAATACAACGCTCAAGAGCATCGTCAGTACCCGCACTCGTTATAGCGAGTGCAGTCTCAAAATCAGCAAGCACATCACAATAATCTATGTCATCATGGAAATGGGAGTGTTTCCCATTCTCAGACACAGAAAAAGTAGCATGTTCATCACCAGCACGCAGTATCAATTTACCACTATGCACATCAATAAGCGCCTTGGCGGTGGCGAGAAACGGTCTACCCAAAATCAGAGGCACATCCACATCCTCATTTATATCCAAAATAACAAAGTCAACAGGATATGTGAATGCACCAACATTAACAAGCAGATCCTCAATGATACCCCTAGGATGCACGATGGAACGATCAGCTAACTGAATGCTCATCCTAGTAGCTCTAGGTTCACCTAGGTCTAGCTTCTTAAAAAATTTGTAAGGCATGACATTTATGCTAGAGCCTAGGTCCGCCAAAGACTTTCCTACATGCATGCTGCCAATAACAAGAGGGATAGTGAAACTCCCTGGGTCTTTGCGCTTCTCGGGCAGCTTGTTCTGCAGGATAGCAGAACACTCCTCGCTGAGCATCACTGTCAAAAGATCCCCAAGTTTCTTCTTGTTGGTGAGGAGGTCTTTCATGAACTTGGCATACTTGGGCATCTTCGACAGTGCCTCCACGAACGGCATGCTGATGTTGACCTGCTTCAACATTGCCATGAACTTGGCAAACTGTCTCCAGCTTGTCTTTATGAAGGTGAGTGGGGAAGGGCAGCTGGGGTATATGCTCCTTAACCACAGGCTGCGGCTTGGGAGTAGGTGCTTCGCTGCCTTCCCCCACTTCTGCAGTATCAGCTGGAGGTGTTGAAGCAGTTAATGGCTCGTCTCGCCCAGACTAGGCAGGAGCGGCAGATATGGTCTTTCCACTCCTGGTAGTGATGGCGTCCAGCTGCTGGTGAGGTTCACGAGGGTTCGGAATAGTGGTGGCAGGCAGAGTTCCCGGTGCCCTGGTAGTGTTTTGGCGAGCTAAGCTCCCAATCTGATTCTGTAGATCTTGCAGAATGGCACCTTGGTTTCTCTGGCCTGCCTCCAGTGAGGCTATGTTCTGATCCATCCTCGTGAAATTCGCCTGGCTGGTGGTCATGAATGCCTGCAAAATATTTTTCAGATCTGTCATCTGGTTATCTGGAGCTGCAGCTGCTGGAGGCTGGGCATACTGACGCTGGGGCTGCTGGAATGGCTGCCCCTGCCTAGGCTGGTAGGGCTGCTGTTGTGGTGGTGGCCCTTGCCTAGCCTGGAAGGGCTGCCTCTGCTGAAAACCACCCGCTGGTGCTGGGAAGCCGGGTGGTTTAGTGGTGTTGCTGGTCCAGGCAAAGTGTAGATGCTTGCGCCACCCCTCATTGTATGTATTTCTATATGGGTCAAGGCACCGAGCATTGGCGATGAACTCCACCTGTTCTTGGGGAGTAGAGGACTCCCGCATAGCCTGCAGTCCTCCACCAGATGATTCGGGCTCTCACACCACTGACACTGAGCTACTGGAGGCGTAGCTGTACCTCGGCCCGGAATAAAACTGTTGGGCTGCTTCAATGTCTGCACCAACTCAGCCACCTGCTGCTCGAGCCCGTACCTGGCCTCCATGGCGTGCACACCACGGTCCCAGGAATTTCTGCCTCTCCTGCTCTGCCCCCAGGAGTGATCTCTGGCAGCCAAGGTACTGATCATCTGGTTCAACTCGGGTGGAGTCTTAGTGAGAATATCCCCTCCTGGGTATAGAGACTCAATCACCCTTTGGCTGTCCGGAGAGAGAGCACTGTAGAAGTTCCCCACTGTGAATGCATCACTGAAGCCATGACGGGGACATTGCCAAAAATATCCCATGTACCGCTCCCAAGCATCACGAAGTGACTCGTCTGGCTCTTGGCGGAAGTGAGTGATCTCCCGCTGGATCTCTGTGGTCTTCGATGCTGGGTAGTACCTATGCACAAACTTGTCAGCCAGATCATCCCAAGAAGTGATGGACAATGGGGGCTGGGTCTCCAACCACCTCTTAGCATTCCAAGAGGTGATGGACAATGGGGAAGAGGTGAAGGCGGATTGCGTCATCAGGGACACCGTTCAGCTTGAACTCGTTCGTCAGCTGCAGAAAACGGGACAGATGCACCCTTGCCTCCTCATCCTTCAAGCCATGGAACTGGATAGAGGATGTAATGAGTTGAATCCAGCATGGCTTGATCTCGAAGTTGTTTGCTGGAATGGGCGGATAGAGGATGACCGGGCGGATGTCAGCAATCCGTGGAGTGTAGTAGTACTCCAAAGTGGGACCCGGTGGTGGTGGGTGATGATGAACCCCATCTCCCTGGGGTATGGGGTTGTTCCCAAAGAGCTGATTCACCGGGGGAACCTAGAGAGGATTCCCCGGGGGTGGGTTGTGTTCTCCTTCCATCACGTATTCGTCCTCGGACTCGCTGCTCAAGTGGCCGTCTATGCGCTCCGCCGTAGCCAGTCTAGCTCGCTGTTGTCTCCTGAGTTGGCGACAGGTGCGTTCAATCTCCGGATTCAACGGCAGTAAACCTCCCGACTGGCTACGGGTCATGCACTACCTGCACACAATCAAGCAAACCCGTGAAGCACAAGTGGGAAAGAACATACAGTCAATGCGAAAATGAAAGTGCTAAAGTAACATAAATCACTTTTCTTCAACAACCTAGCCGTCCCCGGCAACGGCGCCAAAAACTTGACTCACTCCTACTGTCGCCCTAGAAAATGGCCAAGTGAAACCACTTCCTAAGCGTAGTATAGCGGGTTTGGGTTTTAATGTCAACCCGGGTCCTAGATTTGATGACTACTCGGTGAATTCTTGTTATCTAGCAATGAAACTTTAGTGCAGGTCTAAACTAACAAACAAGCAAAGCAACTAAACGGTTGTTTTCAGGTTAAGAGAGGTCACTCGGATATGGTTCCCCCTAGATTGCAGTTAAGCCAGGTTGCAATTTACCAAGTTCAGTTTCCATGAAAGTTATACTGCGGAAGGTTCTTAAACAGCCTGAAGTCTCGACTAAAGGTCTTCAGACCCGCTCAATCTGAGTCTCCAGCGGGCGAATAACCTCCACCGGAGTAAACAGATTGAGGCCCTAACGAACCAAACCTCCACTACCTAATTGAATTCGGTACAGAATCGCGAATTGGCTCCTCGACTAAAGTCACCAATTCGCCACCTTCAATTAAGGGTGCTCTATCAACCTAGGCAGATATTCTCATTCTAGGTTAAAGCAGAAACAACGGGAATTTGATCAAGATTCAAGTCATTCAATCATTCAAGCCTCAATCGAATATAATCAACTCATGAAATCTGTACTTGGGTTCATACAATCAGACCTAACATACAAATCTAGGGTTCTCCATACCCAGATGAATGAGAGAACTACTCCATGGAGAAAGAAGCAAAAGCAGATTCAGACGCGGAAATCATACTATGAAGGATGGATTTCTGCTCCTGGACGTTGATCGGCACTTCTCCAAGCTCAAGCCGGGCTCCAATGGTGATGAAGATCAAGCTATGGCACTTGGGAACTCTTGTTCGTCGCTTTCTCTCTCTAGGAATCGCTCTGTCTCTCTAAAACTCGAATCCTCTGATTTTCAGCTTTCTTTTCCCTTAAAACTGCTGCCTTTCGCGATACCCGGTCGAAATACCCGGTCGGGTATTTTGGGTCTCGACCGGGTATTATTAAAACGCGCGTTTTGCTTCAGGGAAAAATCCCCGGTCATGTCCAATAATCCCCGACCGGGGATTTAAGCTTCACGACCGGGCCCCCCTCTGTTTCTCACGGGTGCCAAAACAATAAATACCCCCGTCGGGTATTTGAGCCCACGACCGGGTATTTTCCTCCTGCAGCACACTTCGACCCAACTTCGCTCCTTTCGACCCAAAACTCGTTTCCTCGCCTCGATTCTAACGCCGAGTCCTGAAATATGACATAAACACACAACCTCGCGTGAAATTTGCTTAAACACGAGAGTCAACCTCTCAAATGGCTCAAGAATAGGGGGAAAAACATGTATAATTATTGGTCTATCACGGGGTTTTCAATAGTATCAGAGCTGTGAATCGATCTTTACCGCGTTTTTGTTGAGCATCATGAGTTTTGAAGATGAGAAGATGAAGTCGGCTAAAACAGAAACATCAACGAAGGATTCCATAGGGGGGAGCGGAGTTGGTTTTCCTCCGAATTTTATCCTCCATAATTCGGATAGCCCTAATCAACTATTCATTGGCAAACTGCTCATCGACGTCAACTATGGTGAAGTCTCTATCTCCAACCCTTCGAAAGTGATTTGTTTGATCAATGGTAGCGATGTGATGCAATGGTGAAGGGCTAGTTGAAAACAACCATGAGCAAGGAGATATGTACAAGTGTTCGCTTTGCTCGAAAGACTTGAGAGATATGGCTAAATCTCAAAGTTTGTGTTGGCCAAGGGCATGCACTCAGACTCTATGAGTTGTGTGCACCATCAGTATGGTTGCAAAAGGAGAAATCCAATGTTTCTAGCTTTTATACGAAGCTACATGGTCTTTGGATGAAATCTAGTCGATTTTGCCTACTCCTGAATGTCATTGTGGTGGTTGTAATTGTGATGTCACACGTGAAACCAAGAACAGTGAGAATTTGTTTGATTTTCTAGATCCGGGAGGACACGAGAAGTTCGAAGACTGTGCAACTTTGGATGTGGACCGTATGGTGCTCATGTCGTACCCATAGTAACACATGAAGAGTAGGTAGTGTGTCATCTCCGTCTCTTACATAAGCCCGGAGTTGAGCAATCCCCTTGGACAGGGAAGGAGAGAGAGATCACAAGTGATTTCCAAACCTACCTCCGACCCAACTTTAATCGTCAATTCAAAAAAAAGATGAAGTGTACAGTATTCGGGTTGGTTGACACTATTTTCACCCTTAAAAGGGTTGTCATGCTATTCTACGCCCTCGACATAGTTCAAGCTTTGGTATAGAAGTAAACAGTAATTTCTTGTCATAAACCAGTGAGTCCCCAATAATTCGAGTTATTGGGAGAAGGTTATTATGGACCTTATATCACTCTCTAACACGTCCCCTCAAATCAAAGCTAACCCATGAGCTTAAAGTTTGTACAGGCGATCACCATACCTTGTGCTTTAATCAACTATTAATATTGGGGATTTAGAGATTCGAACACACGATCACTTGGTCAAACCAGCTCTGATACCATGTCATAAACCAGTTGGTCCCAATAACTCGAGCTATTGGGATAAGATTATTATGAATCTTATATCACTCACTAACATTCTTTTCCTACCAGAACAGTGAATAGTAGGGATGGCAATTTCGCCCATACCCATGGGTTTTTTACTATCCAACCCAATTGGGCTGGGTATGAAATCCAAATAGATGGATATGGGTAGACTTTGATGGGTTTGTACCCATACCCATTTACTTGGGTTGGGTTGGGTTTATAACAAATGGATTTGGGTTTGCATCCATGCCCAAATGCAAATTACAGTTTGGTACCTAAACTTAATAGATATGCATATTTAGTACTTAAATTTAATTTTTTTGCATATAAGTACTCAAAATATTGATGGAAATTACATTTTGGTACCTAAATATTTTTTGTTGTACATTTTTGTACCTAAATATCTTTTCAAGTTTTACAAATAGGTCCAATTTTTGCATGTGTAGTTACAACACCCTCAAATAAATGGATATCCATATCCAACCCATGCCCATTTAGATTAAGGAAGCAATAGCCATACCTTATCCAAACCCATTTACAAACCCCCAAATCCATATGCACTTCACCCATACCCAACCCATTGTGAATTGATCTAGTTGGGTTTGGGTATAATTACCCATGGGTGGGTAATTGCCATCCCTAGTGAATAGCTACCTTCTATGACAACTTAATCGCAGTGCCACAAACACATAACTAGTACATCCAGTTTTTCAGAAATTTTTGAAACTAAAGATAATACAAAAGAAAACATTCAAAACTAAAACAATACACATTAATTCTGACATCATCACGACTATATGAAAAACTATAAAAAGGAATAATAGATCTAGATCCTTGAAATTACAAATCTCATCATCTTTAATGATCAACTAAATGAAGTTTTATTTATTTATTCGCAAGAAATTATTCTGTCACTTAATTTAATTTTGGATTGGTCGCGGTGGGAGCTTATAGCATATTTCATAGCATGCACAATCTAATTGCTCACACTGTCCTTTGATAAATATTCCCAATTTTCCAAACATTTTGTTGCATGCGCTATCACATTCTTTATCCTTGCAAACACCGCCTCGAAGATCCAAAAACACTGATGGGAAAGAAGTGAATTTGCAAAGACTGCCCCAATAATCACGATTTGATGTGACCTCGTTCCCTGTTTTTCATTACAAACATGAATCACTTACGAAATCAAATTAATGTAAGTAATTAATAAAAGACGAGATATTGGTACTAAATACATAAAAATAAAATGGTTGGATATAAAAATATAGATAATCACCACTAATGAGACAAATAAATAGAAGAATTAAGAGAATTGTTGCTGACGACGATGATGAGCGTTTCATCATTGTTGATTTCTTGGTTACGTTTTTTCGAGGATGATTTTTTTCTAAGAAGTAGGGTGATATATTAAGTACAATGCTTACTCAAGGAGTACATACATACACACACATATATATATATATATATATATATATATATGGAGATTCGATAACATGCTTTCTTTGTTTAGTAAATCCTAACTTCTCCATAATTATAGGCGAGAAATTATCTTTTCTAAATCCGAATTGCAATTGTATAACAATTTTAATCCGTAATTCTCGGGTCATTTAGCTCTAGTCATTTGATTGACTACTTTTCAAGTATTATGATTACTTTTACCTTCTTTAATTGATTTTTTTTTTCAATTACTTATCGAAAAACATCCATTGAAGAATTTATGTCAGGGATTAATTTGATGTTCTCTAACTATATTCTCTGCATTAGCACTAGATTGGGGCATGGAACGAGCTTTGAGAACAACTTTCTCACGGTGATTCTTTCGTTTTAGCGATATCCAAGAACCCGTGTTTGCTCTAAAGTAAGGTACCCTTAGCTTCTCACAGTATTTCTCTAAACATCGTGCTTTGTTGGATCAGTTATGCTCTTAGATCCATGCCACTTCCACATATAATAAGAAGTTTGCAATGATGATCCAACGTGAAAGAAAAAATGGCATGTTATTCCAATCCTATGGTATCCAATATCCCAACCCTAACTCAATTGTTGATGGCATTACTGCTTTACTAAGGTTGTTAATTGGCACACATTTTGGATTAAATGTGTTAGGTAATGCTTTCAAGAGGCAAGTAAAAGAAGCATGTGTGTACTTTGTGTTGTTATATTGGCCATAAGAAGATGTTTGTTGAAATAAGAATGACTACCATGGTTGTCATGCCGGTGGTATGCCACCCGGTTGAACCTGGTTCAACCTGTGCCAGTCATGAAACCGGCATGAGACCACCGATATGACCGGTATGATCGATTTACGTATTCTAAATAAAATGACATTATTTTAATGAATTTAATGTATACAAAAATTAATTTATTATTCATTTTATGAATGTAATAGTTAAAAGCAGGGCTGTCGGTCTGTTTCGGTTTATCTGAAAACCGATTTCTCGGTTATCGGTTAAACCGAGCCACCACCTCCCACTACCGGCCACCGACCGTGAGGGACACTGCGGTTAGCCGACCACCGACCGGTCGGGTATCGATTTTGGTTCGGTTAGCCGCACTCCTTTATCTCCCGAAAAAAAACCCCCAAATTTCCTCCCACCACTCATTCCTTACCTGCATCCTTCTCTCTCCTTCCTTATCTGGATCATCCTCCACCCAAAATTCCTCCCCACAAACTCACGACCTCACCTCCTCCCCACAACCTCACCACCCTCACGAGTCACGACCTCACTTCCTCCATCCTCTCCCTCGCGGACACCCGCCGCCGCCGCTGCCGCCTCTCCGCCCTCCTCACCTCCCCCGCCGCCTTCTCCCTCGCCCTCTCCCACCTCCACTCCCTATCCCTCCCTCAAAACACTTCCTCCCTCGCCAAACACTTCCTCTTCTCCCTCCACCACCTCACCTCCCACTTCTCACCTCCCCCGCCACCGCCGCCCGCCGCCTTCCATCACCGCGACGCCGACGCCGCCCTCCTCCTCCTCCTCCCCTGCCGTCAAATCAAGCCGGTCGAGCCCGAACCTGTTCTCCGACGTGTCTTCGCCAAGGCGGTGGTGAACGAGGTGAACAAGCTCAGGGAGACGGCTCTCTTCACCGCGGCAGAGAAGGGCTACCTGTGAGAGAGCTGTTGAGAGAGGCTACTCCTTCTTCTTCTTCCTAGATTTGGGAAATTTTTTTGATTCAAGATGTGGGAATGGAGATCAATCTGGACAGGATTTTGGGGAAGGTTAAGTGGAACTCGGTTGGGCCCGGTTAGTCGGATAATCGCGGTTAATCACCGTCGGTTACTCGGTCAACCGACCCCTTCCTTTTCTCATCCGACCACCGACCATCTAGAAAACCGGTCGGTTTTCGGTTAGCTGGTAACCGGCAGTTTTCGGTTAAAACCAGCGGTTACCCTCTAACCGCAAACCGAAATGCCAGCCCTAGTTAAAAGTTGATGATATTTGTTTGATTGTAACTCAATTGTCCACAAATATGTTTAAATACATTGGAGATTAATTGTTTTCACATTTTTTTAAACCGGCATGAACAGGCACAAACTTGTTATACCACCGGTTGTACCATTCCACTTGCCAAATCGTCACAACGGTATAAACCGGTTTGACAACCTTGATCACTACCCTCCTAGTTATCTGCTTGAGAAGAATGTTTGGACTCGTAAAACAAATAGTGTGATTGTTGATCATGGAAACCTCTACAATACTTCGGTTCTGTTCAGTTAGGCTGATTGGGCCTAATGCCAACAACAATACTAGAAAGTTCTCCAAGTTATGCAGCACCAATCTACTACTCAATTGATTGTTTATGGTAAACCAGATTACCTTACTCACATTTGAAAATAGCCAAACCCATACCCATCTAATATGTATGACATTATGAGGAGAGGTTTTGTAACCCCATAACCGAGGTTTTTCGCTACCAATGGGTAATACTTTTCATCTTCAACCGAAATACAGATCGACATGGTATCTGAAGGCCGACTAACAAACTGTGCTTGATCAGGTCCGATTTTTGGTATTTCTAGTCCGACTGACAGACCTAGTAGGATTTAGTACTACATGATTCTTTTAAGATTTTTGATGCTGAATTGAATGAATTTACAACTTATTTTGATCATTTATGTACAATTGAATTTTGATTTATATAATTGGAAACTAGATATGTATGAAAAGAGGTTAACAGTAAGAGTAATTATTATACACTAATAATTATGTTTTTTGTTTTTAGGTAGTCAAGGTGAAAATTCAATTTTGATAACTCTCAAATTTTGTGGGTGCGTCGGTTTCGGTTGGCAGGTTGGATAAGTTTTTGGGTTTATATTTTCATCCCTAACAATCCGTACCTCCGTTGGACCTTCTCCATTTGTTGGACTATAGTGTATACTATGATTAGTTTAAGGACCAAATGTACTATTTTTATATATTTGAGTGTCATCATGTTATTCATTTATTCAGAACACATATAAATGTAATATTGTACCGTGCAAATTTATTTTTGGTGAAATACTAATTCAATTTGATTTTTCTCTCTTGTCATGGTAATATACCAAGATCAGGACAGCCTTTGATGTGAATATAATGAAATACCATATAGCTGCCTGTTATAAGTATCGTTTTGGATTTGGGAACTCAAAAACTAAGTCAACTGATGCATAACAAATGCAATATCAGGTCGATCATTGGATAAGCAAACAATGACTCGATGAGGATGATGGTTACTTGTTTTGACTAGACCACATTGTTAAGACTTAAGAGAACCTTTGAACCCCGTCGATCCACAAACTCCCCAATGGTTTGAATAAGCTCATTTGATCGGAGATTTGAATCGGTATATATCCCAGAAATTTGAATCCAAAGCACGTCTTGTTGTAGAAACACCTCCGATATCCCTGATATCCAATGACTCGATCGATAAAAACATCCAGCAGGCACGGTCGAGCATGTTCCCGATCCAAGTTTCACCTAAGCGAAAGCAGGAGGGGGGAAGCGGTGGAAGCGGGAGTAACAATGTCGCTTGTCTACCTCGTCGTCATCGTGCTCCATTGATGTATATTCTACAGCGATGTCGATGCTGATGCCGCCAGCAACTCTCAATCGGTTTGATTTGACGTTGGTAATCTAATGGATGATTCTCCCGCAGTGACCTCGACGCCGATGCCACCAAAATTATGTGTTGTCGTAGTAAATTTTCAGATTTGTTGTGATTATTCTCTAACGGGATTTTTTTTATGTTTTTAAGTAAAATACACTTGTGTAGCCAAAACTATCACGTTTGTGCCACATATAGCCACTTTTGGCGAAATACCATTAATAGTCATTTCCGTCCAATTCTTTAACGCTGTTAACGTTAAATCTGACTGAGAAAACGCGGGGCTTACGTGGCCCGCCTGAGTTTTCCACGTGGATAATAATTAAAAAAATGGAGAAAAAGACCAGAACACCTAATTTTTACCCACCCACCATTATACTCTATCTTATCGTCTTCTTCGAATTCACCTACCCTTATTCCCATCTTCGAGCGACGAAGTCAACGATCTGCCTCCGACGACCAGCGTACCCTACCTCTATTCCTGCCTCCCCCATCGATATACCCCTTTTCCTCCAGTCCCGCTCTTCCTCCATTGAGCGATCTGACCCTATCGCCTCCTTCCTCGATAAAGACATACATGCATCAGATGGGTTGACCAACCAGCAACTAGCTTTGACGGAGTCTTTCGAAGCTTGTTTTCTGCTGAATGCTTTGAAGGAATTTCGGAATCGACCCATAGCAGACGCGATTTTACTGGGTTTGTTGAAACCCTAATCTCACTTCAAAAGGGGATTTGTGCTCCCACTCGTGTGTACCGACTAGTAAGGTTCTTTTCTTGGTTCCTTTATTGTGGCTATGGATTGTGGGGTGAAGGTTCTTATAGTTTCTTCCTTCTCTTCCTTATTTGGTTGGTCTCGAGCTGTAAAGACAAGAAAGCAACACGGCAGAGGAATCTCGGGACCACCGAAAGGCAAGTTTCCCCCATATCTGAAGGTGAATTTGTCAATTTACTGGGTTAGAATTGTCGATTCCTCTTTGATCCCCCTGAACCCTAGAATTGAATATTGTTATTCGTTATTGTTTTCCATTTGTTTGGTAGAGATTAAAATATAGTTAGCATTGTAGTTAATGGTGTTTAAAAAAAATTAAATGGTAATGACAGATGGCTGATTCTTGGGACTCTGCTTTTGGGGAGAACGATCCAGAGGCTTTGGTTTTATCAGATGTGTCCTTGGCTGCAGAAGATTTTATTAAGGCTTATGTTGCTCGAGACATATACCACGTATATGACTCTGATGATGCAGATACTTCTGACGAGGAATACCACGAACCAAGGTCCTACTTGCAAGCTTATGGGGAGATTAAGAAAAGGAAGGTGAAGGCGTTTATTAATGGCCATGGGGAGGAGGTCGAGCAGCTGGACGATTTTGAAGAAGAGGAATCCGATGATGAAGATTCTGAAGATGATGTGTTGGCTGACGAAAGATTTTCGCTTTTCAAACGTCACTCGTTCAAAGTTTACAACCTTATCATACCAATGTCGAATTACATCAACAATGTCGATTCATTTCTTACAGCACAACAATCGATTTGCAGCAGGATACTACATAATAACGTGGTGAAACCGAAGAATAACCAATATTAGTGTTATGGGACAATTGAAGTACCACATCGGAAATACAAGGAAAGGAACCCTTGTATATTAGTGTCCACCAAGCTCATTAGTACGAGGCCTTTTGGGGTGGACACCCAAGAGTAAAACCGTGCGGGCTTGGCCCAAAGCGGACAATATCGTACTAATGGGTTGCCCGATTCGACAAGTGGTATCAGAGGCTGGTTCGGTCTAGGGCGGTGGACGTAAGTTTGGTGGGACCCTCTTTCGGTGACCTCGAGATTTGAGATCTGCATTTGTGTGGCGGGTCAAAGGTGACTCGCGTCTGTTTGGTGGATCTAGGAGAGATCCACGTCTATTTGGGCTTGGCGGATCAAAGAGAGTTCCGCATTTGTTTGGGCTTGGCGGATCAAAGAGAGTTCCGCATTTGGGAAGCAGATCAAAGAGAGTTCTGCGTCTAGTAAAGTCCTTGTACCGAGAAGCCCATCGATACAAGGCGTCTAGCGGATCAAGATAATCGCTTAGGTGAGGACACGAAGTTCGTGGTCCTTGTCTTGAGGGGAGGATTGTTGTGGGTGGGTAAAAATTAGGTGTCCTCCCCAAAAGGCCTTGTACACCCAATTTCAGAGTCATGTTGCTTATCTTCATTCGCACACACCTAAAGAAGCGACAGTTCTTCTTCGCGTCCTGCACCATACGAGCATTCAACTTAATGCACACATCAATGACAATTGCAAAAGCCATCTCTAAACACCTTACAATCCAAAATGGACACCCATAGAACTGTCTGCCTGGGTTCGCTTCTGTTCCAGATGTATTGACCACACATGACTTCTTGTGCCAACAAAGTACCGCCCCTAGGGTATTGATGCTAGTCGAAGTTAAGAAAAATGCTCGCTTCGATGTGGCTGTACCTTCGCGTGAAGTTCTGGGCAGGATAAATTCCCGATTTCGGGGTCGTGAATCGGCAGAGAAGGTGGGATTTGGGGAAGAGGAAATGCAGGAAGAAGTAATCGCCGAACCGTTCAGAAAGTAGAAGAAGATTGGTGGGTAATGGGGAGGATTAATAGACGAATCGATCAGAATGTGGAAGATGATTCGTGGGGAAGAGGAAATTTGAGAAGATCCCTAATTTTGTTTCCAGCCAAGAGTTGGGGAAGAAAGAAGCTCGTGCGAATCGGTTAGGTGGGAATATAAGGGTTAATTTTTTAGATTGAATTTAAATTTTTTCTAAACTAATAAATAAATTATTAAGCTGACGTATCAATCTTTGCTTAGTTGTCGCTGGCGTGTCCGCTGAATTGGAGCCTCGTCAACTGGCCGTCAAATAAGTTCACGGTGTTATTAACACCGTTAAAGTTTCTAACGGAAATGGCCATATCTGGCATGCAACATCTTTCAAAAGTTGCTATTAGTGGTATTTCGCAAAAATTGGCTATAAGTGGCACAAACGTGATAGTTTTGGCTATACAAGTGTATTTTGATAATGGAAACCCTTTGTATAAGTAATGTGGATATTTTGGAGATGAAATAGAAAGGTGAGAGTACAAAATTAAACCCACGTGGAATTTCAATAACCAAAGTTTTCATTGTGCTACAGATAATGCAAAGTGAACCTCCCTCCTCGGAGATAGCCTTTATAGGTTTTCAATATTCTACATAAGCAAATATATACTTCAACGAGGCATCAATTTTTGGAACATGTCTGAAGTTATAATGGGGTATTTGCATTAACTTCTATTGGAGGTAATCTGGACAGATCTATAAATTATAGAGGAGATGTATAAGTTTATTCGATTGGAGATGAAGTAGATCATCATATCAGTAGCATGTTACATTGAAGAGAAGATACCAAAATTTTCTCAACTCTACCTCTATGACACTGCAATGAACTCCAAAACTGATTAGATTTTTCTCTATAGGTCCAATTTCAAATCCCTTTGCATAATTCAACTATTCAACAATTTTAGGAATGTTAGCTCAAGTAATATCTTAGTAAAGACATTTCGATGTGCAATTGACAGATTGAATGACACTATTGTTCAGCAAGTTGAGTGACACTACTATTTGTAAAAAAAAAAAGTTGAAATTAAGTTGCTTGCTAAAAGAAAAGAGGATGGTAGAGAATATGATTTATCATCTACAAATGAGGTTATTATTTAATTGTTGATAATGCGGTGGAGCAAAAGTTTTCTCCTGGTAGATTGTCCATTATCAAATTCATGAACGAGAATAAATTAGTATATATCATCTAAGTTTAATGGCTTTGCAATATTTCATATATACTTATTGTGAGGATGCAGATGGACTCAACAAGAAGAACATGACTTAATGTGATTTTTACAATTATAGACTTCAAACAAAATTGAAAGAATCAAACACATTACAATTATGTGGAAAGTCGTAACAACATTGCAACCAAGGTATTTTGGATTCTGATTTGAGAGGTGATTTAGATACCAATATGAGTAGAAAACATATGATTTTAACTTCATCACATACAAATAGTCCCCTATATAAATATGTAAATGACAGTGAGAAGTAATTGAAGTGTGATATATGAATTGGTTCTTTGGAATGAGTTTGATTTTTACTTTCAATTGCGAATTTTGAGTTTTTCAATAATTTAATAGTGTGGGTTATTTTATATCATAAAAAATATATCTGGCTTTGTATAATAGTTATTGTTATTTATTCTATTTACAAAATGTATTCGGCCAACGGACGGGCACAAATCTAGTTAATTGTCTTTGAATAAAACTTCCTAATTGTTGTCATCTAATCAATATTGGATAGACCCCAATCAATGCCGACCGTTTGATATTTTATTTTTAATTATATAAATTGAGCTTTTGTGATTCTTCTTAAATTAATTGATTTATTTTTTATTCTAATGTAAATCAATCTCGATATATTTTGAGCATGTTATTTCAAATCTGTTTTTACGATTAACACATATCTTCATAAATTTTTTTGAGAAACAATGTGTTGAGTTATATATATGTACTAGAAAATTTGTGTCGCGCTAAGCAACGGCTGGTTGGAGGGTAGAAAATAAAGCAAACTTTTAGTCATTACGTTTGATGGATTTGAATCAAGTTTTGTGGATGTTGTTCAAACTCAATTGTTAGGTTCATATATTTTCTTTATATTCTCATGTCAATTTCACTTCATATATACAAATTTAATTTAAAAAATTCATCATGAAATCTATGAAATAAAATGGTGTTTTCAAGTCCACAAGAATCAAAATCTCTCATATATCCATGGGGTTTCAAAACCCATATTTTATGAAAACCTTCATTTTTTCAATTCCATCAAGCAAACGACCTGTAAATTAGTATGATTCTATCCTTTGAATTTTATTTTTTTTCTTTATGATAAGAAAAGAGGTATAGATGTCCTCCGATTTTCTAATGATCTTTGTAGATAGAGTCTCTTGAAAAAGTAAAACAAACTTAAATTTCATGAATATATTTTGTTTTTTGAATTATAAAAAGTGTTCAAGATATGCTCTAAATTTAGTCATCTACTATTTTTCTCATTTTTAAGAAATTTACCACCTTTCTAGTTAAGGTTGTCAACTTGCGAGTTGACCCGTTTTGATACTTATCCGATGAGAAAAATGGTTACAATGCACCACCGGGTCTACCAGCATCAAGGCTTTCGATTTGGAGGTAAGACGACGTCGTGTTTTCCTTTAATTTGCAAAATGTGACTTTTCCGGTATTCTCCTTAGTTTTACCTTATCTTTGGAATTAAGTTGAGCGTTCGAATATTGATGTTATATGAGTGTGTTTCAATTTTTACTATATGTTGGATCCAAATATGAACTATTATTTTGGTGTAATGTTATACATTATCACTCATATGTTATTGAGATTTTATATTATTTATAAATTTAGGCACAATATAGTGACTTTCTCATATACGCAAACTAAAATGATCGAATCATTAACCCTCAACACACTAACTCGATTGGGTCAATGGGTAAAACTAGGTAGACAACCTTCCATCTAGTCTATTCCAATTTAGAAGGTTTATATCATACAAAAGACCTCTTGTCTTAGTGAACAGTAAACAAGGTTTTGGTTTATATATATTAACTTGGGATCGGCCCATGTCTCCCATATGCTAGGCTCATGGGTATGGGATAGTTAGGGTTGCCCGAGTTCCTCGGTTGTGAAACTCTAGCTTGTATATATATGCATGTAATAAGATCTGTTGAAGCTAAGTTGAATAAAGGGATACAATAGCTTCAGTCGTGGACTAGTCTCGTTCATACTGAACGAGGAAACCTCATAATTATCTGTGTTGATTTCCGTTTCTGTTTCGATATTCCGTTATGATTAACATGTTATCAGAGTCTATGAATTCTGAACAGTGTACAACTCGTCTCAACTCCAAGAAATACGTGGTATGAAAGATTCAGTTTCGAACTCTCGTGGTTATCAACCCGCGGGTCGCCTTGCCGGTTGGCCCACTTTGACCCTGACCCAGTGAGATAAATAGGTCACATAAACCCACCGGGTCGACTGCTGCAAGGTACAGAGTTGGAGGTCATACAATGTTATTTTTCCTTTGGTTTGTGAAATGCGCATATTTCCGGTTTCCTTTTTGTCTAACCCAATCTTTGAAATTCTAAGTTGAATAAGACTGTTTGTATAGTCCTTTTATATCCTAGTGGAGGATTTAGTTCTTGTCAGTTCTTGAGCCTCTATAAATCTTTTGGAATTCTGTCACAAAAATCTTATCCGAGGTGTCTCAGCAAAATAGGTTGGTAGAATGCAAAAATTGTCATATGTTCTTGAAATCACTAGAGATCTCTTGTGTTTCTGATCGCTGCTTCGGTCGAGCTTTAAATTTATAAAGTTGAAGCGCACTCAATAGTCAATCCTAACAAGGACAAGAATAACCAAGCCAGGGATGTTGATGACTCGATATTTGCACATGTTTTTGTCCATCATTCTTATACTGCTTGAGGCTCGGATCTCGGGTTTTAACCCGATTTTACACAAGGTTGTTCTTGTTTATGACATTTCAGGTCCTAATGCGTGAATGAAGGTTTGAGAACGAGTTCGGAGTCGATTGGGCAGTGTAGGGATGAGCGATAGAGAGCAAACGAGTTGCACGGCCAGTGCGGGAAGACGCACGGCCGTACATGGTGGCCGTGGAAGCGAAGATGCGCGGCCAGGGTGTGCACGATCGTGCATGACTTATTTTCTGCTCGTGATGAATTCTGCGAGAAGCTGCACGGCAAGGCATCGCATTGCACGGGCCGTGCAATGGATGCACGGGCAGCCAAGGATGTTGCACGACCGTGCGGCCTGACCGTGTAATCGTGGATAGTTGCATTTTAACACAATTTCGGATTTTGGAGAGGAGAGCTGGGTTTTGGATCCCAAACACCCACGAGACGAACCCTAGAGAGAGAGCAACTTGGGATCATTCTTGGAGCTATTTTATAGGATTTCTTCACCATTGGAGCTTGGGAATCAAGCTTGGAGATGGAGATTGAAAATCTAGATCAGATTTCTGCATTCTCTCTCTTCTCTATGGAGTAACTACCCTTCACTTAGGTTTTGAGGAACCCTAGCCATGTTTGTTTGATTGAATGATTATATGAGTACTCTTACTTGATAATCTTGAGTTCATATTCAATCTGTGGATGTTTTCATGATTCAATTCTGCTTTAGTCGACATTATTGATTCTGCTCTGATCCTATGAGAGCGAATACCTGATTAAGTCAATAGAGCACCATAGATTGATAGTATTCGATTTATTGCTTTAGTCGAGGGTCGATTCACCACTTTGTATCGATTGAGAATCTCATTCGATAGAGGGAACCTAGTTCAGAACGCGTTGATCAGTTGTTCTATAGAAGGATACGTCCCTCTAGGCAATTGACTCAAGAGGCGGGCATGAGTGAGGAGATGCAAGCTAATCTTATTAAAAAGATTGCATGGAGACTTGCTCTCCTATCCGTGCTAGAAAAAGAAGAGCAAGAACGGATGAGGAAAGAAGTTGTGGAGAATGAAGGAGGTAAATTAGAGGAATTTCTTGATCTTTTCCAAGGGGAGGAATCAAATAATGAGGACATAAGGGGATTTGAAGATGCAATAGGCGTTCAGACGGAGGATGAAGTTGAGGTGGAAGAGGCTTGCACCAGCCATGAGTTACAAGTGATATCTCCACCAAACTTCGAGAAGCTGCTTGGAAAGGACCCATTTGCAGTGTCTCTTTGCCAGAGCAAGGCCACATAGACATCGGTCCCTCTTGGTGGACGTTATGGTGGTCAGTTGATGATGTCACATCTTGTTTGGGGAAATGAGACAAGAGAGGAAGAAAAGAAGAGGTCTCGCGGTTGGAGACTTTATATTCATCAAGTAAACGCGCCTACATCACCTATCATACCAAATGCTCGTGACTTGAGACTCCGCCTCATCGACGAGAACCTTAAATTCAAGGAGGTTCTAGCATGGACCGAAACTTAAGAGCCATCGTCCGGTTCACGACGAGAAAGAAGCGCTTGTTGGGAGGCAACCCAGCCATGGTGAAGTCTCTATCTCCAACCCTTCGAAAGTGATTTGTTTGATCAATGGTAGCGATGTGATGCAATGGTGAAGGGCTAGTTGAAAACAACCATGAGCAAGGAGATATGTACAAGTGTTCGCTTTGCTCGAACGACTTGAGAGATATGACTAGATCTCAAAGTTTGTTTTGGTCAAGGGAGTGGGCTCAGACTCTATGAGTTGTGTGCACCATCAGTATGGTTGCAAGAGGAAAAATCCAATGTTTCTAGCTTTTATACGAAGCTACATGGTCTTTGGATGAAATCTAGTCGATTTTTCCTACTCCCGAATGTCATTGTGGTGGTTGTAATTGTGATGTCAAACGTGAAACCAAGAACAGTGAGAATTTGTATGATTTTCTAGATCCGGGAGGCACGAGAAGTTTGACTGTGCAACTTTGGATGTGGACCGTATGGTGCTCATGTCGTACCCATAGTAACACATGAAGATTAGGTAGTGTGTCGTCTCCGTCTCTTACATAAGCCCTGAGTTGAGCGATCCCCTTGGATAGGGAAGGAGAGAGAGATCACAAGTGATTTCCAAACCTACCTCCGACCCAACTTTAATCGCTAGTTCAAAAAAAAGATGACGTGTACAGTATTCGGGTTGGTTGACACTATTTTCACCCTTAAAAGGGTTGTCATGCTATCCTACGCCCTCGACATAGTTCAAGCTTTGGTATAGAAGTAAACAGTAATTTCTTGTCATTAACCAGTGAGTCCCCAATAATTCGAGTTATTAAGAGAAGGTTATTATGGACCTTATATCACTCTCTAACACGTCCCTTCAAATCAACGCTAACCCATGAGCTTGAAGTTTGCACAGGCGATCACCATACCTTGTGCTTTAATCAACTATTAATATTGGGGATTTAGAGATTCGAACACACGATCACTTGGTCAAACCAGCTCTGATACCATGTCATAAACCAGGTGGTCCCAATAACTCGAGCTATTGGGAGAAGATTATTATGAATCTTATATCACTCACTAACATTCTTTACCTACCAGAACAGTGAATAGTAGGGATGGCAATTTTGCCATACCCATGGGTTGTTTACTATCCAACCCAATTGGGTTGGGTATGAAATCCAAATAGATGGATATGGGTAGACTTTGATGGGTTTGTACCCATACCCATTTACTTGGGTTGGGTTGGGTTTATAACAAATGGATTTGGGTTTGCATCCATGCCCAAATGCAAATTACAGTTTGGTACCTAAACTTAATAGATATGCATATTTAGTACCTAAATTTAATTTTTTTGCATATAAGTCCTCAAAATATTGATGGAAAATTACATTTTGGTACCTAAATATTTTTTGTTTTACATTTTTGTACCTAAATATCTTTTCAAGTTTTACAAATAGGTCCAATTTTTGCATGTGTAGTTACAACACCCTCAAATAAATGGATATCCATATCCAACCCATGCCCATTTAGATTAAGGAAGAAATAGCCATACCTTACCCAAACCCATTTACAAACCCCCAAACCCATATGCACTTCACCCATACCCAACCCATTGTGAATGGATCTAGTTGGGTTTGGGTATAATTACCCATGGGTGGGTAATTGCCATCCCTAGTGAATAGCTACCTTCTATGACAACTTGATCGCAGTGCCACAAACACATAACCAGTACATCCAGTTTTTCAGAAATTTTTGAAACTAAAGATAATAAAAAAAAACATTCAAAACTAAAACAATACACATAAATTCTGACATCATCATGACTATATGAAAAACTATAAAAAGGAATAATAGATCTAGATCCTTGAAATTACAAATCTCATCATCTTTAATGATCAACTAAATGAAATTTTATTTATTTATTCGCAAGAAGTTATTCTGTCACTTAATTTAATTTTGGATTGGTCGCGGTGGGAGCTTATAGCATATTTCATAGCATGCACAATCTAATTGCTCACACTGTCCTTTGATAAATATTCCCAATTTTCCAAACATTTTGTTGCATGCGCTATCACATTCTTTATCCTTGCAAACACCGCCTCGAAGATACAAAAACACACCTGGGAAAGAAGTGAATTTGCAAAGACTGCCCCAATAATCACGATTTGATGTGACCTCGTTGCCTGTTTTTCATTACAAACATGAATCACTTACGAAATCAAATTAATGTAAGTAATTAATAAAAGACGAGACATTGGTACTAAATACATAAAAATAAAATGGTTGGATATAAAAATATAGATAATCACCACTAATGAGACAAATAAATAGAAGAATTAAGAGAATTGTTGCTAACGACGATGATGAGCGTTTCATCATTGTTGATTTCTTGGTTACGTTTTTTCGAGGATGATTTTTTTCTGAGAAGTAGGGTGATATATTAAGTACAATGCTTACTCAAGGAGTACACACATACACACACATATATAATAAGAAGTTTGCAATGATGATCCAACGTGAAAGAAAAAATGGCATGTTATTCCAATCCTATGGTATCCAATATCCCAACCCTAACTCAATTGTTGATGGCATTACTGCTTTACTAAGGTTGTTAATTGGCACACATTTTGGATTAAATGTGTTAGGTAATGCTTTCAAGAGGCAAGTAAAAGAAGCATGTGTGTACTTTGTGTTGTTATATTGGCCATAAGAAGATGTTTGTTGAAATAAGAATGACTACCATGGTTGTCATGCCGGTGGTATGCCACCCGGTTGAACCTGGTTCAACCTGTGCCAGTCATGAAACCGGCATGACACCACCGATATGACCGGTATGATCGATTTACGTATTCTAAATAAAATGACATCATTTTAATGAATTTAATGTATACAAAAATTAATTTATTATTCATTTTATGAATGTAATAGTTAAAAGCAGGGTTGTCGGTCGGTTTCGGTTCAACCGAAAATCGATTTCTCGGTTATCGGTTAAACTGAGCCACCACCTCCCACTACCGGCCACCGACCGTGAGGGACACTGCGGTTAGCCGACCACCGACCGGTCGGGTATCGATTTGGGTTCGGTTAGCCGCACTCCTTTATCTCCCAAAAAAGAAAAAAAACCTAAATTTCCTCCCACCACTCATTCCTTATTTGCATCCTTCTCTCTCCTTCCTTATCTGCATCCTCCTCCACCCAAAATTCCTCCCCACAAACTCACGACCTCACCTCCACCCAAAATTCCTCCTCACGACCTCACCTCCTCCCCACAACCTCACCACCCTCACGAGTCACGACCTCACCTCCTCCATCCTCTCCCTCGCCGACACCCGCGGCCGCCGCCTCCGCCTCTCCGCCCTCCTTACCTCCCCTGCCGCCTTCTCCCTCGCCCTCTCCCACCTCCACTCCCTCTCTCTCCCTCAAAACACTTCCTCCCTCGCCAAACACTTCCTCTTCTCCCTCCACCACCGCGACGCCGACGCCGCCCTCCTCCTCCTCCTCCCCTGCCGTCAAATCTAGCCGGTCGAGCCCGAACCTGTTCTCCGACGTGTCTTCGCCAGGGCGGCGATGAACGAGGTGAACAAGCTCGGGGAGACGACTCTCTTCACCGCGGCAGAGAAGGGCCACCTGTGAGGGAGCTGTTGAGAGAGGCTACTCCTTTTTCTTCTTCCTGGATTTGGGAAATTTTTTTGATTCAAGATGTGGGAATGGAGATGAATCTGGACAGGATTTTGGGGAAGGTTTAGTAGGTCTCGGTTGGGCCCGGTTAGTCGGATAACCGCGGTTAATCACCATCGGTTACTCGGTCAACCGACCCCTTCCTTTTCTCATCCGACCACCGACCGTCTAGGAAACCGGTCGGTTTTCGATTAACTGGGTAACCGGCAGTTTTCGGTTAAGACCGGCGGTTACCTGCTAACCGCAAACCAAAATGCCAGCCCTAGTTAAAAGTTGATGATATTTGTTTGATTGTAACTCAATTGTCCACAAATATGTTTAAATACATTGGAGATTAATTGTTTTCACATTTTTTTAAACCGGCATGAACAGGCACAAACTGGTTATACCACCGGTTGTACCATTGCACTTGCCAAATCGTCACAACGGTATAAACCGGTTTGACAACCTTGATGACTACCCTCCTAGTTATCTGCTTGAGAAGAAAGTTTGGACTCGTAAAACTAATAGTGTGATTGTTGAGCATGGAAACCTCTACAATACTTCGGTTATGTTCAGTTAGGCTGATTGGGCCTAATGCCAACAACAATACTAGAAAGTTCTCCAAGTTATGCAGCACCAATCTACTACTCAATTGATTGTTTATGGTAAACCAGATTACATTACTCAAATTTGAAAATAGCCAAACACATACCCATATAATATGTATGACATTATGAGGAGAGGTTTTGTAACCCTATAACCGAGGTTTTTCGCTACCAATGGGTAATACTTTTCAACTTCAACCGAAATACAGGTCGGCATGGTATCTGAAGGTCGACTAACAAACTGTGCTGGATCAGGTCCGATTTTTGGTATTTCTAATCCGACTGGCAGACCTAGTAGGATTTAGTATTACATGATTCTTTTAAGATTTTAGATGCCGAATTGAATGAATTTACAACTTATTTTTATCATTTATGTACAATTGAATTTTGATTTATATAATTGCAAACTAGATATGTATGAAAAGAGGTTAACAGTAAGAGTAATTATTATACACTAATAATTATGATTTTTTGTTTCTAGGTATTCAAGGTGAAAATTCAATTCTGATAACTCTCAAATTTTGTCGGTGCGTCGGTTTCGGTTGGCAGGTTGGATAAGTTTTTGGGTTGATATTTTCATCCCTAACAATCCGTACCTCCTTTGGACCTTCTCCATTTGTTTGACTATAGTGTATACTATGATTAGTTTAAGGACCAAATGTACTATTTTTATATATTTGAGTGTCATCATGTTATTCATTTATTCAGAACACATATAAATGTAATATTGTACCGTGCAAATTTATTTTTGTTGAAATACTAATTCAATTTGTTTTTTCTCTCTCGTCATGGTAATATACCAAGATCAGGACAGTCTTTGATGTGAATATAATGAAATACCATATAGTTGTCTGTTATAAGTATCGTTTTGGATTTGGGAACTCAAAAACTAAGTCAACTGATGCATAACAAATGCAATATCAGGTCAAGCATTGGATAAGCAAACAACCTACTAATCTACAATAGAAAAATGAACTTTCTTCTCATGAGGATGGCGGTTACTTGTTTTGACTAGACCACATTGTTAAGACTTAAGAGAACCTTTGACCCCCGTCGATCCACAAACTCCCCAATGGTTTGAATAAGCTCATTTGATCGGAGATTTGAATCGGTATATATCTCGGAAATTTGAATCCAAAGCACGTCTTATTGTAGAAACACCTCCGATATCCCTGATATCCAATGACTCGATCGATAAAAACATCCAGCAGGCACGGTCGAGCATGTTCCCGATCCAAGTTTCACCTAAGCGAAAGCAGGAGGGGGGAAGCGGTGGAAGCGGGAGTAACAATGTCGCTTGTCTACCTCGTCGTCATCGTGCTCCATTGATGTATATTCTACAGCGATGTCGATGCTGATGCCGCCAGCAACTCTCAATCGGTTTGATTTGACGTTGGTAATCTAATGGATGATTCTCCCGCAGTGACCTCGACGCCGATGCCAACAGAATTATGTGTTGCCGTAGTAATTTTTCATATTTGTTGTGATTATTCTCTAACGGGATTGTTTTTATGTTTTAAAGTAAAATACACTTGTGTAGCCAAAACTATCACGTTTGTGCTACATATAGCCACTTTTGGCGAAATACCACTAATAGTCATTTCCGTCCAATTCTTTAACGCTGTTAACGTTAAGTCTGACTGAGCAAACGGAGAGGCTTACGTGGCCCGCCTAAGTTTTCCACGTGGATAATAATTAAAAAATGGAGAAAAAGACCAGAACACCTAATTTTTACCCACCCACCATTATACTCTATCTTATCGTCTTCTTCGAATTCACCTAACCTTATTCCCATCTTCGAGCGACGAAGGCGACGAAGTCAACGATCTGCCTCCGACGACCAGCGTACCCAACCTCTATTCCTGCCTCCCCCATCGATATACCCCTTTTCCTGCAGTCCCGCTTTTCCTCCATTGAGCGATCTGACCCTATCGCCTCCTTCCTCGATAAAGACGTACATGCATCCGATGGGTTGACCAACCGGCGGCTAGCTTTGACGGAGTCCTTCGAAGCTTGTTTTCTGCTGAATGCTTTGAAGGAATTTCGGAATCGACCAATAGCAGACGCGATTTTACTGGGTTTGTTGAAACCCTAATCTCACTTCAAAAGGGGATTTGTGCTCCCACTCGTGTGTACCGACTAGTAAGGTTCTTTTCTTGGTTTCTTTATTGTGGCTATGGATTGTGGTGTGAATGTTCTTATAGTTTCTTCCTTCTCTTCCTTATTTGGTTGGTCTCGAGCTGTAAAGACAAGAAAGCAACACGGCAGAGGAATCTCGGGACCACCGAATTGATCCTTTTGCCGAGTTTCCCCCCATATCTGAAGGTGAATTTGTCGATTTACTGGGTTAGAATTGTCGATTCCTCTTTGATCCCCCTGAACCCTAGAATTGAATATTGTTATTCGTTATTATTTTCCATTTGTTTGGTAGTGATTAAAATATTGTTAGCATTGTATAATCACGTGGTAAATGGTGTTTAAAAAAAATTAAATGGTAATGACAGATGGCTGATTCTTGGGACTCTGTTTTTGGGGAGAACGATCCAGAGGCTTTGGGTTTATCAGATGTGTCCTTGGCTGCAGAAGATTGTATTGAGGCTTATGTTGCTTGAGACATATACCACGTATATGACTCTGATGATGCAGATACTTCTGACGAGGAATACCAAGAACCAAGGTCAAACTTGCAAGCTTATGGGGAGATTAAGAAAAGGAAGGTGAAGGCGCGTATTGATGGACATGGGGAGGAGGTCGAGCAGCAGGACGATTTTGAAGAAGAGGAATCCGATGATGAAGATTCTGAAGATGATGTGTTGGCTGACGAACGGGAAGATGCAGCTCCTGTTGCCTCTCAAGCTGAGAAAGGAGTCCAACCGAATGAGGCACCTCTAATCCAGGAAACAAGGGGAGAAAACTCAAACCATTCAAGTTATAGAGGATCCGAAGAGTCAAACCACGTGAGACCTAACCTATCTGACTCAGATGGTGAGGACATATTCGATGATGCACCACAGTATAATCCATGTTTGATCACAAGGCTCTCCAATTCGTGCCTCGGATGAAGTTCACTAGTCCTGTGGAATTCAAGGTTGCTGTCGTCTGTTACTTTGTAGCTGTCGGGGCTGGTTTGAGATGGGTTAGAAGTAATCCAAAAAGGAGGGAGGTTAGAGGCAAGGTCACGAATTACAAATGGAGAGTATATGCTAGCTAGTTCCGCAAGAACCAGAGTTTCATGGTGAGGAAGGCTGGTCTGGCTCATTCCCGTGCAAGACAGCTTCGTGTCAACCAAGTAACTGCCACTGGATTGCGAGTAACATGTTGGAAAGGTTTAGAATTAATCCTGAGTGGGCATCTGATCAAACTATGGCCGAGGTTAAGCTGAAACGCAATATGGAAGTTGCGAGAAGAACTTGTTATAGAGCCAAAGTATGCGCCATCAGGATGTTGGGAGGTTCATTTGTAGAGGAGTACAACAAGGTAAGATCTTAACTTGGTGAGTTGTTGAAGCGAGATCATCGAGGGACATTCAAATTGAGAACACCAAAAACTATTGATTCTACACAACATTTAGGCTGATAACACTTTCCTTACTTAGCTTGTGGGAAAGATTTTTGCTTTTCAAACGTCACTCGTTCAAAGTTTACAACCTTATCATACCAATGTCGAATTACATCAACAATGTCGATTCATTTCTTACAGCACAACAATCGATTTGCAGCAGGATACTACATAATAACGTGGTGCAACCGAAGAATAACCAATATTAGTGTTATGGGACAATTGAAGTACCACATCGAAAATACAAGGAAAGGAACCCTCGTATATTAGTGTCCACCAAGCTCATTATTACGAGGCCTTTTGGGGTGGACACCCAAGAGTAAAACCGTGCGGGCTTGGCCCAAAGCGGACAATATCGTACTAATGGGTTGCCCGATTCGACAAGTGGTATCAGAGGCTGGTTTGGTCTAGGGCGGTGGACGTAAGTTTGGTGGGACCCTCATTTGGTGACCTCGAGATTTGAGATCTGCATTTGTGTGGTGGGTCAAAGGTGACTCGCGTCTGTTTGGTGGATCTAGGAGAGATCCACGTCTAATTGGGCTTGGCGGATCAAAGAGAGTTCCGCATTTTTTTGGGCTTGGCGGATCAAAGAGAGTTCCGCATTTGGGAAGCAGATCAAAGAGAGTTCTGCGTCTAGGAAAGTCCTTGTACCGAGAAGTCCATCGATACAAGGCGTCTGGCGGATCAAGATTATCGCTTAGGTGAGGACACGAAATTCGTGGTCCTTGTCTTGAGGGGAGGATTGTTGTGGGTGGGTAAAAATTAGGTGTCCTCACCAAAAGGCCTTGTACACCCAATTTCAGAGTCATGTTGCTTATCTTCATTCGCACACACCTAAAGAAGCGACAGTTCTTCTTCGCGTCCTGCACCATACGATCATTCAACTTATTGCACACATCAATGACAATTGCAAAAGCCATCTCTAAACACCTTACAATCCAAAATGGACACCCATAGAACTGTCTGCCTGGGTTCGCTTCTGTTCCAGATGTATTGACCACACATGACTTCTTGTGCCAACAAAGTACCGCCCCTAGGGTATTGATGCTAGTCGAAGTTAAGAAAAATGCTCGCTTTGATGTGGCTGTACCTTCGCGTGAAGTTCTGGGTAGGATAAATTCCCGATTTCGGGGTCGCGAATCGGCAGAGAAGGTGGGATTTGGGGAAGAGGAAATGCAGGAAGAAGTAATCGCCGAACCGTTCAGAAAGTAGAAGAAGATTGGTGGGTAATGGGGAGGAGTAATAGACGAATCGATCAGAATGTGGAAGATGATTCGTGGGGAAGAGGAAATTTGGGAAGATCCCTAATTTTGTTTCCAGCCAAGAGTTGGGGAAGAAAGAAGCTCGTGCGAATCGGTTAGGTGGGAATATAAGGGTTAATTTTTTAGATTGAATTTAAATTTTTTCTAAAATAATAAATAAATTATTAAGCTGACGTATCACTCTTTGCTAAGTTGTCGCTGGCGTGTCCGCTGAATTGGCGCCTAGTCAACTGGCCGTCAAATAAGTTCACGGTGTTATTAACACCGTTAAAGTTTCTAACAGAAATGGCCATATCTGGCATGCAACATCTTTCAAAAGTTGCTATTAGTGGTATTTCGCCAAAATTGGCTATAAGTGGCACAAACGTGATAGTTTTGGCTATACAAGTGTATTTTGATAATGGAAACCCTTTGTATAAGTAATGCGTATATTTTGGAGATGAAATAGAAAGGTGAGAGTACAAAATTAAACCCACGAGGAATTTCAATAACCAAAGTTTTCATTGTGCTACAGATAATGCAAAGTGAACCTCCCTCCTCGAAGGTAGCCTTTATAGGTTTTCAATATTCTACATAAGCAAATATATACTTCAACGAGGCATCAATTTTTGGAACATGTCTGAAGTTATAATGGGGTATTTGCATTAACTTCTATTGGAGGTAATCTGGACAGATCTATAAATTATAGAGGAGATGTATAAGTTTATTCGATTGGAGATGAAGTAGATCATCAGATCAGTAGCATGTTAAATTGAAGAGAAGATACCAAAATTTTCTCAACTCTACCTCTATGACACTGCAATGAACTCCAAAACTGATTAGATTTTTCTCAATAGGTCCAATTTCAAATCCCTTTGCATGATTCAACTATTCAACAATTTTAGGAAATGTTAGCTCAAGTAATATCTTAGTAAAGACATTTCGATGTGCAATTGACAGATTGAATGACACTATTGTTCAGCAAGTTGAGTGACACTACTATTTGTCAAAAAAAAAAAAGTTGAAATTAAGTTGCTTGCTAAAAGAAAAGGGGATGGTAGAGAATATGATTTATCATCTGCATATGAGGTTATTATTTAATTGTTGATAATGCGGTGGAGCAAAAGTTTTCTCCTGGTAGATTGTCCATTATCAAATTCATGAACGAGAATAAATTAGTATATATCATCTAAGTTTAATGGCTTTGCAATATTTCATATACTTATTGTGAGGATGCAGATGGACTCAACAAGAAGAACATGACTTAATGTGATTTTTACAATTATAGACTTCAAACAAAATTGAATGAATCAAACACATTACAATTATGTGGAAAGTCGTAACAACATTGCAACCAAGGTATTTTGGATTCTGATTTGAGAGGTGATTTAGATACCAATATGAGTAGAAAACATATGATTTTAACTTCATGACATACAAATAGTCCTCTATATAAATATGTAAATGACAGTGAGAAGTAATTGAAGTGTGATATATGAATTGGTTCTTTGGAATGGGTTTGATTTTAACTTTCAATTGCGAATTTTGAGTTTTTCAATAATTTAATAGTGTGGGTTATTTTATATCATAAAAAAATATATCTGGCTTTGTATAATAGTTATTGTTATTTATTCTATTTACAAAATGTATTCGGCCAACGGACGGGCGTAAATCTAGTTAATTGTCTTTGAATAAAACTTGCTAATTGTTGCCATCTAATCAATATTGGATAGACCCCAATCAATGGCGACCGTTTGATATTTTATTTTTAATTATATAAATTGAGCTTTTGTGATTCTTCTTAAATTAAATTGATTTATTTTTTATTCTAATGTAAATCAATCTCGATATATTTTGAGCATGTTATTTCAAATGTGTTTTTACGATTAACACATATCTTCATAAATTTTTTTGAGAAAACAATGTGTTGAGTTATATATATGTACTAGAAAATTTGTGTCGCGCTATGCAACGGCTGGTTGGAGGGTAGAAAATAAAGCAAAATTTTAGTCATTACGTTTGCTTGATGGATTTGAATCAACTTTTGTGGATGTTGTTCAAACTCAATTGTTAGGTTCATATATTTTCTTTATCTTCTCATGTCAATTTCACTTCATATATACAAATTTAATTTAAAAAATTCATCATGAAATCTATGAAATAAAATGGTGTTTTCAAGTCCGCAATGAATCAAAATCCCTCATATCCATGGGGTTTCAAAACCCATATTTTATGAAAACCTTCATTTTTTCAATTCCATCAAGCAAACGACCTGTAAATTAGTATGATTCTATCCTTTAAATTTTATTTATTTATGATAAGAAAAGAGGTACAGATGTCCTCCGATTTTCTAATGATCTTTGTAGATAGAGTCTCTTGAAAAAGTAAAACAAACTTGAATTTCATGAATATATTTTGTTTTTTGAATTATAAAAAGTGTTCAAGATATGCTCTAAATTTAGTCATCTACTATTTATCTCATTTTTAAGAAATTTACCACCTTTCTAGTTAAGGTTGTCAACTTGCGAGTTGACCCGTTTTGATACTTATCCGATGAGAAAAATGGTTACAATGCACCACCGGGTCGACCAGCATCAAGGCTTTCGATTTGGAGGTAAGACGACGTCGTGTTTTCCTTTAATTTGCAAAATGTACTTTTCCGGTATTCCCCTTAGTTTTACCTTATCTTTGGAGTTAAGTTGAGCGTTCGAATATTGATGTTATATGAGTGTGTTTGAATTTTTACTATATGTTGGATCCAAATATGAACTATTATTTTGGTGTAATGTTATACATTATCACTCATATGTTATTGAGATTTTATATTATTTATAAATTTAGGCACAATATAGTGACTTTGTCATACACGCGAACTAAAATGATCGGATCATTAACCCTCAACACACTAACTCGATTGGGTCAATGGGTAAAACTAGGTAAACAACCTTGCATCTAGTCTATTCCTATCTTCTCTCTTTTCCCTTGGTTGCTTTCCATCAGACATCAGTTAGTTAAAAAGGACCGAGGTTAAGGCCAATTTAGAAGGTTTATATCATACAAAAGACCTCTTGTCTTAGTGAACAGTAACCAAGGTTTTAGTTTATATATATTAACTTGGGATCGGCCCATGTCTCCCATATGCTAGGCTCGTGGGTATGGGATAGTTAGGGTTGCCCGAGTTCCTCGGTTGTGAAACTCTAGCTTGTATATATATGCATATAATCAGATCTGTTGAAGCTAAGTTGAATAAAGGGATACAATAGCTTCAGTCGTGGACTAGTCTCGTTCATACTGGACGAGGAAACCTCATAATTATCTGTGTTGATCTTCGCTTCTGTTTCGATATTCTGTTATGATTAACATGGTATCAGAGTCTATGAATTCTGAACAGTGTACAACTCGTCTCAACTCCAAGAAATACGTGGTATGAAAGATTCGGTTTCGAACTCTCGTGGTTATCAACCTGCGGGTTGCCTTGCCGGTTGGCCCACTTTGACCCTGACCCAGTGAGATAAACAGGTCACATAAACCCACCGGGTCGACTGCTGCAAAGTACTGAGTTGGAGGTCATACAATGTCATTTTTCCTTTGGTTTGTGAAATGCACATATTTCCGGTTTCCTTTTTGTCTAACCCAATCTTTGAAATTCTAAGTTGAATAAGACTGTTTGTATAGTCCTTTTATATACTAGTGGAGGATTTAGTTCTTGTCAGTTCTTGAGCCTCTATAAATCTTTTGGAATTCTGTCAAAAAAATCTTATCCCGAGGTGTCTCAGCAAAATAAGTTGGTAGAATGCAAAAATTGTCATATGTTCTTGAAATCACTAGAGCTCTCTTGTGTTTCTGATCGCTGCTTTGGTCGAGCTTTAAATTTATAAAGTTGAAGCGCACTCAATAGTCAATCCTAACAAGGCCAAGTATAACCAAGCTAGGGATGTTGATGACTCGATATTTACACATGTTTTTGTCCATCATTCTTATACTGCTTGAGGCTCGGATCTAGGGTTTTAAGCCGATTTTACACAAGGTTGTTCTTGTTTATGACATTTCAGGTCCTAATGCGTGAATGAAGGTTTGAGAACGAGTTCGGAGTCGATTGGGCGGAGTAGGGACGAGCGATGGAGAGCAAACGAGTTGCACGGCCAGTCCGGGAAGATGCACGGCCGTTCATGGTGGCCGTGGAAGCGAAGATGCGCGGCCAGGGTGTGCTGGATCGTGCATGACTTATTTTCTGCTCGTGATGAATTCTGCGAGAAGCTGCACGACAAGGCTCTCGGATTGCACGGGCAGCCAAGGATGTTGTACGACCGTGCGGCCTGACCGTGTAATCGCGGATAGTTGCATTTTAACCCAATTTCGAGTTTTGGAGAGGAGAGCTAGGTTTTGGATCCCAAACACCCAAGAGACGAACCCTAGAGAGAGCAACTTGGGATCATTCTTGGAGCTATTTTGGAGGATTTCTTCACCATTGGAGCTTGGGAATCAAGCTTGGAGATGGAGATTGAAGATCTAGATCAGATTTCTGCATTCTCTTTCTTCTCTATGGAGTAACTTCCCTTCACTTAGGTTTTGAGGAACCCTATCCATGTTTGTTTGATTGAATGATTATATGAGTACTCTTACTTGATAATCTTGAGTTCATATTCAATCTATGCATGTTTTCATGATTCAATTCTGCTTTAGTCGAGATTATGGATTCTGCTCTGATCCTATGAGAGCGAATACCTGATTAAGTCAATAGAGCACCATAGATTGATAGTATTCGATTTATTGCTTTAGTTGAGGTTCGATTCACCGCTTTGTATCGATTGAGAATCTCATTCGATAGAGGGAACCTAGTTCACAACGCCTTGATCAGTTGTTCTAGAGAAGGATACGTCCCTCTAGGCAATTGACTCAAGAGGCGGGCATGAGTGAGGAGATGCAAGCTAATCTTATTAAAAAGATTGCATGGAGACTTGCTCTCCTATCCGTGCTAGAAAAAGAAGAGCAAGAACGGATGAGGAAAGAAGTTGTGGAGAATGATGGAGGTAAATCAGAGGAATTTCTTGATCTTTTCCAAGGGGAGGAATCAAATAATAAGGACAAAAGGGGATTTGAAGATGCAATAGGCGTTCAGACGGAGGATGAAGTTGAGGTGGAAGAGGCTTGCACCAGCCATGAGTTACAAGTGATATCTCCACCAAACTTCGAGAAGCTACTTGGAAAGGACCCATTTGCAGTGTCTCTTTGCCAGACCAAGGCCACATAGACATCGGTCCCTCTTGGTGGACGTGATGGTGGTCAGTCGATGCTGTCACATCTGGTTTGGGGAATGAGACAAGAGAGGAAGAAAAAAAGAGGTCTCGCAGGTGGAGACTTTATATTCATCAAGTAAATGAGCCTAAATCACCTGTCATACCAAATGCTCGTGACTTGAGACTCCGCCTCATCGACGAGAACCTCAAATTCAAGGAGGTTCTAGCATGGACCGAAACTTAAGAGCCATCGTCCGGTTCACGACGTGAAAGAAGCACTTGTTAGGAGGCAACCCAACTAGTCGGTTTGTACATTCTTTCCCTATTTCTCTTCGGTTGAGTCAGTTTGTCTTTTGATTTTAGAGTCAATAACTCAACCTTTGTGAGATTTTGTGAGGTGTTTGTGTTCCGACTGCTCTTTCTCTACTTTCTCCCATGGAATGCACCACCTGCCCCTTCACCATCATTCACACTTTATCTGGTAACTTCGTTCTACCCTCCATATCTATCCTCCATTAAGGACAATGTCGTGCTTAAGGGGGGGAGGGGGGATGTTCCATTATGTTTGCGTGTGAATGTTTGGTTGTCTGTGTGTGCTTGGAGCCTAGTCCACTGTCCAAATTATAAATTTGAGGGCTCCAAGTAGTGTTTTCTCTTGCATCGGCACATTGGCACCGGTTTGTTTTGTGATCTCTAATGATGGTTAGTATTTGATGCATGAATGGCTTGTTTGTGACTGAGATGACTATGATGATGACTAAGAACTACAGTAGAAGTGTGTAGGGTTTCAGTTTGACTTTTGTTTGCAAACCAACTTGTGACATGAATGGCTAACCCACCATCCTCGGTCTTCTATGAATCTAGTTTAGGAAACCAGAAGGAGAGATAGAGCATGTAGGCAGCATTGTGAGATTTGAGTCGTTCGTTTCTTTCTGTGTGATTAGATCCCTCTTACCATTATGTGTAGCATCACGTAACCACTAATGAGGATGACGGAGGCATAGGAATAGCCCACGACCAAATTGTCTGTCTTGGTGTGTCATATCCCGTAGTCATCCCCTTTGAGTTATGTGACTGTCTTCTTTGACTTTAGTATAGCACCCTTTGGTGACTTTGAAGAGGTTCCACAGAGTGATTTGTGCTTGATATCTCTATTGTCTTTGAAAATGAATGTAGGAGGATGTTCTTACAGGATTGAGCATATGCATGTAATCGGAAAATGTGGCAAGTTTGTGGCTCTAAAAAATGAAAGAAAAAGAAAAAAAATAATAATGAGAAAAGAGCCACCACAAAAGAAATGAAAAAAATGCTCATTAATCAGTGTATCTTAGCGGATTGGCTTTGAACACTCTGATAATTTTTACCTCCTACATTCTTGTGTTTGGAAATTGACTAATGTAGTGATAGCAGATATATGCAACCTATTTGATTAATGTTTTGATTGTGTTGTTTTGGTTTGGAACTGTGGATCCTGTGATTAAAATTACCACCACCTAAAAATCTTGTTCCCCATGTCCTAGACCCTAACCAGTGCATCTGAACCCGGTCAAATGCTCCTGCAAGTTAGTGGTAACATCAGCTTTGTGATCTCTAACCCTTAGAGGCTGCAATCATGGCGAAGAGACGGTAGGATTGAGAGAATGAATGTGCACATTTTTTGCACCACAATGTCCTGACCCCACTGGTCGAGAGTGAGCAATTCTTTTCATTATACTATACCCCGGTTAGGGCCTTGATTGCTATGCCTTTGATTCTCATTGTTTGAACGTTATTCATGATTGATTGGGATGCATGGGAAGACGGGACTTGTCATGTTTTGGTCTGTGAATAGTATAGGTGTCAAAACATGACCTGACCCGAGTAACCCGCCCAACCAACCCGATCCGCGACCCGCCCCAACCCGATTAGACTAAAAGTCAAAGACCGGCAACCCGCCCGACCCGTAACCCGCTTAACCCGCAACCCGCTTAACCCGTAACCCGCTTGACCCGAACCCGCTTGACCCGCAACCCGCTTGACCCTCAACCCGCTTGACCCGTAACCCGACTAACCCGAACCCGATTAACCCAACCCGAACCCGCCCGATTGGCAGGAATAATACTACATAATATATTTTTGTGCATAAATATTATATGTAGATAATATATATATAAATTTTATGTGACTTGCCCTATTATTTTTTTCATCTTTCCCACCAAGAACAAAGGTTTACTTTGTGTTGACAAATAAAAACTTTCATTTAATTGAATCACATAATAGTCTCACTGTCTCGGTAGATAAGTAGAAATCCTATGAGGGTTGTCAACATTTTTTACATTTGGTTGATGTATATAAATAATATATATAGATAACACATACATATGAAAAACATGATCGGCTTAATTAAGCCAGTCATATATCAGTACCTAATAATTACAACATTTTTCTTCCACACATAATATAACTGGTCACATAACATTGTCAAAATATTAACCTAAAATACGAAGATTCATAATAGTACATAAGTCATAACTCATACCCTAGCCCCAATAATAAGAAGATTCATAATAGTACATAAGTCATAACTCATACCCTAGCCCCAATAATAAGAAGATTCATAAAAGTTACGTATAAAATACTTACGGGTATTATACTAACATTCTTCACATATCATACGTAATAATTTATACTTTATACCAACAATTTCATAACACATAACTATATTTCATGGTTTAAGGTTAGTGTATAGGGTATACGGTAGTGGACTCGTGGTTTAGAGTTTGGAGTCATAAGACGTATGTTCTTCTCAATAACCGAATATAAAATTGACTCAACTTACATTCTTCACATAACATATGTTATAGCTTATACTAACAATTTCATAACATATAACTATAGTATAGGGTTAGGGTCTAGGGTTTATTCATGGTTATGCTTTATGTTGGATATTTTGATTTTTATAGTTTATTAATTAATTTGATTTTAACAATTAGTTTAACTTGTGAATGTACATCTTAAATATATCATATTCAAATGACATTCCGACCAACGAATCAAACAACAAACTAGTTAATCGGTATAAAATTTATCATCTATAATAATAAATATCAAAGAAAGGAAGAACTAGATGTTTATGGAAATTTTTTGAATGCAAAATTCAAAACCCCCAAATATTTGCTCAAAAATTCCCTTGCAAACCCATTTTTTTTAAAAATCCCTCCCATAAACCCCCTTGCCCCAATATTTGATCCAAAATTGAAAATTCCCTCCCACCTCCCCAATATTTGATCCAAAATTGAAATTCCCTCCCATCCCAAAATTGAAAATTCCCTCCCACCTCCCCCAATATTTGATCCAAAATTGAAATTCCCTCCCATCCCAAAATTGCAAATTCCCTCCCACCTCCTCCAATATTTTAATCAAGTGAGAAGGGAAATCCCTATCTCCGCCACCAGACTGTCTCCAATGGTTCTGTCCCCTCCGCTCCCTTGCCGTCTTCGTCGCCTCTAGGTTAGAAAGGACTGAAGACAGTCGAATCCCTACTTCCTTTCTTCTGCTCTCGGCATATAGGTTATGCACGTTTGTATTTTATATGCACAATTTCAATATAGTAATTGTGTGGTTTGTATATTGCAAATATTTAAGTAGTTAGTTAATATCATATATGTTATATTCCTTACAAATTATGTGAGATATACTAATTTAATATTATCGATTGAGGATAAGGCTAACTGTATAGGATATATGTTATTCAGTAAGTTATGATTGAAGTCACAATAATTTTACTAAATTTGATAGTTAATCTTTAGGACAATTCGAACATTTTTACAAATAACTCGTTTGGCAATAGTTTACTGAAGTTATTTGGGCAATGAGTTATTTCGAAATAACTCCTTTTATCACTATGCTTTTGCCAAATACCACAAACCAAATACCATATTTGCATGGTTATACTAAACAAGATACTTTAATCCAATTACTACTGAAATAATACTAAAATATCAAATAAACAATTAATGGTGTCTTTTGGTTGCAAATATTGATATCACCATTACTATTAGCTAGTGTACTTTACCAATTATGATTAATTACATAACAAGTTTGCAAGTCATACAAATTGATTTAACATTTTGACTAGTTTTTTTTAAATTAAGTATATATATACGACGTAGAATAAATTAGTTAAAAAGTTGAGAAAAATCTTTTAAATTAGTGTAATAAAATGTGTAAGTTGGTAACGAGTAATGAGTAAGTTGCTCGATGCGCTGGCCCGAACAACCCGAAACCCGATCCGCCCGCAACCCGCCCAACCCAAAACCCGATGAACCCGCAACCCGATTTGTCCGCAACCCGATTGAACCCAAACCCGATGAACCCGCAACCCGAATAACCCGCAACCCGTTTGAACCCGAACCCGATGAACCCGAACCCGATGAACCCGCAACCCGACTAACCCGCAACCCGTTTGAACCCGAACCCGATTGAACCCAGCCCGAACCCGCCCAAACCCGCCCGATTGACACCTATAGTGAATAGTAGTCCGATTTTTCCTTTGCATGGTTTTGCTGCAGTTGGGTGTCGTCTGAGTAGTCATTGAGGTTGTTGTTGCTATTGTTCATGTGTCAATGCCAGTCATTTTTGGAGATCACTATATTTGGTGCCATGTGTCGTGTCCCTAGAACTATTTTGATTGAAAAAGTTTGTAAGCTAGCCTTATGTCTAACTTGGTTTGCTTAGGGACAAGCAAAAGGTTAATTGTGGGGGGATTTGATGAGTCGATATTTACACATATTTTTGTCCACCATTCTTATACTATTTGAGGCTCGTTTTAAGCCGATTTTACGCTAGGTTGTTCTTGTTTATGACATTTCAGGTCCTAATGCGTGAATGAAGGTTTGAGAACGAGTTCGGAGTCGATTGGGCAAAGACGGGACGAGCGATAGAGAGCAGACGAGTTACACGGCCAGTCCGGGAAGACGCACGGCCATGCATGGTGGACGTGCAAGCGAAGATGCGCGGCCAGGGTGTGCACGGTTGTGCACGACTTATTTTCTGATCGTGATGAATTCAGCGAGAAGCTGCACGGCCAGGCTTTCGGATTGCATTGGCCATGCAATGGTCGTGCACTCCCCTCGCGGAACTAATTCAAACACTCTGTTTTTGTTGCACGGGCAGCCAAGGATGTTGCACGACCGTGCGGCCTGACCGTGTAATCGCGGGCAACTGCATTTTAACCCAATTTTTGGATTTGGGAGAGGAGAGCTGGGTTTTGGATCCCAAACACCTAGGGATGGCAATGAGTCAGGTTTCGGGTATCCAAGATTATCCAAGGGTAATAGTTTCTCTTTATAACTCCAACCAATATGTTAATATTCACACGTATTCTCACGTTACGTAAGAAGAAAATTACGACAATAATTTACTAGAATAAAGAAAATTAATTAAAACAACACAATTTCATAAAAATATTATATTTATATGCTAAATATAAAATATGTTAGATAAAAATATTGATTATTTGTAGACAAAATACATATGCATGTGCATAATCGGGCGGGTTCGGGTTGGATAGTGGAAAATCATGTCCACCCATTACCAGTAATATTCAGGTTCGGGTTTTACCCGTACCCACTAAAAGTCCTTTGGGTTTGGGTTTTTCCCTAGCCTGATTAGGTCGGATTCGGGAGGATATCCATGGTTACGGATATTTTTGCTATTCCTACAAACACCCAAGGGACGAACCCTAGAGAGAGAGCAACTTGGGATCATTCTTGGAGGTATTTTAGAGGATTTCTTCACCATTGGAGCTCGGGAATCAAGCATAGAGATGGAGATTGAAGATCTAGATCATATTTATGCATTCTCTCTCTTCTCTATGGAGTAACTTCCCTTCACTTAGGTTTTGAGGAACCCTAGCCATGTTTGTTTGGAAATTGGCTAACTTACTTGATAATCTTGAGTTCATATTCAATCTATGCATGTTTTCATGATTCAATTCTGTTTTAGTAGAGATTATTGATTCTGCTTTGATCATATGAGAGTGAATACCTTATTAGGTCAATAGAGCACCATAGATTGATAGTATTGGATCGATTACTTTAGTCGAGGGTCGATTCACTGCTTTGTATCAATTGAGAATCTCATTCAATAGAGGGAATCTAGTTCAAAACACCTTGATCGGTTGTTCTAGAGAAGGATATGTACCTCTAGGCAATTGACTCAAGAGGGCCTTGATCCCTTAGTCAAGATTCAAGGTCTAGTCAAGGATTCTCCGCATTGTGAATGAAAGTGAAACAGGTTAAAGCTCATCAACCATTAATCGGGCTAGTGGCCAGGGGTAATCATACCTAAGTGAGTTCCCAACTTGTAGTTAGATTAACTTTAACTATAGTTTGATAGAGTAGTTATAGTTCTTTCTTAATCTGGTTTGCTAGATAATGAACTGAAGCTGAGTAATAGTAACTCTAGAGACCCGTGGATTTGATATTTATTACTTGCACCACTATACTGCAGTCCCTTTCAGTGGTTACACTTGGCCACTGTTAGGAGTTGTGTTTTAGCGAGTCAGATGTAGTAAAGTGGCTCAATCGTATTCCTAGGGTCAAGGTATCCAAGGCTACTTAGGCTCGATCTTTATCTAGTCAACCTGTTGCTTAGCAGGTGGGCAGTTGACGATTCCTAATCTAAAGATCAATAGATTAGAAGAGGTACTCGGGGTATTCCCTCGCCCTAGCCTAGGTCTATTATGCAATGTCGAAATAAGTTGGGTTTAATGAACATGGTGAGTGAGCTCTGTTCCGTGGGCTTTCATGGTTATCCACACGTCAACGAGTACGCCTCCCCGAAAACCATGTCAGTAACCTCGATCTAGGCTATCGTATCTGGGGCATTAAGAACATAGCTCATTTTAAGGGGGTACTACCTACCATCCACACCGAGGTTTTATCCCAGGTTCTATCTAAGAAGGCATTCCTATGGCAGGGGTACGGTCGCGTCGTCCACCATAAGATCTTATTCATACATCTAACCTCAATTTTCTTGATGGTGCATACCCGTCTAACCCTAAATCTCCATACCCAACGTAGAAGCTCAAGTAGACTAGTATACAAGATTAGGGTGACTTACCCAAACACAATTAATGCTAGGGAAACAATGAAATCAACTAGATAAACACATTCATTCATTAAAAACCCTAACATATCCATACATCACATAATTTACCTAAACTAGGATTTGGGGATATAGACCCCTAGTACCTTGGGAGATAACCGCATGAGGGGGGGGGGGGGGGGAGAGAATACATACATAGAGGGAAGAAATCATGAAGAAAGGGTATTCAAGTGATGGAAATTTTCATAAACTTCTTCTCCTCCTCTTCTTATCCTTCCTTCAACTTTGCTCTCTAATCTCTCTCTAGAATTAGAATCTGCCAAAAGCCATCTTTTAAAGGGGGAGAAGTCCCCTTATTTATAGAATTATGCAGATACGGGCAAGTTTGCCGGCAAGGAGTCGAAGATCCACGCCCATGAACTAGAGGTTGCGATCTTAAGGGCAAGTTTGCGTGTGTGAGGCAAACGATCGCGGTCGAAATCTTTCGGGTAGAGGCTAGGATCTTTGAGGGTCACCATTTTCGCCTTGCTAAATGTGGAGTTCGTGACCTAACATCACGGTCGCGATCCAGGGTGTGTCGGTCGCCATCCTTATTAGGGGTGGCTATACGGTCGCTATCGAATCTTAGATTACAGGAGAAGTTTTCTACCGGCGGTGGTTGAGTGTGATTGTCAGGGTCTCATCCAAATTGCAGCGCTAGAAGATAGAACGAACGTAAGTGGGAACCGAGTCTGAAGAATTTTGGAGGAGACGAACGAGTTGGTTGCTTGCTGCATAAAATTCAGATAGACCTCCAACCGTCCATCATTAAAAATTTTGAACCTCCCTTGTTTGATATGTCCTTTGGTCCGCTCTCCTTTGTCGAGCATGATCTGCTACCCCTCGACTCCCCTTCCACGGCTGCCCCAGCTTCTCCTGGTTCGTCCTTGTCGGATGAGTTTCTGCCTTCCACGCCGCCTGTAACTCCACTTTCCGGTCGCTTCGTACAACCCGTGGTGTTCCTCCTTTTCGCCACCAAGAATATGTGGCTTACATTGTGGATCTAGTTCTAATTCTTTCTTGGTTTTTTAGGCTAAAGGCAATCCACCTTAGGATCGTGCAATGATGGGGATATTAACGCACTACATGCTAATAAGATGTGGAATTTGGTTGTGGGTGGTTGGATTTCGATGGGTTTATACTCTTTAAGTTATAACCCTAATGCTCTCTCGATTGGTATAAGGCGTGTTTGGTTGGTCAAGGTTTTTGTCATTATTATGATATTGACTTTGAGGAGATGTTTCCTCCTATTGATGTTTGCTCTCTCTTGGCAGCCGCCTCTCTTCGTGGTTGCCCCTTTTTCATCTTGACGTTAAGAATGCTTTTTTTTTTGCATGGTGAGTTGAAAGAGACTGCCTACATGGAGTGTCCTCCAGGATACACTCGTGGTACTTCTGATTAGCCCTTTCTACTTTTCATTCTTTAGATGATTTGAAGCAAGCTCATAGAGTGTGGTTCGAAGAATTTCACGCTACTATTCTCGCTCTTGGATTCCAACAAAGTCTTAACGACCCTTTCATGTTCATGTGTCGCACTTCTTTTGGATTTTTCGTATTTTAAACGAACTATTGTAATGGTTACGGTCTAACCACCCACCCGAAGAGTTGCCTCCATTTGTACACACCCCTTCATTTTCTATAAATAGCACCAACCCCTTTGTTTTCATATGCGAGTTTTTTCCAAGAGATTTTAGGCCGAAAGAGAGGGAAAAAATGTCTTTTCATTACATTTCCATCTCTGCAAATGCACAAAATAAGAATAGTTCTGTGACTTCTCGGCGTTCGTTCCATTAGTTGGTTTATGGGGTTTCAAGTACCGGTACGCCAGAAAAGGTACGTCCGTTCTATCCTGGGAGGAATAGTTCCATAACCTTGGGTACCATGTAGGGGAACTAAATTTTTTAAGGAGAAATAGTGTATTATATTAGCTCGGATGGTGTTTATGCATGTTTTGACAACCTTTCTATGTATGAGGCTTGATTTATTCTCCTTAACTTTTGTTCACTTAAATTTCTATTTTTCTTGTGTTGCCAAAAACGTGAATTTTCCATAGCAACATTTTTGCAGCTTCTTGACCTGCGATTTTAAAGCCAAAAGAAAGATTTGGACATGGTGGGCGTATCAACCAAATTTGTATGCCAAAGCTGGTTAGTCAGAGTTGGGTTTCACGTGGAATTGTGGTGTTGACTCAAGTACTCATCAGTCGTTAGTTTGCTGACAAATATGTTCTTGTCGATTGAAGGGAAATTGCCTTATCGATCTTTCTTTCTAATGTCAGTTTTTCTGCCTGTTGGGAAATTGGACAAAAAGGGAGGTGACCCTGTGAAATATAAAGACGATGCTTCTTTCCAGAGTCGGCCGAGAATTATCATCGAATAACATTTGCCAGTTGTTGCCATCAAATCAATACTGAAGGGACCTAATGAATCTCTCTTACCCATTTCTGAATGCGTCCCTGTAATCTGATACATGACTCGGCTATTTCTTCACTTCCACTAGCAAACTTGAAAATCATGTATTTACAACAAAAAACTCCTAATTACCAAACCACCGTTTAACATATTTACAAATTTCTAAGACAATCGCACTCACCCATCTCAGGGTTCAGCTAGCAATGGCCAAATTAATTAATCAACGAGGCTGAAGATTGCAGCCCTCTTCTGTATGGAAAAACAAGAACCAAAAAGGAAGCGCATTAATGTTTGTTTTCGAAACTTGAATCTTCTCATCATCTCGGAAAGGTAAAACAAACCCACCAAGGGGTGGTGGAGGTGATAAAGGCGCAGGATTGTGTTTGTTGATATGACTTGAATCATTATCAGCCGCTACAACTGGTAATCGGGGGTCTCGCTGCCTGGTCAGCGAGTGGGGTCCAGGGGCAACGCCCCCGGCCCACGGTATATGTTCTCAATGTTATTTGGGTTCGGGTTCTGGGCCTGGTCTGTAACTGTTTCCTTTGTCAGATTGGATTAGGTTTAGACCCACATGGAGAAGTACTATAAATACTTCTCATACTCCTCTGTAATCTGTAATCTCCTTGATATAGTGAAACTGGCTCTCTCTCGCCCGTGGACGTAGCTAACACACATCGTGTTAGCGAACCACGTAAATCGTGTGTCTGTGTTTGTCGATCCCGGCGATTTTCCGATCCGTAGCAGCGCGTTTATAACAAGTGGTATCAGAGCCGTGGCTGGAAATCGGGCTAGGGTTTTCGATTCAGAAGAATGACGTCGGTGAACATGAAGATCGAAAAGTTCACGGGGAAGAACAGCTTCGCTATATGGCAGATCAAGATGCAGGCTTTATTAAAACAGCAAGGACTGTGGGGGCCGCTGTCTGCGAAACAGAAGAAGGTAGCGGTCGATGACGATGAGTGGAATACCCTGGAGGAGAAGGCCCACTCGACCATCATGCTATCGTTGTCTGGTGACGTTATCATTGAAGTCGCTGCTGAGAAGACTGCCGCGGGCTTGTGGTTAAAGTTGGAGAGTCTGTATATGACGAAGTCCTTAACCAACAAGCTGCATCTCAAGCAACGGTTGTTCAGCTTGAGGATGCAAGAAGGTACGCCTTTGAGGGAACATCTCGAACAGCTTAACTCTATTTTGCTGGATCTGCGTAATATAGATGTTCAAGTTGATGACGAGGATGCTGCCCTAATCCTGCTGGTTTCTTTGCCGAGTTCATATGAGAATTTCGTTGATTCTTTTATTGCTGGTAAAGAAAGCGTGTCGTTGGATGATGTCAGGTCTGCTCTTCATATGAGAGAGATCAGACATAAGGCGTCTGGATCTGGTACAGGTGGTGAGGCATCGGGTTTGGCTGTTACAGGTGGAAAGGGAAAGAAGAAATCTGGTAAAGGGAATTCGAACAAGAATTCCAAGGGTCCCGGTCCACAGCCAGGTGATGCTTGCCACAACTGTAAGGAAGTGGGGCATTGGAAGTACAACTGTCCCAAGAGAAGAGGGAAACAGAAGAAACAAGGTTCAGTTGCCGTGGCAGAAATGGTCAACAGTTCTGAAGACGATCTCGCCTTGGCTGTAGATGAGAAGGCACATCGTGGGGATGTGTGGTTTCTGGATACTGCAGCCTCATACCATATGTCTCCGAACAGGGATTGCTTCACAACCTACGAGCAGATAGATGATGGTAACGTGGTCATGGCAAATGGAGTTGTCTGCAAGGTTGTTGGAATCGGGTCCATAAAGGTTCGGACACATGATGGTTTGTTCTGTTCCGTGAATGATGTCAGGCATGTTCCACGAATGACAAAGAACCTGATCTCCTTGAGTCTACTCGACAGCAAGGGTTTCAGTTTCAAAGGAAAAGGTGGAGTTGTGTATGTCTGCAAAGGTTCAAGGAAGGTGTTGAAGGGCGTGAAGCGTGGGACCTTGTATGCATTACAAGGATCTGTGTTGTCTGGTTCTGCTGCAGTTGCATCGTCTTAGGTTCATCAGGAAGATATGACCACTCTCTGGCACATGAGATTGGGGCATATGAGTGAACGTGGGATGCAAGTTCTGTCGAAGAGGGATCTTCTTTGCGGGCACAAGATGCAGAATTTGGAATTCTGCGAGCATTGTGTGTTTGGGTAGCTACATCGCAGCAAGTTTCCCAAGAAGGGTATCCACCGGACGAAGGGGATACTGGATTACCTCCACTCCGACTGTTGGGGTCCTTCACGAGTTGAATCCATTGGAGGCAGCAGGTATTTTCTGTCTATTATTGATGATTATTCGAGATTTACTTGGATTTTCATGATGAAGCAGAAAAGTGAGGCTTTCACGAAGTTCAAGCAGTGGAAGACATTGGTGGAGAATCAGACCGGTAAGAAGATCAAGAAGCTGCTAACGGACAATGGTCTAGAGTTCTGGAATTCTGAGTTCAACGAATTCTGCAAGGATGAAGGGATTGCCCGTCATCAGACTGTGAGAGATACACCTCAGCAGAATGGCGTTGCAGAAATGATGAACCAGACGTTGTTGGAGAGAGCACGGTGCATGCTCTCTAATGCTGGACTAGAGAGAAGATTCTGGGCAGAAGCAGTGAACATGGCGTGCTTCCTGATCAACCGTGAACCTCACACAGGTATTAAGTTGAAGACTCCTTATGAGGTGTGGTATGGTAGCAGGAATGTTGATAAGCAGGTGGAGCTGCAAACTTTCAATGAGAGTGAGTTTGAGCGCCAAGGTGGAGAAGATCAACATGATGAGGATGTCTCTGCAGAGCTAGAAATTTTAGAGTCCAGTGCACGAGCTCAACAGTCTATTGCTTCCGGTAGACCGAAGAGAGCGACTGCAGGAGTACCTCCACAGAGGTATGGCTTCGAGGACATGGTGGCGTATTCATTTCAGGTTGCTGAAGAAGTGGATGCAGGAGAGCCACAGTCCTATAGAGAAGCAGTTTCGGGTGGTGAAGCTGATCAGTGGCTTGCCGCAATGGGAGATGAGATGGAATCCCATGACAGGAATCAGACTTGGGAGCTAGTCAAACGACCACAGGGAAGGAAGATTGTTACAAACAAGTGGATCTACAAGAAGAAGGAAAGAATCACTTCTAAAGAGGGCATGAAATTTAAAGCTCGGGTGGTTGCACGAGGCTTCTCACAGAGGGAAGGAGTTGACTACAATGAGATTTTATCACCAGTGGTCAGACATACTTCGATCAGAGTGCTACTAGCAATAGTGGCACATTATGACTTGGAGCTCGAGCAGCTAGACGTGAAGACAGCTTTCCTACATGGAGAGTTGGAGGAAGAAATTTACATGACTCAGCCAGAAAGATTCGAGGTTCCGGGAAAAGAAGACTATGTTTGTAAGCTGAAGAAGTCCTTGTATGGACTTAAGCAATCTCCGAGGCAGTGGTACAAGAGATTTGACAGCTACATGCTTGAGCTGGGCTATAGCAGAAGTCCATATGATTGTTGTGTGTATCACAACAAGGTGGAGGATGGTTCTATGATCTATCTTGTTCTGTATGTGGATGATATGCTCATAGCTGCGAGGTCGAAGTCTGATATCCAGAAGTTAAAGGGGCTTCTCAGTGCTGAGTTTGAGATGAAGGATTTGGGAGCTGCTCAGAAGATCTTGGGTATGGAGATTTACAGGGACAGGTCAAAGAAGAAGTTTTTCTTGTCACAGAAGAGCTACATCCAGAAGATACTGTCGAGGTTTGGCATGTCTTCAGCAAAGCCCTTAAATACTCCTAGTGCTTCAAATGTTAATCTATCCTTAGCTTATGCACCACAGTCGGAGGCTGAGAAGGAGTACATGTCGAGAGTCCCATATGCTAGTGCAGTAGGTAGCTTGATGTACGCTATGGTATGCACTAGACCTGATCTTGCACATGTTGTTAGTGTTGTCAGCAGGTTTATGATACAACCTAGGAAGGAGCATTGGCAGGCTGTGAAGAGGATCTTCCGGTACCTTAAGGGTACACCTGATGCGGGGATTAGCTTCGGAAGTGATACAGAGTGCTTGGTGTCTGGGTATTCTGACTCGGACTATGCTGGAGATGTTGACACGAGGAGATCGATGACCGGTTATGTATTCACTCTTGGGAGTTCTGTAGTGAGCTGGAAGGCAACTTTGCAGTTGGCAGTGACATTGTCTACTACTGAGGCAGAGTATATGGCGTTGACAGAAGCTGCTAAGGAGGGAATATGGTTGAAGGGACTGGTTGGTGATCTTGGTCTACATCATGATCAGGCAGTATTGTATTGCGACAGTTTGAGAGCAATATGCTTGGCCAAGGATCAAGTCCACCATGAGAGGACTAAGCACATCGATGTGAGGTATCATTTCTTGAGGACAGAGAAGAGGATTAAGGTGAAGAAGGTTGGCACCGCGGATAATCCTGCTGATATGTTCACGAAGCCGGTTCCACATGGCAAGTTCCAACACTGCTTGGACTTGCTGAATGTCTTGAGTGGGTGACTCCGCCCTGCGGGGCATTGATGGCGGGAGAGAGAGATAGAAGGAGCAGAGTACATCAGAGATTTCAGAGAAAGAGGATTCAAGTCAAGGTGGAGATTTGTTGATATGACTTGAATCGGATTATCAGCCGCTACTGGTAATCGGGGGTCTCGCTGTTATGGGCTCAATGTTATTTGGGTTCGAGTTTTGGGCCTGGTCTGTAACCGTTTCCTTTGTCAGATTGGATTAGGTTTAGACCCACATGGAGAAGTATTATAAATACTTCTCATACTCCTCTGTCATCTGTAATCTCCTTGATATAGTGAAACTGGCTCTCTCTCGCCCGTGGACGTAGCTAACACACATCGTGTTAGTGAACCACGTAAATCGTGTGTCTGTGTTTTTCGATTCTTGCTTTCGTATTCTTGCTTTGTCGATCCCGGCGATTTCCCGATCCGTAGCAGCGCGTTTATAACAGTGTTCAAGAGGTCCTGGGTTTGATTAGCCGTCACTTCTGTGTCACCCCCTTAGTAGCCACCGACAAGGCTCTAAACTCGTATTAAATGCTCTAGAATTTGCCGGGTATCTATGGGGGCGAGATTTTCCGTCACAATAAGGATTTCCCCTTCTATAAAAAAAAGTTCATAACAATACCATGGAGATTACAAGCTCTTCCCAACCGTCACAAATAATAATCTACGGGACTTACCATTCGTTCTTCAATACAGTTTTTTGTTTTTTTATAAGGGTGATATCAGTTTTCTTTTTTTTTTTTGTGATTAGGGGTACAACCGAAGAGATTTGAATCGGAGACTTTCAAGTTCTATACTAGTTGTATTAGTACTATACTAAGCCCTTGTTCATTTAGTAGGAGTTTTGCCTCAGGCATCGTTCATGACTCCTAAAAATCGTCCATGAACCCTATCAATCCACGTTATAATTTGTTCAAATGGCACGATAATTCATATAGTATGCAGTATAAGTTCAACCTCTTGAAGTCCCCTAAAATTCACAGAACAAAGTTGACATTTCGTTCTGTAAGAGAACCAACATAAGTAGAATCATCATATTTTACCAAATTGAGTAGAAGCGACGAATCTCTTTGAACAGGAGTAAGAATTAGTATGGAATGTTACGTATACTGAATTTCTTGCAACACAGATCAAATATATGATCATGCAACCACATGCAATTGTCTTAACCGATAATATATACACTATCTTTCCTTAAGGAAATTCATTCCCATTTAGTACCCATGGTCAAGGTAGTCCAATGCATCATGGAGGTCATGTTCCGAAATTGAGATGTAGTCCAAATTGACTTTTATATACGATAAAATTAAAATTATTATATCATTATTATTTGAAATATAATATCTATAACATTGTTTAAAATAAAATAATATATTATCTCTCTAATTTTTGTATTCACCATTAGATCATTCCAATTGTTATCGTAACTATTTTCATTAAGATTTTCTTGTATTAGTTTTTAATACAAATAGGCATTTTTGAAACACAAACGATACTTGAACAATCAATATATATCTAGTGTATATATACATGAGAATATTAACCAATCACGTACACTAATATTAATTAATATAATTAAACTCGTCTCATACGCATTATCAATCAATCATACACTACAAATACAATCTTCAATATACGAACAATTAACGAACAGATATAGGTGGAGGCCCCCTAATATTCGGAGGCTCTATGCCGAAGGACCACCCTGCACACCGTCTTGGCCGGCAATTCCCATGGTTACGGAATAATTCTTCCCAAAATGAAAAGAATATCCTTTTTCGGTGTAGCAGTACCTCAAAATCTAAAAAAACAACGAACGCAAGGAATCGGCGAGAAGCACAATAACTCGATTTTTTTAAAAGAATGCAGAAAACCAGTGGTTCATCAACGGTAGTTGAATCGAATGGTTCAGTCCAACAACCATCGTGGTTCGGTTCAGTTCAGAGAGTTTCTCTTAGCTCCTTCTCCTTTCATACCCATTTGTGCCGTTCAAAATCTCAACAATCCCCTAATGAATGGAGAATATTGGGTTTTCAAAATTATACAGAAAATTATGTGATTCCCGACTAAGAATTATTTGTATCAAAATAATTGGATTTCTCTTTAAACCTTACCATGTGAACATATATTGAGTATACTCACTAATTGGTAGATCTGATATCTTTGAACCATTAGTTTTCCTCGTATACCAAGATAACATATGTCACACAACCAACTATTATTTGTTCATTGATTCTCGTTGTTATGTTCATTTCTTCCATGAGCACCATCTGGTCTCAATAGTGCTTAGAGAACATGCCTTCTTTTATTCTCCTTAAAACGACTCTACTTCACACTCGCATAGGTGATTTTTAAATGTGTATGCTGAAAATACACTATTTGAATACATGATGTTTCAAACATAGTAACCATTAAAACATTTCATCTTTAGGTTTACCCTTCCTATTAGACATTGTATCATCATGAGAATGGACTTGAATAATTTGACATTGTTAGACCATCATGGGAATTTTATTGTATTAGCCTCACATTGGCATCCGCCTTACAAAATAGAGTTTACGGATTTAGGTATTATTTTTCACAACTTTGTATTGTCCTTGAACCTAGAGGTTGGGTCTACCAATCCTACTTAGGTAAAGCTACCATCATAATGATTTGTCCTACACCACATGTCCATTCTCTTGAATACTTTAATTAGTCTCTAGGTGGGTCCTACATTTGATTAAGATGATCAACTCAAATAACTTCTCTAGAAATTAAGTGATCAATAGTGTTATGTTATAGCAGCACAACCGCCTGAACACTGCACAGCATCCTGCTCTGACTAGCACAACAACCCACCCTCTTCAAAACATTTATATGGAAGCTAATTACGGCTAAAGCCATTTTTCAGAAGCGTCATACTGATGTTGACTCTGAAAGTATATACATTCTCGTTTACTATGAAGTTTGGGCATCTCTCTTTGCGTTAGAGAAGGCGACTTCCAAGCAATGTAGTCAAAAGCACATTTTTTACGTAAACCCGTTTTGATGATCTAGAATCGTAAAACCATAAGCTTTTAAGATTAAAGCACGTTTTTAACTACATTAGCTATAAAAACAGAGATTTTGCATAGAAGCGTTTTGGTAACCCAGAAGCGTAAAACCATAAGATTTTAGGTTTTAAAACGCGATTTTGACTACATTGCTTCCAAGATTATATCAATACAGTTGCACTTCAAGCGGTTAAGATTGGAGAGGGTCAAACGAGAGAAAATGGTAAATTATGTATAATAGTTAATCGGGTATGAAAAATAATTGTATTTAAATAAATATGGTTAAAATTTTAAATATTTGATGTATGATTTATAAGTTGTGTATTGACATATTCAATTATTTATAAGGAGCTATGTACAAATGATAATGATGCAAATGAATCGCCTAAATTAAAGATGTACTTATTCGGTATCCACAACAAATTTCCACCAAATCATAGCCAATTTTTTCAAAATAATTTTATTCCAATCAGGGTTAGGGAGAGCGTGAGGGGTGGCTCCTAATGAAGAAAATGAGTAAACTAGCATAATATATAGTTAATTGAAAATTAAATTGAATGCACTACTAATAGAGAATGGTTGACCTAGAGATCATGTGTTTGAATCTTGGCGAATTCAATTATTAAGCACATGATATCCAAATTTGTGAAAAATTTAAGCACGTATAAGGTAAGAGGGGAAGTGTTAGTAAATACTAAATAGTATAAGATACATTATTAAATTTTTCTCAACAACTCGAGTTATTGATATGAAACGGTATTGACAAAGAACACCATTCAAAATCAAATGTCTAACTAAATCATGAATACTTATTTGATACATATAGAGTGATATTCTTGATAGTTTCAAAATATATTTAATTTTTCAAGTTTTTGTAAATACAAAATTATATTATCAATAATTTAAAAAACAAACAAAACTATTTTATCGTATGTATTTTTTTTTAAATGGACGACCCACCCTCGATAAAATCCTTGCTACCGTGCTTCTAGCCCTTCAACTTAATTTGTACCTTCACAAAGTGCATTTGACGCCTAGTATTTGCAGGTCAGGCTATTGAACTTCACCAACCTTTTAGTGGGTATTACAATTCAATTTGAATATTTTTCAAGATATTGCTCCCCATTAATCATAAGTGCATATCCTTTAATGGATCATTCACCTTCGTTCATCTAGTGAGTTCCTTTGGGTACCCAACCACCTAAGACTTGTCTCTTCGAATCACAGTTAATGAATCAACAAATTGATCCCTACCAAATTCATGAAGCAATTTATGTTGGAACATAAAGTTATCAATTTCTACCAATACACAAGGAATCACGAATTCCCCTCTTATGATAGTCGAATTCAGTATTTAGAAAATTGATCAAACAACAAAATGATGAACAATCAAAATCATGATACAATTTTCTTTCAGACATGTGAACAATAAGATAAAGTAAAATAAAATTCCTTCAGAGTGTTTTGAAAATCTCACGCATACGGAATTTCTTTTAAAACAAGTTACCTATAAGATCATGAAATGATGTAAGCACATGCAATCGTCCCAACCGATAAACTACATTGCATGTCCTGGAGGAATTTTATTCCCTTCTATTTTTCTCTCTACCTAAAACTAGAGGGGTTGGTGTTTTTTTTATAGAAAATGAAGGGGTATGTGCGAAGCAAAGCAATTCTTTGGGTGTTGCATTAGTTTGTTCAAGTCTCTCACCATTGCATCGGTTCATCATTATGGTAGTTAACAAAACGAATGGTTTACTCCAACCACCATCATGGTTCGGTTCCATACATAGCCTATTCAATTCGGGTTGGTTACACAAACAAATCCTACCAAGCATCAAAAGATCAAGTCGATGGAATCATAAACCGAGACCGCATTCCCACGTCTCATAGATATTGTGGTATTACAAGAGTTTTTCTTTACTCCTTTTCTTTTCATTTTCATTTACACCACTCAAAATCCAAACAAGAAACTTACACAGGCCCCAATAATGAAGATAAAGAAGCTCATCAAAGGCATATACAACAATCTTTCTCAATCACACACTACAAGATCTGAAGGTTCTTACTGCCTAATTTGCCACCAAATTGACAGGAATTAACTCGTGCATGAAAGCTGAAAAGTAAAGATAATGCCTTAATTGCAAATTTGCAATAGAGTCCGATCAGGTGTCCAATCCCACACTCTTCGTGGTCGTCAAAACAGTTACCTCTGCTTATGATCATTTCTCCTGATTGTTGTTTACATTGAGATAAGTTTGTTATCATCATGCTTTCTCATGTTAATGGGTGAATTAGTCCACCCTTCTCTCTCCCTTCGTATCTTTTTTTGGTTTACAAGGAGGCCTAGGCCAAAGAAGGAGAAACAAAGAGAGAGAGGAGGATTACAAATTGGGAGAAGTAGGGACTAGGATTTGTCTCTCGAATGAGACTTATTATCATTTGGAAGGATAAGCTCTAAAAATGGATTAACCAACTCATGTATACCGTAAGCCCGTTCGCATCCCTTCCGACCTATATATGTGTAGCTTCGGTCTACAATGAAATGAATAAAAATCAGAAGCTAGCCATTCAATACCATCCTACCAAGAATTCAGCACTGTACTACTGCATGGTCCTCTCTCTGACAACTTACCATTAACAATTAATACCCTTTTCACCATTGGTAACTCATTTTTGTTTGTGTTTGAATGAAACCATGGCATGCAGCGCAGAGAATGCTTGTTAAGTCATTTTGCTTGCTGCCAGCTGACTTACTGCGAGGCTCATTATGAGCACCCTATTTATTGATTGATTGATTGCTGATCTGGTACCTAGCTCCATGGTTGTCAGTCAAACTTATTTCAAGCCTGGCCCAAACTAACCAACCACCTTAATGATTTTTCTCAGAAGAACCAAACTGGCCCACCAATTTGGGATTAGGCTAACCCTGTTCAAAGGGTTTGGCAATTGGCATCAGCTTTTTGTTTACCTCTTCTGTTCTGAGTTTTCAATTTGCAAACAAGTGAGGTCCCATGACAATTATATTCAGCGGTTCTCTAGCTTCTCTACAAGAGGTAACAAATTGGTAGATTAATGGATTGGATTTATCGATTCAAGTGACTTCTAAGCATTTTATCAATATGAAATTTTTAATTAGTAAAATTTCATTGTAGAAAGTTTTAGGTATCAAAATATAATTTTTGAAGAATAATTTCCATAAAAAAATTTAATGTATCCGAATGTATATATAATATATAGGGGTACTAAACTGCAACTTTTTTAACAATTCATAAATCTATCAATTTCATCGAATTTCGATCAAATGGATAGGAAGAGAGAGATGAACATTACCAATGTGAGAATAATATATAGTTGATGGATTTTATTTTTTTTCTTTTGTGAAAAGATTGGCGTACAGGAGACCTAATCCATTTTATTTATCATACGAGGTTCCGACACCTCTAAAACATCACGGAATAATCAGTTACACAGTCTTGGCTCCTCAATATCAACTACGGAGCTACCTACCGGGATTAAAGTGGGTTGAACTGGATTGGATTCAAATTTTTAAGTTTTACTACCGATGTCTAGTTTTAGTATTGATGAATTTGTTGGAGTATCAACTTAATATTCGTGTGTGTGGCTTTTCTTTGAAATGCAGCAAGTGAAAGAAGTTTACACACAAAGTTTGAATACCCCAGTATCTAGGAATAGAAGTATGCGAGTAATATATTTTATATGATTGAGTTGAGAACATCAAAATCATTTATTAATGATAAAAATATTGTCCAATGTTCAAGGTCGTATCAACTCATTAGCACTACCGAGAATAATATATATAGTTGCGATCAGAAGAACATTTTCTCGTTTTAACAATTGACGAAAGAGATAGACAAAAGCTTTTAGTACAATTTGTCTCCTTAAACATCTAGTCTGTCCCAATACCCCCCAAAACCCATGGCTTTCTTTCTTGAGAGCCGTTTTTAACCCTAACTAGTCACTGCTTTGAACAGTTATTTGATCAAAATACACCATCTGCACTTACCTATATATATATATCCTCTCCCTCCCACAACAATTACCCAAAAAATTTCTGATCAAACAAAATGACGAGAGTAAAACAAAGACCGATGATGAGGAAGAAAAATCAATTAGCGCAATCCATTTCCGTCACATAATTAAAGAATTTAATAACTTGGCGCCGGCGGTGGCGGTGGCGGTGGCGGTGGCGAAGACGTCATTGGCAGGCCGGGTTCCGTCCGGGCCCGCCGTAGTAGAAGTGGGTGCCCCACTCGTTGCTGTAGCTGCTCTTGATGTCGTAGCAGTTGGTGTTCTCCGCCAACGTGTAGATGTCTTGGGCCGAGCTGAGGCTGTTGTCGGAGTCCACGATCTCCAGGTTCCTGAAGTAGCTAGCCTTCCCGAACCCGTCCGTGGCGAAGCGGCCCGAGCCCATTTGGGTGGACGTGTGCTGGCCGTTGGCCCGCGAGTTGACCACCTCGCCGCCCCACTCCACCATGGTGGCGTGTTGGGCCAAGTGGGTGAACAACTCCGCGGGCCAGTAGCCCACCAGTGTGGTGTCCCCGAAGCTCATCCACCAGTTCCCCAGTTTTGGGTCCTAGTTAATAATTTCATTTATCAAACAAAACATAAGAAATAAATAAATATATAGGGCTTGAAAATTTGACCTTATTTTGTGGATGGAATTGGAGCGTACCTTCCAGATGAGGATGGTGATGTCGTATTGGCTGCCGGTAAAGGAAGAGACGGGAGAGATGGCGGCTCCAATGGCGATCCTGCTGTTGGTTTGCACGAATCCTGAGCATAGCAGATTGTAGCATCCTGTGGCTTGATAGGAGTCGCTCTGCAATCCCACCAACAAAACAATATATCGAAAATCGCTTAATCGTCAGGTTCAAAATTAGCGATAATACCACTACATTAAACGTTTATTAACGATTGCCGGTCATTATTAAATTGGATTGTTTAATTGGTTCGTGATCCCGTTATGATGAAGGTTCTCTCTTTTTGGGGGGCTCTTTTGCCCCATCACGAAGGCTTACTTACATTACATACACGAGTATATCATCATTCCCTTCCCTTGAAAGACAAGGCTAAAAGTCTCTAGAAATGAAAAGTTATCATCGTTTGTTGTAGAATTATTGTGACACAAACAATGACGGATCCCCCATACCCTTCTAAAGGATTGACACATATCCCTCATTATAAGAACAAATTCCATATTCCTTCAACCCCCATACTGTAATATATATGAGCCATTTCCTATCTGACATATATAAATGAAGCCAAAAGCGGGGAAATCATTTTTGTAAGTTCCACTCACTTTCCCTAGCTAGGTATATTAATGAGTGGTACTATAATTTTTAATACATTATGATTATGTTGAATTCTCATGTTTATATTGGATTGTTAGATCTATGAGAGATCGTTGTACACATTTTTATACCATACATATTTTGTTGTTTTGGAGGAGAAGATAGAGAGCTTTTACTTGTGATGTCCACATGTAAGTTGGTCACCAATCTTGTCAAAGTGGGAAAATACAGTTAGGAGTGCGTCACCATGTTTATTCATTTGTCAACAACATCAAAAGCTTCCCTTTTTCTTTTCCCACTCTAAGAATAAGAAGCAAACAGTGAAACGAGTACAAGATTACATTGGGTTGGTTGGGTGGCTGTCTTGTTCCATTACTAAGCTTGTCCCAAAAATCCCTTTATAACTTTTGATCCATATTCCACCCTTCTTCTCATGACCAGAACAATGCACTTCTTTCTTGATATGATTTAATTTCCATCTAAAATTCGTCACATAAATACCACATATGTCTATCGAACGAAATTCTTCCTTCTAAAATGAAACCTAAGATCTCACCTTCTCAACTTAGTAGCTTGATGCCTTGCTTAATTGCTTGAGTTTTTATTCCTGTTTTTTATGAGAGATAAGTAGACCACTATAGTTGAAGTTGACTTTTCGAACCATCAAAAACTATATATATGGCATTTAAGGTCCAGCTAACGATCTGAAGCATTAATTAAGTATATATAATTAGGTGCAGTTGGGGAAGGGGGGGAGTTTGTCAGTACGGTGTGCACGTCCTCCACCATTACTGCCTTTATTTTATTCCCTAAACTCTACTCTAATTAATGCTTTCGTAATTAGGGTTTGGCATATTCATGTATAATAATTGAAGTTAGTACAATTTTAGCATTAACTAAAGATTAGAAGAAAACTTAAGGAGAGACAGAGGGAGAGAGAGAGCTTACAGTCCAATAGGTAAAAAGTCGTGGCCTGCTATCCCCATAGAGCTCCGGACTGACCTGACTAGTACAATTCTTCCCATACTTCAGAAAAAAATATATAACAATACAATTTTCTGGAGAAATGATAGGGTGCGTGCGGGGACAGGAAATGGAAAGAAGTACCTGCCACCCGGCTTCGATGCTGTTGAGATCTGAACCGTCGAATGATCCGGAGAGAACCCAGATCTGGGAGAGGCTGAACTCGTTCACCACTTGGATGGATGGGTCCCACACGTTGATCGTCGCCTTCGCTCCATACACCTCCGTTGATGCTCCCGTGTACGCGATCGCATGCTGTTTAAGTTTGTTCCCACATCATATCCATTACTCCACTTCCAACCCAAACTCCATATTTAATTATCCACTTTTCTCTTGTTAATTTTAAGTAAATATTTAATATTACAAAAAAAAAATTTGGGGTTATTTTTTACTAAAATTGAGGATTTCAGAATCTTAGACGAGGTTTGGAAAAAAGAAATTAAATGACCAAATTGTGTATAACTTCTGTCAAAAACAAATAAATAATTTAATATTTTTTTAGAAATTAAATGAGTATAATTGTCAAACCTTTTAACCAAACATCATTTATATCAACAAGAACAACAGAGATACAACGCAAAAATCAAAATCAATCAAATTAAGAGGAAACAAAGAAGAAAGGGAATTTTCAATTCTTCCAGAAACGAAGTATGTCAGTTTAATCGATAAAATAAATACAATTTATTTCCAAAAAAAATATCTATTTAAATGACAATATTTTCATAATTTTGGTGATTTAAATGTCACTCATTTCACAATATTCTTGGGTTCCTCAACCCAACAATCAATTAATCAAGTCTTAGTAAGTTAGATGAGTGAGATTCTACGTTATTAAATGCCGGCTACCTAAGACCAAGTGTCTCCACACACACCCACATATATATATATTGTCTTATTAAGATAACTCCTATTTTTAATTAATTCAAACTTTGCACATTGACTTGTTTTTCAATAGTAATAGGGACAGTACTGAATTTATTAAATTATCAACACTAAAAATAAAATAAAAAGAAACTGCGACGTAAATGGCCCGCAACGGCACGTAGCTAGCGTTGGGAATGAATATTAATTGGAAAAAAAACTACCTCGTGGCCGTTGCCGCTGACGACGTCGGGGGCGTCGGGGCGGCGGGAGAGGTGGACGGGGAAGCGGGATCGCCGCTGCTTCTTCCCAAAGTCAAACAAAGACTTGGCTCTCAGCACATCGTCGACCGAGCTCCGCCGCACGGGTACGGTGCCCTTGGGGCAGCGCGTCCCGTTCCGGTGCCACATTTGCCATTCAACTTCCACTGCCGGCAACGACGACTTATTCTCCTCCGCCGCCGCCTCAGTCTTCCCGTCCCCTGCTTTTTGTTCCTTCTCCGGTGCCACCTTTTTCACCTTGGGCATTTGCGATGGCGCTCGCTGTTTACAATTAAAAAATATTAGCATTACATCAAATGATCAATTAAGTAATGTAGCTTTGATTGTGCATACAAACTGATGAATCATTACGCAGATTACGAGATATAATTATTGTTATTATTATTATTAGTAGAGTGGTTGCAATTAATGAATCATCAGAGTCCCAATCGATTACAGCACAAAATATTAATCAGTGGGGAGTAATGATCATGTGGGTTTAATGAGAGAGAAAGAGTGATAGAGAAAAAGGGGTGAACTCTGCTTTGCTTCTAAGGCTCATTTGTGATGAAATCATAATAGAAGGTTGCTAAATGTTAATCCTTCCTCTAAACCTCTTTACCAACTTCATTTTGTAACTATTTATTGTGTTTTACGCAAGACAAGAAATAATAACAATAACAATTAATGAAGAATATAGAGTAGAGCATGCATGGGTACCTGGATCCTGTGGTTCCTGAGAAGGGGATGGTCCAAAGCAGGCTGTTTCTTCTTATGAACACAGTCAATGATATCCCCATCTGGGCTCTGCCCACCCCAAAAAAATAAGAAGAATTGCAAACACATTATTATTAATTTAATTAACTAAGCAAGTCTATGAATTGAAGAGCTAATAGGTAAGAGGGTATGGAACCTGAATGGTGAGGAGAGGAGGCTTGTTGATCCTGTTCAAATGCCTGTGGATTCTGTGGAGCCTCAAACTGCTGACTTGTCTGCTGTAATCCGGTGATGAGGAATTAGTCAACCCAGCCGCTGTTGGTGTAGCCAAAGCAAGATACAGTGGAAGAAGAAGAAGCAGAAGGTGGTGAAGAGAAGAAGTAGTAGCAGGACAGGAAGTTAATGGAAGCCCTGATCTTTCTCCACCTCCTTGTTGTAATCCTGATATGAATCCTCCTCTCTTTCTGCTGCTGCAGCAGCTGGGATCATCATTATTATTATTAACCGAAAACCGAACGGCCATTCTATTTCTACTTCCGGCTACCCACATTCACAATACTAGTATGTATTCAGCGCATCTCAGTGAGACACCACGACCAAAAACAGGCCACTCTGCGAACACCACCAGCTGCTACGCCCACCGCACCATTACTGGCAAAAAAGAAACAGCTTCCCCTCTCTCTCTCTCAGCAAAGCAAAGCAAGCACCAAACACCCACACAGATTCCCCGCCCCAAGCTGCAGGCTGGAAAACGACTCTTTCTCTTTCTTTCTCCCTCCTTGTGTGTTCTGTGAGCGGGGAGGTGGAAATAATGGCTAGAAACGGGGAAAGAGAGGGAAAAGAAGAAAGAAAGGACGGGGCTGGGCTGGGCTGGGCTGGTATTAATGGAGAGGGGAAGGGAAAGTGGGTGGGTGGAGGGGAGAAGAGTTATAAAGGTTTTGTCAACCAAACTTGCATTCAACATTTATATGTATATCTATATCTATCTATCTTGTTCATCATCATTGCCTGCTGCTACCACATTTGCTTCTTCGCAGAGATTTGCTTTAATTTGCTTAGCTGATTGGGTTTTCGGGTTTGGGTATTAACTGCATGGATAACCCCAGCTCAAGCACAGGAAAAGAAGAAGACAAAAAAAAAGGACAAGTTGGAGACGGGTTGTTAAGAGGGGGAAAAATAATGTCACACAAAGGAAATTAGGAAGAAATGAAGGAAGTTGGAGAGATGTATTAGTGTGATAATTAAAAAAAATGCATTAGTTAATGATCAGGTTAATATCACTCAAAGGTCATGAGTACTTTGCTCGTTGATCACTTACAATTATTAGAGTTTATCGTTGGAGGTGTGTTTAGAGACAGGTAAGGTTGATTATTGAAGAGTTGCACGATTAGTCTTGGAGAACTCTAATTAGTCATGCGTTGAGCTATGGGTTGCACTCTAAGTAATAGAGATAGTGGAAAAAATTAATTGGAAACCGAATAGAGTCGCTTTCAGCTTAATTCATACGATCGACATAATACCTTCTTTGTGAGTACAAGAACATCCGATCAAGCTTTGTTCTCACTTTCATTTCCTTAATTACTCCAAAGACAAATGGGAAGTCTATATATATAGTTTACATTTGTGATACCAAATTACAAAACATTTTTCCTCCTGATTTCTTTTTAATCTGCCTTCAGGTGGCGATTTTCATTTTATTGATTATATTATTTACAAAGACTAGTAGAAAAAGTGAAATATTGTCAGCTATTTTCATTTCACATAGTCACGTCAGAGACTATATAATCTCTGTTAAACATTAGTGACCCAATTATATTAAATATATAGTGAATATCATTTCAAAAAGTTCATGACTCAAATATAAATATTTGACAAAGTTTGGGTGTTTAAGCTAATATTACTCTTTCAACAAAAAAATTAATAAGAAGTTTAACTGAATCTATCTAACCTTAATACACACCTACCCAACCAGCAGACAGCTCCCCTTTTATTGCACTCCTTCAATGTCCATCTGCCCCCCCACCCCGACTCCTTATCTTTTTTTTTTTTCTTCTTTTTCTTATCCATAAAGCAAAGGCAAGGCAACTAGCCAAAACTCAAAACTCTGTCGTTTCAAACCTTTCTGCTATATGAGAAGGTTTTTTTTCCAAACTCTAATTAGCGCTTAACCATTATTCATTAAGTAAAATAACAATTTTAATGCTAACCAGATCAAAATACAATCAGTAGTTTAATGCGTTGCTAGGAAAACAAAAAAACATGCAATCCTTCCACACGATGATGCTCTATGTCTATCGAAGATAAATAAATAAAAAATCTGCGAAATTTTTTAATTCGTTGTATCTCAACGCTATAAGTTAAACAATGCAATATTTACATTAGTAAAAGTCGAAGCCAGTGTAGCTTGTTGTGTGTGCTATTGGTATATTATTATATTTATTTATTTATATTATTATTATATAATTAATAACGCTAACGGATCAAAGTCGGGAGGTAAGAGTGCTAACTTCATAGGAGCTAGCATTGTGCTAACTACTCTAATCATCATCCATTCTTTAAAGTTGAATCTAACGGTGGATAATAATAAAGGGTTTGTTTGGAATTTCACAAAATTAAAATAATAAATTAATTTAAAACTAAAATTCCATTTTCTCTCTCATCTATTTATTAGCATTTTATACCGAAAAAATTACTAATAAATTTACTACTACTTAGATTAATAGTCATTTTGGACGACGACGACTTTAACGGTTCTTGGCGGAATCCTGGCGGCGATGTTAATTTGGCTGGAGATGGAGTTGGGTGTATTAGTTGATAGAGAGGGGAGACAGGGAGACGTGAGTTTGTGAGAGAGGCCGTTAGGGTAAAATAGTAGTATTTATATTAGGGTTTGATGCATATTGACTTAATTATCCTTGGATTAATTCTAACCTTAGGATTAATATTTTGATCTAAAAGTTGTTAGAGTAGTTAGTATGATGCTAACCCCTTAAATGATAGCAACTAAACCCATTCCATCAAAGCCTGCCGCACTATTCCTTACGAAAAAGTAGGGTAGTAAAAAATTTTGGCCGAGTGTGCGGTTCACAAGTGATTTTTATCCCGTCTACCCAATTTTATTATAAGTTCTTTGTTATTTGAATTATTCTAAGTTTTTATAAATTAATTACTTTTTACATAATAATTTAATAAATGTGAAATTTTTCTTAACTTGATTTTTGTTCCACGTATCCAATAGATTATGTAAAATCATTAATTTTTTATGTAACCGTTTAGTAAATGTGGTTTTTTAACTTGATTTTTAACCTTTGTACCCAATTTTATCATAAACTCTTTGTTGTTTGCATTACTCTAAGATCTTGTAAAATCAATTACTTTCTACATAAAAATTTAATAAATGTGATATTTTATGAACTAGATTTTATTAGACCACACCATATGAAAGTTTTGTGTAACAATATTCTATAATAGTGAGAATGGGTTTTTATCCTCCCTCTTGTATGATAGGATTTGTGTAACACAATTCTATAATAGTGACAATGGATTTCTATCCCCTCTCCTGTAGGAAGGATTTGTGTAACACATTTCTATAATAGTGACAATAGATTTGTATCCCCTCTCCTTTACCTAATTTCACCATAACTTGGTTATTTTCATTACTCCAAGGTTTTGTAAAACCAGTTACGTTTTTACATAACATTTTAATCAAATGTGATATTCTTAAAACGCAAATCATTTACTATTGATTAAATTTCTTCATCATTAACTAAAATATTCACCACCTTATCAATTTTCATAGTGCAAAGGTTTCGTAAGACCAGTTAACTATTAAGGTAATGTCTATTTTTTATTCAAATTTTTTTCAGATTCTTTCAAAACCTATTCAAATGCTATTAATTAGTCAAATCTTTCGTAATGCATCAAAATATTAGTCATTTTTACGGCATCGTTAATAATTTTATAACTCTTTTCTTAGTTAAAATACTAAATGTTGAAATGTTGACCTTCATGTGTCTTTCCAAGTCAGTATCATGTTGTCAAGTCAATGTTACTAACAAATTTGCTAACTTAAAGTTAACATTTGGCTAATTCTTAGTATTTCGATAGGTTTGGATGATATAAAACAATTTAAAAAGGTTTTGGATAAAAAATAGACAGTATCCTAACTTTTACATAGCAGTTCGATCGAATGTGATACTTTATAATTTTATTATTAGACCACATATATTATTAAAAAAAATTACGTAATAACATTCTATAATAGCTACTTAAATTAGAAATACATGATGTAAAAGTTATGGAGGAATAAATATTTCTTATATACTTGTCAATAAAACAAATCAAAGGTAATACACAAGTCATACCTAATGATCAAGGAACTACGTAAAAATTACGGAAATATTATTATTCCTTATTTATAAATTAAATAAATGTATTATGTAAGTTTTTTGTAATGATTGATTATGTATGATAGTTATTTCTCAAATATCACTTACACAAACGTACGGCTTGTGTCTTTTTTAAGGATTAAGATACTACCTAAAATTTATTTATGTATCTTATGTCGATAATTTGATAAATTATTTGATTTCAACTAAACTAATGAATAAGTGATGAATTTATAAATATAATAAGTTTGTCAAAACATGTGTTTCTTGCCTTGTCAATTTCTCCATTCCCATCGATCCTTCCTTGCTGCTGCTTTCTCTTCGGTCTTTGCCACCCTCTTCCTTTCTGTACGTACCTTGTATTAAACTCCACTCCAAGCACCACTCGATTGGTGTTTCTTCTTTCACCTAATTTCTGCGTCACTCTCTTCACTTTCCGTCTTCTAAACGTTCTTGGTTAAAGCGATTCATTTCCATTTTGAATAGGATATATGTTACCTTGTCTTTCAAAGCACTTCAGGTAGTTAAATTTTCTATTTTAAAAACAAGACGTAAATTGAAGGTACGTAAACTATATATGTTATCAAATAACAGCGGTGGAGTTAGAAACTCGAATAAAGGGACTGGTTTGAATTGTTTTAATTGGGAGATGGAGGGTTAAAGCCTTATAAACTATTCTAATTTATAAATTTGTGTAAATTTTATATTTAATTTTACCTATATTTAAAAATTAGAGGGGCTACAGCCCCTTCTATCATCAACCTAGTTTCACCACTGTCAAACATTATTCTGAATTCCAAGATTTCAAAATATACATCATCATATATCAATCAACTAGGTACCGAGAGATACAAAAGAAGGCTATGCCCTTAATCTACACAATAAATAAAAGTCAAATGAAAAAACTTGAAGCCCCATTTCAAATTTCATGTATTCGGAGTGAAAATAGGAAGGACATTTTGGTCTTCACAATTTTTTTTATTCATTAAAAATACACTTATTAGGATTTGAACCATGACCATTTTAAAGAAAAGCAACAATCAGAACCAATCACACTAAGTACATTTGTTGTATCTTTTTAAATTAAAAACATATAATCGCAGAGAGGAAAAATCCCTTCCCCCATTTCAAATTCTCTGCTCGAGGATCCTTTGTAGGAAGGGTAGAATAGGGAGTGTCAATTTTTTTCTTTTTTCTCTGTGGAACGAGCCAACTTACTGTACACATGCGGTTTTAAAAGGGTCTAGGAGTGTCCATTTTTTTCTTTAAGTCTTTTTATTTCTCCGTGGTGGTAAAATATATATGAAAAGACAAAAACAATACTCCTTTTATTGCTGAAAAGAAAAAATTTTAACAATAAACTAATGCATGGATTCTAATTGGCTAGCCGCTAATCATAAAATAAAAGAGTTGAATGGGTCTGACCTACACAGGATTTGCCCATCAAGTAAAACAAATGAACATCATGAGTTTGCCATTCTAAAACAAGCTATTTTCTCTAGCATAATATATATTGTGCTATTTTTTTCTTTAAATCCTTTTATTTTTCCGTGGTGGTAAAATATATATGAAAAGGCAAAAACTACTCCTTTTATTTCTAAAAAGAAAAAAAATTAACAATAAACTAATGCATGGATTCTAATGGGCTATCCGCTAATCATAAAATAAAAGAGTTGAATTGGTCTGACCTACACAGGATTTGCCCATCAAGTAAAACAAATGAACATCATGGGTTTGCCATTCTAAAACAAGCTATTTTCTCTAGCATAATATATATTGTGCTATTTTTTTCTTTGAATCCTTTTATTTCTCCGTGGTGGTAAAATATATATGAAAAGGCAAAAAAATTACTCCTTTTATTTCTAAAAAGAAAAAATTTAACAATAAACTAATGCATATATTCTAATGGGCTAGTCGCTAATCATAAAATAAAAGAGTTGAATGGGCCCGACCTACACAGGATTTTCCCATCAAGTAAAACAAATGAACATCATGGGTTTGTCATTCTAAAACAAGCTATTTTCTCTAGCATAATATATATTGTGCTATTATTTTATATCTTAGTGGCTAAAATATAATTTTTTTAAAAGTCTTTCAATGGTTCAACCTCGACCAACCCAATTAGTCCAATTTTTATCATTTCAAATATATATTATTTAATTATTTGATATCATAATGATTAAATTATGGCATATATTATAGGGAATCTTTTGGTATTTGCTAGTAAAAAACTAAACAGAAAGATCTATTTGGTTATTTTTAACATTAAAACGGTCCTAAACATTTTCAGTTTCCTTCCGAAATTCTATAGTTTTATTCCCGAATCAGTGATGTGCAAATGGCGAATTGCAGTCATCTCTTTTCTTTCATTATTTTTTATTTTCAAATAGAAAGTTTAAAAGTAAAGAATAATTAGAGTTTGGCATGGCTCGGTCAAACAGGCTGAATTTCAAGTTTTGGCCCGTTTTGATCAAGTCTAATTTATAATCACATGGTTCCCTAATACATGATAAAAATCTCAATCCAAACCAGCTTGGCAGGTGAGTCCGTGTTTACCAGCATTTTCTAGGGATACAGGAACGGTGGTTCCTATCCCAAATCGTGTTGTTCATTCTTGATTTCTTTAGATTTTATCATGGCTTGGCAAAAAACCAGAAAGCACAATGATGACAAGATGAAAGTTTTATAAAGCAAATTAATCTGCCAACGGGGCGAGTAAAAGCTAGCAACGATTGTGAGATGCTCATTTCCCGAAAATCCGCGGGATAGGCAATTTTTTATTCGATTTTCTGGAATTCAGTTTTTATAAAACTTACTCATCCTCATCATATTGCGAGAAACAATATTGTTTCATAAGGTAACAGGTACTTGATTTTGGTTCATAAGGCTGATTTAAGATTCGTTGCATCATTCATGTCTCTTTCCTACTGAAATTCACTATTTTTATCATGTGCTTCCCCAAAAAAACTATACAACAATAAGGTATACACCCCATTACATTATCAAATTTCATACCTCACCTTCCTCCGGCCAAATGGCCGGGGCACACGTGTTAGTATGATATTAATGGCAATAAAGTTTGTTACAAAGTTGCTCTCACAAAAGATATGTGTGGGCAATCACATGGCAATTTTATAAAGCCATCTTTTTTGCAATATAGATGTGAGGGATAATACTTTTGAATAGTACAGTTATAGCCAACTTTTCAAATAAATGGATGAATTTGGCCCGATATTTGAATTGACCGTCAAAACCGACGGTCAACAATTTACCCCGTCAGTGAGTCAGCAAGCTGTGCTGACTAGGCACACCACGTCACATTTATTTCTCAAACAAAAGAAAAAAAACAATATTATATTGAAGGGGTCACGAAGACCACCTGCCTCCTCCCCCCTTCCCCATGATAAACACCCACGGGTGCTTTTGATCAAAGCAACACAACAAACACACTCTCGAACGATAAGAATGGAAAAGGTAGAACTTCGCCACAATCAAGGTGTTTACTTGATTGATAAGAAGCTTGTTAAACGATTCTGGACTCCTCACAGAAAAGCTTGACAAGGGTTCTCGAATTAGCAACGGAATCCTCACAAAACTAACTCAAGGATTTGATTCTTGAGACACAACTCAAAGAACTTGAAACTCACGTAGGAGTAGTTTTTATTCAACTAAAACTTGGGTGATTTACAACGTGAAATTGAAAGCATTTAAAGACAATACAAACCTAATAGAACTAGGAAAAAATAATGGTAAAAACAAACTCTAAAAAAAAGTGCAAAATTCGGCCACAAACTCCCTTTCTTCAAGCACAAGCAAGCTGCCTTTTAGCACAAGCAAACTGTCCAAAAACAGTTTTCGTACTAACTTTGTGCCATTCGTTCGAGGCCTTCCCGAACTTCAATCTTTCATATAATTCCTTCCCTTTGTATATAAACATACCTAGTTTCATGTTGTGGAAGTCTTGGACTTGAATCATATCCATGCTCCTCGAATTAAGCTCCAAAGTAGGCTTCACAAAACAGTTTCCAGACAACCATTTTCTGGCAGTTTTCCAGTTTTGAGGTAGCAACTTTGAGGCCTTGGAAAAAAACCTTAATGACATCATCTGGATCCAAAAGCATACCATTGGAAAGCTGGAAACTTTATCTGCAATACAAGTCCTTGAACTCCAATTTCCATTGATCCATTCGGAAGATACAAGCTTCCAAAGTAGGCTACCTGAAACTGTTTCAACACTTGGCCAAAAATCAGAATTCTTCAAGTGAAATGAAATGACTTCTTTGGAAAGTAATTGTGAATTGTGGATTGATCCAATTGGAATCATATCACCCCATTTTCACCCTATCGAAGAATCCCTATTCCCCAGTCCTCCTCATTGCGTTCCCGACCAAGAACAAAGCAAGTGAGTGCCCGGCGATTCTTCCGTCGGCGTCGCCTTCCATCCGTTCTGCCTCCGCCTCTTCCGCCCCCGCCCGCTATCTCCGCCAGTCGTCTGCCTCGCCGCCCTTCATCCCTCGTCGCCCGCCATCTCCGGCATTCCTCGCCGCCTTTTGTCACTCGTTGTCGGCCATCATCTTCTCCTAACCTCGCCTCGTCGCAATCTTTCCATGCCTAACCATGTCATCTGCTAAAAAGGAGGTACAATCTTGAAGTTAATTAACACCCATATTGCCAGTATTGTTGAAGTTAATTAACATCGATTGTCCAAATGGTAGTTTGTACTCTACAAATTGACTTGCTTTGTTGTCATGTAGGATATTAAGAAGAGTTGTGATAATTTCAAGTGGTGTGATCGAAGAACATCAGCAAACGATTTCGAGGTTGATGGTTTGATGGAGGAGAACAAGTGGTTGGAGTCTATAATAGTTGAGTTGGAAGCTTAGATAGACGCTTTAACAGCACGATTTGAAGGTCATATTCCTGAAGTTGAAGAAAAGGTTGAGAAGAAGAAGAAACAAAAGTTCAATATAGCTGAAGAGTTAGCAAAAAATTGCAGTCTAAGTGCTTTAACCTGTCTTGAATTGCAGAATATGGAGCATACTATTTGTAAACTGCAGAGTAGGGTGAATAGTTGTTACATTGGCATTATACTGTTGTGTGTTTTAGTATTTGTCAGTTGGATTTAAGTAGCTAAACTGGTTGTAATCCAGCAAGTTGTATTCCTTGAAGATATGGATTGTGTCTATGAAAACTGTTTGAGGAAATAAGACACCCCAACAACCATTTCCCATCCGAAAATGTCATAAGCATGTTAACATCCTGTTTTTCCTTATACATGCATAGTACACTATTAAACAGACAAAATAAGGGACTACAAGCTCCCTAATACATAGCTATTCCATGTTCAAAAAGATAACATAAGGGAACCATCATCGGAGTGTCAAACGCATCGGCATCTATTGTGTATAAGGTTGAGTGATTGGGGGTTGTGTAGTCTTCATGAATGACTCGACAGAATCGCTTCAGTTCCATAGCCATAAAATTAGCATATACATTCCCTTCAAGAGCTTTCATCTTAGTAATGGCAGCCCTCCAATCAGCCTCATTAGTTGAATAAACAGCCTCTCAGTAAAGAGTTGTTGCAACATCCATTCTGTGTTTCGCTTTGACATGTAAAGCCTCAACCAACCCCTACGAGACATATAATTCAAAAAATAATATTAGAACCTAGTAAACGGTACTTGATATTATGCAAAAAGAGTATTAGAACCTATACCTTCTATTGATCGGATACTATTGTCCATCCATTGTCGTCTACTATGTGAAGTTGTTCTTGCAAAATACGGAGAAACCACATCCACGAGCTCCCATTTTCAGACTCGATTACTGCCCATGCTATTGGATACATATGGTTATTTTTCGTCCTTCCCAACAGCACTAAATAGGATTCTTTTTACCTCCCCTTTCAAGAAGCACCCATCAAAGCAGAAGAAAGGTCAGCAGCCCTCCAAGAAACCTCGACACAAGCTGGAAAATCCCACATAAAAGCGCTTAAAGAAAACCTTTTCGGCTCCTGGCTCCACGTCAACCTCTAGACGGAAGATTCTATTCTGTGGAAATCTTCTTCTAGAGTGCCATTGAGAATTCGTCTCGCTTCTATTCGAGCTAGGTAACAAGCTTTTCTTGAGACATCCAAATTGTACTTTCGTTGAATCTCAGCTGCCATGAGATTCACATCCCAATCTTGCTCAACTCTAAATCGATCCAGAAATTGAGTAGCTATCAATTTCGCAGTAGCTCCACGGATACGAAATGAACGAGGAAAATCTTGTGGTGGACCAACACCCTTCACCATAAACGTTTCTCTTTCCCCATACCAACTGGCATACACTCTCCATCCACACTTTTGGGCATAAACAGCCTCCTTCCTTCTATCACTACTCCGAACCCACCTTATATCAGCGCCAATTTCAATTGAATGCCTGGTTATAACATCTTGAAACTGCTTAGGACTGGAAAACCTCATATGTGTAGAAATGGCCAATGTTTTATGATCACAATTGTTTTTGTTACTTACGTTGGCTACATGCATTAGTTCTTCTTTCATGTTTTCTCCAATCCATGTCGCGTGAATTACTAGTTTTGGCTAATTGTATGTGTATGCTGGGTTTTTGGGACATTGATGAAACTAGGGAGTGGTGAATTGTTTATTTCTAAGTGGGGTTAATTGCAAGGATGGTCACTGGGTTTACTAAAATCGTTCATATTTGGTCACTGCAAATATTTAATTTCATTCATGGTCACTAAGATTAGTTCAATAGTTCAAGTTTGGTCACTCTCCGTTAGTCTCCGTTAGTTTTTGCTGATGTGGCAGTCAACTATTATAGTTGACCGTTAAATGAGTGACGTGGCCAATAAAAAATAATAAAATAATAAAATTTAAATATTTACAATTTCCACCTCATTTTACAACTATTAAAAAATAAAAATAAAACTTACCTCCTCCCAAAAAAATTCATTAATCGCTCCTCTTTCCAGCTGCCACCGACAGCCCCTCCCACTCTTACTCCCTCATCTGATGTCTACTTACCCTACTACTTGAGCCACCGGAGGGAACAGCCGCATCGAATCCGATAGAGCCGCGTGCAGGTAATCCAGCCCCTTCAATTCTTCGTACCCGAATTTGGTCCTCTTTCCGAGCTCCGACGACGCGAGGGCAGTTGATAGTTCGAAGGCGAAAAACAGAGGCACAAATTTCTCAGAGACATAGTCATCAGTTTCGTCCTCGCAGGGAAGGACACCACTTCCACAGCCCTCACTTGGTTCTTCTGGCTCGTCGCCCGGAACCCACGTGTCGCAAACCTTATCCGCAGCAAACCCTCCATCAATAAACCAGACGAAGAACAAGGGGAGCAGCTGAAAAATACCAAGAGGGACAAGATTGATAAGAAAGGAAGAGAAAGAAATGAAGCTTATATGGTCCCCTGAATTGACTACCAAAGCCTATCTCGATACTGTCAAAGCAGTAAGCCAGCCAAATTACTTCTTTCTGTAAGAATTGAATTATATATGTTTGGGGTTTTCCCTCAATTCTCGATTCTGGATGGCGATTTTTGATTCCTGGATTTTCGACAGTGTGGGGTTAGCCAGGAATCCGGCGTAGCAGAGCTGGTTTCGGCTATGGCGGCCGGCTGGAATGCCAAATTCATGGTGGAGACATGGTCTCGCGGCGGGCCACTAGCGACCAGCATCGGCCTCGCCGTCGCCAGCCGTCACTCCGGCGGGCGGAACGTGTGCGTGGTCCCCGACGAGAATTCCAGATCGGAGTATTTGCAAGCACTGCGTCAGGCTAGCGGTGGGAATTCGATTAATATTCTGCCGGCGGCCAATCAGGTGGTGGTGGGGGAACCGGAAGAGGTGATGCAAGGGCTGGAGGGGATCGATTTCCTTGTGGTAGATTCGCGGCGGAAGGACTTCGCCAGGGTGCTGAGAGCGGCGAAGCTTAGCGCCAGGGGAGCGGTGCTGGTGTGTAAGAACGCTAGTTCGAAGCAGGCGGCGAGCTTTCGGTGGAGGAGGTAAGTTTTATTTTTATTTTTATTTTTTAATAGTTGTAAAATGAGGTGGAAATTGTAAATATTTATATTTTATTATTTTATTATTGGCCACGTCACTCATTTAACGGTCAACTATAATAGTTGACTGCCACATCAGCAAAAACTAACGGAGACTAACGGAGAGTGACCAAACTTGAACTATTGAACTAATCTTAGTGACCATGAATGGAATTAAATATTTGCAGTGACCAAACATGAACGGTTTTAGTAAACCCAGTGACCATCCTTGCAATTAACCCTTTCTAAGTGGGAGAATATGAACTAATTTCTCACTCCTGCTTATTACTATCACACTTTCACTTCCTTTGTGTTCCACGAGGAATTTCAATATTCGGGTACAATAGGTGCAAATGAGCCAAGCTATGAATCGCTCGATTCGGGAAATTGTTTGAAACTCTGCTCGTTTTTCAATGAACCAAATTTGAGTTAAGAATTGTTCAGCTCATGAGACTCGCGAGCCAACTCGATTCAGTGGCTCGTATATCTAAACTCGTAAGCTTGATCAACATTGTTACAAGCGAGTAATCTCGAATAAAAGGTTATAAGTACTTAATCGATCTATTGATTATGAATTTACTTGTTTATAGCTCATAACTTTGTTAGATTATATATTTCACAATAAGTTGGTAATGACTTTCAGTACAATACCAAATATGTCTCATTTATAATTTGAAAGGAGAATTATTTATTATATATTGCTTAAATACTATTATTGTTAAATAACATGACCGGAGCTAGTTATAATTTATGAATTAAATATGATATCAACAGAGTATATAAGCGCGAGATAAATTAGTCGTGAAAATATTTACTATCTTTTATCTTTTCCATCATTATATTAATCAAATGTATTATGGTATCTAATTTACAAATAATTTTTTAGTTTATATTAGATGTTCAATCATTTAGAATCATATATGAGGTGAGCTTAAGGCAAGCTCGACTAGATCAAGCTCGTGAGCTCGTTAATAAGTCATACTCGAGTCGAGTTTAGGAGAAAGTTTTAGCAAACTAATAGGGTCAAACTCAACTCATTTTTTAATGAGTTGAACTAAATTCCATTCAAAGTTGGCTCAACTCTAATCATTTGCAACACTAACTGTGATTGTCCAGGATATCCACGGGATAGGGTATAGGTGTACCCGACACGTAACCCAACCTATTACCATCTTTTCTTTTTGTCATAACCTATTACCATCCTTGGTGGGTCTAGTTAAATGCATAATTTGATATGGACTCTAAAGTTTAAGTGGGGTCAGATCTACAAGATGAGAATAGAAGTTTTTTTTTGTTTTCCCAACTTTTCAATCTGTTTTTACTTTTTTGTTTTAACTTGGATTATAACTTCAACTTTGAAAATTTGTACCCAAAAGTGAGGAGTTCGTCGTGATCTATTATATTTACAAATTTATGGGGAAAAATTCGGGACCAAAAATATCACCCTCATATAGGGTGGTAAAAGATAGTATACGGTGATGAAATTTGGTAAGTAACAGTTAGTATATTCCGCTTGAAAATATAACCTACTGATCGATCTAGGATCATCTTTTATATATAGTTTGCTAGAGAATAGAGAGAAAAGGAGAGAGAAAACTAGTTGCGTCTGTTAGTCAACGGATACAAAGGAAAATTGCATAGTGATACCTACTCCTATGCAAATCATTACTAAGTAGTCCTTTCTTAATTTACATTCTATTACCTAAACTATAAAAATAACATTTTTATGTTGTTGTGATACTATAATATCCTCCCACAAACTAAACATGATCTTACACACATCCCACTGCACCTGATTTAGGTCTTGAAAAAAATCCACCATCATCCAAAATAAATACAATTTCAATTCTATTTACGAATGAAACTTGATAGGTTCAGAGTATCAAATTTTGAATCTTCTTCAAATGACTATGGTAGCCAATGCTTACAAAACACAAAATCAAACTTCTTATTATGCTATAATTGAACTACTTATATAGTGAGACAATATCCTAGCCACAGAAGATCAAAGAACTATTTTCATAGCTATCAAAGAACTATTTTCATGGCCATGAAATCTCGAGTGAGGACGTCTATGTTCTCTCCTTGAATTTTCAATAATGACAGGAGACCAACATCATTCAATCTTTGTCTCGGTTGTGCTCTCTGTCCTTGGTACTAGTTGAAGTCCCGCCAGTTTAGCTCTCCTTGTTGATAGACAAGCATTGCATCCCATCTTGCTATCTTCATGGAACTAGGAATCCCGAGGGAAACAGGAGGAAGGGATATAGGCGAGCTTCATGTATATCCTCTAGAATCTCCAAACTATTGTCAGTCTCCGTCACCTCGAACTCTAGTGGCAGCTGTCCATTTCTTCTCCTTGATCTCCCGCCATCCATAGATAGCCTTCCTCTAGTTGACTCAAGGATCTCCTAGCAAAGAGGAAGTGTGAACTCGAATTCCTAAAAGAATCCTCCTTCACAATCATGATTGTGGACTCCCTCATGTTGAGTCATGCATTGACTCGCACATACTACACCGTGAATTAAATCTTGACTAGAGCCCAAGTATAAACTCTATTCGGGTGCAGTATAGGCAAGCAATTTTAATTGACAAACCCGGGCTGATCCATGTACCCCTACTTCGATCACTTAAGTTGTTATGTAGCAAGCAGTTTGGGTTTTAAAATTAAGAAAACTACAAATGAAAACAAGCAAACAAAGTAAATTGTGGAGAATTCTATATGAGAGAACTTCACTTGAGTGTTGCTCCCCCTATTCTCATGTTAAGAAACAATGAACGTAACTTTAGAGTGAAGGACATGTTCATATACCGTGAGGCAGGTGCAACTAGTTAGGAAACCCTCACTCTCTTAGTAGATCAATTAAGGATTGCAACTATAATCTAGGTAACCTAGCTCTCTTAACCGATCAACTAAGAACTGCAAGAACAAATCCCTCGAAATTAATCCAGACGGCCGAGAGAGACCAATCAAGCTAGAATCATGGTTCTAACTCGATACTTGAGGTAGAAGTGGTTACCCAAGTGGCTAGGAGATCAAGCTCCCTATGGGCCAAAGGAGATTTCCACCTTCTAGGTCAAATTGACCAAATAATGAGTTAAAGCTAGCAACACTCAATCATTTATGATTAATACCTCAAATATTATATAAAACACACAACCAACAAGGATAGATACAAGTTCTTACATCCTAACACACATCTAGACTGGGGTTCGCAATACCCAAGTGAGAAGGAGAGCTACTCCATAGGTAGGCAAGGATATACAACAAAGAAAAGAGAAAGAACCATAGAGTGATGTTTATCTTCCTTCCTTGTTCTTCACTTTCTCCCAAGTTCCAGCCTCTCTTTCTCTCTCTCAACAGCCTTCTACATATACAGCATGACAGTCAAGTACACGGTCATCATTTCATGGCCATGACATTGAAATTCAGACCGTGACATCGAACAAAAACGCAGGTCACTAGTGACGTTTTGGTCCAACATCATGGTCACTGAACAATTGTCACGGTCTGACGACCGTGACAATCTTCAAACCCGCGAGATGCGCCAAATGTCCTGTTTCCCAACGATCTTCATGCCCAAAGGTCAATTGTCACGATCTAGTGACCGTGACAATCACCCCCAAACCGTGATTTGTGCTCTTCTGCATTTTTTGGCGCTTTTCGACTCCAATTATTATGAAACTCGTCCTTGACCCTTGCACACATGCTAAGATCTGAAATGTACCAAAAATAGCACAACCTAGCATAAAATAGGTCAATGGACGATGAAATGCAAAGTCAGACTATCAAGAAATGAGGGGTAAAATGTGTGTAATTAGCCCGAATCATGCATGTCATTGTGGTGCTAGAGGCTCTGGATCTACTCTAGGCGGACAAGGATGCCTTAGCCCTCTTAATGAAGAAGCGCCATAATCTCCTTCCTTATTCTTATTCCTTCCTAACCATGAGAAGGAACTCAACATTTTCCTGTGCAAAAAGAAGCTAAGTTATTATAGATCATAGTGGATAACCCCACACTTTAAGGTCATGGCTTCTTTCAGAAGCTAATCATATAGCTTCTCAATTGTGTATTAACAGAAAAGTACTCCATATACTTCATTCATCATGTAAGCTCAAAAATATAGAAAGTATGGTAGGACAAAATGTAGAAGTAACATGAAGCACATATCTTTAAAATCTTAAAATATTTGAAAGCTCCAAGTTATAAGATTAGGCAAAGGGCGATGAGTTGGCACAAGTAAAATGACATGCATTCGATCCAACATAGTAATGAACTTGGAACTAGCAATGTCCTCTTCCCATTGATTGGTTTTTCCACTTTGGTGGCGACAAAACTGCAAATGCACAGTGTCGTACAAGTAATAAAGTGTAAGCAAACTTATCGTTCTCTAGGGGATTGGTGAAATTCAATAATTATCAAATTTTGTTCAAGAAATTATAGATATTGCAAAGGTTGTAATCAAGTGATGAGTTACAGAATTACTGGATTTAACAACTCAGGAAATGAAATTTTTGGAGAAATTATCTTTGGAGAGTTCCGGGGGAAACACAAGATTCTACAATTTACCTCGGTAATTTTAATTATCCTTGTCAATCAATTTAATCCATATTTCTAAAGTCGGGATACCTTTAAATTGATAGCTATCTCTATCGAGAATTACCACGTATTAACTAATTAAGACAATTTCTACTATCGTAGTTAACTGAATTAATTAATTAGCCTTAAGAACGATATCCCTAAAATGACTGCATAATTCACAATTTAATCCACTATCGCTTCGATAGACAATTATGTCGTGTGAAATGTGTTCGGTTATGCTTTCACTATCGTTATTAACCTAGAAAACTACAAAACATTATGAAGGTGGCCAATCAACACAAAGCGTTAAACAATTTCACACGATAGAAAATGGAGGAAAAACTAGTCGTGATTAAAACATTGAGGCTAGATAATGAAATCCATAAGTTTCCCCCAGAAATTGGGGGGATTAGTTCATGATGAAAAGAAAGAACATAAACATGATAATGTTCAACATCACAACTAATTACCTAAACAAAGGAGTAGAGAAAGTATTAAGTGTTGAACTTAATCCCCAACTTACAAGAGTCTTCCTTTCTTCAAAATGCTCAACTCCAAAGTGTGTCAAAGTGAGCTCTCTCCTTTTATTTTTTCTCTCCAAAATCTGTCTCCAAAAGTGTCTACTAAGCTCCCTAGTTGCTGCCCCTTTTAAATCCATTTTCTGCAGATTTAATCCCACAAAACAAGGCAATTGCAGATCCCATTTCCAAGAGAAGGCTGCTGCCAGCTTAAGTCTCTCTCCTTGCATTTATTTTTCTGCATCTTTTATCAATTGGTGAGCCACCAAACCCATTTGCTCACTTCAAGAAAACTGATCCAATTCCAATGATTTTTGAGGCTGCTGACGGTTGAGTGAAGATTCCAACCAACAATAATTCGATTTGGGTCTTTATTGGTTTGGTGTCCTGCTGGACGTTTGCCATTGCACCTGCATTCGTCCACTGCACTTTGGTTTGTTCACAATCTTAGCTTCAATCTGCGTTAAATCATTGCATGTCTTGGTAATGACATTAGGGTAATTCCATGGTCAATATGAACTAATTTAGAGTAATTTAAACACATACATACATACATAAGGATCAATCATTTATGCACATAATACATGTATGTTTATGAAGTTATCACAACCCCACACTTAGCATTTGCTTGTCGCTAAGCAAAAGAGAGAAATGATTGAAAGAGAAGCAAATAAACATACAACTAAGACTCCTATACTCAAATAAAAGACACACTACTCCTAAGACTCGACTAATAACATCGTTGCTTGAGTGACGGTATGACTAGCTGTGGACCTACTATGCTTTGATGTAGACATCTATGTATATATACACTATCGTAAAATTTCACCTTTCCATGCATACCTAGGCTTGCAAGTTAGATTACACTCCATCACATGATGTACCCTACACAAAGAATAAACACACTAATAGTGAATTGTGCCAAAACTCATTTAAACAAAGAGTAAGGGAAGTTAAGAGTAAAAGCATGACATCTAGATTTCCTCACTAGAAATGTGTATTTCGCTCAATCACACAAGTGTTTAAAGATTGGTGTTTACACTCAAGTTTTCCATTACTAGTGCTTACCTGAATCTTGTTCTTCAACCACTATTGGACCGATCAGTACAAACACAAGCATATCAAGATGACAATGTTTAGAGGAGGGAAATGGTGATCCTCACGAGGAATGAGCTACAAAGGTGGACTCAAATCAAGAACTATCTAATATCGAGGCCTTGAACAAATGAAAAATGCATAACATAAGCAACTAGAACTATACAACAAGGGAAGAACATTGATTCCCAAAGATGATTCATCGATCTTTATTTATTCGTCTCCCTTTTTAACTTTCACTTTCTCTTTTTCCTTTTTTTAATTATTTTTTTAAACTTGATTTCTTTTTCTTTTTTTGGATGAGACTAAAAGACACTACATTGATGATCAATACTTTTTTTATAAGTAGTAGAAGACAAAATGATGCAATAGAAGGTACAGTTGTCGAATGCCTATGTAGTGTCAAACTGCAGACTGCAATGGCAAAATGCTTCTCTCAACTATAGCTACTATAGCTTCAACTACTACCTTAGAACATCAACTTTATTTACAAAACCATGAAAATGAAAATGGGTCACTATGATCATACAAAAGACCTCATTCCTCGTGAGAAGGGTTCAATGGGGGATAGAAGAAAGGGGTAAATGTGAAGGTGAAGGTGTGATTGAGTTGAAAAACAAGGCAAAGTCTCAAAGGGGTTGATCCTAGTTGTCAATGATAGGGTAGGCTTTTTGGCTCGAGTTGCACTAATTGTCTCTATCGTTTATGCTTGCATATATACAACACAGTCCATGCGTGGTTTTGATCAAGCTTACCGAGACATAAAGCAATGAAAAACTTCACACAATATGAAATTGACTTTGAAGGTTCAAACTCACGGCTACTAGATGTCATACCCTACTCGATACATATTATACTCAATTTCACCTAAGTTCGGGCACAATTCAATTCTAGTGGGTAAAATTTAATATGAAGGTACATCATGTGAAACAGGCAATCCTACTTCAAGCACAAGTTATGCATTTCAAGGTTAACTTGGGATAACCAGAAGGCAGATTCATACACCGAAGCATAATAAGTTCAAAAACCATTCACACAATCATTTCAAGCAACAACATTATACCCTATCAAGTTCAAGACACAACACATCAAACAAAGTAGAAATGACTCACATTCACCAAGCATTATATATAAGTACATACTCTAAAACGAAACTAAAACTCTCCACCCCACACTTAGTATGGAACATTGTCCCTAATGTTCAAAACAAGTTTTTAAGCATGCAAACACAAAAAATAAAAGTAAATAAAGGTAAAGAAGAAAAACCTTGGGACAAGTTGTATACGAGTGAGGTGAGCAGTGGTGGGGGGAGAAGTACCCCGACGATGATAGGCCGGCTTGAATGCTTGTTGGTGGGGAACCTCAGCTTGAATATTGATAAGTTTTTGTGCGGGCAACAGAACCATTTAAAAATCTAGAATTTGGCGCAAAAATGAGGAAGGGGAATGCATGGAGAAATTTGTTGGATTTGATGAAGTGGATTGTAGAATGATGTCGGTAGAGGTTGTGAGTTTGGTGAAATTTTTAGTAGAAAGAAGTAGAAGAACCAAGAGGAAAAGAAAGGGGGGAAACGACTCTTAGAGTGAGAAACTCTCCCTTCTCTTTTTATATTATTTTTTTTCAATTTTTGTTTTATAAAATAAAGGTAAGAAAATGCTTTATGATTCTTCATTCTTCTTCCTGATTTCTTTTTCAACCTTTCAAGTCCATCAGTGTTGCATTCCACCACACACTGCATTTCTCCACCACACAAAATATTTCTCCACTGCACATTTTTACCAAAGCATTCTGCCAATGCACCTATAAAATTGGAAAAATACCTTCCTCAATGATTTTGAGCTCAAATTTTATGGAGATCCTTCAAACATCCTAAAAGGTTACATTATGAAAAAAAAAAAATTTGCAAGAAAAACAAACCTCTGGTTGCCTCCCAAGAAGCGCTTGTTTAACGTCTCGAGCTTGACATTTATGCCACTTTCAACCGATGGGAATTGAGAGATATCCAGAATACCCCCCCCCCCCAAACATTGATAGAAAGCACAACCACGATCTAACATTTGAGCTACTTCGGCTGAGCCAGGGGTACGAAGCATTGGGGGTAACCTTTCTAGCATGGTTGTTTGGTCCACCGATGAGGCGTAGGTGATGTTGAAGTGCCTCAAGCAAGTACTCTTCTTGCTTAAAAGTTTGTGAAGAAGGAATAGCAACAAGAAGATCAAAATCCTTACCCAAATATTTTGGCTTTAGATAATCTGGTAAAGATTCATGCCCTTCCTTTGATTTGTCCTCCTGGGATAACAACTTTTGTGATGGCTCTTTTACTTGTCCAGTGTCATTCCCTTTCAAGTATAGTACCTCTCCCAATTCTTCAACATGGGACATAGGAATTTTTTGCATAACCTTGTGAGAGGAAAATGTACTTTTCCTTTCTTGGACATTACTTTCGGAGGTATCAAAACACTCATAATTATGATTAAATTGAAAGACATTGGAAATTACCTCCTCTTTACCTACTCTGAAGGTCAATTTACCTCTTCTTACATTAATGAGTGCATCGCCAGTGGCTAAGAATGGTCTTCCAAAAATGAGGGGAACATCTTGGTCTTCTTCCATCTCCAAGACAACAAAGTCTACCGGAAATATGAATTTCCCCACCTTGACCAATACATTCTCTACTATTCCATTTGGTACCTTCATGGAACGGTCAGCCAACTGAATAGTGATATGAGTGGGCTTTAAAGAACTCTTCAATCCCAACTTCTTGATACTGAAAAAGGCATCACGTTAACCGCCGCTCCAAGATCACAAAGCGAATGATCAAACTCTTTGCCACCAATAATACAAGGGATAGTAAAACTTCCTGGATCGTCCCTTTTATCTGAAACTTTATTTTGAATCACAACATTACATTCAGAGTTAAGGGTTACCTTCTCAATGTCAGCCCACTTACGCTTATTAGTAAGCAACTCCTTCAAGATCTTTGCATAAGTAGGCATTTGCTCCAACGCCTCGGCCAATGGTATGTTGATATGGAGTTGTTTGAAGAGGTTGAGGAATTTCTTGTAAATTGGATCATCTTGGCGCTTCATCAACATTTGAGGGAAAGTTGCAGGGGGTTAATAAGGCTTGACTCCTTCATCTTTGAATTTTTCATGTTTTGGAGGTGTAGTTGACGAATGCATGTGCAGTGGCAAAGTGCCTGCATTTTGACCCTTCACATCAGTCTCTAAATTTTCTGCAGTAGAATTTTCAGCACCTTCCTTGGCTTGTGATGAATTTTGGATCTTTGGGGTTGTCTCCTTTAGCTCTTTTCCACTCTTTAATGTTATGGAACATACATCCCTTGTCTTCCTCTCTATATTGCTTTGGGAAGTTCCCGATATGAGATCTTGAATATTTGCTAGAATTTGACTCATTTGACTCATTTGCACCCCCATTCTAAGTATGGATGTCTTCATAGTGTTGTTGAACACCTTTTGTTCTTCAAGTTGATTGGTGGTGTGAGCAACAAATTCATCTAGCCCCTTCATGTTGTTCTCCATCTTCTTCATGTGTGAAAATATGAGCTCTTCAAACGCGGGCTTCTTCTCTTCTAGAGGTTCTTGAGGTGGAAATCTAGGAGGTGCATTGTTGCTTCGAGCTCCAACATTGTTGTTGGACCATGAGAAGTTGGGATGGTCACGCCATCCATAATTGTAGGTGTTGGAGTATGCACCACCTTGATTTATTTGGTTGTTCATATAGTTGACCTCTCTTGATTGTGTAGCTCCCAACATACACTTCTTCTCAAAGATTTCAAACATTGAATCCAACTTGGCTTCTAGTCGAGCTTCCAAGCTGGTAAACTAGTCTACTTCATGGATACCTCCTCTCCTTCGAGAACTCTTCTCTCCACCCCACTCATCTTCATTTAGGCATATTCTTTCAACAAGGTTGTAGGCAGCTCCGGGCTCCATGGCTGTAAATCCTCCACCAGATGCATGGTTCAATGCTTCTCTAAATACTCTCTTTATCCCATCAAAGAAAATAGAGATAACAGTCCATTATTCTAGACCATGGCTTGGGCATTTGAGAAGTAGCTCTTTGTAACTCTCCCAAGCTTCACTTAGACTCTCACCATCAATTTGCTCGAAATCTACAATGTTCTTTTGTCGCTTCATCGCCTTGGATGGTGGAAAGTACTTATCAATGAAAGCTTTTTCTAGTTGCGCCCACGTGGTGATAGATCATGGAGTAAGATTCTCATACCAATGGCTCGCTAGTCCCAATAGAGAGAATGAAAACATCCGCAGCCTAATTGCATCATCTGACACGCCAGGATTCTTCATGGTGTCACATATATTGCAGAATCTCCTGAGATGATCATGTGGATCATCAGTAGTCACACCAGAGAAAGTATATCCACTAGTAATCATGTGGATGAATGATGGTGTGATTCCCAAATTTTCTTCAGGAGCAGGAAGGACAACACTGGAAGCTCGGGCTCCGGTTCTTTTGTTCAGCTTGCCCTGTATGGTACGATCTTCAGGTGGATCATCTCTCCTCTCGTGGTGGTGATGGTAGTGGTTGATATTTTGGTTGGTGTTGTTGCCATTGATCGCTCCCTCCTCCATGTTGTCTATTGGTGAAGAGGTGGAACTCTCAATTTGATAGCCTTTTGGTGAGGTAGGTGCCGATTTGGTTGTTTTGGCTCTCCCTACCCTTGCCTGTTTTCTGTTGTACTTATAGGCCTTCTCGATTTCGTGAATAAGTGGCAGCAACTCCTTAGCCTCACTCCTTCGCATAAGCAAAGAAGAAATTTCCTGAAACTTTTTCTGCACACTAAAACACAAATCAAAACAGTTCACTCCAACAAATTTAATTAAAATTGAATTTTGGCAACCCGGTAGCGACGCCAAAAACTTGGTGGTGACAAAACTGCAAGTGCACAGTGTCGTACAAGTAATAGCTATCTCTACAGTCGGGATACCTTTAAACTGATAGCTATCTCTATCGAGAATTACCACATACTAACTAATTAAGACAATTTCTACAATCGTAGTTAATTAAATTAATTAATTAGCCTTAAGAACAATACCCCTAAAATGACTTCATAATTCCCTATTTAATCCACTATCGCTTCGATAGGAAATTATCTCGTGTGAAATGCGTTCGGTTACTAGGCTTTCACTATCGTTATTAACCTAGAAAACTACAAATCATTGTGAAGGTGGTCAATCAACACAAAGCGTTAAAAAATTTCACACGATAGAAAATGGAGGAAAAACTAGTCGTGATTAAAACATCGAGGCTAGATAATGAAATCCATAAGTTTCCCCCAGAAATTGGTGGATTAGTTCATGATGAAAAGAAAAATCATAAACATGATACTGTTCAACATCACAACTTATTACCTAAACAAAGGAGTAGAGAAAGTACTAAGTGTTGAAGTTAATCTCCAACTTACAAGAGTCTTCCTTTCTTCAAAATGCTCAACTCCAAAGTGTGTCAAAGTGAGCTCTCTACTTTTATTTTTCTCTCCAAAATCTGTCTCCAAAAGTGTCTACAAGCTCCCTAGTTGCTGCCCCTTTTAAATTCATTTTCTGCAGATTTAATCCCACAAAACAAGGCAATTGCAGATCCCATTTCCAAGAGAAGGCTGCTGCCAGCTTAAGTCTCTCTCTTACATTTATTTTTCTGCATCTTTTTATCAATTGGTGAGCCACCAAACCCATTTGCTCACTTCAAGAAAACTGATCCAATTCCAATGATTTCTGAGGCTGCTGACGGTTGAGAGAAGATTCCAACCAACAATAATTTGATTTGGGTCTTTATTGGTTTGGCGTCCTGCTGGACGTTTGCCACTGCACCTGCATTCGTCCACTACACTTTGCTTGGTTCACAATCTTAGTTTCAATCTTCGTTAAATCGCTGCATGTCTTGGTAATGACATTAGGTTCATTCCATGGTCAATTTGAACTAATTTAGAGCAATATAAACACATACATACATAAGGATCAATCATTTATGCACATAATACATGTATGTTTATGAAGCTTATCACACTTTATGTAAGAGTTTCCTTTCGTGCAGGGTTACTTCTCCATTAATAGCATCAATTCTTGCTCCAGCAGTGGCTAGGAATGGACTTCCAAAGAGGGTTGAATAGTTTTTTGCTTATCTCATGTCAAGCACGATGTAGTCGGGGGAAAAAATGACCGGACCCACTTGAGTGCTTAGGCCTCGAACAATCCCAAGAGTTTTATATGGTGTGTTGTTGGTTAGCATGATCTATGTATTGGCGTACTCCGTGATGGATAGTCTCGTTTCCATGAGACATGTGATGGCGATATGCACATGATCCTTCTTTGCTTCATAGACTAGGACAAATTTTGCATAACCCCAAGAGGTTTTCTTGATCGTAGTCTCCTTCTCTTTAGCCATGAGATCTTCTTCCATGAAAATCTCCAGATTTCCTTTGAGATGTTCTGTTGAAATCATCTTCTCCGATATTGGCACTGCCACTTCTGCCCATCCAAAAGCTTCTATCAGATTTCTGAAGAGAGATGGATAGTCGGCGAGGCCATTGAGCATAGGGTATTCGAGGTTGGTTGAATATTTGATAGGGATCATAACTACCTTGTTGAGGTGTTGATTGATAGCCTTGATTTATATAATTGACATCAGATGTCCTTGCCCTTTATGGCTATAATAGTCGAAAGGACAGGATGGCACTGGTCCTTTCTTTAGCTCCATTAAAGACCTCATTAGTTGTTGGGTCATCTCTTTTAATGGTTTCATTGTTGATGGATGCTTGGACCAGTTCTTTGAATTCTTTGCTAGTGTGGCAAAATGTTCCTAGCATTGTACTCGCGTCATTGCTATGAAATCTCCATTGGTCGACTGGTTTACCATTATCGGGGTGTTTAGATCAAGGCCTTTGAAGAAATACTTTGCAATCTGCTCTGGTGTGAATCCATGAACGGGGGCATGCTTTGATATACTCCTTCGTATCATGTTGAACTGTCTTGTTCCGAAGATATTAGCTTTCCTTGTAGTCTCTGAATATATGAAGGTGATTCTACACAATATTGTTGAAGCAAGGACAAAACAGGGTTGCGGCGTTTCTTCTATGATGGAGCCTCTTATTTGTATTAATCTTGTCCAAGCATGCAAGTCAAATAAAGTGTCTTACCCTTTCAGGAACAAGTAACTTCCGTATCATTTTCGATGGATGTTGGGAGTGGGAACCTGTGGAATCTTGGGATGGGTGTGCGGTTGTATAAGCTGATTTTGCTGAGAAGTTGCCATTTGAGGTTGCGCTCCATAATAGTTTATCTTCATCTTGTGATGGAGTATCAACGATGGTGTGATTTCGTATCTAACTTTCGTGGGCAAGATAGCTTTAAATTTTGAAGTGATCCATCTCCCCTCTCCGTCAATAAAGTAATCCACTTTTTTGTTCAACATGTCGTCTTGAATGTTTGAGGTTTTCACTTGGATTAAAGGTACCTGCAAAACCCAAACATTAGTCTAGAATTTGTTTCCTTTTATTAATTCTAAGCCAAGTAAAAGAACTTCCCTGATGCTTTTGCAGGATATCGAGGTTCTCCTTTTGCTTGCAATATTTGGCATGAAGTACTCTTGCCCAAAGTGAATCCTTCTCTCGTATAAGTCTCCATCCTGTTTTTTCTAGCATTACTAGATTGGTGTAGTGAGTCGATCGAATTCCAACTCTTCCTTGAGACTTCGATTCTTTCCGCTTATCCCATGAGAAAAGATGCATCTTCTCATGACCTTCTTAATCTTCCCCAATGAAGTCTCTGTTACAACAATCAATAGCACAATAGGTAGATGAAGGTAGGAATTTTGCGTGCATAGGATAAATAGGGATGGTGGTAGATATAAATTTCACCATGGTAATTCTGGCCGCAAGGGATAATCATTGATATTTATATGGAAGTAACTTCTTTTGGATTCTTAGTGCGAGCTCATTGTAGCAACCTTTTTTACTCCCCGGTTAATGGCTTAGACTCCGAGGTACCTTCCAATATTAATTGTCAAAGGGATGCCAACCCTACTGCTTAAAGTGATTGCTTTGTCTTTTCTCACAGTTGGAGAAATGTAGAGAGCAGATTTTGTGAGGTTGTCACGTTGTCCATAACTGGAGCTAAAGTCCTCTTAGCAACTTTTTAAGACCTGAATTTGGCTCAGCTTTGCCTTTGCAAATAAAACCATATCATCTGAAAAAAGAGGTGGGAAATTCCTTGACCTCAAACACAAAGTTTTAGGGGTTTCCAATGTTTGTCAGAAATTGTTTGGTTAATCCAATGGGAGAGCATTTCAATGCAAAGAAGAAGAAAAAAGATAGGGGAAGAGGGTCTCCCTGTTGGACTCCTCTGATGGGAGGATAGGCTAGAAATTTTGATATTCCAATTGAGCTGCATTATGTTGTTCTGCACAGAATACATAATTTGGGAAATCCACGAGTTGGGGAGGCCGACTTCCTTGAGAATGTCTTGGAGTAAGTCCCATTTCAATTTATTATATGCTATCTGCAAATCAATTTTGATGATTAATCCACCTTTTCGTCATTTCTTCTTTCTCAAGGAATAGAGGAATTCCTACATGATTATGATGTTGTCAATGGTTTGTCTGCCAGGGATGAAGTTGCTCCAGGTAGGAGAGCTCAGTTTGTGCATACTCAGTGATAGTTAATGATGGCTTTAGTGATTGCTTTCATGCTGACATATTGAGGCAGATGGGACGCAATTGAGTAACTGATTCTGGATAGCCAACTTTGGGGATGAGGACCATTATGGAGTCAATGACTATTTCATGTAGATGCCCCCGTCTCGAAGAATTTAAGTGCCATGCTTGTTAGTGCCTTTCTCACCACTGGCCAATTGTATTGGTAGAATACTGCTCGATATCCATCTAGACCAGGTGCCTGTAATGGCTTCATTTCATGGATTACTTTGTGTATATCTCCAATACCAAAAGGTTGAAGGAAGAGAGTCAAATCTTCATGTTTGAGCTGGGGAAAGCTCCATTTTGCATAAGGTCTGAGTAATCGGTGGAAGTATGACGCATTTCTTTCGCCAAACATCAGGGTCGACCCTAAGGGTGTGCCAGCCGGCCCTCGGCACAGGGCCACCAAATTCTGGGGACCTCCGCCCTTCGATAATAAATTTAAAATGATAGAAAATGTATGAATTGGATTTTGATTATGGGTCTAAAACAATAATAAAAAAATTTAAGTTCGGAGGTTAAAGGAACGAACGAATCACATGAGGCGAATACTTGTTTTCTTATTAAAAAATTTTCAACCCATATAACATAACTTATTTTGTGTCGTGTGTTTCCTAAATAGAACAAAAGAGGTAATTGATGATGCCTCATTATTATTATTATTAAATTTGTTGCTTTAACTTTCTTTATTTTCAGCTTTCCAAAGGGGAAAAGAATCAAATTTCATCAATTAATCTGCTTTTACTACCAAGGCAATTATGCTAAATTAATTAAATAATTCACATTGATTTATTAAACGTTAACCAAAATAATTATGCACAAGTCACCTACAGTATAAAGGAAAAAAATAACTAAATCAATAATAAATATTTTGACATTATTTGATATGACTAATTCTTGTGGTAAAGCTACATATTTTTTTCACTATTCAGCGTATTTATACGATTTTTTTATAAAATTTTAATCTTTTAGAAACTTGTCAATTGTTTTTCTAATGCAAGCATATTTTATAGAATTTTATTAACTATGTATGTGATTGTTGCTACAGCATGAAGAAGCTTTTTGAAGTCTTATATTAAATTTTAGGGCCACATTTTAAATTTTTAAACAGGGTCTCCGAATATCGTGGGTCGGTCCTGCCAAACATAGCTATTTTTCTCTTGCTTTTTGATACCATAACATCTCCTCTTACTCTAGGATTTTATCCAAATCTTTTTCTAATTTAGCCAACAGTTTTGTGAGTCCGGCAAAGAAAGAGTAGTTAAGCGAGATTGGATTCCACTTATCCTGGAAAGCAGTCGTCGTTTTTGTGAGTGAGTATTTCCAAAATGGTGTTTTTTCCACGGTTTAGCTTCTTAGATAAATTAGCTATGGCAACGGGGAGAGGGGCTTGTTGATCCCATGTACTAGACTACTAGCAATGAAATTTTGAAAATTGTGATGATAGAGCCACATGGCGTCAAACTTCAAAAAATTAGAGGAGAAGGAAGAGACTCCTTGTCCAAAAATGCTTTACTAAGAACTGTGATGATAGCGATACCTAAATCGATATGATCATTATTATCTAGTACAAAGAGCGCAGACTAGCTACGGAGCTTGGATACCCTAATTCATATTCTAGTACATAAACTATAAACATAACATTTTTATGTTGTTGCGATATTTTTTTTTTTTTTTTTTGGGTGAGATTGTGATAACTGAATATTTCTCATCTGTTATTCTATGCATTTTTATTATGGTACATATTTTTGAAGAAAAATAATAACTGAATTGAAAGGCAGACCGAGTGAGAGGGGCATTGGGTTTGAAGCAATCCCCTTGATGAGTGCTGAAATGCGCGCATACCCATGTGAGTTTCGGGTTTGAGGAATTAAATGTGTTAGCTTGCTTCATAACCCAGAAAAAAAATTGTATGAAAACGATGTACATGAAGAAGAAGCAAATTTTTTATATATATGTGATTTAAAAAAATGCTTTTATGGGGGTGGGGGGTATTTTAATAATCATTCTTTAGCTGTGAGCAGCTTCTATTCTGGAATCTTGAATGCTGCGTTGCTGCCTTTCATCTTCATAATGATTTCTTGTTTGTCAGCTTCCTCAAAGCACACGCACACAGATCCAAAACCTGGATTTCTGGAGCGGGTTTTGACTCCTATTTCTGGTTTGTGTTCTCTTTGTATGTTTAATGCATGCCACAAAATTACTCGAATGCCCCCATTGTCCGCCAACCATCACTTTTGCATAGACCTGGCAATCGGGTCGGGTTGGGTAATTTCGGGTTGGGAACTCCGGTTACGGGTCGGGTCATGTTTGATTAGCTTATTTTGGGTCAAATATTGATCCAACCCATTCGGTTTCGGGTCGGGTTACAGGTCATTTCGGGTTATGAGCGTTCTTAGAAACAATATCAAACATGCTTCATATTTTCTTAAAGAACACAAATTTTCACATATGCATGACTATAGTTTACCTAATACATGTCAATAAACATATTCTCAAATCCTCCCACGCTAATGAAATGAAATATAAATTGAACAAATCGTCAAAAAACAATCACAAGAGTAATACTACTACAAGAAACACATGATATTTGATTATCCTTAAACTCCAAACATTTCATTCAAATCCTTGTGATTTTTTTAAACATCTCACCAATTTATTAGTGATTTTATCATATTTTGGGATCAATATATTAAATATAACGGGTCTAACGGGTCGACCCACTAACCCACCCAACCCGACCCAAAAAATCACGGGTTATCGAGTTCGGATCATTCGGATTTCAGGTTACAAAATTTTCTAATTTTCGAGCGTTTTCGGGTCGAGTTGTAATTTGCCAGATCTAGTTTTGCTGAAAATTGTAGGGTAAAGTCCATGTTTGGTCAATAGGTTTACTAAAAAGTGTCATGCTTAGTCATTAAAAATATTTAATTTTAATATTAGTCGCTCAAATTAATCAAAAAGTTCATACGTGGTCACTCGAATTAGTCAAATAGTTCGTGCTTAATCACGAATTAGTCAAACAATCCATATTTGGTCACTCAAATTACTCAAACAATCCATCGCAAGATTACCAAACCTGGATCGTTTGAACCACTCGAGTGACCAAACATGGATTGTTTGATTAATTCGAGTGACCAACATTGGAATTTAATATTTCTTGTGACTAAACACGACACTTTTCAGTAAACCAGTGACCAAACATGAAAATTATCCAAAAATTGCCAATTTCGCTATGGTACACACACAGATATCTGTGTGCACCAACTCACAGCCCAGGGAGAGGGCCACGTCGCCCACGCCAGAAAAGGACGGCCAGGATTGAGCGGCTGGGACACGGGCTCGGGGAAGGGGACGAGCCGTTCTTCAGCTGTGGGGAAGCCGAGCTGAAGGTGGTGGTGGGGCCGACGAGTGAGAGATGGGTGGGGTCTGGGCCAATTTTTGGGTGTTTTGGCGGGATTGTTGGCGAAAAGGCCAGCCCCAAAAAACTGTTTCATTAATTCCACTCACCTACCAACCTCTCTCTATCAATCTCACAGCTCTCTTCTTCTTCTTCTTCCTCATCTCTTCTCTTCGTCCGCCTTGCCGCCATTGAAGACGAGCACCGAGAGAAAAACGCAAGAAGGGGCGGTCTGGTGCAAGATCGGTCTTTCGAAGAGAAGAAGGAGATGCAAGAAAGGGAAGATAGTGTGTCGAAGATGGGGGATGATGTCGAAGGAGATTTCGCATCAAAAGAGGAGGTCCACCTTGAAGATCTATCGACTGAAAACAATAAAGGTTATGTCGAAGGAGACAGACCAGAAGATGAGGACCTTGCTGATACCATCCTTAAAGCGGATGGTTCATCTGATGGTTTGTGGGGCTCGCAAGAGTGGATGGCCGCAGTTGATGAAATAGAAGGGGGTATGTGAAGACCAAAAAAAACAGATCAGATCGATTTAGACTTATATATGTTTTGGTTGTTGATAAGCATTGAATGTGTTAGGTGCGTTAGGGTTTACATTTATGGTGCTTGCATTTATTATGTTTTAAGGTTTCTTGCATGGTGTTCTATGCTTGCATGAATACTTGGTCGTTCTATCCTGAATATCCCTGGTGGAGGAACAGAAACATGACTATCGCTTGCATGAATACTAGTTGATACATATTCATCTTCAATATGCATCTTCAAAAGAATATTGAAGATGAATACGCTTCATCTTTATAAGAATATTGGTTCACCTTCGAATGAATACAAATTCATCTTCAAAAGAATATTCATTGACCTTTTAATGAATATGCATTCATCTTTTAAAGAATATTTGTTTACATTCAAATTAATACGTCTTCATCTTTAGAAGAATATTCGTTGACATTCTAATGAATATTGGTTCTAAGGAATATTCGTTGATATCCTAATGAATATTGGTTGACATTCTAATAAATATTGGTTGACATTCTAAGTAATATTCGTTGACATTCTAACGAGTATTCGTTGAGATTGTAATGAATATTAGTGGAGATTGTAATGAGTACTACGTGACCTTGTATTGAATGCCTTTATTGGTTGGATTTGACTATTTGTATTCATTTGTGGAATTCCAATGACAGACTATGGAGCACTAGAAGATGAGTGCTTAAGGAAGAACTTGCAATTCAATACAGTAGATGATTGCAAGAGCTTCTATTCAAGATATGGTCATGATCGAGGTTTTGGTGTTCGAGTATACAAGGAACACGCGAGGTTGCGCAAGAACAACAATGGAGAGCTTGAGGAAAAGTATTGGTACCTTTACTATTGTTGCAACAAACAATGCTTTTCGAAGGTGAGTACTAGAAATCCAAAGGTCATTAAGAAACGACCGGAGGATAGTGTCATTGTTAAAACCCAGCGTAAAAGAAAAAGAAACGAGTTAAGGGTTGGGTGTACATCTCGTGTTGCCTTTCGGTGGGATGTCGATAGGAATGAATTTGTGGTTACTCATTTCAACAATATACACAATCATGAACTGCACGCAAAGGAGCATGCGCAGTTTTTTAGGTCTAACAAAAGTGTTAGTGAGGCTGAAGGTCTGATGGTTGAAGCCAATGCAGATGCTGGTGTTAGTTTGAGATCTTCTTACAAGCTACTTGCTATGTGTGCTGGTGGTTACGAAAATCTTAACTTCTCGAAGAATGACCAAAAGAACCATCTGAACAAGCGAAGAAAGAAGAACATGGCACATGGTGAAGCAACTTTTTTGTTGGAGTACTTTCAGAAGCAAATGGAAATCAAACCTGGATTTTATTATTCCGTGAAAGTTGATTGTGATGAGCAAGTTGCTAACATATTTTGGTCGGATGCCCAGATGCGGGCTGGTTATAAATTGTTTGGTGACTCGATCTCTTTCGACACAACTTACCGTACGAACAAAGCCTATCGTCCATTGGGTACGTGTTTTCTTCTGTTGTTTGCATATAATTTTCTATTCAAATACATTGTGTGATATTTATGATAGCTTGAATACTCGTCCAAATTTTTTGAATACTAGTCTAGAATGTATGAATATTACCATAGACTGTGACAATAATGAACTTGTAAAAATGTGTTATGTAGGAATGTTTGTTGGTTTCAACCACCACCGACAGACTTGCATATTTGGGGCGTGTTTGTTGTATGACGAGACTAGTGCATCTTTCTAGTGGTTGTTTGATGCGTTTCATCGTTGCATGGATCAGAAGCTCCCAACCACCATCTTCACCGATCAGGATGCGGCTATGGCCAAAGCAATTCGTAATGAGTGGCCCGGTGTCTTCCATGCATTATGTACGTGGCACATTTTAATGAATGCGAAGAAGCATTTTAAGAAGGACAAGGATGTTTGGAAAAAGCTAAGCATTCACCTCACTTACTTATTCTACACGGTTGATAGTAAGGCTGAATTCGACATTGCATGGAAGGACATGATTGCTGAATGCTTCCCCGACAGTGACTTTGTGGATGGCGACCCGTGGTTGCAGTATCTGCTAGGATTCCGGAAATAGTGGTCTTCATGTTGGCTTAAAAGTCAATTCACTGCTAGTATGTTGACAACTCAGGCCAGCGAATCCTGTAATGCATCGGTGCGACATTTTCTGAAACCAAACCATCAGTTGGATCAGTTTTAAATACATTTTAAAAGGTGTTATGTTACTGTTTCCTGAAATACTACATACAATATTATTGAATATGCTCTGTAGTAATCGTGAATATTACTTTGTATGTTTCCAATTGCATTTTGGTAGAGGATAAAAGATACAAAGAGAGGACTCTTGAATTTGAATCCATTAATCAGGTTCCTGCCATCCCCTCGCCATTCAGCAAGATCCTCAAGCAAGCTGCTGAGATTTACACTCCTCGCATGTATAGAAGGGTGTAAGAACAGTATCAACAAATGGAAGAGTACGAATTGGAGCTGCACTCCAATGGTAGGGACGACAGATTTATTGGGTACACAACATTCTACACCAAAAATGACGTCTGTTGGGATGAACGTGTTGTTTTCATTGATGTGGCAAATGCATAGCTCGAATGTGGTTGTAGGATGTTCAATTCCATGGGAATTATATGTCGCCACATCCTCAAGGTGATGGTCCACCTTGGAAATTTCGGCAATCTCGCCATGAAAACCCTGCCTAAACATTTTATATTGAAGAGATGGACCATACATGCCAAGAAGAAAGAGGTCGATGAATCCTCCACAAGTGGCAGGACGGATGCGGCTCCATACACTTCCAACATCGCAGGTAACACCACAGCATTGAGATATAGAGAAACCACTGCCATGTTGAATAAGCTTGCTACAAAACTGTCTGTTGCTGATGATGGAGTGTATGAGAAGCATGGTTCAGGAAATCGTACCGGACATCATACCAGATTCCTTTCTGGTAGGGTATTTTGTGGTATGACCGTGGTTCAATCATTTCGTACCGGTAAATACCGTTTTTGTAGTAATAAAAACTTTTTTTGTTCAAAAAACCGTACCACCCAAAACCTGATATCATTCCGGAATAATACCGGAATAAAACCGGAAATATCGGACTGACCAGAGAAAAAGCCAAACGTTGTCGTACTGGTGCAGCTCTACCGAAAGCTTACCCACTACGAAATTGTTCTTTTTTACCATATCACTAATTTAAATTTATCCATCCTTTAATTTTTTCCCCCTTTCTATCTGTCCCACCCACATGCCTCCCACTCTCTCCAATCCTCTTTTCTTTCCTTTCAATCTGTCCCTCACGCCTCCCTCTCTCTTCCCCTCAGTTTATTTTCCTTTGTCTTATATTTCTCACCAGAATAAAACAAAGTTCTTCCACTGCTCCCCTTCACCATCCATATTTGATCTCCTGATCCCTCCTCTTTTCTTACCAACGAACAACCTGCGGGGGCCAACTCGGCAGATAGAGACAGATAGCCAGGATAGATCGAGAGAGTCGACAGATGGAGCCGGCTAGCCGGGGAGTAGAGCATAGAAGCGATTGGGCTACCCAGAGCTTAAGGACGGTATCGAGAACTAGAAGCTAGCGTCGGAGAATGAGAATACTTGGGCGAAGACCAGAAACCTAGAAACTAGAGGCGAAGAACAGGCATGAGAAACAAAATACACTCATTGACCGGTTGGATCAAAACCGGCCGGTATTTCGCGGCAGACTGGTTCGACCTAAAAAATCGGCCGATACGATATCTCTGCCACAAAACACCTATCGTTTCGTTTCTGGTCCGGTTTCTGGTTTTACCAGTTGAACCGGCCGGTACGATCCGGTTTCCTGTTCCATGATGAGAAGTGGATGAAAACACTATCTAAAATGTGCAAGTCGGCAAACCATGCCTTGTCCCGATCCATAATAAGTGAAACCGGTAAGCATCAAATCATAATATTAATTACTGTTGCATTGAATATTACATAATTTACTACTGAATATGACTTGTCTTATATCAGTGGGGGTCTCAGCCATTAAATGGCATGACCATGAAGCAAAAGGTTAATCCACGGAGTCATGGTCGTGAAAGGTACAGGTCCAGAAATGAGAAAGCCCGCGGTAAGAAGAAGATTCAGTATGCCAAGAAACTAAAGGACTTGGAGATTCTGTCGCAAGTTCCTGAAACTCAATGTGGAAGTCAAAACATGGATGACGAAGAGGACCTCATGGATCTGCTTGCATCGTAGTTGGTTAGATATGTCTTTTTGGGAAACCAATTGTGATATGATTTGTTATACGATAACATATCATACTGCAATTGGTTGAACTAATATTCAGGGCCTTGTGAGCTTCTATTTAGCAACATGAAACGTTATTTTGTAGTAATATGCACTTCAGAAGGCAAGGCATATTAATTGCTTATAGAAATATTTAAATAACCCAGACTCATATTCATATAACCCAGACTCATATTCATATAAGCCAGACTCATATTCAAAAACAACATACACTAAAATTAAGCATATTCAAACTCATATTCAAACACATTCGAGGTCATATTCAATTAACCCAGACTCATATTCAATTAACCCAGACTCATATTCAAATAAACCAAACAGAGATGTAGGTGGTAGGCAGATCGGGCGAGAAGTCATATGCAAAAGACGGAGTGGATGCCATAGCTTGGTAATTTTTAGAAAGTCGATAGGTGCCATAGCGTGGCAACGCGGATGTGTGGGGCTATATGTTCGTCTGCCCTTGCGATGTAAACTTCTGCTGCAAATGGCATGTTGCAGCGAGCCCATATGAGAACCTTTGCTTCTTGCCGGGGCTTCGTGCAAAACTCTTCCGGCGCCATTTGAACCAGCGACAGCATGGCCTCATGATTGAACGTCATCTCGACGCGCGTACTGCCATATGCGCACTTGGCACGCAACTCATAATGCAGTCTAGCGTAAAATCATGGTCATGTGTTGTCTTACAAAGATAATGGGAGGATAAATTGAATGTTTGAACAAAGTTTTTATGTGCTCACTCTGGGTATTCTAGTGTTGTCTTGCAAATGTCACGGCCATAGGTGAACACAGTGATCTCCAACATGCAGCGATAGAGGTCCTTAACAAGAATAGCATTGTTCAGGCTTTTGGTCCCAAAAAATTACATAGTGTGGCAACATATTAAGTGTAAAAAAGAGTCTGGATATGTACCTCATGACGATGCGCCTGAAGTGCCAGATCTTGTTGTAGTTCTCCGAGCGTTTTTCTCGTCGGGCGTTGGCCACACAAGAATCCAACACGATGTCCAGTATCTTTGTCAATGTAAGTAACTGGCCTACGGTTGCCAACGAATCTAAAGTGCAGGTCGGATATTATTGCAGTGCATACATTTTCAATGTAAAAGGTGTTAGGCAAACCTAAGCAAATGGGTTGCTCAAATAGTTCAAAACGATAGTGCATGTTCAAAATAGTTAGATGGATCATGCAACCTGAGCAGCATAATGGATTTGCATGTTCAAATGGAACTGAAGCAAATGGGTTGCTGAGGAAGTCATTGCATGGGAATTGAATACGACTGCGATTCTCCTGGATGTTCGTAGATGAGAAAAATTTGCTGAAAGACAATCGCACTAAAGCGGGCGCTGTGCGCATCGCAGCTCTGGCGGGGATGACCTGTACTCCACATATTTTATAAAGACAATCTACCTTTAGCTGCGGCCAAATGGAATCGATGTCATCTTCCTCAACGCATGAACAAGCAAATTTTCCTATGTAATAGGTGAAACCACGCAGTGAAAAGACAGCGAAGGCAGGGTCGAGGTAAAGGTGTGGGTGCAAACGATGCATGAAACGATTTAGTTGGCGAACATACCTCTTTGTCTAGCCACAACATATGAAGTATTCGCGTGCGCCATGTTTTGCCATCTCTATATTCCACCCATGTCTTAAGCAATCTAGCTATAAGTATTTCGTCATACCACCCGAGGTCAAGGAGACGAAATGGTGTGCATGCTACAATCGGATTTGTTGTACATGTGATAGGGAATAGATTTAGTGTGAGAGCACGATCTGCCTGTTGAACAGACCTTCTTAATACCAAAATCAAAAGATGCAAGGAAGGGCAGTGTATAACCTTGGGGATCAGTTGGCAGTTAGTAGTCGCGATCCATTGAACTCTAGGGTTCACTGTTTATGCTGCTCGAACGTGGGTTTCGCTATGGGGGAAGGGAGAAAGGGAAGAAAGGGTTTCGGGACGCTGGAAGGGAGAAAAGAGAAGAAAGGGTTTGCCACGATCATGGGTTTCGTGATGGGAGAAGGGAGAAAGGGAAGAAATGGTTTCGCGATGGTGGAAGGGAGAAAAGAGAAGAAAGGGTTTGCCACGATCATGGGTTTCGTGATGGGAGAAGGGAGAAAGGGAACTTCAAAGGCGGGAGAGGAAATAGGTGATTGCACCAGTGTGGGTTTTGTAATGGGCCTCTCCCATTTTGTGTGTTTACTTGACCAAGGCAGGCTGAAGAGTACTTGGATCCAAGTAATATTCAATTAACCCAGACTCATATTCAAAAAATCTTAACTCATATTCAAACAAATTCAGACTCATATTCACAACAAGATTCGAACTCATATTCAAACACATTTGAACTCATATGCACACATTCGAACTCATATGCATACACATTTTAACTAATATTCACTCACATTGAACTCATATACATACACATTTTAACACATATTCACTCACATTCAAACTCATATTCACTCACATTCGAACTCATATTCATACACATTTTAACTCATATTCACTCACATTCGAACTCATATTCAGACCAATTCAGACTCATATTCATAAAACCAAGAGTCATATTCACAAATAATTAGGGGAGGTCGAACCCAAAATAATTACACCTCCATACATGACCTGCACCCCCAAAATAATTTCCCACTGTCCCCAATGAATAATTACCTAAACATAATGACTCAACCTGATTAGAACACTTAATTAGGGGAGGTCAAACCCAAAATAATTACACCTCCATACATGACCTGCACCCCAAAAATAATTTCCCACTGTCCCCCATAAATAATTACCCACAAATGTTTGTTTTTAGTACTTAGTTAGTAGGCTACCAACACTCACGTCTTCTGTCTCTTACTACCTCCATCTTGCCCCTCCTTCCACTCTTTCACCCACTTCAGTATATCATCCCTCATCAAATTCTTTTCCCACAAAACCAGCCTCGCAGCAAGCAGTGCACGTTGCAGCTCAACGTGCTCTTGGGTTCGCCAAATGATTTTGTATGCAGCATCCAAGTGGCCTTCCCAATGCTCCATGTATTGGCAAGCGAATACCCCACAGTCGTCATTACCATTTCGTTGTGGTACGTCTGCAACATTGAACACCCATTCACTCAAGGGAGACTCCAGCAATAAGCCCTTTCTCTCTAGCAATGTTTGCACATAGTTGAACAAGTTCCTCGCCTCCGGTCCACGAACATTCTTGGCATAACTTTCTAAAGGCTTCATGTTGTCCAACAAGAACGTTTGTTGCTTGATGAAGTCCACATCATAAACCAAGTAGTGGTCGTCGTCATATTTGGGAAAGAACATCTGTTACATTATAATAAAACACGATTTAGTATTCAGCATAAGAACAAGTAATATTCATAAAACCCAGAATAGTATTAGAATTACCCAGACTCATATTCTAACCCATAAATAGTTCACTCACATAATTGCATCCTTTAAAGTCGGCAGTTTCAAATACTGGATCTCGATCAAGTGTGGCAAATGCCTCATCCAGGAGACTTGCAGTTATTGTTGCCCCACTCTTAAAATTTTCAGTTGCCTTGTCCTGTGATTGCATTGAAAACAAGAACTTGTGTAGAAATTGAAGAGCATGGTTATTCATGACATGCATTGAAAGTCTAATTTTACTTACAGCAAAAACCATAGGGAAGATGCATTTTGTCAGCTTCCCATTCTTTGTGACATTCAGGTCGTTGAGGTAGTATCCAAATGCCTCAACAATGACACGATTCAGCCATACAGTACGTTTCAAACTCAGCAAATGAAACTGGCACACCTTGCACTTCGCAGTCTCCACAAATTCCGTAGAACTGTAAAAAGGACAAAGTATTTAACACACTTTTATGAAAACGCATGTGTAAATAATAAAATGAATATTGTTTGGATAACACTTGAATACTTACTCGTTCTCATCACTCGTACTAAGTGAGAACTCAACTATCGTCTTTTGCAAAGGGTCCAACTTGCAAGTAACAGTGTTGGAGAGGACATAGCCGGATAATACTTCTGGCTTTCTCTTCGACCTCTCGAAGCGCGGAGTTTTCATGTCCGTTCTCTTCCATTATATTGTCGTAAGCTCCCCCTCGTCGCCTTTAATAACCACCTCCACCGTTGGTGTTGAAGAAGCAGTACTTGGAACAGGTTTTCTTTGCTGGTAAGTAACTGGAGCCACCACGGGCACCGGAGTGGCCTTCTCCACGGACACCGGAGTAGGCTTCTCCACGGACACCGGAGTGGCCTTCTCAACGGACGTCGGAGTGGCCTTCTCAACAGACGCCGGAGTGGGCGTATCCCCAGACACCGGAGTCGGCTCAACAAAGGGCGAAGGAACCTCCTCCGTCGTCGGCTCCTCAATATCCTGCTCAGATGGCTTGTTCTTCTCAGCCATTTTCTCAAGTATGTGGCCAATTTGTGTGGTCAATTCCAGCCATCTTTTCCCCTCATTCAGACACACACTACGGCAAACCCTTAGCTAGAAAAAGACAGAAAATAGGTATTTAGGTCATTGATAACACACTTTATTCAATCTCATCCAAATAGTACTAAAAAAAGCATCAAAATAGCATCAAACAAGAACGCCAAACATCCGTCCATCATCCTAACAAAGTACATGGAAATAGTATTCAACGTACATGGAAATAGTATTCAAATTATTCAAACTACCCAAATCTCAACATCTATTACATCTAGTTTCATGAAAGCTACTCATTCCTCTCCACATTGGGGCTGCGCGTTTTTTAATCTTGCAAGCCGTGCCTTCCACTTATTGAACATGGACTCATTCAAATGCACTTCAACACCTTAAGCTACAAGTATGTGTAAATTTTTTTAGTTCATGCAATCTACCTTACTCTAGTATGTTCGGAAAAAAAAAAGTTAAACGTACCTGATCTTCATCCATGCGCTCCAAGTCGTCCTTTTCCCACCAAGAAGAGTTGTAAAATTCAAGAGCATCAGGATCCTGTGTGCTGCTTTGCCCTTTATCTTCAACAGAACCACCAAACCTCTGTCGAACTTCTGGTCTTGTCATCAACAAACCTGCTATCCCACCATTGCCCATGGTATGGATGGCTTCAACAACCTTCATTTGACGATCCTTGAACCAGTAGCTACAGGTTGGGGTGATGAAGTTCCCAACACCTTTGACCTTCAAAAAATCCAACAAATGGACCTGCCAGTCAAATAAGAGGAAGATGTTAGATTGGTGAGAAAAAAAGAATTTAAATGGCGAGACAAGATTAAAGTGATATTCAAACAACTCAGACACATATTCATAGAACACACACAGTAGTATTCATATCAGATTGAATTGATATTCAAATAACCAAGTCTATTCAGAAAATATTGACTCATATTCAAATAACCCATACTCATATTTAAACACATTCGAACACATATTCAAATAAACATATTCAAAAACATTCTAACTAACATACACTAGAATCAAGTACATTCGAACTCATATATTGAAACACATTCAAAGTAATATTCAATAACCCAGACTCATATTCAGAAAATTCAGAGTCATATTCAAATAACATACACTCAATATAATCAAGCACATTCGCACTCATATTCAAACACATTCAAAGTATTATTCAAGCAGGATAAAACTAATATTCAAAACATATATGAAAGAACAAATACTTAAAACTTACAATGAGGAAGTGGACATCTCCATGGACCCAGTCAAGAAATTCCTTTCCTTGAATTGCAGCAAGGCTACTCTTCAGTTCAGCTACAACAAGGCCGGACCAGTTGTAGCTTTTTACCCGCTCAATCTTCCCAACAAGGAACCCCGCATAATCAAGCTCACAAATCCGTGACCATGATGGTCGGAGAAGCGAGGCAAGGGCTAGCAGGATGAACTGCTTGACGGCCTTACGATCGGGAGGCCTAGCATTCTCATCCGTTAACTTCCCCCCATCTTTCCCGGCAGACTTCACCACACCTTTCCCAGCAGACTTCCCCCCCATCTTTCCCAGCAGACTTGCCCACAGCAGCTTTCCCAACAGACTTCCCCACATCAGCTTTGCCAGCAGACTTCCCCCTAGCTTTCGCAGAAGACTTTCCCTCAGACTTCTTCCCAGAAGACTTCCCCCTAGACTTCCCAACAGAAGTCTCACCAGACTTCCCTGTAGAGGTCTCACCGGACGTCCCAGCAGCAAACTTAACTCTTTTTGCTGCAACCTGATCTTCTGGACCAAGAGGAACATCTTCAGCAGTAGGAGGAGGAACATCTTCAGCAACTTTCCCCGCAGCAGCATTCCCAGAAGACTCCCCACCAGACTTCCCAGCAGAAGGGGGATCTATTAAGGGTCGTTGTCGTTTCATAGCAGGAGGAACATCTTCAGACGCAGGAGGAACATCTTCAGCAACAGGAAGAACATCTTCAGCAGGAGGAGGATCTACTAACGGTCGTTTCATAGTTCCAGGAACACGCTTCTTGGTTCGCACCATTATTCCAAACCTGTAGACCACAAACACATGTATTCAGAAAAGGGGGAAACACAACACAATGAAGAGAACTAATATTCAGAACTTTCAACATGCAGTATTAATCTAACTGCAGACAAACAATTTCAATCAATACAACTAATATTCAAAATCATAAGAACTAGTATTCGCCAAAAACACAGTCAACATTATACAACTAATATTCAAAACCAGAAGAACTAATATTCGCCAACAACACAGTCAACATTATACAACAATACTCAAATCAGAAGAACTAGTATTCGTCAACAACACAGTCAACATTATACAACTAATATTAAAAATCAGAAGAACTAGTATTCGTCAACAACACAGCCAACATTATATAACTAATTTTCAAACCACAAATCAACAGTATTCAACAGATTGAAGGTTACGGTAACAACAACTTTTGGATTCAACCATATTTACTGATTCTAAGCAACAACCGATTCTAAGCAACAACCCAAAAACTTGGTCAACACAAAATTCACATATCTCGCCCACACAAGACACATTCTTAAGAATACCCATGAGAATCGAGTCGATTTTGAAGGTGTGCCGAAAAAACCCTAAACGCGTATTTAGTGAACCCTAAACACTCAAGAATGAAGCAAAAAGGGGGATTCAAGGCAAAACCCCACAGCTAGAAAGAAAAGGACAGAGAGAATCGTCCTCGCCGGTATTAATAGGCGAGAAAGGTCGGCCGAAATACAAAGAACTCGAGGAAGGACGATTCTTCCTCGTCGAAGCTCTCCTGGTTATCAACTGGGCTGCTCGTCGCCGACAAGAGAAGACGATTTCTTCGACGCTTTTCTTGTTCCGGTGTTCCTCACTTTTCTTTGTTTTTGGGAGGGGTGGTATGTGTTGCTCTGGTTCGACGAGAGCAAAACAGAGAAAGAAAATGGCGGAGAAAGAAGAAGAATAGAGAAAGAAGGAGCAGAGAAAAGGAAGAAGAGTGGAGGAGGAGACAAGAGGCATTTTTTTCAATTTCAAAACCCAAACTCCGCGACCCCACCACCTTTCCCTCCCTTCAGTTTTTGGCTCGACTTGCGCGGCTTCACTTTTCCTCTTTCCTCTCTTAGTCCCAGCTCGCTCAATCATGGCCGACCATTACTGGCTTGGCAACGTGACCTCCTTCCTGCCGTGTGAGTTGGTGCACACAAAATGCTGTGTGTACCATAGTGAAATTGAAAAATTGCGTGACTTTCTATAAGCTGAAGGAATTGGGTGGACAGCAAGTTAGCAACTGCTGTTGATGTCCCGGGCTAGTAAGAATCTCATACCGCTACGAGGCGAGGTAGACAAGGTGCAGGGAGAGGAAAGCAACTGCATTGGCAGTGCAAATTCATATCATCTTGGTCGCAGCCAACAAAGAACAAAGAGAAACCAGACTTAGGAGGGCAAATAGAAGAACAGATTGTATCAGAGTTCAGCCTCAACTCTTGTTACAAAGCAAACTGGTCGATCCATGCGATAGGCTGAAGCAATAACGAACAAAGGTGAAAACAGAGAAGGTTAACAACTTCAGCATCAGCATAAATTTGTTCACTAAAAGCTGTTACATTCAACAAGAGAACCGCTCATCCCAAATCGGTATGGTAACTCCTCACAGGAGTAAATAGACGAGGTTCCTTGCCCAGTATCTGAACAAAACAGTGACTACCCAAAGTTTCCAGGTCAAATCACAGACATTTTACTCTAGAGCAGTTATGCCTCTTCTATTTCAATCAAAATCGACCATAGGGAGGAGCTAATTCTTTATCTATATATCCAGAACTCATTAGATACTGATTTCAAAAGCTCAACTACAGCAACGAAAATTTGGATCCCAAAATTTCTCTACTGCCTATGTATCTGCGAGTAGCTATGTGTTCCTATATGACAAAAAACTGGCTGCCACAAAGTTCGTTTTTAGTTTCCCTAAGCACTTCAGAGACTTGTGGAATCATCGTCACTGTCGTCGCTGGCATCGCTGCATTTCACAGTGACCAAAGGTAATGATCATAACCAGAGCAAGTATTTACACCCGAACATAAGGGTTTAAGAAAAAAAGTGAATATTGAACTCTACCTCTGTTCGGAATACTTCGCAAGTCGTCTAGCATCCAAGCCAGTGATAAATTTCTGAGCAACCTGAACATTTTCTGCGCCTGCAAAATAGTATTTTTGATTTTTGACAGACATCTACATGGTCAAATTCGGCTCAAATACAAAACACAATAAATGAATTAAGGGTAACAAACACAAACCCATACACCATAAAACCACGAATCATGTTCGCAATGGCTAAACTTAGAGGTGGTAAATGGATTGCATTTGCAGGTCCATATGTTCTTGGATTAGGTTAAAATGGGTTTCTGGATTTGGTAAATGGATTCCACAATATATAAAATTTCCCATTCAGGGGCTGAACTGACAAAATCAATCATTGGATTAAATTTCACCAAACTGGAAAATTCGGAAAACTTGCGTCCTCAAATGTAATACACATAATTTGGATACAAAGCTTTGTCTAATTGTCTGAACTAAACTGTAAAAATGTTTAGGTACCACATGATGATTTCAAGAAACCCAATGGATTTGGGTCAAACCCAAATGAAATTTAATGGGTTGGGTTGGGTTGGGTTGGGTTGGGTCGCAATTTTGCACCTCTTACCTCCCTGTTCATGATACTACATCTAACTGATAATGTATAGGGGAAAACACACCAAACGAAGAATACAGCAGAGTTCAGCCAGGGCATTTATCGAGGGAGAGTACCTTTTGACAACTGGAATGTGTGGAGGATACATCTTTCTGCAGCAAGCCTCACTGGCGTGCTACCATCTTTCAGACATTCAGCAAGTGCAGGACCAACCAATGAAATATTGGCTATCACAAAGGAAGGACTTGCCTACATAAGCCATTGATGACACATCAAGCATCTGATAAGCACAACATATACATATGTGGTACCACAGAATGAGATAGATGAGTATACCTTTGCAACAGCTTTGATAGAAGATAAGGCCTTTTTCCTCACTTCACTCGAGTCATCGTTCAATGATCCAACTAGACATGAAAGCAAATCAACATATGTGGAGGCTTTTGAAGGCTCACTTCCAATCTGATGCAGCAATAGCCTTCCTACTGCCTTAGTTGAAGTTTTGCGAAGAGGAAACTGGAGATTGAATAAAATAGAGCTTAGTAGGTTGTTGTATAAGAAACTCAAAGCTGTAGCACTCCGGGCTAGTAAAGGATAAATCACCTTTTCATCCTTCAACGAGCGTTTCAGAAAGTCTAAAACGGATGGGAATTCTGGGCTATTAACAACAGACGAAGGGTTGTAACTGAGCATGGATGCAATAGTTAGTATTGATCCATGCCTAGATACCCAATTTGAAGAAGGTAACAGCAGGTCCGCTAGCTGCTGAAACAGGTCGGCCAGCTGGGAATCGTCCATGTACTGTAATGTGATAAATGAGGCATCCAGATAAGCAAATAATCAAATAAGTCTATAACAGGATTAAGATTTAAATCATGAGAAAAAAGCAGCATTTAGTAGTGAAATGAAAAAAGCAGCAGAAGTAATTGTCATCACAAAAACTATACTCGAAATTTACCACAACTTGGTATAAGACTCTGTTTTGTACTGTCTGACATTTAAATACAATCAAATTGACACCAGTTCGAATTACTAGTCTAGATGGAGCGCAGCTTCTACTTATGGCTTCATCATGGCTATGAGATTGAAACCTATTGACAGGTGCAATATTTTCCCAGTTCAAAAGCATCCCAATACATGTTAATGGGCAGCAGTTATTGGAGTTTGCCGCTCTAAATAAACCTTTAGAATTCTGGAACAAAAATTAATCATGCTTCCTGACAGCCAAAGATGACACCCAAATGCACAGCCTGCAGCTAACCAAAGCAAGTCTATTGACTCTACCATGACAGCTATGGTATCAATAAATGAGAAAGCAACTTATTCCTATAAACAACAAATATATAAATCAGTTACACAGTATGGATCATGTAAAGGAAACAATAGTCATAAATCAAGGTCCAAAGCATAAAAATAAAATGAAATCATACTTGTGACGTGATACCCAACATGCTGGCAGCAGATATTCGAGTTTGGTCTTCATCGTGACTAATCAAATCCTGCAGTTGACTGTAGACACGAACTCTGACAGCACCACTCACACCCTTACCAGCATGCTTTAGGACACCTTTTAGAGCTGCAAGTATTGCCTCCCTTACACCAGAATCGGATGCCTGATAAGTGCAGCAAGAAAAACACATGAGATGTTAACAACAATAACCCTAAGGTCTTGCAAGGGAACTGGATAAAAGGTACCTGTAAACTTGATAAAAGGTCGTTCACGAGAGGATCAACCCTAGTACTTAGCGCACTAAGTTTCCCAAGTGCAAGGGCAGCACTTGTTCGAACCATTCTGCATTCAGATGGTACCATAAACATGCCGCAATTAAGGAATTAACCATGAAAGGAGTAGGAACCTATTAGCTGTAAAAGATAATCAAAGGGAATTAATCCCCTAAACATCTCAACTACAAAAAGAGAGCTATGTAACAAAGTTGTACAAACTAAAAACATTGACAACCTAGCAATAAACTTTGGACGTAGGACTACTTTTTGGCATATTTTCCAAACTCACCTGGTACTGTCCTGTAGGCACTTAATAAAAGTTGTTTGAAGTTGAGGAAGAAAAGGCTTCAGGGCTATGCCACCCTTTCTTATCAGGATAATTAACGTAGATAAAATTGCATTTTTCACTTGCCAGGGGAAGCGGTCCCCTATGATACGGATCAGAGGCCTGTAATATAGAGCTGTCAGACACTATTTAATACAGTAATGTGAATTATATAATAGACTTATTGCACAGTAGAAAAAAGTAGATGTGCAAAATATTCAAGGGAAGGAACATATGCCATTGAACACAGGAGAGTTTAGGGAGGACAACTGGAGTGTGTTGTGTTTGGCAAATTCATACTCCATGGTACTTACCCAGTGATTTGTATGACAAACTCTTTCAAAACCTGTTCACTAGTCACTTCAATAAGCTCCCCAAGCCCAAGTGCAGCTTGCTCTCTAAGCTCGGCAGAACCACTCGTCAAACCCTAATACACGCAGCAAATGAGAGTAATCAGCATCATAAGTTGAAAAGCAAGAAGGTGCATACATAGGGTTGGTACCGAAGAACAGAAACAAAATGCACAACGGCCAACAAAGAGCTGAAACGAAACCAGTATATGATAATGAATTATTTAACAGTTCTAGGTCCCAACCAACAGTTCAGCATCACAACAGCTCAAGAACCCAGCTACAAGAATCCAAATGAAAATAAAGAGCTCAAATTCACTGCATGAACCTAATGAGGTGTTGAACAGTTCTAGGACCCAACTTGCAAAGGAAGCACCAAACCTAGGAACTGGTAATGAGAACATGTTGCTGCAAGTGTAATTTTCATAGGTACTCACTGAACCTTTCATCTGGCAACACATCACCATCTAAGTGGCTCTTTTTTTATCTGGCAGATCTAGTCATTTCAGCCAAATTTCCTTATTTCAGAAGCTAGAAGCAGTTATCTTATGCATGTATGGTACCAGAGTAGGGAAATGTTTATGCCATCATCAACACAAGTACCAATAATTGATGAACTATCTCGAATTCTCGATCTATATACCAAAAGAAATTTCACGAGCCAGTCTTTTGCCAGTGGCAAGATTTCCCTTTTAAATGAAGAATATAAAAGTTGTTCCGGTGAACTCTAGACCTCCACAAAATATTATTTGCACTGTGAGCTAGTGAGAAAGATTTAAATCCCCTGCAATCTCTCTACTCTTTCTCTATTATAACACAGTAGTTGCATTATTGTGTGTGATTTTCGTTAAGATTTAAGATTCTACCAGCTTACTTGGGTATTACTAATAACCGACGAGACTGAAGTATGTAGGAACGAGAGTAATCAAACAAATATATGGCCAACCAAAAATTTCTGCACATAATCTGACTGGGTGAAGATGGATTAGTAGGTAGCTTAGAGCCGCAAAATGGAGCATCTTTTGGAGTACTCCTGTAGACATAAAATTGCAGTTTGCCTAACAATTTGACCAAAATAACAGAAGCACCAAATACAACTTGATGATATCGACTCTTTTATAAAAAGAAAATCATATCCATAATAACCCCTACCCCCAAAATATAGCATAACTTAGGTTGAAATTTTAAGGTTGAATACTCTCACAAGAAACATATAAGAATATCCATACCTGGAGAAATATCGGAAGCAATGGCCTGAGTGCTTTAGGCAGACAGAAGCCTGGAATAAGAACTGATCCTCCCTGCAATTTAATCATGTGACCAAAAGCACCTGCAAGTCAGTCAACAAGAACGATACTTCTAATCATCATTGATGCACTATAGAAGTAAGTAACCTTCTTTCTCCTGCGCTCTTTATCTCTAGCCGTTGATACGGCATCCCGTACTGGTTTCATATATGAAGGAAGTAGCTCCTTGGGAACAGAATCAAGAACCGCCGATAAAGCTCCCCAAGCAACCTACAACTCGATGTCAGATAAGTTGCACCATAATAGCAAGAGAATAATTAGAATTATGCATGAAAATACCTCAACCGTTGCAGCGTCAGAATCACTTAGCAAAACAATGAGAGTAGATATCATGTTTGGAGCTTCATCAACCAAGTACAATTTGCTATTTCTGAACAAGTATCCAATCAGATATGATGAACTTCTTCTGATTGAAGCCTGAAAACATAACAACAAGCAACGATAAAAGTTAGAAACATACTGAAGGGAAGACTTCATCATTTCTTTCCTTTTTGTCCCAGGAAAACAGCTACAATGAATCAATATACCTGATTATCTCCAACAGCTTTAAGAAGCTCTCCCAGTAAAAACTCGACACCTTCTTCATCTATCACCAAGGCCACTGTTTCCGCAGCTTCCTTAGCCATATTTTGAACTTCCTAAACAATATAAAAAGTGATATCATGAAGACCAAAAATAAGAAGAACTAGTTTTCCAGCAACAGAAGAAAAAAATTCATCTGGACAGTAAGATTAGCTGCAATAAGACCTAAAGCCAAATACTACACCATCAAATTCAACCAACATATATACCTCATTATTATCATCGCCCATTCCTGAGAGTAAAGGAGGAAGTACAGTTCCAAGATGAACATTAAGACCTGGTCCAGCAACCTCTGCTAAGGCTCCTAAGGCATGCGCATTGAAGGCTCTGCATTGAATCCCAAAGACATAATAAGAACATAAGCACTCAGATTTTGATGGCTGACAGACATATATACACTAGAGAAAGCAGGGGAGATAGTACATACGTTAGAGGAGGATGGATCAGCTTAGGCAAAATGTGAGGTAGCACAGCCGCTGTCCTAACACTGAATCAATTACAGCAACTTAGCACCAGACATGGAGTTAACTATTTATATAAATATCCACTAAATGTTACCTTAAGATTTGTTTCAGGCCATCCAGAGCAGTGTCAGAAGTTTCATCGTCTTCTAGGGCATGGAGCAGAGTAGGGACTATCTCATCGATTGCTTGCATTCCAGCACTCTGAATAAGAACCATTTAGTGCATTCCTCACCCAATAATACCACATCACTTTCTGCAAACTATGTCAATCTTTACAATGGAAGTAGAACGATAAGTACCTTGTACAGGGTACTAAATGCTTGGCCAGCAGACTCGCGAACCTCTAGTGCGCTGTCACCAAGATTGCAAAATCGTCATACAATGACCATATCAAAGGTAGCTACAGCCTACAGCAGCATTAAGCAAATGATAAACCTGTCACAAAGGGCAACCCTTATGGTTGGGATAAGATCATCCATGAAACTCAATAACTGACTCCTCCCTGCACTTCCCATCACTTCACTTAGACCAATGCATACACCCTGTCATCAAGAATATACAAGAAACTAAGAACGCAACAATGCAAGCTAAAACGTCAGCAGACAGCATAAGCTTGTTAGCTTCAATGGTAGATATGGATTTCAAAATTCCCAACGGGCATCAGTAGACCAAAGGCAGCAAACTCATGCCTACTAAGGCAAACAATGAAACGTGAGAGCAGTTTTGAGGCATCCATTAGTTTATTTCATAATGAATATTGTCAGCTCAAAACCGAATGAGTTGCCTATCTATGTTATTTGTACTGTCGTGTGCGCACACATCAGGCGGATAAATATTGAGAGAGAAACAAATAGAATGCGGTGGTTGCACTGTAAAAAACTAACTTGTCTTCTGCCGGAATCAGGATCCTTCAGCCCCCGCGACAAGATTGGGATAATCAAAGGAAGTACTCTTTCACCAAGCTTCCGAACAAGTTCACCCAACGAACGTCCAGCAACCTGTAAACCATCAAATCTCTCAATTAGCAAATTCATTCTAACGAATGATAAAGAGATTTCCAAACTGAATGTACGATTTCCAACCTGCCGCCTTTCTGATGACGATGATGCAAGTGAAGCTATTAGAGTATTCATTAATACTGGCATTATTTCCTTCAGAGTTTTGGGAGTATTTGCCACAATAGTTTTCCATACGTGCAGGGCAGCCTGATTAAAGAAGAACACAAATTATAAGAAAAGAAATAAAATAAAAAGCGAAATACACCAAAGCAAAAAGATTTTAAGCCTCACACCTGACGGACAGATAAACTGATATCTGACCGGACCATGTACAATGCAGCCAGAACTTCATTACGCTTATCTCTACCCAAAACCTCAATAATGGCACGCCCTTGCGCTTCAGTACTGGCACCTTCATCGTCACTGCCTCCCTCCAGCAAAGATTTCCCAGAAGTTCCAGCAACCTAAAAGAAGGGACAAATTAATTATTATTTATCTTCTTCTTCATTTTTTTTTTTTTTTTTTTGAAGAATCCGGCACAAGAACATTAATAGAAGGCGGCAAGTATACCTTGAACAAGAGATCACCCAACAGCTCGACAGAGCTTTGTCTGATACGCCAATTGTCATTGATAATACCATCCTCAACAGCCGGAAGAAGAAGAGGTAAGGATCTGGATAGAAAAGAAGGAAAAAATAACAATGCAAATGATTAGTTGCCACAACAGAAAAAAATAATGCCAGTATCGAAAATATTTATGACCAGCCAGGTGATGAGAAGAAAACATTACTAGCATCCAAAAATTGTATTGATAACAACCGTACTCAACCAATCAACAAAATTAGAAGCTGAACACATGACAAATTGAAGGGACAAAAATGTCTTCAAGGAAAAAAGTGAATACGTTGTTGCATAGTGCTCCACTAGGACATGGCCAGCACCTAATGCTGCTTCACGTACAGATTCATTCTCGTCAGCGAGACCTGAGAGATATAATCAGCCAGAACATCAAAACATATGCATCAGCCAATAGATGGAGCCTATATTCTGAATGTAACTTATACATGGTGGAAAATGCAGGTACATGTTTAAGTCAGCACGAAAGAAAAATGAGCAGAAAGATTACCATCTATGATGGCAGGTAATACTTGCTGCAAATAGTTCTGGAATTGAACCCCCAATGACCTTGGTAAATACTGCAACCCATTTTAAGACCCAGAATAAGATTAGTCAATAACAAATTAAATTCCTCAAGAAAGAAGCTTAAGCACTGTCTATAACGTGTTCACCTTGAAAAGTGTCAGATATCCATCACGCACAGATGCCCTCTGGTGAGAACAGTTTCGAACTATATCTGGAAGTGTGTGCTCAAAGTAATCTACACCAAGTGCAGCCAACACCTGATGGCAGGAGAAAACAAAACCCAAACGACTGACATTAAGAGCAGCCAACAATCACATCATAAACTTACAGCTATTTTTGCTTGGCCTTGGTCCACATTTTAAGGAGCTAAAACTTAGGGTTTAAGCAGATGAAGAAGTAGATGAAAATTAAATAAGACTTTCATAATAAATTAAATGGTTGTACCAGACATTACAAATTACACTATGGAAATGAATGTGTAACCACAACTTCTTACATGTGCGCCAAGTCATTTAAAATCATGGTTCAAAGCTAACTATTGGTAGGTACCATAATTCAAAACTAATAGATAAAAAAACATTACAAGAGCGCCTAACCCCCATTTTCTGTATAGTGAAAAGTAATTTTAAGTCAATGTTCAAAACCGCCTTAGACTTGCTTCAAAAATCACAAAAGAAAGCCATTCAGAGTTCAGGTGCTATTTTAGTGGCACAACTTAAATCACGTGCAATGCATATCCTCAAGAACTGTTCTATTCAATTTTCTATTGGTAGTTGGTTAACAGTCCAAGATTGGCAAAACAATGGCCTGGAACCTCAACAGAAAATATACCCGACATTATGCTATCCATTTCTGCATATTATAAGTGCGTACAGCAGTTATAAACACCAGTTAAAAAATGAAATCACCAAAAAACAATTGGCCAAAACCAGAAAAACAAATGAAATTAACCTATGTATATGTTGGATGCCCATCAGAAACACAAATGTAGTGTAGCTGAAGATTCTCACCTCACTCAACCCCTGAGCTGCCCCAGATCTCTCAACATTGCTACCATCAGATTTAAGAGTATCAAACAACCAAGGAACAAGATCTGGGAATTTCTCTTCACCCATCCCTCTGATAAGAGATCCAAGCGCCCGTGCTGCAACTGACCGAACTTCGGGAATTGGATCTACAAGAACCTGTTACTTGCCAAGGAAGTAAGAGTGAAATTCTGAGACCATAATTTCGACAATCACAAAGAGCTTCATCGAATGCTTGATTTACCTTTTTCACTTCAGGAAGAAGCAAACCAATGTAAGGAATCATATCCCTTGATTCTGTGACCAACGAACACATGTTTCCAACTATTTGTGCAGCTTTCTTTTTGGTTTCTGCACTCCTCTCCCTCAATCCTCTATGGACTATAGGGACCAGCAGTGCAAGTGAAGGAGCATCAATGGAATTAATAAATGTTGTCTGCACCAATTTTGTGTTACTTTATTAGCTTTAATATAAGGAAACAAATGTAATCAAGGGTATTTAACTTCTTATCCATAACTCTTACTTGAAGGAGAATATCCAGAGAATATTTGGTATTTTCATTTGGGTCTGAAAGGGCCATGAGAAGTGTAGGAACAAGGGACGATATCTCCGGATTCTTAATAACACTTCCAACCTAAGAGTGGCACTTTTAGATGTTAACAACAATTCAACAGATATGGGTCAAAGAAACATAATATCCAATCAACCAGACTGAACACAACCTGCTGCAATGCTGTTTGTCCAGCCGACTGAACTTTAGGGTGTGTATCTGTCAATACCTACAAGTTAACCAAGTAATTTCAGGAATCAGACCACTTTCTGCTCTCCCCAGCAAATAATTACAAGGCTAGACAAACCTCCGTCAGTTTAGGCACTATTGCTGGAAGGCACTGAGAAAGCTGCTGCGGAGCACAGTATGCCATTGCACCAAGTAGCTGGACACTGCTTTGCTTCGTACGCCAAGCTTTGTCCTCAAGACCCTGCTAGCACAGCATGTTCCTACTTGTTAGTATTTTTTAAATGCGCAGTATAGACTCCACAGCCTGAATATCATGATGGATTTTGTACATCAAGGATATTAAGTTTCAGGTAAAATCGATCCCCTCTGGAATCCAAAACGTTATCCCAATTTAACAAGTATTAAGGAAAGTTCACAATCGTGTCCCATTGTCATAGAATTTGCAACTCCTATAACAATGTGCACTACTATATGGGACTATACGAGCTGCACTGCTAAGGGGGTGTCCATTTATTCTAGGGCTCCCTTAAATAGACTACTTTAATTCAGTTCTACTCTAGTCTCGACTAGAATGAATGTCCGAACTAAGTTTCCACATTCTTCTAATAATAAAAACTACGTTTCCACATTGTTGTTCTCAGCAGAACTACTGCCAAAAGTTAAATCGTCTCAACGTGATTTGCATATATCACCATGACTTTGCATGTGAATATCAAACTAGTGATTTGAGTTAATCATACTTCCTACATGTGACCTTTATAACTCCCAAACAACTTTCAAGCACCTTTAAAAGTGATGGAAGCACAAGTTTGACACCCATCACGCTTAGTTGAGACATCATTGCCCGAGCAGCACATTCAGCTGCCTCGCGAACAGCAACAACTGGATCTGAGAAGGAAACCAATAGCACCGGTAGCATTTGGATGACATAACTGGACCAAGAACAAAGAGAGAGCCATCAGAGGATATGCACAATTGAAAACTTTCAACCCTGGTAGAAAGAGGCATGATACATACGGTTCAAACAATTTCCCTAGCTTTTCACACAAGCACTCAAAAGCTAAGAGGGCTCCTTCTCGTGATTTTGCAGAATTCCTGGAAATCAAAACCAAGAATAATTCAAATAAGGATAATCAGTGACATTTAAGTATGAGGGGAGCACCACTTGATTGCATTTTCTGAGTAGCACGCTGCTAACTTAATTATAAGGAAATAAATATATTGAAGGACCAGCATTAACTCTCAACTCAAAGTAATGTTTGTCACCACCAAACAGATTGTCCAGAGATCTTAGGAAGCTTTAAACAGCAATTTCAAGGCACTTGTCAAGATGGACATAGTTTCCAAGCAATAAATCACTAAGAAGCGGGTAGCAGTACCTGTCAACAAGACCTTCCCTTAATGTCGCAATGATTCCATACTTTTTCAAGCAAGATAACCCAAATCCCCTAACCACTCCAGCCAGTCCAAAAGCTGCGCCACGGCGATCACCATATTTGTCGCTCTTCATCAGTTGGTCCAACAGTCGTGAAAGAAGAGCAGGAGCATCACCCTTGGGAAACATAATAGAATGCAACATCAGAAAACTTAGCTCATGCCACCAAGAAGAAGTGTCGAGAAAATCAGTGATTAAATGATCAAGCTGGGGAAAACAGAAGTAACAAGCTCACAGTTTATAATATTAACTAAACACAAAAGGTTCCACTTACTTTCATTGACTGCATTAGTGGGGATAAACAGTCTGATACTGCCCTCTGAACCGCTTCTGAGGGTGTATTTAGAACATCCAGCAGTTTCTCAACAACGGCATGAACTTTAGGGTCGTCCTGATAAATATTACCAGTTTCAAATCAAAGCATAAATAGTATGAACAACTCAATCAAGGGGATGGAATTCGGGGGTACAAAAAATGTAAACCTGAGCTAGATGTTTTGCCAGAGCCCCTGTGAATATGACTACACCTTCACGAACTAAATCATACTTCTCTTCATCCATGGTCTATGAAGGTGGAAACAAAAATTAGTTAAGAGGGCGAGTGGCAACATTGATAAATGGGTATGATGCATCCTTCTGTGCGATAAAATTGACCCCTTTTCTTAATGAACTGAGTGAAATTGAGAATCGAGATTTGACCTAAGAAACAAATATAGAAGGAAAAGATCCAACTGCATTTTATAGATATACTCAGACACATAAGTGCAAGGATGGTGATATACATAATGGTACAAGGAGGATGAAAACATCCAACTGACCCTAGGTTCAGACCTTCACAATGGGACTTGAATTCAGCTTGCAATCTAACCTTTTTGTTTAAATAGTTCTCAAAGATTGGAAATAACAAGGAAACGTTATCTCTTCCATGCCTGTCGATAATCAGAACACCAGCATTGATCATTCTACCACGAACATCTGTGTTGGTATCTGCCTGTAGCATCCAAAGCACAAATTACAAATTAATGTAGGAAAAAAGGTGCTAAACTACAGCAAAGTGCAGACCACTTATGTTGTGCAAGATAGAGTGAAAGGACATCTGGGCAAGGGAATTATTCGACAAAAGGAACGTGTTTAAGCATAATTGCAGATAGTTTATGCCTGCTGAACAAGAGGAACGCATATAAGTGTGTGTTCTTTAACGATTTTGCCACTTTAGAGGCTAGGTTAATAGCTCTTTTTACATTGTCAAATGGTGCTTTTGGACCCAACCAGCAAATGCCCTTAAATACTTAAAAAAAACAACCAACAAAACTAACGAACTAGAAAGGAGATGATGCAAATGAAAATTAACACTTCAACAGCAGACATAAAATGGTAAAGGAAGAAAAATTAAATAAATAAAATAGTTTCCTAATTTTTTGTTGAACATCCATAAAAGAACAGAAAATGCTAATCACAAGTCTTCATCCCATCAAGCCTAAAACAAACTACATTGGAAAGAAGCCAACACTAGAAAGCATTGCATGCCCCTCTGCTTGGTAAAAGAAACAAACTCTACATGTCGTGAAAGCCCATTTAGGGTCATTGGTAACATTCAGCAACTAGAGTGTTTCTGATCTACTCACAACTATCCACAGACCACAGGACTCCAACACAATTGGAACAAAATTAACAACACAGAACAAAAGCAAACAAGGGTTTAGTCCAGTCGCTGGTCTTGAACCTGGAGGTCCCAGGTTCGAATCACTTAATTAGCACCAAAAAATTAAACATCAAACATATATCACCCTTATTAAAAAAAACACACACAGCAAAAACAATAGTGAACTTCAACCCCAAGGGGTTGTGCCTGGTGGTAATGCTGATGGAAAAATCCACCTCACCTAGTTTCAAACCTTGTTACCATCGAACTACTATGAAAAAATAATGAACTTCAACGTAGAGGAACTGTTACCAAAGCTCGAGATATGAGGAAGGTCATAACAACAGGAAGATCCTTCGTTCTCAGAACGTCTGCAGCTGAATGCAAAGCCAATGCTACTCCTTGTCTACCAAGCCAACCAGCATCAACATTACTGTCTCCGCCACCAACATCCCGCAGATATGATGAAAATAAAGTAGAAAGAGTCTCCTGGATCAATTAGCAAACTATAAGAAACAGCTCCCCCCAATTAGGACCAGATACAGTTCTTCCCGTAGCAAAACCATGACTCAATACATCAATGGTTCTGTTTCCTATAATTTACTAGACATGGCAGAATCTCCAGTATGGTATCAAAGGAAGAATCTTAAAGCATCTGAAAATGATGTTCAAATGCTCATTAAATTTTAAAACAAGCTAGAGTGATCAATACAAACCTGTATTGAATCAGAATTTTCATCTAATGCAGCAGCTAATGCCTCTGCAGCAGCTAACCGAACATTATAATTAACATGTGAAAGTGCTTTGAAAAGTCCAGAATAGTCTGTCCCAATCTCATGCCCATAGCGATCCCAGATATCCTCTGCAGCTTCAGCAATCGACTGTCCACAGTAAGACAACTAACAAATGTCATTCCAAACATGCAGAAGATTTGAAGGAACAGAAATAATGAAGCGTCTTCAACGTCCAAGGAATCAGGCTAAATGAACCCTGACATGCTTTAGGCCACCACAGAAAACGATTATTCAACCCAACGAGAGATGCTCTATGCCCCAGGCCCCAGCAATACTAACCCTCCAAATTACCTATGTGCATAAAAGCAGAAGGCAGTATAGAGAACCATACAAGAACAACAAAAAACAGCAAACTCTTATGAAAAGCAACCAGTCGGGCAATTCTGTGTGAATTGTAATTCAAGTGAAACAACTACCCTCAGCTTTTGAGACACTCATTGCAGGACATCAGACTTGAATTCCACATCAGAAGTACAGGATTCCTAGTGAAGGTCTATACAGGCTTTAGACTCCATTCTACAACTACAATTAGCTTTTAGGATACCAGGGTATCTATCGTCAGAATTCACCATAAAATTTCATGCTAAATTGTTCCACTAGGAATGATACAAAAGATTACTGGTACTAGATACTACAGTCGCACAGCAAAATCATTGAGGCAAAACCAAATGGAAAAGATTCCTAAGAGACCTCTCGGAATGCCAAGACATGTTACTCCTGTTACCATGCCAGAGTCCCAAAAAAATGAAAGAAACAAGCACGACAGACACAGGAGATTGTTCTTAATTATACAACATAAACAATAAAATCAATTTTGCTAATCATATACCAACACTAGTAAGGACCTAGGAACAAAGAAGATAAGTTAGTGGCTCCACTACGTTAAGCATATATAGAACTGGAAGATAATATTCAATAAGAGTACAGCTAGAACCCGTACCTTTTCAGGATCATGCAAAGCAATCCAAATGCCAGTAGCTACTTCCACATGTTGAGGAATAGAGCGGCTGGAAACAGCAGGAATGCATTTTATGGCATTTAAGCAGGCCATTCTCACATGAACCTCCTTAGCATAGACGCCATATAAAGCCTGCCAAAGAAGAATGCACGGAAAAGTAAGCAACAGATAAAAATTGCATTTAGGAAAGCCACTCGTTCTAAAGCATACAGGGGCAATTTCTTCTGGCCGCAAACCAAGGCACAACTCGTTCAATGCTGGTCCAATAGATCCTTGATAGGCAGGAACAACCCCGAGAACATGATAAAGAGTCTGCAAAGCAAAAAATTAAATGTAAATAACGCAGTCAAAGGAAACATGGGGGAAAAACAGAAGTCGGGCCTACAGTTCTAAGCATGAAGTAAAGTTTTGAAATTTACCGACAGCATCCTGAGCCTGGGAAGGGGTAATAGAGGATCCATGTGCATGTATATAACTCGCAACACGTCATCATGGAGTCCAGTCCTCTTAGAGGATAATAGAATCCGCTCCATTATCTAACAAACATGTTATAAGTAAGTCAGCAGAACAGTACGACGATCGACTAAAACGGACTAAATAAGGAATGGAAAAGTAAGTGCTTACTGGAAAAACAAAAGTGAATGAGTCTACAGGAAGAGGTCCAGATTTGCAAGATGTAGATAAGCCGTTAACAATTCTCTCAAAGATCCCAGGTGTTGGTACTGAATGGGACTCCCCTTCGCCAGTAAAGGGTATCAGATCCAATTCGATACTAACTTCCTCGGTCGCTATTCGGCGCAAAGCAGTGGCAATATCAAGGGCCCAATTACAAAGAGGGTGAGCAGAACATCTTGCAAGCTTTACCAATGTCTCATAGGCCACATCACCAACAACAGGTGATCGCAGCAAAGGGTCGACAAACTTCACCTGAAACACTCAGAATGTAGTAAAAGAAATGAGAAAAGTAGCCGTAAATAGTAATAATTTTCATACACCAAGAATAAACCATAGGGGTTTATCGAGCAAGACATCCAATCACAAGCACAAAACATAATCACAAGCAGTTCTGAAGACCACAAATAATGTTTGAAAAGATCAGTGCCCATCACCCCTTCTTCTACCAAATTGTTGCAGCACAAAAGCCTGATTCACTGGAGGTTCACAATGAAATTTTTTCTGAATATTCTTTCTATAAGAACAAAAACTTCTGTAATGTCCACTAAGATCGATTTTTCTATGCAAGAAAGGTTTGGGTCGGACAACAAAGGTACCACATTTATTAGATAACATGATCTTGAGTAATCCATACGTTAAATATATATCAACATGAAAAGTTATTAGATACAAACCAGTGAAGGTAACTGACTGTGTGCAAACACAGGATTAGATATAGCCATTTCACCAAGAGCTCTCAGCATCAAAGACAGATTCCTTTGTATGGCTTGTACCCTCTCACGTATAGAAGCCTCCTCCTTTAGCAATAACTCGCGTGCCTCTTCCTTTGCTGTTTTCCCTTTATCTGTGATGGTCGCTTCAGTGTTAGAAACCAAGGAATACAGCCTACTGGAATATGAATAAACAATTACATACCAGCCTTCTTTATTGCTTTTCCTGAATCCTTTTTCCCTGCAGCCGCTGGTTCCCTCTTCACAGAGTGATTCGAAATAACATGGTTCTGGAAAAAGTAGAAAGAAAAATAAGCTAACATTGACTAATCGCTTCTTCATCTCGTCAATTTCTACTCAAGAGAAAATGTGGATTTCAATCCATGGACATAGCCCAGAACAAAGTCAAGAGAGAATACAAAATGGAAATAATTTTGAGGAAGTTGAGGAAGGCAAACAAAGCTATATGACCAACCAAGAATGTACTATTACCTGCTTTGAGTTCTGGGATTCAGCAACATAAACACCAAGCTCACCAGAAAGCATCCCATCAGGAGTCTGAAAAATCTGGTCAAACAAGCCAGAGACTAGTGTTAGCACCTGTCTTTTGACTCCATGCACTTTCTAATGACAAGCAAGACATAAAATTTTGCAACTTTCATCGGGAATAAAAGACAAAAAAAAAAAAAAGAGTCAGGCTCAAGACAAAGTATGCATCAGCTGAAACAAGACTGTCTCTATACAGTCAGGATAGGACATATGACTGGTTTAGTTTTCAGTCAATACTTTTCTTAAATTCAAGGCTCAAGTAGCATACTGAGGACAATGGAGCTACTGGAGTTTTGCAATATTTTACTCACAAAACTGTTCCATGTCATTTTTCAATTCTCAGGACTATGCAGCCCAGTGTTTGGGCATCTTTCCAAGCATTCCTCTTACCAGCCCTTAAAATGGCTGTTGATAACTTGGGGCTGGAAAGGAAGTACACAAAGGGATAGCTGCACTAAGACTTTCCATTTGAACAGTAAGGCGGTTAATCATAATTTAAGTCAAACACAGCTGTCCTTACATTTAGGAGGCAATGGGTCTGACCAATAAAATTTATCAAGATAGATAGCAAAAATCCCCGCATCAATTTTTTTATGGACAAAAAGGCAGGAGAAGACTGTAGAGGTAAAGTGTAGAGTAGCCTTTTGAAAAATCGTACACAATACCCTCGACTTCTTATTAGACTGCAAATCAATATTGTGAGCATAAATCTTCAATGTTGGTCTAATATATAATGATAAAAGTCGAACTCACAAAAAGAGTCCAGCATATAGGTAGAATTAGATGAATGGATAGAGGTGCTATTCGACAACATAGTAATTTAAAGCACTCTAGGATTCACATCTAAATAGTAGACAACTCTAAAAAGCATACTCTGGTAGAGATCACCACTCAACAAATAGAGTAGTCAAAATGGCGATTATGCGAAAAAGTGTATTGTATATCATAACAGTAAATGTATCAACTCCAGTTTAGAAGCACATAGAAATGTAAGGAATAATGTCCCAATGGGATAGGAAGCATAAAGTTACAGCAATGAAGAAATTTACCTGAATATCACTTGGTGACAGCAAGTCATGTGAATATCGATCTGGCAGACTTTCCAAATGCTGAGAACAACCCCCCCCCCCCCCCCCCCCCAAAAAAAAAGCGAGGAGTCAGCAACAATAAAATATTGAGTTGGGCACCGGACCGGATGCAATAGCATCACTTGTAGCAGAGTAACAAACCTTCTCGAACTCCAAATAAGTGTCTCTCGGTATTATGGACATCAATGTTGACACCGAATTTATAGCTGCTTCCTGTTCAAGTACATTTGGACTCGTCAACCCCCCTAGTCCAAGGAGGCCCTGACAAAGACAAGGACAGAGGTCAGTACTGAGCTGCAGGGAGCCCTACTTACAAAATCGCCTAATAGATAATATATATACAGTCCAAAGTATAGCTGATTACTCAAACAAGAAGCAAGTTCGGTCAGGCAAACAATACATTTTCCTAGGCATTCAAATGTACCAATTAGTTGATTTTTGCAATAATGAAACAGTAAAGGAACAAGGTCTGGGAGGATTTCAATACAATATACCAAGGTGATAATCCAGGTCAATCTAACAGTCAAAGTTTGTTAAACTCAAACTTCTATCCTTCATCACTATGAGACATTTAATGTAATAGAACAGCAACATGCGGAACACTTTTCAACGTAAGAATTTTAATTAATTTACACATGACCAAAAGTTGTACCAATATACAAAATATCAGAAGGCATTTCAAATTTCCAGAAGTGAACTGCCATTAAGTAATGAGAGCAGAAATAAAAAATTTCTTCTGTCAACTATAAGAACATGATCCTGCTGATGAGACATAGTATTCAGATAAAAACATCAGGGACTACAGTCCAGATGCAATTTCCCTGGAAGTTTGGTGCATAGCATTTACCTTGCATAACTTTTCCGCACCAGCAGAAACAGTGGCAATCACATCAAACCCTTGTGTCCGCAGGCACCTATGAAGCCTCTGCAACAAACAATATCAAGCAAGAGGAGAGGTGGGCAGTAAGCAGCTGATCTATAGAAGGTCCAACTACTCCAATGTTTCATCTTGTGCTGGACTGCTAACCATAACTAGATAGTTTCTTTCATGCTTGTAACATTTCTATTTTGAATCTCAACTGCCCATCACAGTGTTATTATTATTAGGCTTATATTTTCATATCTTTCAAACCAGGCAGAGTACTATCATGCTAGCGCATGTTTTGAGAGCTGCGTCTGTCATAGCGAAGAAGATAAGCGTGTATATTTCAAATTTCCAGTCGTTGGCAGGTTTTCTACTCATTCTTTTATCATACTTCAGATGCACATATAAAGAACAGATAGAGATACTGAAATTCACCTTCCAAACAGCATCTCTTTTAGCAACTCCCAGAATGCACGGATGATGTGAGCAGAACAAAATATGCTCACACACACTTGGAGAAGATGCAAGTGCCACAGAAGATATAAGAAAAAAAGCCTTCACCAAAATCTCAACTGATGGAACAAATGGAAATTGAGCATCCAATGTAGTATCTGCATCACTACACACATGTGAAGTAAGATTTGGTTCACCGAATTATTGATCAGACTATGATCTACATCAACTTAAGAGCATGACAATCACTAGAGTGACAGAAACAGAAATATTTTTTTCTGGGGTGATGATACGCACCAATGTGAACCACCAAAACACCTAATCAAAGCATTAGATATATTTATGTCACCCAAGTGAGAAAGAAGTGTTGACAGGCTATAAAGTAAGATTGTACCCCATCATTGAAACAGAGAGTTTCTCTCCAACCGCAGAGAGGAAGTGTTTGAATTCGACCAGAACAGGTTCTGACAATTGCGGAGAAGCCATAACTATTTTTCTAGTAGCCATATGTGACATTTTCCGAATGTCCAAGCTTGGATGACATAGCAAGAAGATCAACAGCTGCAACAAAAGACGACTGACCAGTTATACTTTTACCAGCATTTTTTAAAAAAAAATGAACTTTTACCACAGTGAGATAATATATTGTTATAGCAAACCGACACCTGTAAAATCAATTTTATTGGAAAAGCTTCGAGCACTCTGCAAAACACAAAAGAAAGCAACACTTAGAAGTTACTCCAAACTCATAGCACAGGGCCAGATGCAAAACTACAAATGAACTTAACCTGCGTGAATGTTCCACTAACAACACTTCAAGAAGATCAACGCAAGCCATGCAATCTTCGATTGACAATTTTGAAACCTGTGCGTCAGCACATATAACATTATTCAGAGTAAGGATTAGCTTGAACGCATAGATGTAGGAATAATCATGAATGAATGTACTACGGTCACCAAACACAGGCATAAGCAAGACAAATCCATATTACTAAGCCTTAAACTAGTTACCATAGAAATTTGAACAACTGAAGGTTCATTCTGGGATATCAAGGACCAGATCTTTTCCTTCACCAAATTCTCCTCTGAAACAGACAGAGGAACACATATCAATTCAGTCCGCCAGGACAAAAAAGCATACTGAAGACATTCCAACTTTGGGCATGCTAGTAAGAGAATAAGAACAAGAAGAAACATCATATGAACCACAGTTGTTTTATCAACCTGCTTTGATATCAGAAGCTGCAATTTTTCCTACAATAAGCAGTGCATATGCACCATCCAAACGTTGCACTGCTTTAGTGAATCCAGTTTTGACAAGTTGAATGAGGGGGCCAAGCAGAGATGAGATCTGAAGCACATAAAGCACACATTCCATTAAGTGACAAAAACGGTTACATGGAAAAATATGACTGAAACATCCAAATGCGGAGACAAGTCCATTATCTGTGAATAAAGAAGCTGACCGCAGAGCAATACATCTTCATTTAATTGGACAGATTTACCTGTAATATTGCATCAGGGTTTTGGCATATGACTCTTAGACAACGAAGATGTCCCCGCCTTAAAGCCTCCTTCTCTTTCAGACCAGAAGCAATGAAAGACACTAAATCGGGTTGAACAGCATCCACTGATCGAGCTGCCCAGGACCCAATGGCTGTCAAAATTGTGAGTTTCACATCTTCATTCCCTGAGAATCAACATTGAACGGAAATCACCATAAACGAATGTAAGATAACAAAATGATTAGTCCAAAAAAATTGACTTGGCATCCTGGTTTGCACAATGAGCAATCAAATGCACTAGACAACAATTAACAGGAAACAGAAAGGCTACAGGTACCCATGCAAAATAATAGAGAAATAAACCATAAAGAATTTGCTTGCCTTCATCCTTGTAGCATGACAAAAGAAATCTACAGACTGTACAAGATATGTTGTTCAAATATTTCCCATCTGGTCCATATGACAAGTCTCGCAGAGAATTAAACATGCCAATCCTCTGGTAAGGAAACTGAAGCCTCCCCTCGGAGCCTGGCGACATTGAGGCCCTAAATTAGCAGCAGCAGTAGCAACAAACTCGTAGCAGATTACAAAAGATAATAAAAATAGAAACTAGGAACAAATTTCGAAAATTATACAGCTCCAAACCTCCAATTACAGCTTTAACAGCATTAAACATAGCTTCTAAAGCATCAGGATTACTAGACTTTTGGCTCAAACATCGCACTATGGCTGATGCCCCTAGCCTTCTACTTTCTTCAGAATGCCGTGCCTGTGACAATATCACTGAAAGAAGTTCAACAGCGAACTTGCTCATATCAATGGAGACCGCTTTCAAGAGAATAACCACGGCTTCCAGCAAAATCTCAGGATTCCGCTTCAACATTTTCACCAAAGGAGGGAACACATCATTTAGAAAATCCTCATGTGACATTTGCAAGAAAAGAGGGAGAAAGGATTCGCTAAGCCCCCTCGATGGCTTTTCTTTTGAACTTAAAACTGCTTTAACATAAATATCAATGAACATTGCCTGTAAACAGAAAAATATGTCATCAGTACACCGCATAAAGAACTAAAATAAAGCCAAGTAAAATAGATGGCACAGCATGTAAACCAAGCCACAGGATGCCACCTATGTAGCAAAGAGTAACAATCAAAAATTCTCGTACCTTCACTTTTCCGAAAGAAGGTGAAGATCTAGAAAACTCCAGCAGTAGATTTAGCAATTCAGGACTATCTTTGTAAGGAATCCTTGCACACTTCAATTCATCCAGATAGGTTTTGTAGACATCTGGCGACTGAGACAAATATAATGTTAAAAACCCTCAATGAAGAAATGATCAATAAGTCTAAAACAAACAAGTTTGTGCTAACAATTTGACACCTGTGAGAAAAGGTGAAAGAACATTTGCTTGCAAGCCCTTCGCTCCCGGAAAGATTTTTGCATAATAATATGAAGCAGAGATGCCTGAACTGCAGCTAGTCTACATACTGCAGTCTTTGAAACTGAAGCAAATTGACTCTTTGTTAGAAGAAGGCACGACCATTTCAGAAGCCGGTAGCAACCGACATGAGATTGGACCTTTGACTGCTTTTCCATGGCCTGAACTATGGCTGCTGCGAAACTTTTCATGAACATTATGTTGCTGAAGCCCTTTGTAATCACATAATCCACAGCTTTCCTTGACCCATGGTCATCATAAGAAACCAGAGTTTTAAAGATTACGTCCACCAACAAGGATATAAGCTCGGGAGACATCTCTGCAAAAGATGACATACCATGATTTGATGAAGAGCAAATAAGATATTCACTAACTAGCTCTGAAACAAACTAGATATAAAGCTACATCACAAATTTGATGGCATAAGTCATCAGCTAGAAAATATAGAAATAAAAATGGATCAGAAAACAAAATATTCAATGTCGTCTTGACAACCTTAATCGCATTGGTGGACATTGAAATCAAAAGGAGCTCATTGGCACTGAAAACATAGCCTTAAAAATGAAAGATGCAGAGGCATAAATAGACCGTTGATCACCGTAAAGCTTATCAGTTCAATTCATCAATAGATAAACTTATAAGTAAGATAGTCACTTTAAAATTACTTCAGGGTAAACAAGCCCAGCCAAAATATGTGACCGTAAAGAGTTACAAAAAGAAGAGCTGCTACACAAATTCACTTCCACATAAACCAAGCTCCTCTTTAGCATATGGAACAGTAGACAATACTAGAACCTACCACCTGCTTCAGTTTAAATATCAGAACCCAGGATGACTAAAAAAGTAGCAGCCATCTGAAAGCCAAGTTAACAGGAGGAAAGATTTTCCATTTCTGCTAAGCGGCAACCAGACATGCAAACAATGATCGTTATGCTTAAGGTAAGTGCTACCAGGAAAGTCCGCATGCCGATTTAACTTCTAGATGGTTCCTTATATATGGACTAACTATGGTACAAATGGAATTCTAGTCACAGAGGAACAAACCAAAAGATGACCTTTAGAGCATAAAAGAAAAGTAGTATGGTAAACAACACTATATATAGTTGGAACCGAAGGATACATTTCATAAGATATATTCTCACGCTAATTCCCGCCCATTAAGTAGCAGAAGCCCAGTCAAAATTAAAGTAACAAAGGAAAGGTATAAATCAAAAGTATGAAGAGCTGCGTAGGTTAGGTTAAGAGTGGCAGTGTTAAGGGAAGAGCAGGGAACCGCATATTGCCATGCACAAGCAAATTCTACAATTCAAACATGGGCCACAATCTTAATGTCACCCGAACTATCACCTCCAAAAGGTACCAGCAACATTATCTATCCAACAAATTCAAATGTCAGTTCCAATTGAGTTCAACTCTGTTCAGTTTCTCCTGCCAAGACTGTTCAGAGAAACTAGAGACGACCGCGTTCCTTGATCTAGTCACCTACGGCAACCCTCTCATCTAACGTTCCTACACCATGCTTGGGAAGAATCGATTCACTTGCCTGAACTATCGAGAATCGGAGGGATTTCATCACGGAAGATTCGGACCCGTTTCTTGGTTGATGAAGTGGAGACTGACCCGGCGATGGCAACGAGTGAATCCACCTGAGTATCCGCCATCCTGAATGCGGGTCGATCCCGGTAAACTTAGCACGCTTGGCTGAGCTTCCTTCGAGATCGGATGTTGGAGATGGGAGTTGCTTACAGTGAAGTGAAGATGATATTAGCTAGGCGTTAGGGTTTTAGAAAACGCGGAGGGATAGACGGCTGACAAAATTCGGAAATGAAGGGCGAGCATCTTATAGGTCTACTTTATTTACTTTTCTCATCTTCTTTTTTTTACAGCGGTAAATTGCAAATTTGGTCACTAGATTTTCTAAAAATGTTCATGTTTGGTCAATATAAGCATTTAATTCCAAAATTGGTCACTCAAATTAGTAAAATAGTGCACGTTTAATCACTCTCCGTTAATTTCCGTTCAACTCCGTTAATGGAGTCCTTTAAGTGTTGACGTGGTAAACGGAATAGCCTAATCAGCCTGATTTTGACACGAAAATAGTGAAACCCGACCCGCCCCGTCACTCAACCCGCCATGTCATCTTCCCCAACCCAACTCGACCCTAACCCAATCCATAACCCAGCATTTTCTTTGGTTCGTCCCTACCTCTTCTTCAACTGACGGCTCCCCTTTTGCCCACCATCCATAAACAATAACACTGTTGGAAGTGAAATTCGCTGCCACGACCGGACTCCACGATCCTGAGTTCCTAACCCATTACAAAGAGAATGCACGTCATGTCGCCATGGTCTAGGACAAACAAGACGCGAAGCAGCTGAGAAAACGGGATCGGGAAGGGGAGCGCCTACGACCGGTGATTGTTGCTCTGTTCTGGTGCCGATCTCGGCTCGAAAAACGGGACCTTGGTGATATTCGTTGGCAGGGATCAATCCATCGCCGAGAAATTAAACCCTTTACTTGCCCTCATTGGGAAAGTCAACTACCTGGGTTCTCCAAGTAAAGACCAATTCGCTAAATTGGCGAATAAAATCACCACAACTTCAGCAATGATTGGATTGGGGAAAGGAATCATCTATGCTTACAAAGTCGGGCTCAACATGGAGCTCTACCTCAGCGCGATATCAACCGGAGCTGCCGGATCCAAGTCGCTTGATTTGTATGATGGTCGAATAATGAAGAGGGACTTTAAATTGAAGTTTTACGTGAACCATTTATACAAATCTCTGTCGCGCCAACCACCACTACGACCATCGTCTCCTTCTTCATACTCCCACCGATCCACCTACCAAAAAACTCTATAAACTCTACTTCCTTCCCTTACCCTCCCCTTCCTGAGGCAGACATAGAAGGTAATGGCAAGTTGTGCAGTCGGCCGCTGGGGAAGTACGAAGGATTGAGCGGTAAGAGCATGACCATCGTAATTGTCGCTGACATGATCAGAGCCCTTGGTCGGTTGATTCTAGGGTTTGCAATTTGGTGGTGGTTGTTTGGCAAGAGAGTCGGGGTTAAGGGAGATTGGAGTGAGGGGGATCGTTCAGGATCAGGTTGGGTTCAAGGGTTGGGTTCGACAAGATGACATGGCGGGTTGAGTGATGTGGCGGATCAGGTTCATTATTTTCGCGTCAAAACTAGGTTGAACAACCTAACCCACACTCTAGTTTTGTCCTCTCAACATCAACAAGAACAACACCTTCGTCCCAACACACATCATTTTCCATATAGAATGTGTTGTACCCAATCAAACATCGTCTCTTGCATTCGAGCGTGGTTCAAGTTCATAATCTTCCATTTGTTCATACCGTTGTTGTAACCTTGCAAACATGCGAGGAGTGAAAACCTTGGCAGCTTGGTTCGAGATCTTGTTGTATGGCAATGAGATATTGGGTACGATCTCAATGGCTCCATAGTAAAAAATCTTCTTTTTGTATCTTTTGTCAGCTAGCAAGCTGTAATCACAAATATACATGAGTAATATCACTATTATAGACAATGACAGTTGTAGTTGGCTCATATTCGAACTTGTATTCTACAAACATTAATGTGTATTCATATATGTTAAAGTGTGTAAAGAATTTATCCAAATTGTGGTTTGGTTGCAAAAAAAATGTCGCAATAATGCATTGCATGATTCGCTGGCCTGAGTTGTCAAAATACCTACAATGAATTGACTCCTAAGCCAATAGACAAACATTATTTCCGAAATTTTTGTAGGTACTGCAACCACGGATCGCCATTCGCTAAGTCACAATCGGGGAAGCATTCATCAAGCATGGTTTTTCATGGAATGTCAAATTCAGCCTCACTGTCAACGTCATTGAATAGGAATATGAGATGGCATTGTAACATATCCCAAAACCTATAATCCTTACTAATGTGCTTTTTCCCATTCATTAGGATGTGCCACGTACATACTGTATGGAAGACGCCAGACCACTCTTTCCGAAGAGTTTTGGCCATTGCTGGATCTTGATCAGTGAAGATTGGGGCTGTGAGTTTCTTATCCATGCAACGAATAAAAGCGTCGAAGAACCACCAAACAAACAAGCCCAGAAGATGCAAGTTTTTCGATGATGATTAAAACCAACAAACATCCCTACAAAACACAAGTATAAAGACTTCAGCCAATTCATACTAGGTATAAGCTTCTGAATGAACTGTCAAGACTAATACTGAAACAGTCCAGAGTAATACTAAAATATTCCAAACTTATACTGAAAAGTTTCCAATGAGCGATATTTCTTATATGAAGAAAAAAATTGCATTAATTATAAGAATAACATATTTAATCGCATACCCAATGAACAATATTTCTTGTTGGTTCCCTATGTTGTGTTGAATGAGATCGAGCCACCAAATAGTGCCTAATCAGCTCGCATCGTAGTATTTGTCCAAAAAATTTTGGGTAGTTGTTCATCACAATTTACCTTCAATGAATAATAAAATTTAGGATACTTAGTGAGTTGATCCTGGAAGTATTCCGAAAGACTCACTACGTGCCATATTCTTTTGGCTTCTCTTGTTAAGGTGATTTTTCTTATCAGTACTAGAGAAGGTAAATTTTTGTATCCACCAACACACATTGCTAAGAGCTTATGAGAAGAACTCAAACTCACCCCTGCGTCCAGGTTTGCTTCAACCACTAGGCCTTGCGCCTCACTCACGAACGTGTTAAGGTGATTCTTCTAATCCGTCCTAGAGAAAGTAAGATTTTCGTACCCACCAACACACACTGCCATGAGATTATGAGAAGAACTCAAACTCACCTCTCATGCGCGTTTGCTTCAACCATTAGGCTTTGTGCCTCACTCACGAACTTGTTAGACCGTAGAAAGTGCGAGTGGTCGTTAGAGTGCAAATCATGATTGTGCAATTCTTGGAATTAAGTGACCACAAATGAATCATTATCTTCATCCCACCAAAAGTCAGCACAAGCTTGGAAACCCACTCTTATATCATGTCTTTCCTTTTCGGCTACTTTTATACAACAACACTATCCTCCGAGCATTGACGTTTCTTCGTCTCCGTTGTTTTACCATAAGTTTTGGTGGAATAAACCATACTTTACTGCATTTAGTAAATGTAACAATAATTTTCCTCTAGCTCACCCTTAAAGTTCTCTACCTGGTATGTTCACATTGTATGCGCACACTAAAACCTCATTCATGAGCATAGCTTCAATAGAAGTAATAGCTCTCTTCCACCGTCTTAAACTGCAATGTTCCCCTTGCATCCTTATCTTTTAGCACTATGCAATTTAAAGGTTCACATTTAGAAACTGAACAACAATTCATCCACAAACCAACTTGTTGTATTCACCCACAAACCAACTTATTTTCATCCACAACCAACATATCTTCATCAGAGACCAACATATACTCACTCACTAACCAACTAATATTCACCCACAATCAACATATGTTCACTCACGAACCAACTAATATTTACCCACAAACTAACTAATATTCACCACAACCAACTTATATTCAATCACAAAACAATTGATATTCACCCACGAACCAACATATATTTGTGAACAACTCCAATTATTTTCACCCAATAAAGAACATATATTCATCATAAAACATATCAATATTCATCAACACACCCACTTGTATTCACCAACGACTATTCACCCAGAAACCAACACATATTCATCCACAAACCAACTTATATATTCACCCACGACCCAACATATATTCATCCACATGAAAAAATTCTTCTATTCACGAACATTTCTTCATGCACGTACAAAAAAGACAACATGCACAATAAATGCCAACCATCAACCCTAATCTTAACCCTACAACATTTAACTAAACAACCACATTTATTCAATGCTCAACAACAACCAACACACCAAAACATATATAAGTAAAGTGAACAAGCAAGGTCGAGTTCTTGTCTTCACATACTCCATTCCACTGTTGCAAAAGCATCCATCCACTCTTGCGAGCCCCATAAACCTAAAGTATATATCTTCACCATAAACTTTGAGGTTGGTATTAGCAAGATTGATGTCATCCGTCTCTGAGTTATGAGTTCGAAGATCGATGACATTAGCATTCCGGGTTCCAAGATCGACCTCATAAGCTTTGATCATGTTATCATCCATCTTCCAAACACTTACCCTTCACTCTGAGTTGAGGAGTGCCTTTGTCGGCGAAGCCCAAACCAGATCTGAAGATATATTGTTCTTTGTTCTCCTTCTTCTCTTCAATGGCGCACATAAGCGGGAAAAAAGGGCAAGGAAAATGTCCCAAAGAAAGAAATGACGGTTGCTGGTTTTTTGTAGGTAGTTTCATTAAATGAGAGGGGAGAGAGGGCAATTTTCGTTTGCTTGCCAAAACCACTTCCCCCCTCAACTGAAGTTGCTGAGGCGGGCTTACTTTCGGTTGCTCCTCTTCTAACCCAAGCTCGTCTCTCGACAATTATCCATTCCCGGCTTGTGTGATGTGGCCACATCCTGGCTGTACGAGGATGTCCTCACGAATTTAGCTACGAGGATAGTAGCCAAATTGTATATTGTCGTATCCTTGCTGCTCTCCTACGGGGATAACTATGGGGAAAATCCTAAAATAAACCCCTAATTAATCGAGATGGAAGCAGCCAACGAAGATTCCACCTTCGTCCTCCTTTCCTCATAGGCGGTAGCTTCTCGCCGGACCTCGCCACCTCAGCACCTCCTTTCGTCCTCTTGGACAGCGGCGACCAGCAAGCCCGCAACTGTTGTAAGCAGCAGTCGACGCTCGCCTCCTCAGCTCCTCCTTACGTCCTCCAGTAGTGGCGACCAGCAGTCCTATCCAGGCTCCAGCGCACTCCAGCCGGCGGCTGGCGGTAGAAGCTTGACCGCGACGAGTTGGACTCGGCGACTTCTATTCTGGGTGAGCATCAGTTGGTAGCCACTAGGTGGCTCCCCACTTCCTCTCTCCTATGTTGTTGTTATCTTTTTCAAAAGAATGAATCGCATTTGTCATTCATATCTATCCATTAATCCATATAACATTCTAAAGGTGAAGGGTATATGACTCTCCTGTTCCGTCTCTTGGTCGAGGTTTCCCTTCCGCTATCGCGGTCATGATTGTTGTCGTCTTATCTCCTTCTTTCTCGCAGCGCTAGGGCCATAGCTAAAGAGCCCCAGGTGCGTAGTGTTCATCTACAAAATCAAGGTTGTCAAACCGGTTTATACTGATGCATCGGTTTTGCAAGTGGAATGATCTGACAATAGAACAACCAGTGTCATGCCGGTTATGCCGATTTTAATAAAATACATTAGAAAAGTTAGTCATGAAAAAGAATTTAGAACAATTATTTCCCACAAAATAATTTATAGCTAAGAATTGGAAACTAATAGTAAATAATTATATGCGTAAAAAAAGTATATAAAATGAATTTAACAATGCTTATAATGATTTGTGTAAAATATAGTATTAGATATATAATAAATAAGGTTAGGTGACTTCTACGGTACCCCAAGTGAATCAGGCTACCACATACATTGAGTATGAAAAATGATATCTAGATCTTGAATTAGCAGGATTTTCGGGCGTGATATTATACCCTAGCCCATAATGAATAAACCTTAGGTCCTAATTATCTATTTTTATGAACTATAAATCCTAAGATGGTGCATTCGTTTTGTTCTTATATTTGGACGGATCATAACCGTTGATTGTTGTTTCTAATTAAATTGATATTGGGGTATAAGATTTTTAGAAATAAGTCCTACATTTTGATCATTAAGGGTTAGAGTATAGTATTGTGTGCGAAAGATTAGTCAATTCAAGGTCTGGATAGTATTTTCATACTCAAGGTATGCGATACCCCAGATTTCACTCTAGGTACCGTAGAACTCACCTATTAGGTTAATATATACAACAAAGTAGTATGCTGGTGTATAATTGAAACTAAAATCAACATGAGGTACTTGGTTCAAACCTTTTGAATGGTGTTTGTTTTTGGATACAATGTGTGTAACACTGAATTTCGGTGTTTGGTCTAACCAGCCAGAATTTTCAGATTTTGTAACACCTCGACATTTAGGTCTGGGTTCAACCGAAAGGTTGAATCAATGATTACGTACAAAGGGTGACAACCGAGAATTAGTATTAATAATAATATTAATTATTATATTATATATTGTTAAAAAAAAGGAAAAGATATTTCTCATATGGTTACTCCATTCCTCTAGAATTCCCTCTCCCTACGTTTTACTTCCAAACCCAAATTAAACCTACCTTTAATTCCTTTATAATCCCACACCTGTTAAACTCCATCTTTTCACACCAAACGTTTCCTTGAAACTCTCTCTATTTTATTAGAAGAAGCAGTAACGAGATAAATAGGATGAAGGAAGAAGAAAATCCTCCCATTTACCCGTTACTCATTCCCCCTACTAATTCCTTCATGAGTAACGTCACGGCTAACATTTCCATTATCATTTTAATTAACCCTACGTTACTCTCAAAGCAGTGCATTAAGCAACAACAGCCACTGAGAAACCCCCACTCCCATCTCATACCTCCCCTCTCGTCGTAGCGGAACCGAAAATAAAGTGAAGTGACGTGATGGAAATCACTTGTGAAGATCAAGTTGCGGCTTTTGGTGCTTTAATTTGTCAGGCCCCCAGCAATGGATGGGCATAAAAGAAAGTCTGGGAGCGAAGAATTGTCGGCGTTCAGATCCTGGCAAGGATGGATCGATTGTCGGAGTAAGAGCTCAACTGGAATTGGACTTCGTTCATGGATTTAAGCCAAAGTGAGTAGATAACAAGGGCTCAAGATCTGGTGAATAGGGGTGGGGGGGCTTAGTCATCAGACTAAGCCTCTCTCAACCGTTGATTACTTTTTAGATCCGACGGTGGAATAGCCTAGCAGTAGGGACGGGGGCGTTTTGGTCATTTATGTTTTATTTAAAAAAAATTCGTTTTTTTATGTCAGAATAAAAGCTGTTCGTGGGAGAGGAGAGAGAATCACAAACCATTTTTCACGGGAGAGAGACTTCTTCTTCTCTGTTTCCCCCATTTTCTCAGATTCGCCATTTTCGTCTACAAATTCGTCAGTTACGTCGGCGTTCTTCCTCGTCCGGCCCGGCGGTTTCCATCGAGAGTCTTCCTCGTTCGGCGCGGCGCGTTGCTCTCTGTTTCAGCGGCTTCTTCGGCGGTTGTTTCAGCGGCTTTCATCCGGCGGTTTCCTTTTTCGGGTTGTCTTCCTTTGCGTCGGCGGTCTTCCTCGTCCGGCGGTTTCCATCGAGAGTCACTCACTCTCTGTTTCAGCGGCTCCGACGGCGGTTTCCATCGACATATTTCATTTTCCCCCTTTGCGTCGGCGGTGTGTCGGGCTCAACTCGGCAGGCTTTCTTCTCGCTTCTCCGTCTGCGCCGACGCCGGCGATTATTTGTGAATACGAAGACCGCTTTTTGGGTAAGTCAAAACCGCATTTCTTATTTCGGCAATTCTTTAAAACCCTAACCGATTTTGATGCTAGGTCAGAATCACATTTTTAATTGTGGGTTGATTTCTGGGTTTGTATTGTTGGAATGGGTTGGTTGTATACTTTCTGGGTTTCCTTGTATTGATTGTTTAGTAATGTTTGTGTGTTTTCATACCTCTGTTTGTACTCTTCATGGTTCATACAGTTTGTGCACTTTGTTTCTCATGTTCATACAGTTTGTACAGTTTGTGCACTTTGTTTCTCATGTTCATACAGTTTGTACACTTTGTTTCTTATGTTCATATAGTTTGTACAGTTTGTGCACTTTGTTTCTCATGTTCATACAGTTTGTACCCTTTGTTTCTCATGTTCATTGATGACTCGGTATTTGCACATGTTTTCCCCTTTGTTTCTTGATTGTTTGAGCTTGAATTATTGCGTCTTTGGCCTATTTTATGCTAGGTTGTGTTCCTTTGTCCCATTTCAGGTCCTAGCACATAAAGTGAAGCATAGGCGCAAGTTTCAAGTCAATCAGAGATCAATTGACGATTCGAGAGAAGAAACTCGGGCATGACCTGAAGAAGAATGGATTTCTACCTCACTTTATGGACAAAGAATCATGCAAGCTTGTTATGAAACGAAAGAGGACGAGACTACGAGCGTCTGGGATCAAACGGCGATTGATTCGGAGTCCGGACGAGGGAGAAACGAAGCATTAAACAGAGGCTGAGCAAGCTGCACGGGCAGACCAGCGTGGCCACGCACGGCCGTGCAAGTGACCAGTTTGGCCGTGCGGGATTGTGCGTGGGCACGCACGGGCACAAGTGAAATCCGCACGGCCGTGCAACATACAATTCTGGCCGTGCGAGTTGGCTGAGGTTCAACTAATTGATACGCCGCGTTTTGAGGTGCACGGCCAGAATGGTGATATGCACGGCCGTGCACCCTGGCCGTGCGAGTCGGGATTTCCTGGTTTTAAGCCAAATTCCGAACCAAAGAAGAGGGAGAGCTGGGTTTTGGATCCCAAACACCCAAGGGACGAACCCTAGAGAGAGAGGGCGATTTGAGGGCATTCTTGGAGTAGAGAAGGAGGATTTCTTCGCCTTGGAAGCTCGAGGAACAAGCCCGGACTTGAAGACTGATCATCTGAAGATTCTTACTGCAGTCTCTCTCTTCTCTATGGAGTAACTTCCCTTCACTTAGGTTTTGAGGAACCCTAGCTATGTTTGTTTGATTGGATGATTGTATGAGTACTCTAACTGGATAATCTTGAGTTCATATTCAATCTATGCATGTTTTCATGATTCAATTCTACTTTAGTCGAGATTATTGATTCTGTTTTGATTCTATGAGAGGGAATACCTGATTAGGTCAATAGAGCACCATAGATTGATAGTAGTGGATCGATTGCTTTAGTCGAGGGTTGATTCACTGCTTTGTATCGATTGAGAACCTCTTTCGATAGAGGGAGTCTAGTTCAGAACGCCTTGATCAGTTGTTCTAGAGAAGGATACGTCCCTCTAGGCAATTGACTCAAGAGGGCCTTGTTCCTTTAGTCGAGACTCAAGGTCTAGTCAAGGATTCTCCGCATTGTGAATGAAAGTGAAACAGGTTAGAGATCATCAATCGTTAATCTGGCTAGTGGCTAGGGGGAATCATACCTAAGTGAGTTCCCAACCTGTAATTAGATTAACTTTAACTGTAGTTTGCTAGAGTAGTTTTAGTTCTTTCATCTTAATCTGATTTGCTAAATAATAAACTGAAGCTGAGTAATAGTAACTCTAGAGACCCGTGGATTCGATATTTATCACTTGAGCCACTATACTGCAGTCCCTTTCATTGGTTACACTTGGCCTTTGTTAGGTGTTGTGTTTTAGCGAGTCAAGTTTTTGGCGCCGTTGCCGGGGACTTTCTAGAGTATTAGGAAAGGCAGAAGTTTGTTACTTTAGCGTTTTTCTTTTCTTTTCCACCCTTGCTTTTCACTTGGGTGTTTTTGTTTTTGTTGGTGCAGATCTGAATCATGGATCCTAATGGCTTCTCCAATCATTGGGGGTATCCACCACCATCTGGGTGGTATTACCCCGAGACTCCCTGGAGCAATCAAGGCGGAGAAGACTATGGATTCGGGTTCCAGTACCAACCCCCTTACTACGGAGAACAACCGGACCCCTGGGCATATCAAGAACAACCTCATTATCAAGAAGAATTTCTCCCACAACCAGAAGGGCCATCGGCGCTGGAGTTACTCATGGAGCAGTATGCTCGAGACTGTGAGAGAACATGCTCCAGGATGGATCAGTGTGTCCAGGCCTATCGTGAAACAGATGAGATCCTCCTGAGCCTTAAGAAGAGCGTCGATGATCTTGAGCGATCTTGGGCGCAACCTGCTCCAGATCACCCTTCTGCTACCATACAAGAAGAGGAGGAGGAAGAAGAAGGCTACAAGGGCATTGTGGAACACACTGAAGTCGTCACGGAGAGCTCCCGTGATGATCATGATCAGGCCTGTCATGTCGTAGCCGACCACACCTTCCCACACCCCAAACTGAGCTTTGAAGAGGCGGGCATGAGTGAGGAGATGCAAGAAGATCTCATGAAAGAAATTGCTTGGCAACTTGCTCTCCAATCCGTGCTAGAAGAAGAAGAGCAAGAAAGGGTGCAGAAAGAAGTTGTGGAGGATGACGAAAGTGAAGCTAGAGGAGTTCTTGATCATTTCCCAGGGGTGATACCACATGAAGAAGGAAGGGAGGTTGAAGAAGCAATTGGCGTCCAGGCTGAGGACGAAGTTGAGGTGGAAGAGGCTTGCACCGGCCATGAGTTACATGTGATATCTCCACCAAACTTCGAGGAACTGCTTAGCAAGGACCCATTTGCAGTGTCTCTTTGCCAGACCAAGGCCACCTCGACATCGGTCCCTCTTGGTGGACGCGATGGTGGCCAATCGATACTGTCATATCTGGTTTGGGGCAATGAGACGAGAGAAGAGAAGAAGAGGTCTCGAGGGTGGAGACTTCATCTGCATCAAGTACATGAGCCCTCATCACCTGCCTCACCACATGCTCATGACTTGAGACTCCACCTCATCGACGAGAACCTCAACTTCAAGGAGGTTCTAGCATGGACCGAAACTTAGGAGCCATCGTCCGGCTCACGACGTGAAAGAAGCGCTTGTTGGGAGGCAACCCAACCAGTCGGTTTGCATTTCTTTCTCTATTTCTCCTCGGTTGAGTCAGTTTTGTTATTTGATTTTAGAGTCAATAACTCAACCTTTGTGAGATTTTGTGTGGTGTTTGTGTTCTGATTACTCTCTCTTCCTGGAATGCACCGCCTGACCCGTTCATCATCATTCACCCTTGATCTGGTAACTTCGTTCTACCCTCCTTATCTTTCCTCCATTGAGGACAATGTCGTGGTTAAGTGTGGGGGGATGTTCGATTATGTATGCGGGTGAATGTTTGGCTGTTTGTGTGCTTAGAGCCTAGTCCACTGTCCAAATTTTTAAATTTGAGGGCTCCAAGTACGTGTTTCCGTGCAATTGCCTGCTCAGTATGCTTTGAATTGACAGTCTTTATAGTAATATGCAACCTAGGGAGGTAGTGTAGCACTATGGAGGATGTTGATGCATTTAAGAAGTCTCGTTTCTTCTTCATATTGTGTTGGTTGATTGAGTGAATTAGTGATCTTAGGACCCTTGAATTGTGTGGTGTTGTGGATTTCTACCTGTCATGGACTCTTGTATCATGTTTTGAAAATAGCAGGTGCTCGAAAATGTGCTTCAAAATAACGTCTCCCGTGCGAATAGGGCGAAAGTGTGTAAGGGGAGACGGGAATTCGTTCCCAATTTCCACCTACTACCTCCAGCCCCCTTACATGTCTTTCCCCCGCACGAGGCTCGAGACATCCGCTCCTGGCATGGCCGGTAAGAGCAGGTTGGGACCCTTGAAAGAAAAAAAAAAGGAAAAAAAATAACAGAAAACAAGCAAAACAGAAAGAAAAGGGGTTCCAACCATCTTCAAGAAGAAAATAGAGCACCTTGAAAAATGTGAGTCCATGATCCTTTGTTTTTGAGAATCTCTGCATCCACAATTCATTTGTCCTCTGTTCACTATTTGCCATGATGCCGACTCGATACTAGTGCTCTCGCCGAAGAAGCTATGAGATGACTTGTGTGTCGGTTGACCTCGTAAGTTGCTAAATGATCTAGGAAGTCCTCTACCTACGATCTGGGGTGTTTGTTGCTATAGAGGTCTGAAGAGTTGCATTGGTTTGAGTTAGGTTTGCTTGGGGACAAGCAAACAGTTAAGTGTGGGGGGATTTGATGACTCGGTATTTGCACATGTTTTCCCCTTTGTTTCTTGATTGTTTGAGCTTGAATTATTGCGTCTTTGGCCTATTTTATGCTAGGTTGTGTTCCTTTGTCCCATTTCAGGTCCTAGCACATAAAGTGAAGCATAGGCGCAAGTTTCAAGTCAATCAGAGATCAATTGACGATTCGAGAGAAGAAACTCGGGCATGACCTGAAGAAGAATGGATTTCTACCTCACTTTATGGACAAAGAATCATGCAAGCTTGTTATGAAACGAAAGAGGACGAGACTACGAGCGTCTGGGATCAAACGGCGATTGATTCGGAGTCCGGACGAGGGAGAAACGAAGCATTAAACAGAGGCTGAGCAAGCTGCACGGGCAGACCAGCGTGGCCACGCACGGCCGTGCAAGTGACCAGTTTGGCCGTGCGGGATTGTGCGTGGGCACGCACGGGCACAAGTGAAATCCGCACGGCCGTGCAACATACAATTCTGGCCGTGCGAGTTGGCTGAGGTTCAACTAATTGATACGCCGCGTTTTGAGGTGCACGGCCAGAATGGTGATATGCACGGCCGTGCACCCTGGCCGTGCGAGTCGGGATTTCCTGGTTTTAAGCCAAATTCCGAACCAAAGAAGAGGGAGAGCTGGGTTTTGGATCCCAAACACCCAAGGGACGAACCCTAGAGAGAGAGGGCGATTTGAGGGCATTCTTGGAGTAGAGAAGGAGGATTTCTTCGCCTTGGAAGCTCGAGGAACAAGCCCGGACTTGAAGACTGATCATCTGAAGATTCTTACTGCAGTCTCTCTCTTCTCTATGGAGTAACTTCCCTTCACTTAGGTTTTGAGGAACCCTAGCTATGTTTGTTTGATTGGATGATTGTATGAGTACTCTAACTGGATAATCTTGAGTTCATATTCAATCTATGCATGTTTTCATGATTCAATTCTACTTTAGTCGAGATTATTGATTCTGTTTTGATTCTATGAGAGGGAATACCTGATTAGGTCAATAGAGCACCATAGATTGATAGTAGTGGATCGATTGCTTTAGTCGAGGGTTGATTCACTGCTTTGTATCGATTGAGAACCTCTTTCGATAGAGGGAGTCTAGTTCAGAACGCCTTGATCAGTTGTTCTAGAGAAGGATACGTCCCTCTAGGCAATTGACTCAAGAGGGCCTTGTTCCTTTAGTCGAGACTCAAGGTCTAGTCAAGGATTCTCCGCATTGTGAATGAAAGTGAAACAGGTTAGAGATCATCAATCGTTAATCTGGCTAGTGGCTAGGGGGAATCATACCTAAGTGAGTTCCCAACCTGTAATTAGATTAACTTTAACTGTAGTTTGCTAGAGTAGTTTTAGTTCTTTCATCTTAATCTGATTTGCTAAATAATAAACTGAAGCTGAGTAATAGTAACTCTAGAGACCCGTGGATTCGATATTTATCACTTGAGCCACTATACTGCAGTCCCTTTCATTGGTTACACTTGGCCTTTGTTAGGTGTTGTGTTTTAGCGAGTCATTCATATAGTTTGTACACTTTGTGCGGTTTGTATAGTTTATTACTCTGCTTCGTATGGTTTGTTGTATTTGTTGGTTGACTTGTTCTGTTGTTGCTTTTGTAGCTGTTAAGTAAGGATGGTAGAAGGTTCAGAGGTGGGAGGGTCAAGTACCCATGCTGCTGAAGCTGAAGTTACTAAAACCAAGAGGAAGGGGGAGAACCTTAAGAATAAGGGGAAGGCAGTTCAGCTTTCTGATACAGGGAGAAGGAAAAGAAAGGTTGTTGCTGGAGAGAAGCAGAAGGCAGCAGTTCGTCCAAAAAGGCAGAAGCGAGCTCCGGGGGGAGGGAATGAAGCTGCTTTGAACTATCGATGCAGCCCGAAAGAGGTTATGAGTCATGTGCTGCATCCTTTATCTCTTGGCAGGGTGCAATTAATTAAGCAGCTGGGCTTGGATTTTGTCTTTTCGCTGAAGATGAAGAATCTGGACAATGAACTTATTAAGTTCATTATTTCAAGGTGGGATGGGAAGAATAACTGTATCCACTTGGATGATGGAAAGAAGATTTGTATTACAGAAGATGATGTTTACAGAGTTTGTGGTCTTCCAAGGGGACCAAATGCTGTGTGTTTGCAGAAAACATCAAAGGTGAATTCTAACCTTGGTAAAGATTATGGTTTCAGTAAAACTGGGAAGGGTACTGTTGGTTTTGAGAATTTGAGGGCTTGTATGGGAGCGGAGAAGTCTGATTCTAGGTGGGTGAATATGTATGTGCTGATGATTTTTTGCCGCCTTTTCGAATCTGTTACATCTAGGACGGTGACAACAGAATACTTGACTTTTCTTTCTCAAGGAATGGTTAAGTATTTTTGTGACTATGATTGGTGCGGTTATGTGTATGGTCTCATTTGTGATAAGGTGACATCAAGTCAGCATCACAGTTGGGTTGAGGGATATGTCTATTTCTTGCTAGTTTGTTTCCTCGATAGGACAACTGTGAATGAGGAAGAGGCCAGCCGCTGTGTTAGTAATTTGGTGCCAACCTGTCAGTTGTGGAGTTCGACAAATTTGAAGCAAAGGAAGGCAGAAATGGAAAAGAAGTTTGGGAAGGATTTTGGTAAGGTGTTTGTTCTAAGGGATGCACCCATTTCTTCTACTACTCATCCGAAGATGGCTCAGAGTATTAGTGGTTTTGAGGTTGCTGGAGGTGAGAAGGGTTCTGGGATTGGAGATGAATTTCCATATTTCGATTTGAATCTGGATGGCAAAACTGTTCAAGAGGTGAGTTTGTATGATTTTGTATGTGTTCTTTGCTTACTTTGTACAGATTGTTCATATGCTTTATATGCTTTATGATATGTTTTCTGTAGTGTTTATACTGTCTGTATATTTTGTACTGTTTGCACTGTTTGTACATTTTGTATGTTTTTCTCTCATCCTCTGTACTGTCTGTATACTTTGTACTGTTTGTACACTTTGTATGTTTTTCTCTCATCCTCTGTACTGTCTGTATACTTTGTACTGTTTGCACTGTTTGTACACTTTGTATGTTTTTGTCTCATCCTTTGTAATGTCTGTATAGTTTGTATCTTTTTGCACTGTTTGTACACTTTGTATGTTTTTGTCTCATCCTTTGTATTGTATGTATACTTTGTATCTTTTTGCACTGTTTGTACACTTTGTATGTTTTGGTCTATTACTTTGTACTGTTTGTATACTTTGTATCTTTGTGCACTGTTTGTACACTTTGTATGTTTTTGTCTATTAATTTGTACTGTTTGTATTATTTGTGTACATTATCTAACTTATGTTTGTGTTTTCTTTTATTTGTTTTGTTGTAGGTTAAGTTGATTAGGAGAAGGTTACAAAGTGCATTATGTGAGTTGGAACAGCAAGGTAAGTTGTACCGAAGACAGATAAATCAGTGTCACCTATACCTAGCTGATATCAAGGTGCACACTGATTCTAAAGGTGTTGAATTTGTTGCGAAAGTTACAACAAATGTTTCTGAAGGTGCTGAAGTTGTTGAGAAAGCTACAACAACTGATAATGTAGAGAGTGAGAGTGAAGGTGGGTATCAGAGTGGGAGTGGGAGTGGGAGTGGGAATGGAAGTGGGAGTGGTAGTGATGGTGATGGGAGCGATGATGGTGATCGGAGTGGTGACGATGATGATGATGGAGATAGGAGTGAGGAGGAAACTGATGATGATGTAGCTCTATTTAATATGAAGAAGCCAGCTCTTGTGCGGCAGCAGCCAGCAGTGGAGAAGATTGGAAGTGCTCGTGCTCCAGCACTTCTGCAGCAGCCAACTGAGCTCCAGAAGACTCCTGAACTTGTGCGGCAGCAGCCAGGAGTGGAGAAGATTGGAAGTGCTCGTGCTCCAGCACTTCCGCAGCAGCCAGCTGAGCTCTAGAAGACTCCAGCACTTGTGCGGCAGCAGCCAGCAGTGGAGAAGAGTGGAAGTGCTAGTGATCCAGCACTTCCTCAGCAGCCAGCTGAGCTCCAGAAGACTCCTGAACTTGTGCGGCAGCAGCCAGCAGTGGAGAAGACTGGAAGTGCTAGTGATCCAGCACTTCCGCAGCAGCCAGCTGAGTTCCGGAAGACGCCAGCACTTGTGATGCAGCAGCCAGCAGTGGAGAAGGATGGAGTTACTCGTGATCCAGCAGTTCCGCAGCCCTTTGATTCAACACTTCAAAAGCAGCCAGCAGAGGATGGAGTCGTGGCAACCGCAGTTTCCGAGGAGCTGCCACTTAAGGATAGTATGGAAGTTGTTTTACAGATTGCACAATCTGTGGAGGCAGGTGCTGATGGTGAGCGGGGTGACAAGCTTGATTAGTTAATGATGGTGGTTATTTAAATTTGTAGTACATCTTTTAAATATGCACTTTATGATTGGTTTGTATGGTTTGTACTCTTTGTCGTACTATTTGTACACATGTTGTGTGTACACACTACTTGTGGATTGCAAACTAGATCTTATGGTTTATTAATTATCTAGTTCTCTGTCTTTATGTCTTTTGTAATGTGCTATATTGTTTCATCTTTGTTGTTTTGGTTGTGAGAAGACAAGTCAAATAGTGATGATAACGATGAGGTTGGGATTGAAGATGATTGTGATGATATTTCTATTGATAACGCTGAAGATGAGTCAAATGGTGAAGATGAGAACAAGAATGGCGTCGAAGGTAATCATTATGTTTGTAGCTGGTGCTGTCCTTTAGTCTCGTTTACTGCAGTTTTAATCTTTTTGTACACTTAGTTACTTTTTCTGCTGCTGTTTGTAATGTTTGTACATTTAGTTACTTTTTCTGCTGCTGTTTGTAATGTTTGTAATGTTTGTACATTTAGTTACTTTTTCTGCTGATGTTTGTAATGTTTGTCTGTTTTGTTTGTGTTATCTCTATTTTGTTAGATTCTGGGTCGAATGTTGATTTCGTTAATCAAAGACGCTCGAAAAGGGAGCTCAAGCCATCCAATTTAAAGAGGACACCATATACTACTGGTAATAAAAAGCGTAAACCTCCTTCCATGAAAGCACCTATTCCTATTCGGCAAAAAAAGAAAAAACCTACCTCCAAGAAGGTAGAGAAGGTAGCTCCACTTCGGACTAGTAGCCAACTATTGTATGAAGAAAAAGTTATTCAATATGCTTGGAGTGACAGATTTCCTGTGTAAGTTCCATTTCATACTGTTTGTATACATTTATATATCAGTTTGTACTTTTCTTCTTCGGTTAGTGAATTTAATATAAACTGTTTGTATACATTTTTAGGAATGAAATTCTTTTCGACATGGGTGAAGGTGAGTATCGCTTGTCAAGGAAGGATACCCAAACGACATGTGACAAGATTGTTCTATCAATAAAATTTCTTGATTGCTATATTGAGAATTTCAACCGTTGTTCTTCTTGTGAGAATGGATTTATTGGTAGATGGTCTTTTCCAACTGACTTTGCGGTGAGTTAATTTTCACATGTTGTTGTATGTCATTTAGTATCTATTAGCCATATTAATGCAAGTTTTTTTTTGTCTTTGATTGTACCTAGTCCAAGGTTGTGAATGACAAAATGGAACCTAAATATTTGAAGGTCATGAAATCTTATGTCAGAAAATACCCATTGCAAGATGGTGCATCTTTCAAGACATGCCAATATGTAAGTTGGAATATTTCATCCTTTTGTACACTTTGTGATTCTGTTTCATATTTTTTGTATACTTTGTACACTTTGTACAATTCTGCTTTGTATGATTGTACTTTTTATGATTCTTCTTTGTTTCTTCTTCATGTGCAGTGGCTTTCCCCATGTTGTATGGATGATCATTTCATGGTATATTGTGTTAACTTGAAGGATCGTCGTTTCGAGTACCTTGACAGCTCTCCTTCTAAGCATTTTCTAGATCGGTTTAGGAGGGTTGGAGAGCTGGTCGTCCAGTATGCAACATCTTACATTCAGCACATCATGCCAGGAAAGTATGACTTTGATAATGACTTCAAATGGCGAAGGATCACAATTCCATATGATGATTTCACTAGTGCTGGCATTATCTGTTTAAACTACTGTGAAGAATGGGAAGGTGTGGCTACAAAGATGATGAGGGAAAATGGTCTTCTCCAACCTATATTTACAACCGGAAGATTAATGCTATGTTGACTTTGCTGAATGGATCAAGGAATTTGATGATCGAGCAATTGAGGATGAATGTGTCTTTTAGTGAAGAATTGTTGTTGTCATTAGGGAGTTCTAGTACTGGGTTTTCGCTTGACAAATGATGGAATAGGGAACCAATAGTGTTTTTTTTGGTAATCCATGACAGTATGCACTAGTACTATTTTCTATTCTCATGTTTTGTAATGTGGTGACCTTATGAACAGTAGTGTGGCTGTTGGTGTTATAGTGGCTGCTATCTATGTTTTGGTTTTGTAATTTTTATCACAGTAGTTTGTATGTTTTGTTGTTGTGGTTCGTAATTTTTTGTATCCTATTTCGTAATGTTTCTGTCTAACATAGAATAAGCATGAGAAACATACAAATGTGAATTGAAAAAGAATGCAAGAAATGAATTGTTTGATGTGGCAATTATTCACTTTATCTATGCATCTATGCAATCACTCAAATTTATCTATGTATCTATCAAGTAATATATGATATGGCAAGTAGTTCTGTCTATGTATTTATATTCTGTCATCCGCCCTTTCTTGTAACATTGTTTGTCTTCTCCTTTCTTGAATGATTTCAGTACGAATCTTCCTCCTTGTCCTTGTAACTTTGTTTCCACTTCTACAATAGGATTAAACAGCAGTAGTCAGTTTTTGTATATAACAGAAAAATATACAAACAATACAAATTTTAACTAATATCATTACTAATAATCATTGATATGAATATCAACTAAAAGAATACTAACTGTTATGAAAAAACATACTAAGGGTACAAACAGTAAGTGATATCATTACAAACCTGCTGCTTGTATTTACTTTCATGGCAGGTATCATGTATTTACTTTCCTTCCGCTGCCCTTTCTTGTAACTTTGTTTGTCTTCTCCTTTCTCGAATGATTTCAATTCGATTCTTCCTCCTTGTCCTTGATTTAAATGGATCAGTGCTGACTTTTAATGCTTTCGCCCAATGTGGTTCACTCTCTGAACTTGCTGGATTCAATTTTGCTTCTAGAATAGGGAAAAAACAAAGGATTTAACAACAATAGTAAGTTTTTGTAGCCAAACTTATCCTACAAAGAAACAGACCAGAAAAAATATACTAACAATACAAACTTTATCTAATATCATTACTAACAGTCATTGATATGAATATCAACTAAAAGAATACTAACTGTTATGAAAAAACATACTAAGGATACAAACAGTAAGTGATATCATTACAAACCTCAAACCTGCAGCAAATTAAAGGTAGTGTTTCATACCTGTGCTTGTGCTAGGCTGGCCAAACTTCATGGCAGGCATCATGGATTCAGCACGAATCTTCAATGCTTGCATTCCTTCCTCAAGCATCTTGTATATGTCATCATCCATACAAGTGCGTGTTGCAAGCAAATTCATGGATCCAGTAAGTTGTTTCACCCTTGAACAGTACACCCTCTCTGCTGTATCTTGTACTGCCGGTAGTGTGAAATCTCCAGATTTTGCATCATATGTCCACCTCTTTAATATGTAGCGTGTGTGAATATTCAAGATTTCTGGGTGTCCTCCATAGCCGAGGTGATCTATTGCGCGCAACACATGGCGACAAAGCCATCCACACTTCTCGAACATCTTGCATGAGCAAATCAGCTTACGCTCCACAAAGTCAACCATAACAATCCTCTTATCAATAGGATTTCTTTGCTGATCTAGTTTGTGAAGCTCATATGCAAACATTCCATCTATATCCTTGGAGTTGTTTGGTCTTATATGGTATTTGATTGACTTGGAGTATTCATCTTGCATGTTCCCAAATATATTTTGTGTATATTTGGTAACAAACTGTTGAAGAACCTCACTGTTTGTGAAAACCAAGTATGGAATAGTGTTCAATGGTTCATAGTCACTTCTCAACTCCTTATGTCTTTTGGCTTCAAGAAGGTTGTTGAATTGTATAAAAAACTCCCACAAAGTAAGTTTCGACTGGAGATACTTACGCAAATGGCTGTTGCAACTCTCGCTGAGTTGTGAGCTTCTCATTCCACATGCAAAATGATCTTTCAACCATGCCGATGACCATTTACTTCTCACTTTGTGGAGGTTTTGCAGCCATGCCTCAATCTTACTTGTTAATTTCTTCCCTTTTTCTTCTTCTTCATTGAAGCAATTCTCAAGCATCTTCTTCCAATAATAGTCGAATTCATCCTCCGTCTCCAAATCATACATCAAGAAGGAAAGCTCTTCCAAAAATGGTGACCACCACAACCCATTACTCTTTGTATTCATTGTTATATGGAATGTGCACAATCCATGATAAGTGCGCGACAATGCTGTCCTAATACCAGCAGCAATTGCTGCCGCTTGATCGGTAAAAACAGCTCCCGGTTCCTTCCCGTTCATGCAAATGAGAAATTGTTTGAAGAGCCAATCAAATGTGGCTGATGTCTCATCATAGAGTAGGGCAGCACCAAAAACACATGTTTCTCTATAGTTATTGAAGCCCACAAATAAAGCTGAAATTAAAATTTTGTTTAAAATTAGTAATGAGGTTTAACAAAACTGACATATTGCAAAAACATACTAAGAATACAAACTGTCAAATAAAAACATACTAAGAGTACAAACTTTAACAGAAAAACATACTAAGAATACAAACAGCAACAGAAAACATACAAAGAATACAAACTGTAACAGAAAAAAATACTAAGAATACAAACAGCAACAGAAAACATACAAAGAAGACAAACAGCAACAGAATCATGACAAATATGGAAGAAAATCATTACAAACATACATGATAGTGAAAATTTAAAAAATTGTAGTACCTAATGGGTGAGCATTCTTGTTGGTGCGGTATGTTGTGTCAAAGCTGATGGTGTCACCAAAATAGAAATAGTCCATTCTCATGCGTCCATCCGCCCAGAAAATACTTGCAATTTCTTCATTGATGTCAACTTGGATCTCATAAAAGAAAGCTGGGTCCATTGAAGCTTCACTTTTGAAATGATGATAAATCATTGTTGCCTCCCCAAACTTCATTGTTTTTTGCCTTTTAGTCCCCAAGTATACAAACAGTACAAAGGATTAGACAAAACATACAAAGTATACAAACAGTACACAGAATATTACCAAAACATACAAAGTACAGAAATCAAATAGTATAAACAATATAAAACAGATCAAAAAGCTTATAAAATGTGCAAAACCCACCTTTTAGTACGGATATAATTCTTGTGGTCCATTTGTGTGAAGCCAACATTTTCTCTTCCTCCGGCAGCCAAGCATAATGCTTGAAATGATGATTGTATCGATATTTCAGCTTTGTGATACATGTCAATCAAGAACTTTTGCACTTCATTCATCGTTCTATTTGATCTCATGAATTGTCTTGATGATGGTGGGATCATCTTGTGATTATGCTCATCTAACCAGCTTGAAATGTAGTATTTTTGGGAACTATCTTCAAGCTGGAAGCGTATCACTGCTTTGCAATCCCATCTATCCTCTTTTCTGATTCTGCTTCTAGGTTGTTGGTCAACATGGTCGTCATTTGCTGGATTATTTGTACTACCTTTTCGCCAACCTTCCTTATTGCATCTGCCCCCAAAATATCTTACAACTTCACACGGTTTGTTATTGCTTGTTCTCTTAACCCCTCCTGTTTCTCTAACAGAAAATCCCTTATCATGTGCATAGCATTTGTACCACAGCAATCCATGATCTTTTGTGTCAAAGCGAAGGTTCATCCACGTTTCTTCATTGCTTGGTATTATTTTGATCTCATCATCTGCAGAAACAGAACAGAGCAGAAAAACATACTAAGAATACAAACTGTCAAAGAAAAACATACTAGGAATGCAAACTATAACAGAAAACATACTAAGAATACAAACAGCAACAGAAAACCATACTAAGAGTACAAACAGCAACAGAAAACCATACTAAGAGTACAAACTGTCAAAGAAAAACATACTAACATTACAAACATAATTAAACCATACAAACTGATGCACTAAAGCTATAAAGCCATACGGTATTTTCGTACAAACTGCATAAACCATATGTTTGTACTGTTTGCACTGTTTGTACAAACATAACAATCATCATATATGAAGACTTACAATACAAAATGTACAGAACAGAGCAGGAAAAACATACTAAGTATACAAACATCCAAAGAAAAACATACTAAGAATACAAAATGTAACCAGAATCATTACAAACATCAGACAAGATTTCATACCGATTTCACGTTGTACTGTTGTTTCCTGAATATCTACATCCATTGCTGTTTCAGTTCCAGTTTCTCCCGTTTTTTGTTCATTAGCTCCATCAACCACTTCATCCATTGTTATAGGAGCAGAATCCATCAATCAAAGAAAAACGCCTCGCCGTTGGCTAGAAAAACGAGTTCGCCGTTGGCTGGAGGAGAGTTGAACTCGCCGTCGTCGATCGCAGGAGGAAAATCGCCTCTCCAATCGCCAGAAATCGCCTCGCCGCCAATCGCTGGAATCTCCTTTGCCTATCGATGGAATCGCCTCGCCGATCGCGGGAGGAAAATCGCTCCGCCGATCGCCAGAATCGCCTCGCCGCCAATCGCCGGAATCTCCTTCGCCTATCGGTGGAATCGCCTCGCCGATCGCGGGAGGAAAATCGCTCCGCCGATCGCCGTTTGCGGGAGGTTTGGATGCCGAGAATCTCCCTCGCCGTTCGCGGGAGGAAAAGCTTCGGGCAATTTTTTTTCCCTTCCCAGAATAAAAAGGAAAACCAATTAATGAATTTTTTTTATTCCAGAATTGCCCCTCCCAGTATTTAAAAATCCCTTCCCTAATTTTCACCGTTAGATTGATCCTTCTACATCCAATGGCTAGGAGAGGGGCTTAGCCAAGTGACTAAGCACCCCCCCTTAGTCACCAGATCCGGACTCGATAACAAGCCTTTATACTTATAACGTAAGGTAGGAAGAACGAACAACACAGATACATGATTGAGTTGCATCTGTTAGCTCGACTTTGGAAATGATTGTTGTGTTGCCTACTATTTCCGAGGGAAATCAAGGGTCTTAAGTTGGTCAGTTGGATTACAAGATGTAGCTTAAAATGGATAATCTAGGATGGTCAATTAAGTGGGTAATTGGTGGGAAACAAAGGTTAACGTGGCTAGATTAATGATTGGGCTTAATTGGGTTGTTTCTAATTAAGGATGACAACAAAACCCGAACCCACGGGTACCCACCCGACCCAATCCGGTCAACGCGGGTAAAATCTGTGTTGACGGGTTTTGGGCCGGGTTTGGGTTTAAACCCGTTCACTATTCACCGCGGATACCCATGAACCCATTGATACCCAGCAGGTTGCGTTGGGTTTGTGTTTTTCAAACCCAGTGGGTTTTACCCCCGAGTTTTTTTCACGGATAAACCCATGAGTTTGGGTTTGGGTTTGGCAAAACCCGACCCAACCTGACCCATTGCCATCTCTATTTCTAATGGCAAAGCATAATTAGTCTAGTATGTAAGAGGTTCCTAAGGGTTCTGGAAATAATTAGTGTCTTTGGATGGTCATGTAAAGAGCTTCAGGAAGCAAACAGAGGAGGGGAGTTGCGTTCATGTAAAGAGAGACGACTCTAATGCGAGTTCAAATCAATCAACTTAATTATGAGGTGAGTGTAAAGGGGGTTAAATCTCTGTCGTGGGTCTTTTAGTTTATGCTTTCCGTTCAAGTTATTAATTAGTTAATTTTTGAGTAATGCGCGATATGTGTGTGAGGAATCTCACCGCCTACTTAAGGAGGAGGCACGCGTTGTGCTATGTATGAATGTATGGATGTATGGTTGTAGTAATTGGTTAATGGTAAGATAAACCACCAGGCGGTTGGGCCACTACTGGACGCAGTAGATGGTCAGATCATTGCTGGACGGCGAGACGTAACGCAACAGTTGATCGTGTATGTTGGGGTCACTACTGGACGACGAGACGCAACACAATAGTTGACCGGGCATGGACTGGACGATGAAACGTAACGCAGTGCCATTTCCAAGTTTGTGTATGCAACCGGACGACGAGACGTAATGCGGTTGGCATACTAGGGCAGGGACACTGGACGGTGATACGTAACGCGGTGGTCCCTAGTATTTGTGTGTTTGAGTTAAGGGAAGAAGTAGAGAACATTTATGAGTTAAGGATGAAGTTGAGAACTTCTATGAGTTAACATTGGAATAAAATAATAAGGACGGAAGCGAGAGCGACTTTCGTCTAAGAAAGGAAACCCGCTAATAATGTGTTAGTAAGGGTTTGCTTAGGGCATGACCTTATGTAGTAATGATGAGACTGACCCCTTCTCACTCGCCAGGTTGAAGAAGAGTTAGCGGATGAGGAATTTGAGAAGAGGCAAGGCGAGGCGAGAAGCCGCACCAAAGTGGACGAGATCGAGGGAAGCTCAGCGAGGAGCTTGAGTTAGTTGGTTATATTTTCTTCATGATTATGAGTATATACTGGTGGTTCAAGGTTCAAGATGTGTTGTTTTAATGGCTAAGGATCGAGTTTGCCCACATGTTTAGGGCATTTCATTTGAAAAGCATTCAATTGTATTTGTTTTAATGAAATTTTTGATGTTGTTTCAAAATGGGCTCCGGAGCCATGAGTATTTTGTTTGGTTAAAAAGGATTGGGGCGTTTCATTTTGGTATCAGAACCGACACTCTTCTATTCATTGGTCTTCAAGGAACACTGGAGTGACGATCTGTGTTTTTCAAGGTTTGTTTTAAGGAAGAAGGGAGTCAAAAGGGTTCTTTTGAGGGATTTTAGAATCTCCAGTATACCCTAATCATGATTAGGGAAATAACTATATTAGGCCCGCGTGACTTTGATACGTCTGAGGAAGGAGAAGAGCAGATTTGTAACACCCTGAATTTTGGGTTCAGGTTCGACCAAAATACGTGACGGTTGGGTTAACGGTTACGTACAAAGGATTACAATCGTGGGCTAGGAATAATAATAATAACATAATTGTTATTGTTATTGTTATTATTATTTAAAAAGAAAACCTAAACAACCCCTTGTCGGACTGTAGACAATCGAGATCAAACACCGGGAGGAGAGAAAGCTAGGTTGGTGGAGCGAAAGCTTTCTTGTGCTGAATTCCAATAGGCCATGGAGGGCCTCAAGCGAGTGTTCATGCTCCGCCTTCTAGAGAGGACAAGGTACGTCGACCATACCTTCCACGAGTGCAAGTGGGCTGCTGTACTAGCAAAGAGAGGAACCAGGTGGACGATGTTTCATGTTCCCCAGTTGATGTACCAAGTCAACCCACCCAACACATTCACTCCCCTCGGTTCCATATATATACAAATCAAGCAGCAGTGGAAGGAGGGGAAAATGAAGAAATTGCAGCGCCGGGATCCGATCGGTTGGTCATGTCCCCAAAATCAAAGATGGACGACAACACCTCCGAACCGATCCCTTACTTACCTTGAATCCATATAAACAAACCTAAACCCTAAGCCAATCAGCGGGCAGTTCGTGTACAATGGTGGCCAACCATGTTTCAGGCGGTGCAAGCGGGAGTAACTCGAGTTGTGGGCGGCATCTCCTCGTGATTGTGTCATTGAATGAACTCATCAGCAAATTATTTAGGATCCTGGGGAGAATGGCCAATCGTGGGCCAAAGCGATCAGAAGTGATCGATGAATTGCCAGCGGACAGGAGAGCTTGCAGTTCATTGGATTTTAGATAGAGTACATCGAATTCCTCAGCTCAAGCAGTTCCGACAACGATCCCGGCGTAGGCGACTTCCAATTTTCTTTGAGTGATGGTTATCGAAGAGGACGATCCAAGGAGCATCACGGTCTTGACGGAATTGAGTTTCGACATCGGACGAGGGATATACGAGCGTCGAAAGTTTGGGACGCAAATCAGACAGTTCAGGTATCAGTCTTGGCAATTCAAGAAGTTAGAGGATTAAATGTGTGATTTTTCCAGAGAGGTCATGGTCAAATGCGTTGACTCGGAAATTTTAGAGCAGATTCAGAGTTGGTTTCGACGGATATAAGGTGAGTGTAAAGAGGGTAAATTCTACGCCTTACGTGTTCTTTCAGTATTTCGAGCTTTAAGTATTTTGATGAAGTGATTGTCGTTGTTGATTGTGCTTATGGTTGAGGATATGTGATTTTTTTTAGCTATGCTTGAAGTGGATGTTATTTTTTTCCTTTGAAATTTTACGAGTATAAGTTATTGTTAAAGTTTAAGAAACAAGTTCTTTTTAAGAAGTAACTCACCTTCAAGAAGGTGAAGTCGTTTTAAGTGTTTTTAGTCACTAGCGCCAGTCCGTTGCCATTTGAGATTTTCAGATAGAGCAGCAGTTATGCTCTTGAGACTTTTAAAATGAGCAACAGTTATGCTCTTGAGAATCGTGTTGAAGAGCCACCACGATAAGTTTAAGATGTTAGGCGGAAGGTCCTTGAAAGGAAGGAGTCAACCATCAAGATTAGCGATGTAAAGAATGTGGAAGGAGCAAGAGCACTATGTGGCTGTTAAGTGCAAGCTAGAGGATAAGGTATGCAAGGGATTCCTACTATATGGAAATACGTTCCGTAGTAGCAAGATAGGCATGGAGCCTGATGGTGACGAGTTTCGCGTTCCCCACTGCCCAAGTTTAGATAAGCCACCAGGTGGTGGTACATGCCATAATAGTCAAAATTGGAGTTAAGGGGCACCGTGGAGAGGGTAGCTAGGTTTAAGTATGTGGGGCTAATGGTGGAGCCATCTAAGTCAAAGTACGAGGAGGGATTCGAGAGACCATAAGAGTTACAGTAGTCATGGGGAGTCAAAAATTCAAAGGACACAAGGAGCATCATTGGACCAAGGTAGGTTAAGAGTTAGGACCTCGAAACCTGCCAAGAAAAGTCATCAAGTCAGCCGAGGATGGACAATAAGGTAGGACGTTCGAGGGGAGTTGTAATAAATGTCGGAGAAGGCAAGTAGAACTTTTGATAAGGAATGACGAGGAGATACTGAACCGAGTTCGAGCATAAAAGCTAAAACGAAACATCGATAAAGGGGGTTGTGAAAGTAAAGGAAGTATACATCCCTGTAGTAGAAGGATTAACGCAGGTGAAAGGTTGAGGCATCACGAGTAACAAATTTTGAGGTCAAAATTTTTTCTTAAGGAGGGGGGAAATGTGATATCTCAGTCGAGACAACCGCTATCAATTGCAGGGTATTTTAGTCCAAATGTCGAGTATAGAGTTCCAATTTCGGGGACGAAATTGTTTTAAGGAGGGAGGAAATGTAACACTTCGACATTTAGGTCTGGGTTTGACCGAAAGGTTGAATCGACGATTACGTACAAAGGGTGACAACCGGAGATTAGGATTAATAATAATATTAATTATTATATTATTATTATTGTTAAAAAAAAGGGAAAAGATATTTCTCCCCACCATTAATCCCTCCCTCTAGAATTCTCTCTCCCTACTAGTTACTTCCAAATCCAAATTAAACATACCTTTAATTCCTTAATCCCACACATGTTAAACCCCATCTTTCCACCCCAAACGTTTCCCTAAAACCCCCCTCTCTTTTATTAGAAGAAGCAGTAACGAGATAAATAGGATGAAAGAAGAAGAAACTCCTCCCATTTACCCGTTACTCATTCCCCCTACTAATTCCTAAAAACCAAGAAATTCAAACCATGCACGAGGTGCCTGTTTCAGGCCATATAAAGATCGACGAAGGAGACAGACCTGAGATTTATCACCTTTAGAATAACCCGAAGGACACTCCATATAAATAGTTCTTTCAAATCCTCATGGAGAAAAGCGTTCTTGACATCCAATTGCTTCAATGCCCATCCCTTCATCGCCGCAACAGCAAGCAGAGTGCGGACCGTTTGCATCTTAGCAATAGCTGCAAACATCTCACCATAGTCAATACCAAACTCTTGTCTAAAACCCTGAGCAACCACCCGAGCCTTAAAGCGCTCTATGGAACCGTTTGGAAACATCTTGATTGAATAAACCCATTTAGACCCTATAACTGGATGATCCTTGGGTCGAGGAACTACGTCCCAGCTTTGGTTTGCTTCCAGTGCTTGAGTCTCAACATCCATGGCTGCCTGCCATTGCTCGTGGCCACGAGCTTGTTTATACGTGGTCGGAACAGAATTGGGAGTGGAAGAGAAAGCCACAAAATTGGACAGCCGAGGAGGCGGTTGACCTTTTATGGCACGGTCAGATCGATGAAGAGGTGGAGGCTCCATGAGCAAGCTGGCGGACGCTGGGGAGGAAGCCGTCGGAGATGAGGAGCTCGACGAGGATGAGTCGTCCGAGGCCAAGGAGGACGACACGACTGGGGAGTCCAACGACAAGGAGGAGCCAGATGAGGATGAGCTCGACGCGCGCGGAGAGTTTGGGCTGGACTGAGACGAGGATGATGACCCACTGCCCATCAACAAGGATTGATCAATATCCATGGAGATGGAACCTTGACCAGAATCAGAGGGAAAATCACTAGCAGGGGAGTTTGGGGGCTTAATAAATAAAAGCTGAGGCTGGAAGAAGCTAGGGTTTTCACGTGAAGCTGAACTGTTGGTAGGATAATATGAGAGATGTTCCAAGAAAGCCACGTGGCAAGAAATACGAATCCTTCTATTTGTGTTTGTGACTGTAACCCCCAAAAATGCACTTGACAGCTTTGGGAGCAAGTTTATGTCTCTCTCGCCGAGGTAACAGAACATAACAGACACATCCAAAAATCATAGAGAAGCATAATCCAGTAGACGGTGATAGAGCACCTCATATGGACTGTGACTCACTTCTACTGTGACTCCAGGAATTGGCCAAGTGAAACCACTTCCTAAAGCGTAGTATAGCGGGTTTAGGTTTAAATGTCAACCCGGGTCCTAGATTTGATGACTACTCAGTGAATTCTTGTTATCTAGCAATGAAACTTTAATGCAAGTCTAAACTACCAAACAAACAAAGCAAGTAAACTGTTGTATTCAGGTTAAGAGAGGTCACCCTGATATGGTTCCCCCTAGACTGCAGTTAAGCCGGATTGTAATTACCAAGTTCAGTTTCTATGATAGTTATACTGCGGAAGGTTCTTAAACAGCCTGAAGTCTCGACTAAAGGTCTTCAGACCCTCTCAATCTGAGTCTCTAGCGGGCGACTAACCTCCACCGGAGTAAACAGATTGAGGCCTTAACAAACAAAGCCTCCACTACCGGAGTGAATCCGGTACAGAATAGTGAGTTGGTTCCTCGACTAAAGTCACCAACTCCCTACCTTCAATCAAGGATGCTCTATCAACCTAGGCAGATATTCTCATTCTAGGTTAAAGCAGAAACAACAGGAATTTGATCAGGATTCAAGTCATTCAATCAATCAAGCCTCAATCGAATATAATCAACTCATAGAATCAGTACTTGGGTTCATACAATCAAACCTAACATACAAATCTAGGGTTCTCCATACCCAGATGAATGGGAGAACTACTCCATGGAGAAAGAAGCAAAAGCAGAATCAGACGCGGAATTCATACTGTGAAGGATGGATTCCTGCTCCTGGACGTTGATCGGCACTTCTCCAAGCTCAAACTGGCCTCCAATGGTGATGAAGATCAAGCTAGGGCACTTGGAGACTCTTGTTCGTCGCTTTCTCTCTCTAGGAATCGCTCTATCTCTCTCAAAACTCGAATCCCCTTCTGTTTTGGCTGAAATCTGCTTAAAAGGGCATCAGTGGCCAAAGCACGGTCGAGGGCACGGTCGTGCTTTGCCTCAGCCCGCTCGTGCTTTGGCTAGGGTTGATTACACGGCCATTGTGTTGGGAGAAACACGGCCGTGCTTTTGGGAGGACACGGCCGTGCTCGTCCGTGCTTTCAGCCCGTGTTTGCAGCTTGAATTTGCCAAACTCAATTAGCTCTCGGCAGTAAAAGCACGGCCACAGAACACGGCCGTGTTCTGTTTTAGGTGTGCCCGTGTTTTGGCTCCAGCTCGACGAAATGACTTCCGAATGCCCCGAAACTCGTGCTTACCCTTTCCTTTGACACCTGGGACCTGAAATATGACAAAATAGCACAACCCGGCGTAAAATAGGCAAAAAATACACGACTATGCCCCTCAAACGGATAAGAACTAGGGGCGCAAATATGTGCAATTACATTGTTATCAAATTCCCCCACACTTAACCGTTTGCTTGTCCCCAAGCAAACAAAGTCAGACACAAGGTAAGCTCAAAACAGGGCATGTCATATCGGCACAAAACACGTGGATCATACTGGCTTTCGATCAGTAACACATGGACAACCTCAATGATAACCTAGACAACCACCACAGATGACATTCGAATGTAGTAAAATCGAACAAAGGAAGAGTCTCCCTTCTGTTCACCAACCAACATAGACTTGACTCAACCACTTGTTCAAAACAGTCACGTCATGCACAAAGTTCAAGATATCAGAATTAAGACCGAGCAATCTAGGTCCTCACCGGGATAAAGAGTATATAGAATAAGAGAAAATGAATCGCTCACTCTCGACCAGTGGGGTCAGGACAATTTGATGCGAAAAATGCGCATGCTTAATCTCTCAATCCCTAACATCTCTTCATCATGAATGCAGCCTCTAAGTGCTAGAGTTCACATATGGGGTGTCATCACTAACTAATCCGGAGGTCTTAGACACAGGTTCAGATGACTGGCTAGGGTCTTGGACATGGGGAAAATGCCTTTTAGGTGGTGGAAGTATTCATACAGCACAAGGTTCCACATTTCCAAACCCAACAGACTCACAATCAATCAAACCAATAACCTTCTTTCTGCTATTCTGCATTACTCAAGTTCAGAGCACAAGAGCGAAGGAGGTTACATAAATGCTAGTATTTCTAAGCCAGACTGCTAAGAAACACTACTACATGGGCATTATTCAGATTTTTTGTGGTGGCTCTCTTTTGCTTTCATTATTTTCTTTGTTTTTCTTTCATTATTTTTCATTTCATAAGAGAACCACCGCCTCTGCACATTTTCAAACACCTGCCCAACTTTTAAGCACTACCTCCAACCCTCACATTACATTTAGCAGAAACAGCAGAGAACATGTAAAAATCACTCTGTGGAACCTTCTAAAAGATGCAAAAGGGTGACTTTTCATTGAAGACCGAAAGAAAGAAAAACACACGGCTCAAAGGGGCTGACTAGGGGTATGACACACCAGGACAGTCAATTTGGTCGTGGGCTAATCCTATGCCTCCATCATCTTAGCTAATGACAACGTGAATGCTGCACATCATGGAAGAGGGAACTATCGCACAAGAAAGAAACGAGCAGGCTCAAATCTCACATGGCTACCTATATGCTCTATCTCTAGTTCTGATTCCCTGAACTAGATGCATAAATGACTGTCAAAAGCAAGTGATCAAACTAAGTCACATTTGGTGAGCAGACAGTTGAAAAACTGATCCCCTACACAATTCTACTGCACATCTCAGTCATCACAATAAGTTGTCTACATCACACTCAAGTTGTCATGTATCAAGTCAAAAGCCATTCAATTCACTAATCACATCCACAGTGCCAATACAATCAATCATCAAGCAAACAACCGTGCTTGGAGCCCTCAAATCTCAAGATTTGGACAGTGGACTAGGCTCCAAGCACACATATATACGTTCCAATTCATACAAAGAACCCCCCCACACTTAAACGCGATAATGTCCTCAATGGAGCAGAAGGAAGGGGAACGATGTTACCGTGAAACAGTGGTCAGGAAAGTTGACTGGATGGCGGACCAGTCAAAAGAAGGAGGCACAGAGCTAGAGACAACAAAAACACACACACACTGAGTGATAGGAATAAGAGTACCAAGTATACAATCCACGATAAAAAAAAACAAAACGAAACCACAAAACACGGAGTCTTAGTCTGAAAAACAAATAAAGCACAAAACCCGCTCTAGAAGGCATCACCACCATCGCCGGTGGGTGGAGGGTACTCATCCTCAAACCTTGGGGACTGCACGAACGGGTAGTGGACCGCGTTCGGGTCCAAGCCCAAGTAGGACATGATGTAGTGCTGCCCCGACATGAGACGACGCCCTCGGTCCCGCTCACGATCAAGGCGGGTGTGGATGCGCTCCTGGCCGGCCAGGATGCGCTCATTCTGCTGAGCGATCGCCGCCAACTGGTCGGAGATGGGCACCACCACTGGAGGAGGTGACCCTGGAGAAGGAGACCGGGGAGCAGAAGAGGGGCTCGCGGGAGCCTGGTCACGACGGGGAACGCGATGGGGAACTCGCCGCCCACCAGCGGCGCTCGACTCGGCCTGGTCGCCCTCTGCAGGTATAGGTGGCTGAGGAAGGCCCGCGATCCAGCGCACACGCCCGTGGCGAGCAACCAAGTGCTGGTGGCGGAGAGTAGCCTCGCCGAGTGGGGTTGGCCCGCGGACCAATGTCATCCCTGTGTAGTCCACCCCATAGGTGCGGGCCAAGGCGGTGATCACCGGGCCACAAACAAGGCTGCGAGTTGTGCTGATTGCGGCTTTAGTGAACGTCCGGGCAAGCACAGAACCCAGCTGGATGGTGTCATCAGAACGTCCCATCGCATGCATCAACCAGAGTGTCCGGAGTGTGACCCGGTTGGACGAGCCCTTGCTGGGTGTGTAAGAAGTGCACATCAAGTGGTTGAGGATCCGCCACTCCGGACGAAGGAGAGCAGCCCGCGTCTGGCTGGCCACGTACTCTTCATCCACACTGTTCGGCAGGCAGATGCTCTGAAAGTACGCCTGGGAAGCGAAGTCTGTGGGATCAGAGAGATCCAAGCGGAGAGGAGGCCCGCCTGCTGCCCAGGAATTGAGACGAAGTGCATTGGCGAACTCCCAGTAACTGAGGGAGTGCTCCACCCCGCCGAGGGTGAACTGAACTGCATCAGCATGGTCGGAGTTCCCCTTCGAATTGTGGCGGAAGGTGGCGTAGAACTCCCAGACTAGATCCTTGTAGGTCGGCTCGGCGAGGGTGAGAAGACGCCGCCAACCATAGGGGCGGACCACGACCTCCATCTGTGGCCTGGCATGAAGCTCATCGAACACCTCCCAATCGAGGTGATAGTGCTCGGCGATGCTGCGGTTACGGAGGTTCCGCAGCTTATGGTGCTGGACGATGTTCATCTGGTCGAGATAAACCTCCATGATCCTGCAAAACACAATGAAGGACAAAGTGTACACAAGCAAACGGGGTCAATGTTAGGCCAAACCCACACCGGGAGCCCTCATATCGAAAGATATGGACAGTGGACTAGACTCCCGGCGAAACAAGCATACCCATCATATGAGATTTACACAGCAAAATACACCGGGGACCCTCAAATCGAGCGATTCGGACAGTGGACTAGGCCCCCGGTGAAACAAGAATACCCAAACCCGTATGAAATAAGCACCAATCGATCCACCACACAAAAACCATACTAGCCTGCATACAATGCAACATGCAATCATCCCAATCATCCCCCAAACCCAAAATATTCCCAAACCATTCATTCCACAATCAGAAGTTCTTCACCTAACTCTAGGTATCGATTCTCCAAAAATATAGGAAAAGACAAGGCCCCCTGGAGACGCAAGAAGAGACCACGAGAGAGGTGAAGAAAGTGGAAAGAAGCACCCAAAGTCGTCGGAAAACACACCGGAGACTCGCCAGAAAACTCACCGCCGGCGACCCAACCGCAGCCAAACTAGCCCAAATCTTTGGGGAATGTGCTCCTCGACGCTAGGAGCGTGGGGGCGTTCGCGGTTTGTGATTTGGAGGTCGAGAGAGGAAGTTATGGCCGGAAAATGGAAGGAGAAGGTGAAAAGGCCGATTTTCCGGCGAGAGGAGGCTGGGAAATTTGAAAAAAAATGAGGCTTGAGGGTTTGGGGGGCGGAAAAATCGCATTTATAGGGAGGGGGGGGGGGCAGCGAAACACGGGCGGGGCAGAACACGGCCGTGTTTTGCCTGCTCCTCGCCCGTGTTTTCACTGCCGAGGGCGAATTGCTCCCTTATTAAAACACGGGCGGGCTCCTTTCAAAACACGACCGTGTTTTTGAAGGGCCCGTGCCCGTGCTTTTTATGCCGAGGCCAAAAAGCAAAACACGGGCGGGACAGGGCAAAACACGGCCGTGTTTTGGCCCCCTGCTGCCCGTGTTTTTACTTCCGAGCCCAAAATGCTTTTTTTCAATTTTCAATCTCAAACCACCAAGATTCATTCGTGCCCCGGCTCTAAAATTTACCCAATCACACAGTAAAAAGAACCGCCCGAGGCACGAAAAACTTTCCAGACTGACTCCAGACAGACTCAAAGACTCAAAAACCGACAAAAATGAAACAAATAAATAAAAACAAAGGGTAGAAATGCAAACCGTGGTGGGGTTGCCTCCCCACAAGCGCTTCTTTACCGTCTTTTAGCTGAACGCCAATTGCGGAACTAAGGGTCCGCGAGCTCCACTGCCAACTCCGCACGTTCGACCTCGTCTCCCAGGTAGAGCTTGAGACGATGGCCATTCACTTTAAATGGCTCAGTTTACGGGTTGGCAATTTCAATTGTGCCATACGGGAACACCTGTGTGACCGTGTACGGTCCAGACCACCGGGAACGGTGTTTTCCGGGAAAGAGCTTCAGGCGAGAGTTATAAAGGATAACTCGATCACCAACCTGGAACTCTTTCGGACCCCGCAACCGTGCATCATGCAGGCGCTTCGTGCGCTCCTTTTACAGCTTGGTGTTCTCATAGGCGTGATAACGCCACTCTTCCAGCTCCAACATCTGCATTTTTCGCTCAACACCTGCAACACTAACATCCAAGTTTAGAAGCTTAAGGGCCCAGAAGGCCTTGTGCTCTAGCTCCACGGGTAAATGGCATGCCTTTCCATAGACTAGCCGGTACGGTGAGGTACCAATGGGCGTCTTGTAGGCAGTGCGATATGCCCACAGAGCATCATCGAGCTTGGTGGACCAATCTTTGCGGGATAGGTTCACCGTCTTCTCCAAGATCCGCTTGAGCTCCCGGTTCGTCAGCTCGGCCTGGCCACTGGTTTGAGGATGGTAGGCCACGGACACCTTATGAGTTACACCATAGCGAGACAACAATTTATCGAACTAACCCTGGAAATGGGTGCCTCGGTCGCTTATGATGGCTCTAGGTGTCCCGGACCGGGAGAATAGCTGCTTCAGAAAATCACAAACACGTCTAGCATCATTAGTGGGCAAAGCTTGCGCCTCAGCCCACCTAGAGACGTAGTCAACAGCAACAAGAATATATGTATTACCAAAAGATGGAGGGAAGGGGCCCATGAAGTCGATACCCCAGACATAAAAAATCTCACAAGTTATAAACACATTTTGGGGCATCTCATCACGGGCAGAGATGTTACCTGACCTCTGGCATCGGTCGCACCTGCGTGCGAAGGCGTCTGCGTCCTTGAAGGGCGTGGGCCAGTAGAAGCCCGACTGGAGCACCTTCCTCGCCGTGCGTTTCCCTCCGTGGTGACCGCTAGCAGGTCCTTCATGACAGTGAGATAGAATGCCCTCCATCTCACTCTCCATAACACATCGACGGATGATCCCATCGGCTCCGATCCTGAAGAGATGAGGGTTATCCCAGAAGTAGTACTTCAGGTCGGAGAAGAACTTCCTCTTTGCGTGAGTTGTCATCCCCTTGGGCAGCTGCTGGCCCACAAGATAATTTGCAAAATCAGAATACCAGGGGGTGACACCCTCCACCAGGCACATCATCATCAGTCTCTCATCTGGAAAGGAGTCATTGATCTCCTCCTCGAGGTTGTCCGCAGGGGGTGCGTCCAACCGGGAGAGGTGATCGGCAGCAACATTCTCCGCTCCCTTCTTGTCCCGAATCTCAATGTCAAACTCCTGCAGCAGTAAGATCCATCGTATGAGCCTAGGCTTGGCATCAGCCTTTCTCATCAAGTATCGAATCGCGGAGTGATCTGTATACACGGTCACATGGGACAAGACCAGATAAGGAGGAAATTTATCGAAGGCAAACACCACCGCAAGCAGCTCCTTCTCCGTGGTGGTGTAGTTCTCTTGGGCATCATTCAAGGCCTTTGAGGCGTAGTAGATAGGTCGGAAGTGCTGATCTCGCCTCTGCCCCAACACAGCTCCAACAGCAAAGTCACTGGCATCGCACATAAGCTCAAATGGCAGAGACCAGTCAGGAACAACCATGATAGGAGCTTGAGTGAGCTTCTTCTTCAAGGTCGTGAAAGCCACTGTGCATGCATCAGTGAACTGGAAGGGGGCATCCTTCTCTAGGAGCTTAGTTAGGGGAAGAGCAATCTTCGAGAAATCCTTGATGAACCGCCTGTAGAACCCTGCGTGACCAAGAAAACTCCGGATCCCCTTAACAGATGTAGGAGGAGGCAGCTTGCTGATAGTCTCAATCTTCGCTCTGTCCACCTCAATCCCCATCTTGGAGATCTTATGCCCAAGAACTATGCCCTCTCGAACCATGAAGTGACACTTCTCCCAACTCAGTGCCAGGTTCGTTTCTTCACACCGTTTAAGGACAAGCTCCAGGTTATGGAGACAGTGAGAAAATGAGTCTCCATAAACCGAGAAATCGTCCATAAACACCTCCATAATCTCGCCGACCAGACGGTCAAAGATAGCGAGCATGCATCGCTGAAAAGTGGTCGGGGCATTGCATAGCCCGAATAGGATCCTCCGGTAGGCAAAGGTTCCGAAGGGGCAGGTGAAAGTGGTCTTCGCCTGGTCCTCCGGTGCAATAGGGATCTGGAAGTACCCGGACATCCCATCCAGGAAACAGTAGAACTCGTGCCCCGCCAGTCTCTCCAGCATATGATCAATGAATGGTAGCGGGAAGTGGTCCTTCCGAGTGGCGTCGTTGAGACGCCGGTAATCAATGCAGACACGGTACCCAGTCACCGTGCGCATCGGGATCAGCTCATTCTTCTCGTTAGGCACCACAGTCATCCCACCCTTTTTGGGTACCACCTGGGTGGGACTGATCCACTCGCTGTCGGAAATGGCGAAGATGATCCCCGCGTCCAGCAGCTTCACGATCTCTGCCCGAACCACAGCCTCCAGGTTCGGTGTCAGTCTTCTCTGCGGCTGTCTCACTAGCCGCATCTCATCCTCCATCAGTATCTGGCCGGATGTCTGTGATCTTCCATGCGAGAGCTCTCTCATACTACTTCAGCAAGGTCACCAGTTTGGTCTTCTGCTCGGGTGTGAGGGTCGAGCTGATGATGACTGGCAGCTTATTCCCCTCCCGGAGAAATGCATACTCCAAATGAGGAGGGAGGGGCTTAAGCTCCAGCTCTGGTGGTTCCTTGAAGGAAGTAGTGATGCGGGTGGAGGATGAGATCGGTTTGAACAGCCTATCGCCCTCCAAGAAGGGGCCACTCTCCAACTCGGCCAACTGCTCCGCCAGCTGCGGCTCCTGCGATGTTTGCTCACCTAGCAAAATACAACGCTCAAGAACATCGTCAGTACCCGCACTCGTTATAGCGAGTGCGGTCTCAAAATCAGCAAGCATATCACAGTAATCTATGTCATCATGCAAATGAGAGTGTTTCCCATTCTCAGACACAGAAAATGTAGCATGTTCATCACCAGCACGCAGAATCAATTTACCACTATGCACATCAATAAGCGCCTTGGCGGTGGGGAGAAACGGTCAACCTAAAATCAAAGGTACATCCACATCCTCATTTATATCCAAAATAACAAAGTCAACAGGATATGTGAATGCACCCACATTAACAAGCAAGTCCTCAATGATACCCCTAGGATGCATGATAGAACGATCAGCTAACTGAATGCTCATCCTAGTAGTTCTAGGTTCACCTAGGCCTAGCTTCTTAAACAAATTATAAGGCATGACATTTATGCTAGCGCCTAGGTCCGCCAAGGACTTTCCTACATGCATGCTGCCAATAACAAGAGGGATAATGAAACTCCCTGGGTCTTTTCGCTTCTCGGGCAGCTTGTTCTGCAGGATGGCAGAACACTCCTCGCTCAGCATCACTGTCGAAAGATCCCCAAGTTTCTTCTTGTTGGTGAGGAGGTCCTTCATGAATTTGGCATACTTGGGCATCTTTGACAGTGCCTCTACGAACGGCATGCTGATGTTGACCTGCTTCAACATTGCCATGAACTTGGCAAACTCAGTCTCCAGCTTGTCTTTATGTAGGCGAGTGGGGAAAGGAAGCTGAGGTACATGCTCCTTAACCACTGGCCGTGGCTTGGGAGCAGGCATTTCTGTGTCTTCCCCCGCTTCTGCAGTATCAGCTGGAAGTGTTGAAGCAGGTAGTGGCTCATCTCGACTGGGTTGGACAGGAACGGGTGATGTGGTCTTGCCACTCCTGGTAGTGATGGCATCAAGCTGCTGGAGCTGGTGAGGATCACGAGGATTCGGAAAAGTGGTGGCAGGCAAAGTCCCCGATGCCCTGGTGGTGTTCTGGCGGGCCAAGATACCCACCTGGTTCTGCAGATCTTGCAAGATGGCACCCTGGTTCCTCTGACCTGCCTCCAGTGAGGCTACGCTCTGGTCCAACCTCGTGATAGTTGCCTGAGTGCTAATCATGAATGAAGCCAGAATATTTTCCAGCTTCGTCATCTGAGTATTAGGAGCTGGAGCTGCTGCTGGATCGGCAAACTGGCGCTGGGGCTGCTGGAATGGTTGCCCCTGCCTAGGCTGGTAGGGCTGCTGCTGTGGGGTTGGCCCCTGTCGAGCCTGGAAGGGCTGCCTCTGTTGAAAGCCACCAGCTGGTGCTAGAAAACCAGGTGGCTTAGTGGTGTTGCTGCCCCAAGAGAAGTTTGGATGCTGGCGCCACCCCTCATTATATGTATTGCTGTATGGGTCGAGGCACCGAGCATTGGCAATGAAGTCCAACTGCTCTTGGGGAGTAGTAGACTCCCTCATAGCCTGGCAGTCTTCCACTAAGTGATTCGAGCTCTCACACCACTGACATTGAGCTACTGGAGGTGTAGCCAAACCTCTGCCCGGAATAAGACTGTTGGGCTGCTTCAATGTCTGCACTAGCTCAGCTACCTGCTGCTCGAGCCCGGATCTGGTCTCCATGGCATGCACACCACGGTCCCGGGAATGTCTGCCTCTGCTGCTCTGTCCCCAAAAATGATCTCTGGCAGCCAAGGTATTGATCATCTGGTTCAGCTCGGGTGGAGTCTTAGTAAGAATATCCCCTCCTGGGCATAGAGACTCAATCACCCTCTGGCTGTCTGGAGAGAGAGCACTGTAGAAGTTCCCCACTGTGAAAGCATCACTAAAGCCATGATGGGGACACTGCCAGAAGTATCCCATGTACCGCTCCCAAGCATCACGAAGTGACTCATCTGGCTCTTGGCGGAAGTGAGTGATCTCCCGCTGGATCTCGGTAGTCTTCGATGCCGGATAGTACCTGTGCACGAACTTGTCAGCCAGATCGTCCCAAGAGGTGATGGACAATGGGGGCTGGGTCTCCAACCACCTCTTAGCATTCCCCGCCAAAGAATGGGGGAAAAGGTGAAGGCGGATTGCATCATCAGGAACACCATTCAGCTTGAACCTGTTCGTCAGCTGCAGAAAACGGGAAAGATGCACCCTGGCCTCCTCATCCTTCAAGCCATGGAACTGGATAGAGGATGTAATGAGCTGAATCCAGCATGGCTTGATCTCGAAGTTGTTTGCTGGAATAGGCGGATAGAGGATGACCGGGCGGATGTCAGCAATCCGTGGAGTGTAGTAGTACTCCAAGGTGGGACCCGGCGGCGGTGGATGATGAACCCCATGATCCTGGGGTATGGGGTTGTTCCCCAGGACCTGATTCACCGGGGGAGCCTGCTGAGGATTCCCCTGGTGTTGATTGTACTCTCCGTCCATCCTGTACTCTTCCTCAGAATCGCTGCTCAGGTGGCCGTCTATGCGCTCTTCCGTAGCCAGTCTAGCTCGCTGTTGTCTCCTGAGTTGGCGACAGGTGCGGTCTATCTCTGGATTCAACGGCAGTAAACCTCCCGACTGGCTACGGGTCATGCACTACCTGCACACACTCAAGCAAACACACCCGTGAAGGCACAAGTGGGACAAAGCAAACAAAGCGAAAAGAAAAGCTAAATTAACAGAAATCACTTTTCTTCAACAACCTAGCCGTCCCCGGCAACGGCGCCAAAAACTTGACTCACTTCTACTGTCACTCCAGGAATTGGTCAAGTGAAACCACTTCCTAAAGCGTAGTATAGCGGGTTTAGGTTTAAATGTCAACCCGGGTCCTAGATTTGATGACTACTCAGTGAATTCTTGTTATCTAGCAATGAAACTTTAATGCAAGTCTAAACTACCAAACAAACAAAGCAAGTAAACTGTTGTATTCAGGTTAAGAGAGGTCACCCTGATATGGTTCCCCCTAGACTGCACTTAAGCCGGATTGTAATTACCAAGTTCAGTTTCTATGATAGTTATACTGCGGAAGGTTCTTAAACAGCCTGAAGTCTCGACTAAAGGTCTTCAGACCCTCTCAATATGAGTCTCTAGCGGGCGACTAACCTCCACCGGAGTAAACAGATTGAGGCCTTAACAAACAAAACCTCCACTACCGGAGTGAATCCGGTACAGAATAGTGAGTTGGTTCCTCGACTAAAGTCACCAACTCCCTACCTTCAATCAAGGATGCTCTATCAACCTAGGCAGATATTCTCATTCTAGGTTAAAGCAGAAACAACAGGAATTTGATCAGGATTCAAGTCATTCAATCAATCAAGCCTCAATCGAATAAAATCAACTCATAGAATCAGTACTTGGGTTCATACAATCAAACCTAACATACAAATCTAGGGTTCTCCATACCCAGATGAATGGGAGAACTACTCCATGGAGAAAGAAGCAAAAGCAGAATCAGACGCGGAATTCATACTGTGAAGGATGGATTCCTGCTCCTGGACGTTGATCGGCACTTCTCCAAGCTCAAACTGGCCTCCAATGGTGTTGAAGATCAAGCTAGGGCACTTGGAGACTCTTGTTCGTCGCTTTCTCTCTTTAGGAATCGCTCTATCTCTCTCAAAACTCGAATCCCCTTCTGTTTTGGCTGAAATCTGCTTAAAAGGGCATCAGTGGCCAAAGCACGGTCGAGGGCACGGCCATGCTTTGCCTCAGCCCGCCCGTGCTTTGGCTAGGGTTAATTACACGGCCATTGTGTTGGGAGAAACACGGCCGTGCTTTGGTGGACACGGCCGTGCTTTCAGCCCGTGTTTGCAGCTTGAATTTGCCAAACTCAATTAGCTCTCGGCAGTAAAAGCACGGCCACAGAACACGGCCGTGTTCTGTTTTAGGTGTGCCCGTGTTTTGGCTCCAGCTCGACGAAATGACTTTCGAATGCCCCGAAACTCGTGCTTACCCTTTCCTTTGACGCCTAGGACCTGAAATATGACAAAATAGCACAACCCGGCGTAAAATAGGCCAAAAATACACGACTATGCCCCTCAAACGGATAAGAACTAGGGGCGCAAATATGTGTAATTACATCGTTATCAGACTGCGATGAGATAGGACAGGAGTAGGTTGGCGATTAACAAGGTAGCCAATAGTATGAACTACTTCAACCTAGAAACCAGAAGGGATACAAGACTGAAACAAAATCGCCCGAGTAAGCTCCAAAACATGTCGATGTTTTCTTTTAACCAGTCCATTTTGCTGTGACACCTGAAGACATGACTATTGAGGTGGAATGTCGTGTTCCTTGAAAACTATCTGCAATGGTCCTGACGAAAAATCACCCTCAGGATCTGATCTAATAATCTTCACAATTTTCCCAAACTATGTTCTTATCATCTGAATGAACTCTTTAGCAACATCGAGAAGCTCTGACTTCTGACGAAGGAAGTAAATCCATACAAAACGCATTGCATGATCTATAAAAAGTGCAAAATATCGAAACCCCATGCGTGTCGTTATAGTAGAAGGCCCCCCGAGATCAGTGTGAACTAAATCAAATGGATCAGAATAAACTGTAGTACTATTACCAAAAGGATGTTGAGATAATTTTTCTACCAAACAATGTGTGAAAGTACTAGTAGAATCCGACACAAATGAACCCGACAATAGCTTATCCTTAAACATCTCTAACAGTCTAGCAGAATGTGGATGTCCCAAACGTTTATGCCACAAATCCCAATTTGATAAATGAACAGAAAAACCAACTGAACTAATAGACTGAACTCCAACTACAGAGGATGGTTCAGCTGCCACGGACTTGACTGCCACACCCCCTTCGACCGCCGCACCATCCTGCCGCCCATCAAGACTTTCTAGAGTGTATATATGATAACGATGTATTTGCACATGTTTGCACCCTTAGTTCTTATCCGTTTGCGGCTAGTAGTCGTGTATTTTTGGCCCGTTTTACGCCGGGTTGTACTACTTTGTCATATTTCAGGTCCCAGACATCGAAGGAAAGGCTAAGCACAAGTTTCGAGGCATTTGGAAGTCATTCGGTCGAGCTGGGGCCAAAGCATTGGCTGGCCTAAATCTAAACACGACCGTGTACACAAACAGGCACGCCAATGTTTTTATTGCCAAGAGCTGAATTGATGAAAAAGCAAAATACGGTCGTGTCCATATTTAGGCACAACCGTGTTTTGGCCGACGCGGGCGTGTTTTTAATACGGGGCAAAACACGGGCGGGCAAAACCAAAGCACGGCCGTGCCCTCGACCGTGTTTTGCCCAGGGTCGGCCTTTTAGGCAGATTTGAGCCAAATGAGAAGGGGTTCTGAGTTTTAGAGAGAGAGAGAGAGCGATACCTAGAGAGAGAAAGTGACAAAACTGAGTCTTCAAGTGTCTTTGATACAATCTCCATCACCACGGGAGCCCAGCTTGAGCTTGGAGAAGATCCGATTGAGCGCCAGAAGCAGATTATCATCCTTCACAGTATGGTTTCCGCATCTGAGCTAGATTTTCCATCTCTCTCTATGGAGTAGTTTTCTTCTTCATCTGGGTATGGAGAACCCTAGATTTGTATGTTTGGGCTGATTGTATGAACCCAAGTACAGATTCTATGATATGATTATATTCAATTGAGGTTTGAATGATTGAATGGCAAGAATCCTGATCAAATTCCTGTTGTTTCTGCTTTAACCTAGAAAGAGAATATCTGCCTAGGTTGATAGAGCACCCTTAATTGAAGGTAGTGAATTGGCGACTTTAGTCGAGGAGCCAATTCACTATTCTGTACCGAGTTTACTTCGGTAGTGGAGGTTTTGTTCATTAGGGCCTCAATCTGTTTACTCCAGTGGAGGTTAGTCCCCGCTGGGGACTCAGATTGAGAGGGTCTGGAGACCTTTAGTCGAGACTTCAGAGTGCTTAAGAACCTCCCGCAGTATAACTATAATTAAAACTGAACTTGGTAAATTACAATCCGGCTCAACTGCAGTCTAGGGGGAACCATATCCGGGTGACCTCTCTCGACTTGAAAACAACCGTTTAATTTCTTTGCTTGTTTTGCTTGTTTGAACCTGCACTAAAGTTTCACCGCTAAATAATAAGAATTCGCTGAGTAGTCATCACATATAGGACCCGGGTTGACATTAAAACCCAAACCTGCTATACTACGCTTTAGGAAGTGGTTACACTTGGCCATTTTCTAGAGTGACAGTAGGAGTGAGTCAATTTCCGACCTCGTCTAGTTCCCTAGCCGATCTCCTTCCCCGTCTTCGATGTTGCACAGTACAACTAGCTGCATAAAAGATGATGTGACAACCTTCTTCAGCTAAATGACCAACAGATACAAGATTTGGTACTAATCGAGGAACATATAGAGTATTGGGAAGACATAAGCCAAGATTTCTAGCCAACCCAATGCCATGGGCGGGCAAGGGAGTACCATCAGCAACCTGCAACTGAAGAGAACTAGTATGCTGCAGTTGACGGAAGGATGAGTGAGAACTAGTCATATGGTTAAATGTAGCTGAGTCAAGATGCCAAGTGGGAGTAGAGGGAGATGGCATACCATACCAGCAGTGAAAACAGAACCCAAAGTCGACGGAAGCACATCACAGACAACCTCTTACAACATTTGACGAATGGTATCCTGAGTGATGGAAACCGAAGCTGGGGCAACTAGAGAAGCCGCATAGTCTGGGCGTGCAGATGATCCTCGACCAGACGAGCCAGCCCCCTGCTTATTACGGCCCCTCTTTGCAAGAATCGAACAATCCTCAATCTTATGGCCAGTTGCCTTACAATAATTACAAGCATTTCGCTTTGGGAAATGAAGCTGGACATGTCCCGGCTCCTTACATAAATAACATATAATTTCCCCACTAGCAGTACGATGAAAGCGAGGACGGTCAGATCCCACAACAAAAGCAGAAGTAGCAAGGGAATTACCAAAAGGAGGCGCCAGCTGAAAAGGCTGCAGGAGTAGCATCCGCAGCATGTATGTCGATCTTGGCTTGACTCCTAAGCCGAGTTTCTTCGCAAATAAGCTCTCCCGGCACATCCTCCAGCTTGGTAACATTGCGATTTAACAGGGAAGCGCGGATCCCTTCAAACTCAGCTCGTAATTTCATCAAAAAATTCATTAAACGCGAGCTAGCTCGCTCTTGCAGAACTTCACCCGAGGCCGTAGAAGAAACCAATGAAGAAGTCAATATGTCATGCTCAGTCCACAGAGTTACTGCAGCTTGATGGTAGGATCTCACTCTAAATCCCCTTGATGTAACTTAGCAATATCCAGCTCTAGCTCAAACTTACGGGAAGCAATTGTTTGAGAATGAAGCCCACTGAGATGGCTCCACATCGCATGAGCTGTGGTGAATCCATGCAGGCTGAGCGCAATAGGAGGCTCAACTGAGGCGAGGATTGCAGCCATGACTTGAGCATTCTGGACATCCCACTCGGTATTCTACTTATCCGAAGCGGTGGCAGCGGGTTCGGGAAGAGAGTCATCAAGGATCGGAAGGAGACGACGTCCTTGAACAACCATTCGGAATTGAAATTCCCATAGGGAGAAGTTCCTCCCATCAAAACGAACTGAGAATCCATCCAAGCGATTAGAATCCATGATAGCAGCGCAGAAAGAATCAGACATCAAAGAGACAAAGCCCAAAAAAAGCGAAACCTGAATTGAAGCCGAAGACAATACCCAATGGGAGCTGAAAATAGCACTTGAACCAAGAGAGTGCGAAAACCTGAAAACCCCAAACGAAAAGTCGAGAAAACCAACGACCGGAACTCGGAACAGAAGGCTGCACAGACGCCAAAGAACAAAACCCAAAACCGAAGGATGCGCAGAGAAAGACACCCCAACAAGAATCCTGAATCAAGCCCGAGGCTCTGATACCATGAAAACCAAGAATAAAGCAGGAAGAACAATACGGGATTTACGTGGTATTCTCAACGAGTATCGTTGAGACTAATCCACGGAGAGGGCCAACCTCTTAGAGCCAATCGTATAATCTTGTAGAAGTTCTTACGTACATCACAGGAGGCTCACCACATATATACAAAACAGCCTAACCCTAACTAGGTTGTAAAACGTAATTAACTTACTTGGCTAATTACAAAATGCTACATTAACTTCTAACAATTCCTTCATGAGTAACATCCCAACTAACTTTCCCTTTATCATTTTAATTAACCCTATGTTACTCTCAAAGCAGCGCATTAAGCAACAGCAGCCACTGAGAAACCCCCACTCCCATCTCGATCCTCCCCTCTCGTCTTAGCGGAACCGAAAATAAAGTGAAGTGACGTGATGGAAATCACTTGTGAAGATCGAGTTGCGGCATTTGGTGCTTTAATTTTTCAGGCCCCCAGGAATGGACGGGCATAAAAGAAAGTATGGGAGAGATGAATTGTCGGCGTTCAAATCCTCGCAAGGATGGATCGATCGTCGGAGTAAGAGCTCAAATGGAATTGGATTTCGTTCATGGATTTAAGCCAGTGTGAGTAGATAACAAGCCTTTATACTTATATCGTAAGGTAGGAAGAACGAACAACACAGATACATGATTGAGTTGCATCTGTTAGGTCGACTCTGGAAATGATTGTCCTGTTGCCTACTGTTTCCGAGGGAAATCAAGAGTCTTAAGTTGGTCAGTTGGATTACAAGATGCAGCTTAAAATGGATTATCTAGGATGGTCAATTAAGTGGGTAATTGGTGGGAAACAAAGGTTAACGTGGCTAGATTAATGATTGGGCTTAATTGGGTTGTTTCTAATGGCAAAGCATAATTAGTCCAGGTTGTAAGAGGTTCCTAAGTGTTTTGGAAATAATTAGTGTCTTTGGATGGTCATGTAAAGAGCTTGGGGAAGCAAACAGAGGAGTGGAGCTGCGTTCATGTAAAGAGAGATGACTCTAATGCGAGTTCAAGTCAATCAGCTTAATCATGAGGTGAGTGTAAAGGGGGTAAAATCTATGTCGTAGGTCTTTTAGTTTATGCTTTTCGTTCAAGTTATTAATTAGTTAATTTTTGTGTATTGTGTGATATTTGTGTGAGGCATCCCACCCCCTACTTAAGGTGGAGGCACGCGTTGTGCTATGTATGAATGTATATTTATAATAATTGGTTAATGTTAAGATGAATCCCCGGGCGGTTGGGCCACTACTGGACGCAGTAGATGGTCGGATCATTGCTGGACGAAGAGACATAATGCAGTAGTTGACCGGGCATGGACTGGATGACGAGACGTAACGTAGTGCCATTGCCAAGTTTGTGTATGCAACCGGACGACGAGACGTAACGTGGTTGGCATACTAGGGTAGGGACACCTGACGACGATACGTAACGCGGTGGTCCCTAGTATTTGTGTGTTTGAGTTAACAGTAGAAGTAGAGAACTACTATGACTTAAGGATATAGTTGAGAACTTCTATGAGTTAAGGTTGGAATAAAATAATAAGGACGAAAGCGAGAACGACTTTCGTCTAAGAAAGGAAACACGCTAATAATGTGTTAGTAAGGGTTTGCTTAGGGCAAGACCTTAGGTAGTAATGATGAGACTGACCCCTTCTCACTCGCCAGGTTGAGGAAGGGTTAGCGGATGAGGAATTTGAGAAGACGCAAGGCGAGGCGAGAAGCCGCACCATAGTGGACGAGATCGAGGGAAGCTCAACGAGGAGCTTGAGTTAGTTAGTTATATTTTCTTCATGACTATGAGTATATACTGGAGGTTCAAGGTTCAAGATGTGTTGTTTTAATGGCTAAGGATTGAGTTAGCCCACATGTTTAGAACATTTCATTTGAAAAGCATTCAATTGTATTTGTTTTAATGAAATTTGTTAGGTTGTTTTGCATGGGCTCCGAAGCCATGAGTATTTGTTTGGTTAAAAAGGATCGGGGCGTTTGAGATTTGACCAACATTGACTGGATTTGACCAAAACTAAATACTGCCCCTCTCCAGCCAGTTTGATGACCGATACCGGTTATACCTAGTTGAACTGACCGATACCAGTTATACCAATGTCAACAAATCTATTTTGCCGCGTCAGCCTTCCTCAACAACCTGCATGTTCTCAATTTAGTTATGGTGCTAATAGTGGGATCTGTTAGCAGATACTGACAGGGATGGGTTACTGGCCATGTTGCTGAGTGCCATCGGACGATGGAGGAAAAATGGCGCCGACGTTTGATGAGAAGAAATTCTAGTCCATCGGGTGGTCCAAGCCCACAGATTTTTGGATGGAAAAGTGGGGCACGCTGGGCCCACAAATTCAAAAAACAATAATTTTTTATGACCCTTCTCTCTCTCATCTTTCTCCGTTGGGTCATTTCCTCTCCTCTCTCACTCCAAAAGTCAACGGCGACGACTCGTTTGACGACGACGAAGGCTCGTTTGGCTAGTTAGATGACTCGTCTGACGGCGACGGTGAAGACAAGACGGTGTAGGCGACGGCGATGAAGCTTTGACGACGAAGAGGGTTGGTTTTTCGAGCGACGCAACAGTCGTTGAAGATGGAACAATCAGACGATGGAGGTAGGATTCTTCTCCTTCCTTATTTGTTGATTTTATTTGTGGATACGAAGTTAGGGTTTCGTGGATTTTTTTGTGGAAATCTGGGTTTCATTTGTTGACATGTTAGAATAAGATTGTGTGTGATTCAAATATGGGGTTTCTGTGTTTTGTTTGATCAAATACCAAGTTTGGGTTTATTGTTGTTCGATTTTGGGGGTTGTGGGTTTCATTTGTCGAATGCTTGATTTAGGGTTCCATGGATATTAATTTTGTCACTTCGGATACCATTAGTAATTGTATCTAATACTTTTTCATGGATATCATTTATCTACCTTTGGATACACTCTTGGTTTACCACGATAATAATTGGATATATTGGCTGAAAACTACTACTCTGATGTGTTAATGTCAGTTTTGTTACTTTGGATATTATTTTGTGCATTTTAGATAGGGTGTGGGTTTCACTTGTCGAATGCTTGATTTAGGGTCCATGGATATCAGTTTTGTCATTTCTGATACCATTAGTTATTGTTTCCGATGATTTTTCATGGATATCATTTTATCTAGCTTTGGATACACTCTTTGTTTACCACGATAATAATTGGATATACTGGTTGAAAAATACAATTATGATGTGACGATATAATTTCTGTTGCTATGAATATTATTCTGTGCATTTTAGATATTAGTCTGGAAGTTGTACATACCTAACATAATATATAAATGTGTTCAGGAATTTTGCGTGATGGTGAGATCCAAAATGGTTGCAAAGAGAGCTCGTCACGGAGAAGGATCAAGCTAGCCAGCCGCCTGCTGAAGAACCAGAAGTAGTTCAACAAGAAAATGAGTAAGAAGATGATGAGGGACAAGTGAGCTCGTACTTTAGATTCCGCTGCTCCACCTTTTTCCCTACTCAAAGTGATAAACTACTAGAAAAGGGATATTGAATACTATGCACCATGCAAGAAAGAAGCCGAGAAGGTCGGGTTTGGGGGCCTATTGGACCTTGGAATGACAAAAATTAACACAGGCTTCTTGGACGACTTGATGGCGGCTTATGACCTCTCAACCGATAGTTTCATTTTCGGTGAAGGAGACTCCAAGAAGGTGTTCACCATCACACCTGAGGATGTGGCACATGTATACGACCTTCCTCTTATTGGGGCTGAGATTGAGGTCAAGAACATTGATGGGAAGATGCTCGAGAGTTTCAGCAACGATTCAGCATGATTGGTAACCGGAGCCGCAATGTTGAGCTGGTGAAGCTGCGCAAGTTGGCCATTTCAACAGAAAATCCTAGACCACCTGTTGCAATGGTTGTCAAGCAATTCTTGTTGCTAACGACTGGTTCATTTCTCGCCATAACATTTGCTCGGTGTGTCATCTGGAATTTGCCCCATACATAGGTGGGAGTTTCGAGGACGTGAGGGTTTTCAATTGGTGTTCCTATATTTTTCATGAACTTAAGGTAGAGTCGCCTTCTGGCAAGAGAAAAGAATCTTCTCCTAGTGCGGTGAGTGTACGTGGGCACCGGGTCGTGCCGCCCATGGGCTAGCACGGCACGGTTAGAGCACGACACGAGCACAGACACGAAATAAATGGGCCAGCCCGACACGAGCACAAATAATTTATGGGCCGTGTCGGGCCTAAACTTCATGGGCACTGGCATGAGCACGGGCACGACACGGTATATAAGTGGGCCGTGTCGGGCCTAATATTTTCGAGACTTTATTGAGTATAAGAACGGACATGGCACGAAAATAATATTTATTTGATGGAAAATAAATATATAAAGAATTACAGGTTCAAATATTACAAAACACAAGTAGAAAAATAATTATTTGTTGTTGTTAGAAGTGTCATAAAGATATATAAAGAATTACTAACATTAGTAAAAATGGACAAAAAATTAAACAAAGGGGTCGTTTGGATGAGGAATTCCAATGGATCGATGTGACACAATTGTCTCGTTTTGAGATAATTGTGTCAGATTGATCTGTTTGGCAGCAAAAAATATGGATGGAGCAATTTGGCTAGTGAATTCTGAATTGAGTCATTTTGAGCCAATTACAATTGTCTGGAGTGGGGGCAGGTAATCTGAATTGACTGTAACACCCTACCCTATACGTTTTGCCTAATCATATTGTTCATACAATTGCAGCGGAATTAACCTCGGGTGTTACATTAATTATCAAAATTTACCTAAATAAAATTTCGACATGAATTACTCGCGTAATGGGCTAACAGTTCTTGCAACTTATCCTGCAAAATAATTCATCACAAACATATATACTCACAACCATATGCATTGGCTTTTCTTAGCCATAGTCACACTTTTCATACTTCCTAACTGCATACCATACTTACACATACCATAATCGTCACAACTTACACAGTTACACAACATATACACATATCATTAACTTTCCACACCTGTGGATATCTCACACTAGATCAGAAGCTAGTATGCACATGAAAAACGTTCTCAAAATATTTTTACAAAAAGGTGTGGATCACTGGCCAAAATCCCGAGTAGTAGTCCAAGCACAGAGTAGTTGAAGACCATACCTCATCTTGCCTTCAACTCTTGCTCAGCTCCCACCTATACACCTATCTACTGCTGCTGATGATGATCTGCTTACACGTAGCATAAGCAGAGAAGAAGAATAAAAGAGGGTCAGCTCATAGCTGAGTGAGATAATCATAGCATCGTGAGTTCATAACAGAGCATACCCCTACCATACATCTATCAAACAAGCCAAAGCATTGGGATCATATCTCAGCTCTCCGACATCCCAATAGGCAAAAGACTCAACCACCTTGACTTATGCATAAGCATCTTATCATGTTTTACTTATAGGCGCCTAGCTACTCCCATGCTAATAACTCTCCCGGGAAACATACCCCACATCCCGTCGGATGTAGTCATACATACCCCAACATCCCGTCGGATGTGGTCATACATACCCCACACCACTATGGGTGTAGTCATACCCCGACACCGCTCTGGGTGTGGTCATATCTCATAAGAATTCTTCAGTCACCACCACATGAGAGGTGTGACTATCATACATATCATAATAGAGTAATAGCATAGGGAGCCCTAATTACTATGTAGTTGACCGTGAGACCACAACACTCATATTTGGTATCCTTATACATGATTCATATCTCATCTTGCTTAATCATAATTCATTACTTGCACATGTACTTGACCTGGCCATAATTGGCTCGACATAGGTAAATCAGGAGTCGTATAATTGCACTTCCTCGGGATAAACCCTCGTGCAAGTCATCCTCCTTAAACATCATAATATCACCCTGGGAAGTTTATTCCCCCACTTATGGATCCAAATACAACCATAATATCACACCATGTCAAAACCCCTTATCGAACAACCATGAAGTCATATCAATAGTTAAGCCACAAATGGCAACATGTATGCAATCATCCACATAAACAAGGTTCATATCGATTAGGGCAAGTCAATAATATCATACAACAGTCCAGGGTTCATCATATAGCAAAAAAGTCCATACACCCCTAATCATGCCATTCTAGTTCACCTAGGTCAATTCTAAGCATTAATATAATTATCGTGATACGACAAACCCGGTATGCCGTGCTAATCCCTCACCAGTTCTGGTCGATGAAACACCGGTTTAAGCTTCCCGTACTAAAACGTCAATTTCACGAATGAACCCCGAATAAAAATCCGAGACCGCCCTAATATCCCCTGCAGTATCCCCGTCAATATTAGTTCTAGGCTCCGGGTCAAATTCTTGATAAAAACACATCAAACCCTGGCCGGAGTTAAATTCAGCGGTTTGGACCCCGGCCTAAATAATAGACGAAATTCAGGGATTAGAACTAGAGGATTGATTACCTCGCTGCAGGAAGCTCGTATATGAAATTTGGGCTCAATCCGGCTTCCGGATACTCCGAAACCCTAATTTGGCTTATCGGGAATTCAAGAAATTCCTGATCCAAAAACTCGTTTTATAGCTCTAAATCGATAAATCACGGTGAATTGATGAAATAGGCATTACTTACGGGATTTTTGGATCACTAGGGCTCAAGATTTTGAGCTTTGCAATTTACTTTCTCGCTTCCCCTGAAGAGCCTCTGCTCTCGGTCCAGAAAAATGGAACCGAAGAAGTGTGATGGAGAGATAATGGTTCGGGTGGGGGAAAAGTCAATATATATATATATAATTAATACGTATACTTATCCGATCGATCAATAATCCGATTTTCGCCGAAATACTATCAAAACGCTCGATTTTAAATCGCGAACTTTCTAGCGATCGAAATATGGGTTTTGCCAGAACGGGATGTTACATTGACTCAATTTAAATGACTCGTTTTGTTAAGTCAAACAATTGGTCAAATTGTCTCGTTTTACAATTGATCCATCCAAAAGACCCCAAAGCCAAATCACACGCGCTATACTTCCAATTTTCTTCCCCCCCCCCCCCATTCGTTACTTTTCTCAAACATTATCGGTTAATACTCCCCGTCCAATTTTCACTTTCTTTTTCATTCTCTCTTTTGTTTTCGTCCTTTTCTTTAAACATGAATACGAGCATGAATAGGCATGGCACGATTCAAACCGTGTCTGGGCCTGGGCCGGGCCTAGCAAAGTTGACAAATGGGCTTGCATGGCACGACACAAAAACTGATGGGCCGTGCCAAGCAGGACACGAAATAAATGGGCCTGAAGCGTGCCCGTGTCGTGCCGGCCCAAGCACAGCCCAACGCCCATGTACAGCGGTGAGATAACAATGTGTGTGGCTTCTCGGATATATCAACTTATTTTTAGTAAGATATAAGTTTTTTTTATACATTTAGAAATTAATTTTGATACTTGTTGGTAAGATTGCAAGAAATGTGCTGAAAATGTTATCTGAATATCATTATAGTCATATAGGATACATTTGGTAGTGATTGTCGATACTTGTTGGTTAAATTGCAAGAAATCTGCCTGCAATGTTATCAGGATATCATTATAGATGCCAATACAGTTGGTATTGATTGTCGATACTTGTTGGTTAAATTACTAGAAATCTAGCTGAACATTAGTTAATTAATTTTGTTTGGTTACAAATCCATTTGCTAGACTTCCTTAGCATGCGCGGGTTACACACAAAGATCATTCCTAGCTACCAGTTTTGGTGGAAGCAAAATGTGGAGAGGGCATGTCTAGCTGTCCCCAAGTTTAACGGGGAAAGATATCTCCTAGCTGCTGCTTTGCTGAGTAGGGAAGAAGTCGCCTCTCGCAACCAACTCCAGGCCCCGAAGGCTATTGGGGGTACTAGTGAAACAGGGACGAGCAGTTCAGCTCCTCCTACAGCTCATGGACCGATGCCCACCGCAGAATGGTTGGAGTATGAAGATTTGACTAGCCTTGACATAGACCAGGTAAATGATTTGATCTTTGCTACATTTTATTTTACGAAATTTCACATTGCTACTTAAGATAGTGCATTGGTAGACTTGGTTGCATATAGTAACCTAAATATTTTACGACATATTTGTAGCTTAAGGGATTGAAGAGCATGATTGAAAAGTGGGTGGCTCGAAGGGACAAGGTCCAAAAGATTGTCAAGATTTTGGCCCCGAAAGACAACATTTGAACTGTTGCTTTTCGTTCTAACAGATCGACGAAAAACGATCACTCTCCTCTCCTCTTGTCTAACAGATCGACGAAAAAGAAAAGGCGAAATCCTAGCCGCCTCTTCTACACCGCCGTCACGTTCCCTCTCTTCTCCCCTTTGCGAAACCCTAACCGCCAACTAAATCTGCTCTTCACCCCTCAACCTCCGCCGCTCTCCCTCTTTTCTCTTCGCGTTCTTCCTCTCTAAACCGAGAAAGGAAACCTTCGAGTCCCGTCTCCCCTCGCCGTCTCTCTAACTGGAGAGGAAAAACGGCGCAAGCCTTCCCCTCTACTCCTCCCTACGTTCTCCTTTTCTCGCGTTCTGGAAACGAAAAGGGACAACGAGGAAGGGTGTCGCCGACGACAATTTGGAGGCATGCGCCGCCAACGACGGCGACGGGGTTTAAAATCAAAGGTCAGTTTGCTTTTTTTTTGCACGATTCTCTACTATTTTAGGTATGATTTTTAGGGATTTCGAGACTCTAACCCTATTTTTATTGTTTATTTTCCGAAAATCTGACAAAAATCAAGGGGGAATACTAGATCTATTTATTCGTGACCTCGATCTCTTCCTCACCAAAACGAGGACGACGAGGGGTGACCCTTACCCTCTGGCAAGATTTTTCCACATTCATGCTAATTTTTGTTCGATTTATGCATTAGATCGAGATTTAACCCGTTTTAGTTTTTGGGGTTTTTTTAGTTTCGGATCTCTGCCGAAAGAAGAAAGAGAGAGGCGGTGGTCTTCGGCGGCGCGACCTTCGCCAGAGTCGACGTCGAGGGTTTAACTTAAGTAGGTTTTTTTTTTGCTATTCTGGGTTTATTATTATTATTATCATTATTTGGGGTTCTAATTCTTGATATCCTTGATTTTATCATATCTCTTCAGTTTGAAGAAACTAGGTGATACCTTTTCTAAACCTAAAATGGACGGTTTAGTTATCGTAACCATGATTGTTTATAAGTATCTTTGGTGTCATGAAAGTAAATTTTGTTAGAACCCCTGCTAGGTTTGTTTAGCCTTAATATTCTGTTTTGGATTTGGTAGAAACGAGAACTTGCTTTATTAATTTTTTAAAACCTATAATGATCCTAGGGTATTTGGAAATCACAGCTACTGCTTATGACCATCAATTTGGTAGGAAACTCTCTAGAGTTGGGATTTGGTTAAACAGTTGATTAAAAGGCTTATACGAATTGGTAACAAATGGAATTCTCAATGACATTAGGGCTTTTATTGTATTTGGTATACAAAATAATAACTAAATGAGGACTTTGTAATTACCAAATTTGGTAATTGGGTAAAAAGGGGGTGCCCTTAAACACAAAAGGAGGTATTTTAAAATACTCTCCCAAGGGTATGATTTGAATTCTTTTTGCTGTTTTGAATTTATTGTTGGATTATTGATGTGTTAAAAGAGTAAATGGACTAATCTAGTTGATTAGAGCACTAAATTTAGCTAGCCACTCGGCAAAAGTTATGTTTGCCAGAAAATTGAAAGCGATAGGCATAGCATATAACGACAAAAATGGTTGGTCTAAAGAAGCATACATATTACAAAAAATCAACACACTTTTTTATGCCCACTTCACATACAGATCTAAGCACCGTATCTAATGGGTTATGTAAAAAAAGAAGCAACATCATTTACAACCATATTAAATGATTTTGAGTTACTATATGGATGTAATGGGTGAATATGTGCTTGTGTGATTGGTGGGGTGAAGAAACACAACCTCTTTTTGTGGTTTGGTGGAGTTTGATGGGGATGGCTTATTGCTATCTCTGACTTTCTGCATCCTTTGTACCTCTTAATGCTCCTGATCTGCCCCTTTTTGTGCTTCGTGCTCTGTCTATTTTGTGTTTTAATGCCTTGTCTCTTTAGTGTTTTTTATTTGTTCTTTCCTTCCTGTAAGTCCTCCTCTGCTGCCTTTGTTTGGGGTAAGAGAACCCCTTATATATCATCACCTTGTACTGTTCATTCTATTGCTTTGGCTGTCTTCCATTGGGCTGTGAGGTGGTGGCCAGATCTACTTATGTTGATGGCAAATTCTTGTTGGTTCCTTGGGGAGGTGGCCGAATTGTTGTTTTTAAGAGAGCAGCAATAAAAATCTGTTGCCTCTTGAGATGTGATATGGATATGCTGCCTCTTGGGATGTGATATAGACAATGGGGTTGGCTGACCGGGTCGATCAGAGTTGACCAGGTTGACCAGTGTTGACTTTGGTTGATCTGGTTGGTTGACCTGATCTAAATGGGCCAAAAATCATGGGCCTGAATTGCGCTCAAATGTGGGCTGCTGGTTTGGCTTTTTTCTAACTATTTCTTTTCTTTTTTTAGGTCATGGGCAATGTTTCTAGCCCAAAATGATGATCTATGGAGGCCAAAAAGCCTCAAAGGATAGGCCTCCAATTCTGATTGGTGCCCAAAGATTGAAGAAGCCTCCTTTTTTTTTTTACTTAGTTTTTTTATTTGTTCATCTTAATGTAATCAACAAAACATATTATATGCTTCACTTCATATCATTCTTACCACTTGGCATTTTCATTGGCTCTCCCTATTTCACGGAAGGGAAATTTTGCCAATATTAAAAACGCATGCGTTCTGTTCATATTTGGACCAAATAATGAATGCCGACCTCTTTACGAGAAGCCACTCTTGGAATATGAGATTCCTACCGCCAAAGGGTTACTTTTGTTAACATACCATTATTCCAAACTACATGCCTAGGTTAATTTTGCTAATGGCCATTTCATTATTCCAAACAAAACCTCGATTTCATTTCAAATTTAGTTCGGTCAAGTCGCTTGGCCTATTCGACGCAATTAAATTAACAGTGTTTATAGCATAATCATTTTAGTTACTATCTGAAATGTGAATTGGAAGATGAAATTGCAATTTCATGCAATGGATTAGGGATGATAATTTTGCCCATACCTATAGATATTTTACTATCCAAATAGATGGTAGATGGGTAGAGTTTGATGGGTTTGTACCCATATTTATGAATTTGGGTTGGATTTTTAACACATAGATTTTGGTTTGTACCCATGCCCAAATGCAAATTATAGTTTTTGGTAGCTAAGCTTAATAGATATGCAAATTAGGTACCTAAATTTTATTTCTGTGCATATAAGTCCTCAAAATATCGATGTAAAATTATATTTTAGTACCTAAATTTTTTGGGTCTTGCATTATGATACTTAAACTTTTCAAGTTTTACAAATATGTTATGTGTAGTTGAAACACTCTCAAGAAAATGGATATCCATACCCAACCCAAATCCTTTTAGATTATGGAAGCAATATTCATACCTTACTCAAACCCATGTATACCTCATCTATACCCTACCCCATTAATCATTATCAATGGATCTATTTGAGTTTGACTATAATTATCATGGGTGGGTAATTGTTATCCCTAAAATGAATAAGTGAGGCTGGAAATAGAAAATCGAATGATAACAACGGAAGAAGACACAATCTGAGAAGAAGATGAAAGTCATTGGCTATATTTTTGGGCAGACGGAATGTTAACTTATGTTGACAATAGGCCGTAATGAAAATGAATTTCATTTGGCCCTCCGTCACATCGAGGTCAACATTCCGTTCGATCCTATTAAGGAAAAAAAATAGTTTAATTGGGGTCGAATCGAATATTGATCTTGATATGTCGACCGATAGTTAACAAAATTGGGTTTTATCATGGCAACGATCAGCCAAAGTCTACTTCCAATCGAATATTTTTCTAATTGGGATTAACTTATGTAATATAAACTAAATTGTGATTGTAATTTTTTAATATTTAGCATTTAAGGGGTGTTTTAGGATAGTTGAAATTTTTTTTTTGGTAGGATTTGAATTATTATTTTTCTTCGTACCAAAAGAGTGAAAGAATATTTTTAGGACACATTTAGTAATTTTTAGGACGACGATAACATCCTCATAATAAAGGCCCTTAAAAAGAATTGGTTACCTTCATTAGATGTAAAATTGGCGAGGGTAACGTGGGACCTATTTGTATATTATTTATCCGAGTCAAATTGATTAATAAATTAAGAGCTCAATTACACCGGATTAGGAATGGCAATGGGTTAGGTCAGAGCGGGTATCTGATAGGCATACCAACTACGTGGCATGTGAGTTCAAGGTCGGTTAATCAATCATGAAGCATGAGTCGGTGCACATCAACCCATATAGTTATGTAATTTAAGAAAAAATATTAAAAATATTGATTTTCATTAAAAATTAGGTAGCAAACTATAATAAGATAGGGTATGCCTACTATGACATGCATGTCACGGTGACATGCACTTTTCGGTCGACCTATTGCTGAAGGCGGTCGACCGAATCGACTAATTTGGGCAGCACGAGAAAGCATGGTCGACCACCTAATTTTCGACTAATTTTCGGTCGACCTATTGCTGAAGGCGGTCGACCGAATCGACTAATTTGGGCAGCACGAGAAAGCATGGTCGACCTATTGCACTTTTTGGTCGACCAGAATAAAACCTGGGTCGGCCATTTCGTTGGCGTCAGAAACAACATGGTCGACCACCTAAGGTATATAGGTCGACCACTTGATTGCAGTCATTAACAAAATGGTCGACCGGATGATGAAAGAGGTCGACCAGATAGAAGATAAGTGTTCTGTCAAAGTGTCCAATTAATTGACGTAAAATCAAGATCAAGTGTTGGTTTCGCGGTCGACCTAATCCGTTACGAGGTCGACCGAATACAAGAAAGTCACCCTATGCCCCGTGTCTTTTTTGCTTATGTATGTCGATTTGTGTGGTTCTTTTAATCGTATAAATTATGTTTCAAACCATCATAATTAGTCATAATTATAACAAGGACTCATCAATTCATAGCATAACAACTAAAAATAAAACAGAAATCATAATTGTTCACACATAAAAATAAAACTAAAAAAACAACAGAATAACACTCAACAATCTTTTTGACCACTAAAACACACAATATAAAAACTCATTTCTCCTACTCATCTCCCCCCTCTCTCTCATCCACATTTTCTTCATTGGTGGTGCTAGCATGATGGTGGTCGGATGTGGTGGGATGCATGTATCTTCCGCTGAAAGATCACCACTCATCTCGCATCTCATTCACGATCACCTGCATTGTGCTCATCTGGGCGGTCATTTGCCCCATGTAGTCGTGCATGCCAGTCATCTGGGTGGACATCTGGCCCATGTACTCGTACATGCCATCCATGCGCTCCCACACACGCTGTAAGGTGATCGGTGGAGTTGAACTCTGTGCCTCCCCCATTGGCTCGTCTCGAGCTCCTTCATCACCCTCATCATCATCATCATCATCATCACCACCATGAGCATTGTTTACTCTGACATACTCACCATTACGCAGCTCAAAGCCCATCTTTTTCAGAGATGAAACAGTATAGAACTCCTGCCTTGAGATTCTTAACCCCACCTCTTCACTTAAATTCACATTAAAATGCTCAAATAGCACAGTGAGGATCATCCCATAGGGAAGATTCCTGTTTGAACTCTCTGCAGCATTAAGCATGTGGTTAAAGATTAAGTATGGCAAGTTCACCTTCTCGCTTAACAGTAGGTTGGTGAGGAGCTCCATGTCGAAGTAGGTGACTGTCTCCCGATGTCCACCCTTTGGCAGAATGTTGTAGGAAAGCATGTGGTGAAGAACTCTGGCTTGAACTGTCAGGTGGTTACTCGATGGCCTATTGCCCCCCTGAGCATCTTCCTCTTCATCAAGACCACATACCGTCTGGATTTGATTGGCTCTCGTGAAATGCGTTTCATTCCAAGCACCGTAAGAATTGATTCTCTTCCCCTCGTTTGGAGCCTGAAGTACTTGCGCCAACACATTCTTGCTGATGCGCATCGCCACCCCATTCACATAGGATTTGAATGCGTGAATGGATCCATTTGCATTGCGCTCGTAGACGATGTTGTTGTAGAAGTACTGTACCAGTTTTGGGTAGTATGGTACATTGAGAGATATCACCTTCAACCACTCTTGCTCGATGAAGGGTCCCAGAAACCCGTAATTCTCGAAATGAGAATACGCATCCGTCGTCAATGGCCTTCCCGGAGCCACCCTGCGGTTGTGCATTCTCTTCTCTTCATAGTTCTCACTTTGCTCCTTGGTCTGGAACAGATTGGGATTGAACTCTTCCCATTCCGAACTTGAGGCAGCAGCTTTTTGTGCCTTTCTTTTCTTTTTGCCGCCAAACATCCTGCGATCAAACAAGCAAGAATACACGTTAGTCACATTTTCGAAATGAACAATACGCGGTCGACCACTCCATAAAGCGGTCGACCTCAGTTAGTTTAAAACGAGAATGGGTCGACCTCAGAAGAATCATAGGTCGACCTCAGTTAATTAAAACGGGAATGGGTCGACATACACGAATTTTTGCCTTCATCGGTCGACCTCAGAAGCATCATAGGTCGACCTCGGCTTAATTGAAACACGTCTAAAATGGCCCAAATCCTCGTACCAATTGAGTGCAAAACAGATCCGGTCGACCTCATAATTAGAAGAGGTCGACCAGTGTTAGTTTCGCACAATTAATTCAAAGACAATTGCACAACTCAAACTTTTGCCTTCATCGGTCGACCTCAGAAGCATCATAGGTCGACCTCGGCTAAATTGAAACGATTCTAAAATGGGCCAAATCCTCGTACCAACTGAGTGCAAAACAGATCCGGTCGACCTCATAATTAGAAGAGGTCGACCAGTGTTAGTTTCGCACAAATAATTCAAAGAATTGCACAACTCCAACTTTTGCCTTCATAGGTCGACCTCAGAAGCATCATAGGTCGACCTCAGCTAAATTGAAACGAGTCTAAAATGGGCCAAATCCTCGTACCAATTGAGTGCAAAACAGATCCGGTCGACCTCAGAAAAAACATAAATCGACCTCGGAAAATTTAAATCGATTGAAAGCCAATTGTGCTTTCAAAAGCCGTGCAGTTCAGGACATTAGACCACCTTGTAATGCACTCGAAGACACAATCGTTTATGTCTTCGAGTGCATTGCAAGATGGCCTAATCTCCTGCACTGCGCGGCTTCTGAAAGTCACAATTGCCTTTCAATCGATTTAAATGGCCCGAGGTCGACCTCAATATCATCACAGGTCGACCTCAATAAGTTTAGCACAAATAAATCGAACTTTTGCCTTCATAGGTCGACCTCAGAAGCATCACAGGTCAACCTCGGCTAAATTAAAACGAAAAGAAATGGCCCAAATGCTCGTATCAATTGAGTGCAAAACAAATTCGGTCGACCTCATAAATAGAAGAGGTCGACCAGAGTTAGTTTTGCACACATAATTCAAAGACAAAGGCACAACTCGAACTTTTGCCTTCATAGGTCGACCTCAGAATCATCACAGGTCGACCTCGGCTAAATTAAAACGAAAAGAAATGGCCCAAATGCTCGTATCAATTGAGTGCAAAACAAATTCGGTTGACCTCATAAATAGAAGAGGTCGACCAGTGTTAGTTTTGCACAAATAATTCAAAGACAAAGGCACAACTCGAACTTTTGCCTTCATAGGTCGACCTCAGAATCATCACAGGTCGACCTCGGCTAAATTAAAACGAAAAGAAATGGCCCAAATGCTCGTATCAATTGAGTGCAAAACAAATTCGGTCGACCTCATAAATAGAAGAGGTCGACCAGTGTTAGTTTTGCACAAATAATTCAAAGACAAAGGCACAACTCGAACTTTTGCCTTCATAGGTCGACCTCAGAAGCATCATAGGTCGACCTCGGCTAAATTAAAATGAAAAGAAATGGCCCAAATGCTCGTATCAATTGAGTGCAAAACAGATTCGGTCGACCGCATAAATAGAAGCGGTCGACCTGTGTTAGTTTCGCACAAAAAAAACAGAAATAAGATCGCTTGAATAATAAGTGCAGAAATCTCAACTCGAACTTCACAGGTCGACCTCAATATCATCATAGATCGACCTCAGTCCATAAAACAGAAATAAAAATCGATTTAAGGCCAGATGCGGTCGACCATGATTATGAAAAGGTCGACCGCATCTGGCGAACAGAAGGACAAAGTCCATATTTTCAAGCTACAGATCTAAATAATAAGGCCAGAAATCTCAACTCGAACTTCACAGGTCGACCTCAATATCATCATAGGTCGACCTAATCCATAAAACAGAAATAAAAATTGATTTAAGGCCAGACGCGGTCGACCACGATGACGAACAGGTCGACCGCTTCTGACGAACAGAAGGAAAAATCCCTCTTTTACATCTTTAGATTTTTTGAAAACAGAAAGAAGAAGACAAGAATCGACTCAAATGAAAGAGAGGAGTGAAAGCTATACCTTGTTCTTCTTCTAAGTGATGAGGATGAAGCTTTCTTTGAGTTTTTGGAAAATGGAGTTTTTGGAAAATGGAGAAGAAGATGAAGAAGGGAAAGGAGAGGAAGAATGAGTGGATGTGGTGGGATAGGGTTCTGATTGTGGTGTAGAATGAGTGGGGGAGGGTTTCTTAAATAGAGGATTGGGGGAGGTTTGGGTGGATGTTGCAAACAAACCGGTTTGGTCGGCCGAATTAAATACGCGGTCGACCTCACTAACATGTTCGGTCGACCGTGTATGTTCAGGTCGACCGTTATTTGTATGAGGTCGACCGTTTTATTGCTATTTGCCGCCAGCCTGGCCGTGTAGCTCACCCAGCCTGGCCGTGTGAGGCCTCGCATAATTCCACACGGCCAAATTGCAACATCACACGGCCGTGTGGGTTGTGCGTGTGCCCGTGTGGCTTTCTTTTTTACTTGCCTCGCGCCCGATCTTCGTCCAATCAACCAAAAATCAATTAACTCATAAATTATTAAGATAATTCGAAGAAATTACAATGCAATCACAGTTATTAAAATATAAATAAACTCCTAAACAATAATAGAAGAAATTTAAGATCCTTTTTTGGGACTTTGTTTCGGGCACTTAGGGCAAAAATGACCATATTTCCCACATTTCGAACACTTTCTTGAACTTTTACCCGATGCAGTTCGTGCTGACTTGAATGTCCCCTTGGTCTTCCCAATTTTTGGATCTTTCACACTTCGAAGGGGTGCTGGAGGGTTTGCCGGTGTGGTGTTGTCCGTTCTCTCCCTCGCGAACTCAATTGCCCATTGAGTAAGGTCGTCCAACGTCTTAGAGACATGATTAAAAGCAGATTCACTACCACACGCGATGTCACACAAACGCTTACACTTTAGAGCCAATCCTCCATGTCTTATCAGTCGACCAACTTTCTCTCCCACATCACCTCCAACTCCAGGATGACGATTTAGTGTCTTCGCATTTTGGGTCCATCGTAGCTTGAACCACGACGAGGGAAGTGCGGTGTACCACATATTTTTTATTACTGTAAGCATGTGTCTGCATGGAAACCCCTTAGATTCAAATAATGCACACTCGCATTTTAGATCTTGATTGGACGTAGTAAATGTTAACCGCCTTATCCGATCTGGGTTCATGTAGTTCTTCAGTATGAATGTCTTTGTCCCATCTGATTCAGTTCTTCTCTCCGCTAATACATAAGAAGCCTCATTCTCTAGTTCAGACTTGAAGATAGCAAATGTACGATGAGTGTAGATACTTTCAGCTTGCATTTCCCAAGTGCGAAGGGCATGCTTGCAGACCAACCTCGTGTGCCTAGAAGTATAATCATCCTGCACCTCCGTGAAACGCATCCCCTCCAGTGCTTCATCAATGCCCTGAACAAAACGTTGCAAGCTGTATTGAGTTCCCACATACCCATTTATCCAATGGTTACATGACTCACATCGCGAGGTTGATTGGAGTCCACCGAAATACATATCCTTCAAGTATGCCTCTGCCCACAGTAATTTGTCAGCCTACAAATCCTGCAACCACTTATTTGCAGACAAACCATGCTGACTAATCAAATGCTCCCAACGCCTCTCAAACTCCTCAATCGATATTCGTGCTTTCGCCAAGTAAGTGAATGCGCTAACAAACTCCTTATTATGAACAGCCGTTGTCGCATTTGTCTCAATATGCCAAATACAAAGACGGTGAGGCACTCCAACCAGAACAGTAGCAATGGCACCATGCATAGACTTGTCTCCGTCTGTGATCACTGAAGTGGGCATCTTAGAGTTCATACACTCCAGAAAAGTATTCAACAACCAAACATAGTTGGGGATTGTCTCGTTATCCAACTGGGCAAAACCATATATGATGTTACGGTGGTGGTGATTTACACCAACCATCATAACAAATGGTCGATTGTACCTGTTGCGCTTGTAGCATGCATTGAACGCCAAGACATCCCCAAAAAAATGGTAATCTGCTCTGATGTGGAGTCCGACCAGAAGAGATTGCCTAATTCACCTTCATCGTTGGTTGTGTACTTGAAGAAGCTGCATGCATCAGAGGTATGTTTACTTTGCAAGTAACCCAATGTTCGGTTGACATCTCCTATTAGATCGTCGTCAACTGTTCGGGATTGCTGAACAGCATTTCCAAATCCTTTGGAGTGTACCCAGATTCTCATATCCTCCAACTTTATTCTTCATGAACTGAACAATGTTGCGTTGTTTTATTCCTGACTGTCGCATCCCTATCGCCAGAGCCTTGTCTCCTTCACTCACATTTCGATGAGACCGAAGGAATTGACTTTCTTCTTCATTGCAGCAACGATGTGAGTGCTTCCTCTCAAACTTAGAAACAACCCACATTTTCTTATTCCGATCAAAGCGTACAGTATACGATGCCTTGCAATAATGTCTTGTCATCTTACGATGTTGTCGAGTCCGACCTTCTTTATCTATATGCATCTTATCTCTAGTCCCCTCTCTCGAACATACCATTGTCCTCCCAATTGCTACTCCTCGACGATTCCTCCGAAGATCTCTACGTCGAACGCTAAATCCTTTCGCTTTAGCATAGGAATCGTAAAATTTCTCTGCATCTTCTAAAGTTTGGAACTCCATGGAAGGAATTTGTTGTTCATATTCAGTAGCTTCTTCATCATCCATAAATTCTTCTTCAGCACCCTCGGTTTCATTATCATCCCCAACCACTTCATCATCTGTATTATCTGTATCATCTGAATTATCCATAGCTCCTTCTTGAGCATTCTTAGGTTCCTCATCGAAGTTAACCTCATCATCATCTCTATCATCTGTATCATCTCTGTTATCCATCCTGAAACGATCGGAATACGAACTTAATGTAAAAAACATACACAATTAGCGCTCGTCAGGTCGACCTGAATAAACTGTACGGTCGACCTTATTACTAAATAACAAACATGCGGTCGACCAGAATTTACTGAAAGGTCGACCTAATCATATAATTACAAAAGCGCGGTCGACCCGATGGTGAGGGTGGTCGAGCGGATGGTAGGAAAAATTTAACCACATACAAGCATTAACAAGCACATACGAGACGTACCTTAGCAAAGAGGTCGACCACTTATTATTACGGTCTACCGGAATAAAAATAAACCGCCACCAACACCCGATCACAATAAGAGCGATGATATTACAACTTCACTCCAACAAATTGCATAAATCGAAGTACGATTAAAGTCTTCAGACTCCCATCTATTTATAGATAATGTAGACGAATTCCTTATCCAATTGGTGAAAGATATATAAAATCATAATTCGACAAGGACAAGTACACAAAATCCTAATTGTACAAGGACATGATTCATTAAGGTCGACCTCTTTGCACAAATGGTCGACCGTTTTGGGTAAATGTGAAACAGGTCGACCTCTTTACTGAAATGGTCGACCATTGTTTATAAATGTGAAACAGGTCGACCTCTTAACAAGAATGATCGACCGTATTTTATTAAGGCCAAACTGACGAGATTCCATCCATGTTCTACATGGTTTTTGACTTTGCTACGGTATCATAGGTTGACCTTTTGCGTCACGAGGTCGACCTGTGCTCTGCCTTTGGGTATGCCCGCTTTGAGTATGTGGTCGACCACTTGTTCTAGACGATTGAAATCGTAAATTCAGTCACATCCATAATTGTATAACAAATCTAATAAACGATAAACATTCAAAATCCAAAATGAAACGATCTCGCAAATACAAATTCAATGTATGGTCCAAATAATGCAACATTGTAACTTAACGACTTCATTTCTTTGCTTTTTTGTTTGAACTCTGTCTCTCTTTGCCTCGTTCCATGCATTCATCTACTACATGCTTGAAAAGATTTTCTCGTGCAAGGTTTTCAAAATGTGTAGCCAGATACCATAGAATCTCCTTTCGCGCCGGTAATTTGTGTTCTTCTCCTATCTGCATTATGCCATGTAAGATTTCGTTACAACTAAAAAAAGTGTAAATTAAACAAGTTATTTGTTTGACGATATACTCACCACTCTATCAAGATCCTTGGATCCATAGCGCATCCACTGCATGACGTGCACACCACACTCAGTATTATTCCTTTGCCGTTGAACTCGTAGCTCATCAAAATTGAAATCTCCAAAATTTGGTACTCCTACATTGCTCATGCGCTCCGGTTTGAAAATATCATCCAAATTGGACAACTACACACAAATAATGAATATTTTAAGTTTCTAGCATCATACGTGACGCTTAACAGTCAGAAAATTATAGAAAACACTTACCAATTTCTTGCATAGTGCTGATTTACGCCTACGATTCGCCTCACTAGTTGAAGCTAGACTGTCAAGCAAAAATGCAGTTTTTTGCTGGACATTGACGAGATACAGAAACCAATGACGTGCTTCATCGTCAAGAACTGGCATAAATATCTAGCAACGAAACACTCACTATATGTTATAAACAGCGAATACAAACAAATGCACTTTCGAAATTTAATGATATAATGACATTGACTAGACTAACCTTCTGGCATGCACCGACATTCGGCATAAAGACCACGCCATCATTCATCAACTTGTTACGAATTTGTCTGGTCTTCATGTTAGCGCGTACCATTTTCTGCAGCATGTTTTAGTTGAGATGAATTGACATGGTACAATATAAATAACTAGGTTATGACAAATAATTTGACATTACGGCTCTTACCGAAAACATATTTGGCAAATACCACACATTTGGCTCTTTCACATCATGTTTTTCAGACATTGTTAGTGCCCTTGCACACAAATCCACTACCTACCATCCAACAATCAAACACAAAATCATCGTAAATCGTAACATAAATAGTGCACAATTCATACGAAAGTCGTAGTAGTATAGTACTTACTGATGAGCAAACCCAGCTATTCTCGCTAATGACCGAACTCAAATAATGTCGTTGCACGTTTTCAGAAAAAAAGTCCACAACGGTCAAACTACAAAAATCAAAATAACAAAAATGTCAATTGTGATTTGCAACATACAGGTCGACCTGTTCACAGTCACGGTCGACCTTATTGGAAAAGCGGTCGACCTCATAACCGATCCGGTCGACCACACGTACTAAAAAATGTCTTACTTGTACCAATTCTTGTCCCCAGCCTTCTCTTTAGTAACAACATAATACAAGTCTTCAACTGGATTTTGAAGATTTTTGGTGAATCCTCTAGACCCTCCACTTTCATGACCTACAAATCATAGTTAAAATTAAAGTAACATATGAACACAAACACACATTATAGATGAATATGTAACGTAAACTTACCCCGTGCTTTTCGAAAGGACTCTTAGATTCTTCTTCATCGCTATCATCACTAAATAATCCTTTTCTTACAAATCCGGCCTTCTGTGGAGTGGTGTAGGAGTCACTTTCATATCGAGGTCTATTGTACTTAGGAGAGGAACCCTTGCTGCCATTCGTTGTTTCACTCTGTCAAACATATAAACAAAACAAATTAGCACTAATGATAGTAATACTAATATCTTCAATCACCTATGAATATACTTGGATACCTTTAAAATGTGCTCTTTCAATAAATCGTCTATGCTCTGGTAGCAATTTTCAGAGTCATCATGGTATTCTTCCTCTTTACCAAAGTCAAAATTAGGTCCTTTACCATTTCTTCCGCCATTCTCCATTCGTTCTGCACTTATATCTTTGATAGCACCTTCTAGCCTCTCAAACCCGTCATGCATCATCTCAGTCATATCTGTCAGTCGAACTGACAATTGCTCCACTCTATCACACATGGACTTCTGAAAGTCATTGACTTGTGTTTGACACACCACCAGCTTCTCTTGTGTGGCTTTCCACAATTTCATGATTTCACCCAAATCTTGATGCAGTTTCTCATCATGCGTCATTGTCTAAACAATTTCAAGAAAAATTTAAATCATAATTCAACTTCAAATTTCTACAATTGACCAAAAAACAAATACGTGGTCGACCTGACATAGTATTAGGTCGACCTGGAAGACAAATAGTGACTACCACAACCATTAAGGTCGACCTCTGTTATTCCTAGGTCGACCTATCCAGCAGGAAAATAACAATTAACAACAAAAAGTAAGTTCTAAATTAAACCGAAAAAAGGATAGGTCGACCAGATATTTGGCGCGGTCGACCTTTTCAAGCACAACATAGTCATACAATCAAAGCCAAAGTCGACATTCAGGTTGAATAACCAAAAAAACAGGAACGGTCGACCTTGAAACCCATTAGGTCGACCAATTGGGTTACCTCGCAAGTACAGAAATCCAAGTGTTGTGGCCTAAATTCAAATACGCAGAATTGTCTCGTCAGGTCGACCTGATTGACGTCACGGTCGACCAAATGGAATTCTGCACCCAACAATATATCAAATTAGCCGGTAGAAATCACGCATTAGAAAAGAAGACGACGAATGGTACATTAGGTCGACCTCACCTTAGACCTGGTCGACCACTTCCAACGCGTACAACAGCAACCGCGAACGATCTTCTTCACAAAGGCTCTTAATCGGAAAAAAACCTAATTCAGACTTGGAGGCGTTGAAGGGGACTAATATTCGTATTTATAGAGATTTGGGACGTCAATGGGTCGACCCAATTCGTTTCCTTGTCCAATTGTGGAACCTTTATGGTGTTGGAAACCATATCCAATACGGATACGGTGTGAAGGCGGTCGACCTCTTCCTAATGCGGTCGACCTGTTAGGTGCACAAGGGTCGGCCTATGAGATATTTGGGTCGACCTTTCATTCTGTTAGACCACCAAAGCGGTCGACCGTATTATGTAAGAGGTCGACCGCGTCTTGGAATCCCACAAACATGAATTAGTCGATTCGGTCGACCGAAAAGTCCATGTCACGGTGACATGCATGTCACCGTAGCAAAATCCAATAAGATAACTATAGTCAAATTATTCTAAAAACTTGGATATGAATTTACTCGATAAACTGAACATAGATGACATGTAAGCCTTTTTGAAACCGAAATCACACAAAAAAGCATTTTTGTCCAAAAGATTTAGAATTATAAATAAAATCCTCTATTTCATAACCGGATGGAACGTTAAACTGAAAAAATTAGTGGTTTAGAGTTCATTGGTTAACCTTTATAAATCATTGATTAGCCGTTGATAGAACTATTCATGATCTATAATATAAAGCTTTGTTTTCATAACTGGACCAGATGCAGATGCGAAAGAGTGAGTAGTTTAGGATTCAGTGTTTAACATTTGATTGAACCGTTCATGATCTATAGCACATAAAACATGTATATTATGATACACTAATGTAAGAATGAATTTATCATTGACCATAAAAAAATTCAAATTCTTATTATTTATCAGCAAAATATCTAACAGTGTTCGAACCGTCGCACAAAAGAAATCATAATTCTTTTAATTCATGTACGAAATTAGGGTGGCAGTTGGTGGTCGATCACATAGAGCGGACAATGAGGTTGGGAAATGAGAAGATGAAGCCTAAGTAAAATTAATGATTATGTTTAGGAGCACTTCATCTATGTTATATAGTATCGGTGCTTTAATGCACAACTTGAATTTTTACCATAACATCAAATGTATAAGTTTAGGTTGTACCATAAAAGAATTTGTACCATCGTATAAAGGTACAAGTTCAAGTTGTACCATAAAAGAATTTGTACAAAAATATAGGTACAATATGAAGTTATACCATAACGTTAAAGGTACAATTTCAAGTTGTACCATAAAAGAAAAAACCTATAGCATCCATGCTATATAGCTTTGTAAAATTCCTCTTATGTTTAGATGGTCTTAGTTTATGTTAAAGTATTTTTTAATTATAGTTAAAATAGCGAACCAATGGACCAATCAAAATGGAGTGGTTCATCTGGTTTCATGTTGAACAATGGAAAACTATTTGATCCATAATTAAACGTCCAAGAAAGTGAATAAAAAACTGATTTGACGATTCTACTAACCCAACCATTGATTGGTCCGATTCTTATAACAATGAATTAAAACCTGAAAACATGCATACATATCATGAAGAACCAGTGATACCACCGGCCAATGGGCCGGTCACTAAACTAGTAATTATTATACGTACATTTGGACTTTGTAATTAGGCATGTAATTGTTTTTTTATTGTGACTTATCATTAGAAAGTTGATATAATTATTGAAATGCATGGCTCCAAACATCCAATGATTTTCTCCAACCCAATTCACTTGCTTTCTCTAATCGTAACCCAAATCTCGACTTCGAAGTGAATAGTTGGTAACTATGAATTTCGACCAATATTAATAATATTACTATTGTTCTCCTATCTCATTCGACCAATTTCGAACCTACGCCACCAATCGTTAACTGAATACAATGATATTAGTATTGGTCGTGACGACATATTATTGTTATTTAAATAAAGCGAATTTGGTAGCCATTAGCTACTACTAATCCTACCTAGTACAAATATTCGAACTAAATAAACAGTGAACTTGGAAATCATTGGTACTTATTGATTCGCCACCGCTAATCTCAACCAACCTCGTCCAAACTTTCACTTGAGTTTTCTTTTTAAGTTGGATATTTTCTGAGTTTTGAGTAGGATGGTTACTCCAGACAAAATGTGGTGTCTACAAAGATAACCCAGACTAATATCGATTGGAACACATATAAATGAGAAACATCGTATAGTAATATCTTGACAGATTACAATAATATCCGATAGGTACATACTAATATCAGTCCATTACATATAGTATATGTTCATAAAAATATCCATAACACCCAGAATAATCTCCGATTACATAAACTAATATTCGTCTATCACTGAACCATTTCCTCAATGTCATCTTCCAAATCATTAGGATGGTCATCCAGTTGAGTATTGTTGTCCGACGTGAGCACTTTGACTGATTTCACTCCCTTCCTATAGAAAAGTTCCTTTCGACGACTTTTTCATTCTCAGACTGATAACATTCATTGTCGTGGCTCATTGAATTACTCTTCTCCTTCAAAGTCATCCCACTTATTGGTACAGACTGTCCTACAATGTCAGAGAATTTACTAGTGCATGCAATTATATTAAACTCTAAAAATGTACAAACGATATTAGTGAATAAACTTACTGTCCTCGCTAGTTATAGTCTTTGACAATGCCTTATTTGCCTCATTGCACACTTTTTTTAGTGCTCCCATCCACTTGTTGTAGTCTTTCTCACCAACCATCGACAACTTCGTTGCTAGGTGATTCAACATTGCAGTGGTTTATCTGTACCGCATTGCTATACCTTTTCCCACATCATTCTCACTAAAGGCAGCTGAAGGACCAAATGAATAATCGACATCAACAACCTCTTTCTTTCTCACTTCCAACGTCCATCGCTTGAGTAGGTAATGCTCTGAAATACTTCTCATACTAGCATTCCCAAAATTTCCAAGCAAATGCATCACCTTAAACATGTGGCGACATAACACTCCGAAAGTTCTGAACATCCTGCATTCGCATACCAGTGTCCTTGTAGAAATATTAATGAGAACGACACACTCATCACTACGCTCACCACTACATCTCATAGGTGAGGTAGCCTATCATGCCATCATCCCTAGTATCTGACTGCGTCTCCATTTGATAGGATCCAGTTTTCAAATACTGCTCCTGTATCCGGTTGAAGATGTTAGGCGTAAAGATCTTTGCCGCATGTTGGAGGATCGAGCTATGCTCCAACATTATATAGGGAACCAATTGTTTCCATTGTAGGCTGACTCAGTCTCTTGGCGTCTTTTTTCAGCCAACAAACTACTATTAGGAAGCAAAACAAAAAAGTTCAGTGCCCAGACTAATACCCACTAAAACAACACTAATATCCTACCAACACAAAGTAATATTTGACCATCGCATAAGAATATCCAGGTGAAACAAAAAATATCCAAACCTGGCGCAATAATATCCAACAATGGCAAAGTAATATCTGCTTACGTACCTGCTAAAGTGAAAGAAAAACAAGTCCAAATCATGCTTCAGTTTCAAGAAAAGTCGCACTTGTGTATTGCATGACTCACTTGCTTGCGTAGACAACATCCTGGGTGTGAATTGATCTCTCAACCATAAGAAATACCATCAATGACAAAATTTCTTCAAATATTCCAACCATGGGTGGTCGTCCGCAATGTCACTATTAGGGAAACATTCAACAACCATGACTCTCCATGCCATGTCGAACTCTACCTCATTGTCGACGTCGTAGAAAATAAAAGAAAGATGATTTTGGAACTTCTTCCAAAATTCCTTGTCCTTACGAATATGCTTCTTGGCATTCATTAGGATGTGCCAAGTACAGAGCGCATGAAACACATTAGGCCACTTTTTTCTCAAGGCAGCTGCCATGGCAGTGTCCTAATCGGTAAAGATGTTGATTGGGAACTTCTTCATGCACCAACTAAATGCAAAAAACAACCACTCAAAAGAAGGAGTGGTCTCTTCATACAACAAGCAGGCACCAAACACACAAGTTGACGGTGGTGATTGAAACCTACAAACATCACTGCACAAGACAACCATGTTATGACAATGTATAATCGAACAAGTGTCTAAAAAACTCAAGGGAATTACGTGATTCACGTACCCAGTGGAAGGAAGTATTTATTGGTTCGGAAGGTCGTATCAAAGGAGACTGAGTCTCCAAAAAGCGCAAAATCTTCACGCATCCTACTATCCGCCCAAAAAATATTAATAACTTTCTCTTCGCTATCTACCTTTACAGCATAAAAGAAGTCGGGATGATTCTCCTTTTGGTCCTCAAAGTAGTCAAGAAAATAATTCACTTCGCCACATACCATTTTCTTTTGTCATTTACTATTCAAGTGGTTCTTCTAATCGGATTTGGTAAAAGTTAGATTTTGATACCCACCGGCACAATCAGCTAAGAGCTCATACGATGCACGAAGACTCATCCCGACATTGCGATTAGCTTCGACCATCTTTCTCTGAGCATCACTCATGCACTTGTTGGACTTGTGCAGGTGCTTATGCTCTGTTGAGTGCAAATCATGACTCTGGGCTCCTACGAATTCATACACCACAAATCCGTCCTTATTAGCATCCCATTGAAAATGAACACGGGCGCTACATCCATCCCTAACTTGAGGCCTCTTTCTTTTAGGGCACCTTATCTCTACAACCTTGTCTTCCGAGTGTCTCTGTTTCTCCATATTTACGCTTAGTGGAAGTCCAACCTTCCTTATTACAAAGTAATAAAGGTATAAATAATTTTCCTCCACCACTCCTTTATAATTATTCATTTTTCTTAGGTATTTCCCATCGACTCGAATACCAGACCCTTTTTTGTGAGCATAGCGTTTATAGAACGCCAAACACTCTTCCTTAGTGATATAAAAGATGTTCTTCCTTGCTTCCTCGTCTTCTAGCATCAAAGTATTGTAAGTTGCGAGATATTTGGATGACATGTTAGAACACACATACATTTATACTACCATCAGAATCCAAATTGCCCAGAATAGTACTCAATTTACGTCAAATAAAACCCCACAACAAACATATAGTAGGCTAACTTATGACAATTAATCTAATATCAGTATCCATTTTCTCCAAAAACGTATCCACACTACTATTATCCGTATCTAAAGGTCTAATATCCACACTACTTGGAATCGTATGACAAAGACTCATAATAGAATCCCATGACACCCAATAAATATTTTACTCACAATGACATCATCAAATGTCATTTAAATTTTAATACTCCCAACCAATGCTATTTCAGTTCTCAATGCTATCCCCTCATATGCTATGCAAACTTCCATGCTCCCTCTTTGTATTTATGACTTGATTGACCAAAAAAATAGAGGTTTTGTTTGGGGTTCGTGTGAAGGGAGAAAAAAAGTGCATTTGCTTTCTTGGGATTTTGTGTGTAAACCTAAGAACCAGGGAGCCCTTGGCCTTAGATCTGCTAGGAGTTTGAACTTGGTCTGTATGGTCAAGCTTGCTTGGAAATTTTTTAACAATGACCAAGAGTTGTGGGTTAAAGTGATGCAAGGATAATACTTCCACAGTTCCACCCAATGTAGTCAAAAGCGTGTTTCTACGTAGAAGCGTTTTGGTGATCTAGAAGCGTAAAACCATAAGCTTTTAAGCTATAAAGTGCATTTTTAACTATGTTAGTTATAAAAACTGCGATTTTGCGTAGAGCATTATGGTGACCTAGAAACGTAAAAGCGTAAGTATTTAAGTTTTAAAGTGCGATTTTGACTACATCGCTTCCACCATAAGGACGGAAAGATTACAAAGATAAAGAAAAGCAATCATTCCAGCCGATGGAAGGGTATAATCAAAGCCATGCCCTACATGAAGTAGGCTATCCAATGGAGTTTGAGGAATGGGGAATCAACTAGCTTTTGGACTCACCCTTGGGTGGAAATGGTTTAGTCTTGGAGGAGTTTGCTTTAAAGGACCTAATCAAGGAAGAGCAACAAGCTTCAGTGGCTAATTGGACTGATGAATAAGGTAAGTGGGATTGGGAAAGAATGAGAAGTTATCCGAACCTTTGTAACTGGCTTCTTTTTTTTTGTAGAATTTTTATATTTTTTTTATAGAGGGATTAGATTGTTAAAATTAAGCATGTCTTCAAATGTAATTGCCTTCTTTCCAGGACTCGTGATATTAATACAATGACATAGGGCGCGATGCGTTTAGGGCTGCAAATGAGTCGAGCCGAATAGAGTTTTACCTCAGTGCAACTCGAGCTTGAAGGAAAATATCACAACTCGAGCTAGTCTCGAACTCAAACTCGTGACAAGTTCAATATATCAAGCTCGACCTCGGCTCATTAACCAAAATGGCAAGCTCGAGCTCAACGCAAGCCAAACTTGATAATTACTCGACTGTTAGCTCAACAAGCCCAACCCGGCGTTGAAGCTCGACAAATACCATCATTTATCAAAGCCCAACCCCATAATGGCTCTAAAACTTCTAAACTCAGGCTGACAACTACCGAGTAGCCATCATCGGTCCAACAAAGACCAAACATAGCAGTTCATTTTATAGGACTACTTGCCAAACAAAAGTAAGCCCCCTACCCTTATATAGTTGAGCAAAGCAAGGGAACATCTTATGCTATCGATGTGGTAGAAAATAAATAAAAGAACCCTTTCTCCGAAGAAGCTATCAACTCTACTGTGTTGGTGCAGAGGTTGCAACTGTTCTCAAAACGAAAAGTCCATAAAAATCTTCGAGTTGTAAGGAAGGATACCACGGAGACAAGTTAAAGTGGCTTATCAAATAAAAGATATATTTGACGTATCAAAACAAGAACTGTACAACAAGATAGAAAGATAAAATGCCCCCATATTTGTACCTTGTTCTGGTTTGATTATGAGATCAAAAGCACATATCAGTTAGGACCAAGCACCAAAGACAAGGAGTGGGCAGGGGTGTAGTTCATTACTCGTATGCAATCTGCATGACTTACTAGGTATCAAGCATCCTCGCCTCAACCTGAATCAGCCTCTACTCCTCTTGTTTAGAGTGATCGAACCACAGGAAAGAAGAATCCCTTAATTCAGCAGCAAAATGATTTATTGACAGATACTTCCAACTGTTTGGGGGAATGCATTCTTTTGAAATCAAATTCTGTGATGTACCTCCAGAATGGGAAGCTTGGCTATGTTATCTAACATTCCACGAAAGGAACAATTATGTGATGAATGCAATGGTTGTTTTAGAGCCAAGATCTTATAAAGAAGCTTGCAAAGAATTGTGTTGGAGAGAAGCTATGAAAGATGAATCTGATGTACTTGAAGCAAATCAGACTTTGGGAACCAGCTTATCTCCCAGCAGGTAAGAAGGCCATTGGATGTAAGTGGGTGTATAAAGTGAAGCTTAGAGCAGACGAGACCATAGAAAGGTTCAAAGCCAGGTTAGTGGCTAAAGGCTTTACACAAATCTATGGTATAGATTTTCTGGACACATTCTCATCAGTTGCCAAGATTAATTCTGTAAAGGTATTACTGGCAGTAGCCGCTGCTAATGACTGGCTCATACATCAGATGGATGTATCAAATTCTTTCCTTCATGGAGAGCCCAATGAGGAAGTTTACATGAAACCTCCACCAGGTATGGAACTACCTGATAACAAGATGATTTTGAAACTGAAGAAATCCCTTTATGGATTAAAGTAGGCTAGCAGGCAATGGTTTGCCAAGTTAGCTAGCTCCTTACTCAAGAAGGGTTTTGCTCAAGTAGCCTCTGACTATTCTATGCTTTTTGAAAGGGTTCAGGGAAGGATTCTAGTTGTTCTAGTGTTTATTGAGACATACTAATAGCAAGAAGCTCCTTGGGAGATATAGAACAGCTCAAGTTGTTCTTGGGAAGAGAATTCAAGGTAAAAGACCTTGGTGATTTGAAGTTTTACCTTGGACTGGAAGTGTACAGAGACTGCAAAGGGATTCATGTCAATCAAAGAAAGTACTGCATGGAACTGCTAGAGGATACTGGTTACTTGGAGGCAAAGGATTATCTGGCACCAATTGATTACAAGCTGAAGCTTGTTGCTAAGCAGGGAGAGCCCTTACCAAACCCAAAAGTCTACAAGAGGTTAGTAGGAAGGCTACATTACCTTACTATTACTAGACCAGACCTAACATTTGCCATACAACAAATGTGCCAATTCCAAAAGGATCCATATAGTGAGCATCTACAAGCTGCTTACAGGATCTTAAGGTACTTAAAACATGCTCCAGGAAAAGGATTACTTTTTAAAGCTGATTCTGAGTTGAAGCTAAGTGGATTTTCAGATTCAGATTGGGCAAGTTGCCCTGATACAAGAAGATCGATTACTGGTTATTGCACATTGTTTGGTGACAAATTGATAACCTGGAAGTCTAAGAAGCAGACAACTGTTTCCAGGTCATCCTATGAAGCTGAATACAGGGCACTTGCACATTTGGTTTGTGAATTGCAGTGGCTTAGAGGATTGCTTGCAGAGATGGATGTGAAAATTCCCTTACCAATTCAGGTTTACTGTGATAACAAGTCAGCCATCCATATAGCTGAGAATCCTGTGTTTCATGAAAGGACAAAACACATTGAGATTGATTGTCACATTAAGAGGGAGAGATTGAAATATGGTTTGATCAAATTGGAGTATGTAAGAACAAATGATCAATTTGCAGACCTGTTTACAAAGGGGATGACACGCTATCGTTTGAAATTCTTGCTTGACAAGTTGGGAGTTTTGGATATGCATTCACCAACTTGCGGGGGAGTATCAGAGCAGATGAATGGAGCTCAAGGTATGCTGGCAGTCTCGAAGAACAAGGGAAAGAAAGTGCAGAAATGAAGAACACAAAACCCCTTTACAGTTAGCTAGTCGTTAGAAGTTACAGAGTCGTTAAGTGCCACGTGTAAAGGCACAGTTAATTTCATTTTCGAATTACAGTTTTACTCGTTTCCGTTTTTACTGTTCTGAACACTTGGTGGTATAAATAGAAAACAGAGAGCAAGATGCTTCTCTGAGTTTTCCTCTCCATTCATTCCAGTTGCTTAACCTAGCAGCTCCTCCATACCTCCTCCTCCTCCTTCTTCTTCTTAGGTACTGCGGTAAGCAAGGGGTGGAGTGAGATTTTCGTGAGGGTTTGTGAGACTCGGCGAGAGAGAGAAGGGATTTGGGTGATGATGGGGGCAGTTAGTTTGCTCAGATGCTCCGTTAGGAATGGGACTTTAGACTACCCACAACAACAAAAGGAGAAAAAAGCAATGTTGTCATAACCGAGCCGGAACATGACCCGATAACATGAATGACTCGTATTTTAGTGGTCCAATCGGTGTTGAACCGTTAACAAACCGTTAGATAACCGGTACCTTAAAAATAATAATATCATAAGTAAAAGACAAATAAAGTAGTAATTTAATAATTTAATGATCAAATGATATTTACTTCTACATGTACTACTTGGTAAATTTACACACTTATATATAATAACTAAAAAAAACCCTAGTGCATCCTAAGTGCAACCGTTCCCCACCCTCCCCCATCTCTCTCTCTCTCTCTCTCTCTCTCTCTTCTCGAGCTTTCTTCAGCCGCCTGCTCCTCCTCTTGAAGAACATCACTTCCCCCCTCACCATCGATCAATATCTTCCCATAAAATCAATCAGCTAATCGATCCAAATTCCAAGTCAAAGCAAGATGCTCACCGAAATTACAACAATAGCTAGCTAGCCTCCAACAATTAGTCAGCTAGCGAAGGAGAGGATCGCTTGTTGGCCTCTCGGCGACGAGGAAGACGTCGGGTCAGAAGGAAGAAATCGTTGGAAGCTCCTTCTGTCGCTTCTCTTCTCCCAACATCTTCCTTTTTTTTTTAAAGCAGACAGTCACATTTCCGAAAACGGTCGGACGGTTCGAGCGGGTTAAACGGCTAACCGTTCCGACCACTCGCCGACCGGCCTTTCCAGCGGTCCAGCCGTTGCGGTCTTCAGGGTGTCCCGACTCCCGACCGGCTCGATTCGGTCTTGATAACAGTGGAAAAAAGGGGTGGAAAATCCACAATAAGGGAGGGAAAAAAGGGGAAAAGTGGTAGGGTTTTCACTTCATTTGAGAACAAATGGAGAAGCGAAAAAAGGAAAAGGGGTGGGTGGGTGAGACCCAATGATTTTTATTTACTTTTTCTTTTCTGATTGGTTTAGTTATTTTACTTAGTTATTATTGTGTGTTATTGGCTAACATTCATATTTTTAACAACAATATTTGCAACATCTATATTTTTCGTTCTTGATGACGTCATATTTAATTAGTGATAAAAACATTATGTCCAAATTAAAAAAAATTATATCGAAATGTCTGTCTTAATTAATTATTACTACCGATATAAAAATCATGAATAAATTATGTTAATAAAGTGATGAGATCAACACTAAATTGATTTTTGCAAAAAAAAAAAAAACAAACTCTTATCAATTACCCTATTTTCCCTTCCCACCCATTGTGGCCAAACCCTTTCCAAAACCCTCTTTTCCCTCTTTTCGCACCCAAATTCCCCTCTTTTCCCTTCCACAATTGTGGATGGTCTTAGAGCGAGGCGCTGGAGGATTCAGGGAAGTATATTGACGGTGTGGCGAGGATTAAAGGAGTCGTGATAAGTAGTGACATAACATGCGCAAAAGTTAAACCTTTTTTTTAACAAAGCAGATGCATTAGGACTGCAAATGAGCCAAGCCACTCACGAACTACTCAGCGTTCGGTTGAAGAAAAATTCGTTCGATACTCGGCTCGTTACTTAATGAGCTCACTCGTTTACTAATGAGCCGAGCTTGAGCCAGGTCTAGCTCAGCTCGTCAGGCTCGCAAGCTAGCTCGAGTTGATGACTCATTGAGCCTAGCTCACGAGCTAGCTCGATAATGTGGCTCACTTTATAGTATAGCTCAATAATTCAAATAATGAACCTTCAAATTGATAGATAAGTAAAAAAAGATAATTTTATATCATGGATGTGTCTTAGTGAACTGAAGCAAAAGTGTAAGGCCATAACAGGCAGCCAGGTGTATTTGTTCCATTTCGGATCCATACATGTGTCACACATGCAAATATGAGAAAATGAAATAGAAATTGGATATATGAAATCAACGAAGGAAGCCTATATGTAGAGGTGTCAAAGTGAGCCCGTTGGGTTGAATCGGGTTGCACATTTTTGTCATTTGTCATTTTAGTTTTTGATTCTTTATTTTTATTCATGGGTTGGTTAACTTGGTTGGGCTTGTAGGCTGTGATACCAAAGTTTTCTACATATATTTTGATTCCAAATTGACATATCCTCATATAATATTTTAATAGTCTTGTCAAAGAATTTGATACCAAACAAGTGATATGCATGGTTTTTCACGTAACTTTACTTTTCTTTAGTTTTTTGTTATATTCGTTAGAAAGGAGATAGTGATATGGTTCAATTGATAATTTTTTGTTTTGTAGATAGATTTCAGTTTCCCTAACTAATTGTTACTAAGTTTTAATTATTCATTAGTTTTTGTTTTATTTTAGTTAGACTAGTTATTATATCAGTAATTAATTCGGTTTTTGAAACAGCTTCGTCTAATGTTTCTGTAGTTCCGATACTCATTTTTTCTTCTACAATATCTGAAACAAAGTATGATAGTTCTAGTGTAACCATAGTGATATCGTTTATTGAAGTAAGATCGAAACATCTATTCCTTCTATTAGTTTATTTATATGGTGAGTATTAGGCATTATAGTATTTATATCTTATCTTTTAATTCTAAGATTAGTTCTTGTAGTTTCTTTATTTCACTATTGTCGTCATATTGATAAAGTATCGTAATATTTCTTTTCTCTTCTTTTTCTTCTTGTTCTTCTTCTTTTAACTTGTTTGTTATTCTTCTAGAGGGATGTTGTTCGTCTATGCTAATTCTTGGATTACTATAGTCTGATTTAATTATTTTTATAGGGGATTCTAAATGTATTAATGGTTTAAATAAATCTTCTATGGTATTAACTTCTTTATCCTTGAATGTTAAACTATGATGACTATTGGTCAAAGTGTAGTTTATTTGATATGTTACTGAAAATGGTTTACTATTTTCTCTCTAAAATTGTCTCTTTTTTGGTCTCTTTTTAGTGCATATGTTATAATTATTGAGGAATCAAGATTTCCGTCTGTTAGACTTAAACCTTGATGTAAATTAATATCAAATTTAATTATTCCTAACTCCTAAATTTCCTTGTCCTTTTGCTATTATGCTTTCTTCATTGTTAATGAGTCTGTCATCTCTTATTTCTAGTTCTATTGGCGCACTTATTCCTGTTTTCATTGTTGATTTAAAAATAATTTGTATCATACTAATATGAATATAAGCTATTTTATTCCGTTCTTCCTGTTGTAGTTTTGATAACTTTTTTCTAATTTGTTTGTTATTTATTATTTGGATTAGAAAATCTCTTTTGGTATGTTCTATTGGTATAGTTGTTTCTCCTATCCTCTTTCCATATTTAATTATATTTTTTCTATCAAATAATTTAGATAAAAATGACTTAGTGATGAAATTTTGAGTTTGTGATAAAGTAAAATTAGTTTGCTCTTTTATTTTGTTGATATCTACGACACCATCTAAGAAATAATTTTCTTCTTCATTCTTGTTTAAATAATCAAAATGATTTTTACTAGTACTAGGGTTGTTAGACATACCTGATTCTTGTTAGTTGAAATGGTTTGATTCCTTGTTGCTTAGCGTCTTCATGGTGATGCTATGTGAAGAATGCTGGAGCTGATCGTTGGAGTTATGTTTAGGAATTTTTTGTAGGTCTGATGATTTTGTTGTGTGGTATTTTTGGTAGGGGATAAGAGTGTCTCCAGAGTATTACCTCAAACACTCAGTGCCTAAGCACCTCAAGACGAAGTCTTGGTTTTGAGAGAAATCTCAACTCTACTCGTTTATTCTCTACCCTCCCTGAGCCAGCCTGCCACGACTATAATCACGGTTGTAGTCACGACTGCCTCGGCCGTGTCGGGCAGCGGGGATGGGGATTCTATCCTCGGCAACTTGGTGGTGATCACCAAAGGTTGTGGCTTGACGAAGATGGTGGTGGGTGCTTCCGTGACTGGAGGCGAGAACTCCGTCGGATCTGATTCCTCCACATCAACGACTTCTTTCTCGTCTGCCGCCACATCGTCGCCTTTGTTGTCGTCGCACCAGTCATCATCTTCGTCCCAATCGAACGACGCCAACTGTGCCAAAAGTTGGCTCATGTCCTCCTGCTTATTGACTGCAGCTGTGCTTAGGTTGACGGTGCTAGCCTGCCATCTCGTCGCATATTTGTCATTGAGGGCTTTCAGATGGTGATAACAATCTTGCAAAACCTGATCGAAGTCATCTCTGGTTGAGAGCTGTGATGAACTCATATTCGTGACCATGGCTCTGATACCACTATTAGAAACCCGCTTATTTGGATTTCTAAGAATTAACGTAATCGGATAGATAGAAAGGGATTTAGGGATTCAGAATAGAAATTAGGGGTTTAGATGAAGAATTTAGGGATTTGAGGAAGAACGGCCTAAGCCTTTGAGAGAGAGAGAGATAGACGAGATTGAGAGAGAAAGAGATTAGGGTTTAGAGAGGTAGTTCTTTGATTAATCTTTGCTTAATAGTAAATGAACGAATACATATTTATAGGAAATAGCGGAGTAAACCTGATAATAACCCTAAACTTAACCCCCAAGTTACTAATATTCTTAATAATTATCCTACCATAAATAATAAGAGAATCCCACATAAGGTGGGTTTCTAACACTACCTTAGAGCCATTAGGTAGATAAACAAATTGGTTAAGGACTGGTCCAGTATCTAGAAATACAACAAGGGAACATGCTATATGATCTAATGCTCCTGTATCTAAAATCCAAACTTGAGCTAAAGCCATTAATTCATGTTGAGCATAGGAGGAAAGAACATATTTACCAGCATAGGTAGGGTGTGTTGGGAGGTGCTGTGAGACTGAGTAGGAGGCATGCTTGATGGAAGGAGAAGCTGGTGGTGATGGACTCATACTATCAGGCTGATGCAAGAGAAGTCTCAGCTTGTTTATCTCTTCAGTAGTGAAGTTGAGAGATCCAGAAGAGGAAGATTTACTGTCATAACCAGCACTATGTCCTGAGGAAACAGAATCACCACTCTGTGATTCAGATTGAGACACCGAACCAGCAAAAGTTCCTCCCTCACCCATTCGAGCCTTCTTGTTCTTCAACTTGTAGCATTCTTCCTTTAGGTGACCACCCATTTTGCAATATCGACAAAACTTGCCTTCCTTAGAAGATTCAAACTTGTTCTCTTTGTTTGGGGTGAAAGACTTGTTCTGGTCACCTTGTGCAGCTAAGGCAATAGACTGGATACCCCTGGTACTTTGACCTTTGTCACCCTTCGATTTCTGCTCATGTTGCAATATATCATCTACAATAGTTTCTACAGCAGGTAAAGGCTTCATCATAAGAAGCTGGGTTTGAACAATATCAAACTCAGACCTTAACCCCTTAAGAAACTTGATAAGATAATCTGTTTCCAACTTCTGTCGATAAGCAACCACTGCAGCACACGACCTAACTCTCACAGCAACACAATCACACTCAACAACATGACTATACTGTTGAATTTCTTCCCACAAACCCTTAAGGGTAATGTAGTACCGAGTCACACTCATACTACCTTGTTTACAAGCAGCCATTTCGTCTGAAAGATTAGATAGCTTAATTGCATTAGATCTGCCAAAACGATTCTTCAATTCTTCCCAAACAACCATAGCATTATCATGTACCTTATGTAAAACACTTCTACTAATATCCTTATGTACCGAATTCAAAATCCAACAGAGAACCATGGTATTATAAGCATCCCACAACACGAAATCAGGATGGGTACGATTAGGCATTGGAATTGAACCATCAATGAAGCCCAGCTTGTGCTTGGTCTTAAGAGCCATACGCACAGCTCGTTGCCAAGTTTGGTAGTTAGATCCATCCAAGAACTCGGCAACAATGGATTGTCCTAGATTCTCACTAGGATTTATGTAATAAGGACTTCCAAACACTAAACCTAGATGATTGTTGTTACCATTCTGCTGTTGGCGACCTTCAGTGTTCGTGTTGTTGTGAACCTGGCCTCCACCGCTACTGGTCGCAGAGTTGAAGGTGCCAAATGGAATGGGTCCTGAGCCCTGAGATCCTGGAGGTGTCTGCGGAGGTGGATTGTTCGCCATAGCAGAAGAGTAAGTGAGAAATGGATTAAAATCGCTCTGATACCATAAGAAGAAGAAGGAGGTATGGAGGAGCTGCTAGGTTAAGCAGCTAGAATGATTGGAGGGGAAAACTCAGAGAAGCATCTTGCTCTCTGTTTTCTATTTATACCACCAAGTGTTCAGAACAGTAAAAACGGAAACAAGTAAAACTGTAATTCGAAAATGAAATTAACTGTGCCTTTACACGTGGCACTTAACGACTCTGTAACTTCAAACGGCTAGCTAACAGTAAAGGGGTTTTGTGTTCTTCATTTCTGCACTTCCTTTCCCTTGTTCTTCGAGACTGCTAGCATACCTTGAGCTCCATTCATCTGCTCTGATAGTACCCTCAATCCCACACCCTCAATTTGCTTGACGCAATCCCCGTGCCGCCCTCGGAAGTCTCCTTTGAAACCCCGCTGCCGAGAAACTAACTTATCCTGCTGTTGCTTATAACCCTCTCTCTATTGCCGTCTATATTTTCAAGTAATAGCGGCAGGTGTGCAGTGGCGGAGGGAGGTAAGGAGGAGAGGGGTCCTAGGACCCCACTTGGCAAATAATTGGGCAACAAAACCCTTTAAATACATAGGTTTTAGTACGATAATTCAAGTTTAGGACCCCATACTCTCAACGATGTTAGCTCACCAAGGACCCCGGTTAACTCAAAATTCATTAGGTACGCAAGCATTTATGTTAGTAAAAATTTAACGACCCCAGTGGACTCGATGTCTGGCTACGCCACTGCAGGTGTGGGGTTAAGATCAGGTGACTAAGGGGGGGTTCCTTAGTCACATGACTAAGTGAATCTCAGCCCTTCCACCTCATTAAAATCCAATGGCTACAATTAATCTAATTTAATGAAGGACAAAACAGTAATTGTATGATTATTTTTATTTTCAATTATTAAATAATTTTTTCCTCGGGCTCTTCCCCCATCCCGTCTCTTCTTATTTCCCGTCGCTGATGTCGGCGTCCGTCTCTTCTCTTTTTCCGTCGCCGGCCAGTGAATTTATCCCGTCGATGCCACTGTCAATTAAGGAGGGAATATAATTCACTTTTTTTGGTGCGTCCCCGAGAGAGAGAGAGAGAGAGAGAGAGAGAGAGAGAGAGAGAGATTTTCTGACCGGAGAAAACTTTTCGGCGACCATCGACGTCGGAGAAAAATTTCCCGGCGACAGTGCACCATGTTTATCATTTTTGTCAACCATGTTTGTAATGGTTTTTATGTCTAAAAACAACCTGGTTGAATTTTGGATAGAACTCCTCTATATAGGGATGGAGCCTCCAAAGTCAACTGGGTGTTTTTTTCAGTTCGTATGGATTGTCGGTCTAGTTTGTCATTTTTGTCCACCATGTTCGTAATGTTTGTATGTCTAAAAAACAACCGGGTTGACTTTGAGACGAAGCCCTCTATATAGGGATGAAGCCTCCAAAGTCAACCTGGGTGTTTTTCCAGTTTGTATGAATTTTTGGTCTAGTTTGTCATTTTTGTTCACCATGTTTGTATGTCTAAAAAACACCCGGGTTGACTTTGGGAAGGAGCCCCTCTATATAGGAATGGAGCCTCCAAAGTCAACCCGGGTGTTTTTTCTTTTTGTATGGTTTGTATTGTTTGTCGGTCTAGTTTGTATTTTTTGTACAGTTCATATATTTGTAATGTTCTTAAATCTGTTTGTATGTTTTGTCGCTCTAGTTTGTATTGTTCGTATGATTGTATGGTTTGTATTGATTGTAAGTCCGGTTTGTATACTTCATAATTTTCCATAATACCCAAACTACCCTGTCATTAATTAAATAGCCTTTCCCACTTTTTAACCATCAGATTGCTATATCTAGATCTAAGGGCTGGGAGGGGTTTAGTCAAGTGACTAAGCACCCCTTAGTCACTGGATCCTCCCTCGCAGGTGTGTCCGAACTTTCTTTATACTTTGTGGATTGAATAGTTGATATGGATTTAGAAGTTTTCATGGAGTCTTTGTTATCGAATATGTGGATGCTTGGGGGTTTGTTTAGTCGCATTATGTAATTGTGGTTTTGGTGGGTTTTTGCGGGACCAATAGCCTCCGATGAGCGTTAGGTGTTATCGTTCAGTTACCCAAAATTAGCTGTTATGGTCAAATTAGCTTATTTGGGGAATTACTTAGCTTTCAGTTGGCAACATTGTCGAAGAACCATCAGTTACATATACTGATAATTGATATACACCGTTGACGAAAAAGGAGCTCTAACTAGGAAATGAGATGGTTCCAGGTTCCCTATGGTGAGTTTTTAATTGATATCACCGTGTCTACACTTTTAAAGAGGCAAAATGATGGTGCTTGATGGCCGATGCTAAGTAGAATTATGTAGCCGTTGTTTGGTTGTGGAATCTTAGAGATCATAAGTAGACTGTTGGTTTCAAGTATAATGGTGTTTTGTTCCTCAAAGATACGAACTGTTTTTCAAGTAAAGCTTTGTTGGACTTGGTGTGTGTTGCTTAAATGGGGCTTTGAATAATAATAATAATAATAATAATAATAATAATAATAATAATAATAATAATAATAATAATAATAATATATATATTGGATGTTTGATTATAGTAAATTATCTTTCCACACAATTGAGAGCTTATTAGTTTGTCTGAACCCCATTTTCACTGTTATGATGTGAATAGGTGCCCAAAGCTTGGAGATTCTTCACAGTTAAAGAGTATGGACATTATCATTTCTCAGCGGTGCAGGTCAATTTAACCATGCAAGTAAGGGTAAATATGTTATCGATGCTACCATAATTGAAGTGGTTTCCCCTCCAATACTACTATGTCTTCTTAGTTCTTACCTTTGTTTATCCCTACCAGCCTTCAAGAAGGCGCGCTTAGGCTCTATTAGGCGTGAGGCGTTGAAGGAACACCTTGATTATGTCTTCTTAGTTCTTACCCTTTGTTTATCCCTACCAGCCTTCAAGAAGGCGCGCTTAGGCGCACGCCTAGGCTCTATTAGGCGTGAGGCGTTGAAGGAACACCTTGATTTGGACGTAGGTGCTGTTTTTTTTATGAAACGTAGGCGCTATTAAAAGCGTTACCTGCGCATAATAGGTGTTAATTGTATATTAATCCCGCCCATGGTTGTCAAACCGGGGTTGGGTCGGAACCGAACACAAAAGGGGCTAGAGACAACCATATTTTGAGCTGGCCGGCAACCGCTCAAAGACGGTAAAAATTGGGTCTGACCGGACTTATCCGGCTACCGGCTACCGGCTATTATGAATACGATGACGTTTTGGGATCTTCTCATTTAACCCTAAAGAGCCAACTCTGGCTCCCTCCCTTCCGTCGAGCGAGGTAGTAGCCGCGCCGTCGCTCTCGTCTCTCCATCATCTCCTCCCAAATCACCTCCTCCTTCTGCCGACGTTAAATCCTGGCCCCAGCATCCTCGCCTCTCCCGTCTCGATGCCAGCTCCCTGCTTCTCGACACGGCTTGCCAGCCATCGCCTCAACGTCAGCTCCCCGCACTTCGGCGCTGCACCCCGGCAGCCGCCTCGAAGCCGCATCGCACCGCCGCCTCGACGGCTACTCCCCCCAATCGGCCACTCCGGTGCTTCTGTTAGGTATTTTTTAGCAGTGGTTGTTTCTTCTTCTTGAGATAGAGAGTACATGAGAAAGGAAGATAGATGTTTTGTTCATTTGTTGGGTTCTCAAATTGATCCCTTGTTGTAGTTGTTAATTAGAGTGGAATGCGACAGGTTGATAAATGATTTTTTTGGGTAAATTGCAAGATTGGTCACTGAAAGTGCTAAAATATTTACGTCTAGTAGCTAAAAGAATTTTATTCCATTCGTGGTCACTGAAAGTGCTTAACGTTTCACGATTGGTCACTCTCCGTTAATAAAGTTCGTTATCTGTTGACGTGGCTAACAGAATTGCCCAATCAGCCTAATTTAACCCAGAAAAAAAGAGACCCGAACCGCCATGTCAAATTTCTCCCAACCCAACCCGTGAAACGAGCTGACCTAAGAACAACCCAATAAAATTAAAATTGAAGAAACAGAGGGGCCATTTTCCCGATCCATCTCCTTCTTCCCCAAACTCTTCCTCTTCCCTTTTCTGCAAAATTCGTCAGAGGCCACCTTAGTTCTTCTTCATCGCGCCTCTTCTTCTTCCTCTATTCCACCCCACTTGAAACACTAAATCCACTCGCATCTCTCTTTTCTCCCACCATCAGCTCGCCGCTTCATCAATCATGGCCAGACATTGCTTGAATCTGTCATAGAGTCAGTGAATCGCAACACCAGCAAAATTTGCAGAACCCACTGTCCTTCCACCTTTGCATCTGATACGAAGACATCGTCGATGAGTCTAGATTTTACGAGGTGAACATGAGCGTGGGGAGATGCTATGCCATCCCGATGAGCACGGCGAATCACCACAAACACAGATCGAACGATTTCAGTATCTGGGTTTCTCAGAAGCTTTAAAAGAGGCGAAGATGAGAAGCAAGCGACGACGGTGACCAAGAAGAATATCTACCGCAAAATCCTCCACCACCGTTGGTGAATCGTTAGAAGATCGCCTCTTTGGATCCTTATTCTCATACCAGATCCCCAATCGTGTTATGCTATGTTCCTGATTCTTCCCCCCTCCAGCGTGAGCAAAACCTCAACAGCTCCCAATCGTGGTCTACTCTGATTTTTTGGCCAAAAGTGCAAAAAATTGTCTTCTCCGCTCAATTCAAGATGGGTTTGGTTGTTCAGATTTTCACAAGGAGAAGTGGGTTGAGAGAAATTTCTTGAATCTAGGCGAGACCGAGTCTGATTCCTGATCCAATATAAATTTCCATGATGATGATTGATGAGGCAACAATGAAAGGAGAAGAAGAAATTTAGATGGAGATTTAAATGTGGAAGAAAAAGAAGAGGAGAGGCAGGGGTCGGATTATGTGGTTTGGTTGAATTATGTGGGATTTTTTTATGTGGCGGTTTTTCTTACATGGCTGGTCAAAATTATATGACGTGGCAGGCTTAAATTGGGTGAATCAGCACTGTTGTTAGCCACGTCAGCAAAATATTAACGGTGTTAGCGGAGATGGATGGAGACTAACGGAGAGTGACAATCGTGAAACGTTAAGCACTTCCAGTGACCACGAATGGAATAAAATTCTTTTAGTGACCAAACGTGAATATTTTAACACTTCTAGTGACCAACCTTGCAATTTACCCGATTTTTTTATAACAAAGGGGTACTTTTTTCATGTCCACAGAAACGGTTATAGTTATGGATGGAGTGGATTATGTTTTGTTGTGTAAATTGCTTAATTAATTGTTTTAATGCGAGGATTAATAATTTATATAAATTTAGGTTGTATTGAGAATTTGAGATTGTATGATGTTATATATATATGAGGAATTTTACAATGCTATATAGCATTGATGCTATAGTTTTTTGCCTTTATGGTACAACTTGAAATTGTACCTTTAACGTTATGGTACAACTTCAGATTATACCTATACTCTTTTGTACAAATTCTTTTCTAGTACAACTTAAACTTGTACTTTCATGTGATGATGCAACCAGGGATGGCAATGGGTCGGCTTGGGGCGGGTTTTGTCAAACCCAAACCCAAACCTATGGGTTTATCTCCTAAAAAAACCCGGGGTAAAACCCGTTGGGTTTGAAAAACTCAAACCCAACCCAACCCGCTGGGTATCCGCGGGTTCATGGGTACCCGTGGGTTTTTGTGGTAAAAAATTTACAATACAAGTTTCTTTCAAAATAAAAGTTTAACATCAATTTTCTCATACAAATTAATCATATAAAAAACACTAATATAGAGCATACAACCAAACCGCAAATGATCAATACAAATTGTTCAAAATTAAAGATAAACAATAAGATTAATTGAAAGCTTCTTCCTCGTCAACTAAGTTTCTTCACTCTCCACTTCATCATATCAACTTCATTCTAAACAATTAGAAAGAACAAATTATACATGTCTCCACAAACATAAAGAATATTAGTTGTTTAAGGAAGATATGTTATTTAGAATATTAAATATATCGGAAAAGTAATTATATGTGTGTGGGCGGGTTTACCCAAACCCAAACCCAACCCGACCCAATGGATAGTGTAGCGGGTTTAAACCCGAACCCAACCCAAAATCCGTCAACATGGGTTTTACCCGCGTTGACCGGATTGGGTCGGGTGGGTACCCGTGGGTTCGGCTTTTGTTGCCATCCCTAGATGCAACTTTAAGTTATAAAGTTGTACCATAACATAAGGGTACAAATTCCTTTATGGTACAACCTTAAATTATACATTTAACGTTATGGTACAACTTTAAATTGTACATTAAAGCACCAATACTTTATAGCGTGGAGATTGAAAACGAATGGTTAAGATCGGCCAAGGTACCCGTACCCGGATTTTGTCCTGAGCACCGTAGAAGTCACCACATATATATATATATATAATTTATTAGGTGTCTCCCTAATATTAACTACTTATATATTTGTCAAAATCGACTTAATCCGGTTGAACCCCGATTCGATCATTAAACCTCAAACCCCCTGTCAAACCGGTTTGAGAACCTTGATGCCGCCTAATTCTGGATTAAGCGGGCCTAGGCGAGATGAAGAGGGCCTAGGCGCTGGCCAAAGAACTTGCCGTTTCTGCGTTTTGGCCGCTGTCTCCACTCTCCGTTTTGGTCGCTGTTTTCCCCTCCCTGTATTTTGGACTTTTGGCGAGAGTACCAGATCATAACGCAGCAAAATCACCTCTTTCTCTATCATTCGACTTTAGGTTAGAACTTCCCCTCAAAAGAGACTTTAGGTTAGAACTTAGAACTAGAAGCCCTTCCTTCTCACCTGCTCGGATGCCGTAGCTGCTAATCGATCCTTCTATTGCTCACCAGTTGGCCACCGCAGGAAGAAGCCAACAGCTCGGCCGCAGCAGGAGGAAGCCCGTCGCTCGTCGCCGCAGGGAGAAGCTCGCCGCACTATAGGTGCCGTTATTAGTTCTGATCTAGACTCTCGATTATTTTTTGTTCTCCGCTGCTGTTTATCGAATTGCTCTTTTAAGCAACTCGGTATCTTTCCAGAATTCTACTTGTACAAAATGCACATATGGAATTGCAATGTTAGTCTTTTTTTCCTTGTGAAGTGCTTCTAATCTCTATTATTTGATTAGTTATGGTATGGATAGCTTATGGAATTCCATCACGGAGACCATTTTCTCCATTCCATTGCTTTTGACATTTTATAAACGTGCGATTCTAGTAAATAGTCACTACTTGCTTGTTATTTGCTAGGTTAAACAATTAAAAAGTAGTTGTTTCTATTCTAATTTATATGAACTTGTGATCATATGAAATATTCTAGAAATCAAAAAATATTTGAGATTTTTTTCCATTTTAACTCTAAACACCTAGGCACGCAAGTCAGCAACAAAGCGCTCGCATTACGTCTAGCGCCTTTTTGAACCTTGATCCCTACTGCTATTGAGCCGTTCTACAGTGTTTTAGTTGTTGCAAATTTGAACATCCAAATTAACATCTCCACTCCCCTAGGCGGTTAAGTGATTCTTGATCCTTTTCTACATAAAGAAGCAGAGCCCATATTTTCTTAATCGAGTAGGTTTCCGCCTTACTTCTTTGTTTGCTGGCCTACCATGCCATTTTTAGCTTGATTTTCCCGGTTCCTTGCACAGTTTTTCATGGGCTGAGAGTGATTGTGAATGTTGGTTCGTAAACTGGAGTTAGCCTTGTCCGTCATCCAGGTTTCTGTTGTTATGGACTGGTACTAGGCTTCAGCTATGTTTCCTCTAACAGTAGCCTCCAATCTCTGTCGTTGCTGAGACCTCTAATATCTCTCCCAAAAGCCAACCTCTTTATCTTGAGTCCGTACTTCAAATCATTAGTGAAGACAAAACGTGTAACTTACCATAACTCCATAAGTTTGTTTATTAGGTTCTGCTCTCCAAATGCTCTTTATGCATTTCGAGTGCTGGATTAGGCCTAGAGTTTAATTCTTTGACAGTAAACATTTTTAGCGATGCACTGCTGGAGCAGTCAATTGGTCCTTGTCTGTTTCAATTGTTTTGCTCTGCACTTGTTGTCATGCTGCCTTGCGAGCCATTATGCTGGTTGTCTTTTATTTTCTCTATTCCTTGCTGCTGCCGCCATTGTGATGACACATCATGAGGGTGTTGGAAAGCATTGTAGGTGTTCGTTGAAATGCTTGAGTGGATTTACTAGCGAGTGCTACATTTGGTTCTGGTTTTGTCCCCCCTTCTCTCCTTTTATCAGTCCTCCCCAGCGTTTCATGTCTACACCTTCATTGCTTTCTTGAGTTTGCATGATTGAGGAGAACATGGAGGCTTGAAGGGGGGAAAAAGGAATGGTTTGAACTTGTACAGTTGGAGCTATGGAGTTGTTATTGTGGTTTTGAGTGCTTCTTCTGGTTTACCCCATTTTTACTGTTTTGGCAATTGTATACTTCTTTCAGGATAACTAAAGGAATCAGATTGGTGCATTACTGAACCAAATGGAGCAGCAGCCATTTTTAGATCGAATGCTCGGTCAGCTACGATGTACTTGCAAGTAAGCTTGGAGATATTATGTGGGAAACATTCCTTGGAACTCATTTGCAAATATATATTTCGTCGTTCTGGCATATTCTTACATAATATATCTGCATGTGAAATTAGGTATTACACTGGATATCCAAAAGATCTTGGCCCCTCACGAGTCATTCATTTCACATCAGAACGTGAATTCGTCAAGCTTCTCCATGAAGGTTACCCAATGGTAGTTGCTTTTAGTATCAGGTGAGCCTTGGGGAGTAAACAGTTGAAACCTTCATGTGTTTCATTGTTTCAGCAATCTTCATCTGACATTTAACTTCCCATGCCGTAGAGGGAATTACACAAGACATCTAGACAAAGTACTTGAGGAAGCTGCTGCTGAGTTTTATCCTGGTGTTAAATTCATGCGTGTAAGTGGTTTCTGCTCTGTATATAACATGTATTAGCCCTTCAGTCAACTGAGTGCAAAAAGGTCCACCATTACCCTTGAATTAGGAATTTAGGTTGGTATGGTTATGGATCCTGTTTCAATGATTCATTGAAGGAATGCTGATGAGCATTATTGTATCCTAGTTCTGAATGTCTCTAATGGCTTCGCATAGAGAAAGTGCAAATCTTTTGGTGGCGTGTAGCATATGAACTTGAAATTGTGTTATGTTGTTCTATGTATGTTTATGGCTATGGAAGATACAGAGCCTTACGAAATGAATGCTTATGTTTTAAGAGTTGATTTGCCTTTGAATATTCTGCAGAGGTCCATGATGTTCTTTATGAACTCACCCACAGGCTGCTCATTACAATTTCATTAGGTATGATCAGTCCTCTTGCTTCGTCTCAGGTTGAATGCCCGAAGTATCCTGGGTTCTGCATAACACGGCAGAAGAAGGAATACCCGTTCATTGAAATCTTCCATAGTCCAGAACAAGTATGCTTCTGCATCCATAATTTTCAGACCAAGTATCACTATACAATTATGTAGCCATCTGCTTCTTGAAGACCGGAACATTCATCTTGCTCAAGTTCCCGTGTACTTCTTTCCTTGCAGTAGCACCAAGCGCTTGATATTACCATCTATTTTCTCTTTCCTGCATAGGTTGCTAATATATCATTGAGTTGTATACTGCTACCATGTCCCCACAAACACTACTGACTGGAAATTATCTTATTGCCTTTCAGACAGCTAACCAGGGAAAGGCTGTGGATCCTGGTATCACCAAATATGCCGTTAAAGTTCTACCTGTGAGTTGCAAATCTTGTTACCATTTCTTATAGTGCTGCTTTTATTTCTAACACATTGTCTCACGTATGGATTTCATTCATGTCATCCAGTTCAACTACGATGTCAGCCCTTATGGATTCAGAGAGTTCTTCAAGCGCCATGGAATAGGATCATCGAAACAAAATCAAACATCACAATGAATTTGCAGTGGATAGTATGTGACTGCTTTTGTTCAACAGTTCAAGCACAAAGTGCCTTCAATACTTGTCCCCCCCATCTGCATTTTGCTTGCCGAGAGCTGAAGCTCCTGGGCCTATCACAGCACCGTTGTCTGTCTGTTTGAATAATTTGTGTAGCTTCCTTCCTGGATTAAGGGTATATTTATTAGTACACGGTCACTGTTAGAAAGCTGCTATAAAAGTTGGCCGATTTTATTCGTCGAATTTCGAGAAGTTGTTCAACTTGCTACCCAATGCCACTTTCTGGTTGTCAGTCCCAGAAGGCTGAATCGATCATTTCCCATGTGTAGATAGATGGTTTCCATTTACAATGTTTCCGAACTGATAGAACGAGAAGCTACTGGTTCTAATAAAATGCACCATCATCGCAATTCAACTAACGTTACAATTAGGGCTGTCAGTTTGTGTTTGTTTTTCTGCTTAATTAGCCTATAACTGAATGCTTTAGCTCCTCTTAACCGTTTAATTTAACAGTTTGGAATTTTGTTTATGCTTACAGGGTTTGCTTCATGTCAAGAAATTGATATAAATCTGATAAGCCATTAATAGTTGTGAGTAGGAGTGGCACCGCACCGAGTTGATGTTTAAATTGAGTAGGATTGAATATATTTCGATTTGATTTTGGTCGTATGAATTATTTTAATTATGAAGAAAAAATAGACTGAAATTGTATTCAGACGGGACGAAATTGCACCAATAATCTAAACATGCTTTTGATTTGGTTCTTAATTTTTCCTTGTCCAATCCTATTTCTGGATCTGGCTCACAGGTTCTGAACCGAAATGACTAATGCTCACACCTAGTTGTGAGTAGGGATGACAATGGGTCAAGTTGGGGCGGGTTATGGACCAATGGGTTTATCCACAAAAAAAATCCGGGATAAAACCCATTGGATTTGAAAAACTCAAATCCAACCCAATCCGCTGGGTACCCAGTGGTTCATGGGTACCCATGGGTTTATGTACATAGATGCAATTACACTATTTGGGTAAATGCCACATTTGATCACTGAGATTACTAAATCATGTCATGTATAGTCACTATAAAAAATTAATATAAATTTTGGTCACTCGAATTACTGAAACATGTCACATTTAGTCACTGTCCTGTTAGTTTCTGTATGGAGGCTAACAGGAGAGTGACTAAATGTGACATGTTTTAGTAATTCGAGTGACATTCATAAAAAAAAGTAATTCGAGTGACCGGAGTTGGACGGAGGCTAACGGGAGAGTGACAAAATGTGATCTGTTTTAATAATTCGAGTGACCAAAATTGATATTAATTTTTTCTAGTAACTAAACATAACACGATTTAGTAATCCCAGTGACCAAATGTGCCATTTACCCTACACTATTTTCACTACTATTGTCTACTACATACACACTAACTCACAAATCATTCATACTAATTGTTCAATATTAAAGATAAACATCCACAAACAAAATGATTAATTGAATATATGAGGAATAAATTTAGAAATTATAGTTAATTCGTTAAGGATTTCGTGGGTCGTGGGGGGTATGAAATTGGGTGCGTGTATCCGCAGATTGGATATGGCTAAACCAAAAAACAATCCAACCCGCAAAAAGTATAGCAGGTTTAAACCCGAACCCGGCCCGCAATCCATCAAAATGAGTATTATTCACGTTGACCAGATTAGATCGGATAGGGTACCCGCGACCGCAGATTCAGATTCTACTCTCATCCTGAGAGAGAGGAACATACATTTCCTTTGGAGCTGAAACCAAACCACCGGTAGATCATAGAGGTTTTGGTTTCAAAACCTCTAAAACTCCTTCACTGTTGGCTTTCGATTCTAGAGGGGAATGGCTGTCTAAGTTTTTGTGGTTTACGGTCCGGTTAAGAAATCTTACCCCTAACTACAATATGCGGGAGAAGGATATCACAAAAACAGAACTAGCCGGTCTAAGTTTAGCGTGACATCAGTTATCCGAAACCAAGTTAAGCTACTTCGCCGTGAAGAAGCTTGAAACCTATGTTGAGTTGACAGGTGCCGTAGCTACTTGTCCATCCACTCCAAATGCCATGCCATCCCATCCCCCAGGTGATGACGCTTGCACACGTGCCAACAACCCACTTCACCGTTCCACGAAACACACCCAAGAAACTTTGAAAAACCCTGCTTACATGGCATGGCTATCCTTTTTAAGACTGTTTTCCATAGTTAAATTTCATATATACCATCTCAACGCCCTCGAAAAGAAGCAAAAAATATGGCTGCCTGCCAGCAACAGAACAGCTAGCTAGCTGCTAGACTCCAATGGTTTTTCCAGCAGCGAGTTTCCCAACCTTTTATCACAGCATATTTATAGCCCTTCATCATGGAGAAGGAAGCTGGAAGCATCAACAAGGCGGCAAAGAAATCGTCGTCTTCGTCGATGGGGAGGTCGAGGAAAGGGTGCATGAGAGGGAAAGGAGGCCCGGAGAACGCGCAGTGCAAATACAGGGGAGTGAGGCAGAGGACATGGGGGAAATGGGTGGCTGAGATCAGAGAACCCAGCCTAGGCAGCAGAATATGGTTAGGCACTTTCGACACCTCTTTGGAAGCAGCTAGAGCGTACGATGAAGCCGCCGTCACCCTCTACGGCCCTTCCGCCACCCTCAACCTGCCTTCTTCTTCTTCCTCCTCTGCACCATCACCTCCATCACCGCCAAGGCCAATCACCGCGGCGGCGGAGGTGGCGTCAGAAGGCTCTCCTCCAGCTGGTTCTGGAGGAGGGAAGCATGATGATGAGAAAGTAGTGATGCAGGGTGGAGGAGATCAGTTTTGTGATTCTAATAACTCATCGGGGTTGGCGGTTGGTGGAGGGGAAGGGTTGGTGGATTGGTTGGAGTTCAGTAATGATTTTATAGAGCTCAATGATTTGAACGGTGGGTTTGGGTGGCGGCAGGGGATGGGAGTTAATGGAGACAGCTGCTTCAGTAGTTGTAGTATTTTGGATGGTAGCTTTCAAGACCACAACTTCCCTTGGAGCTTTTAGTTTATGATCATCTGTCACAATTCACAGAAGCTTAGATAGATAGATAGATCTTTATGGATTTTAGTAGCTAGGATGAAACTATAGAAACAAGTAGCAAAGTTGTTATCGTGACGGCGGAACCTCCTAGTAGTGCCTCTTTATGGAAAGGAGCTTTATTATTAGCTAGGTGTGCTTTTTTCCCTTCTTCTTCTTCTGCATGGGTTTTCTTTTATATGTAAGATTGTAGGACTCGATCCAAGAGCTTGATTACATCATGTGACAAACCAGCTTTTCTTTTGTAAACTTCTGGTACGTGTGACTGGTTTTCCTCTATATATACATGAGTGATGGACTGATGGGTGCTATAGTGATCTGCATGCATGCGTTTCTCATGTTCTACTGATAGAACCCAGGATCCGGTACTATCTAGGGATAAGGAATTAGGGGAATCAATTAGGGATTGATTATCCGAAGAGAACTAGGGATTGGGAATTGGGAACGGAACTAGAGAAGAGATGAGGGAGGAAGGGTTGCTGCGGCAGCAGCTAGAGGAGAGGAGGATCTCGGCTGGAAGGAAAAGAAGAGAGAGATAATTAGGTTTTAATATTCTGCTTAGTGGTATGAGAACTCACTAGCTAAGTATTTTTATAATTTGCTAATTGTCAAATGCTATCCCAAACAATTAAATCATCCAATAATTCTCCCAATAATGTCCAACAAATAATAACCGAAAATGACTAAATGCGCAAAATAAATGTTTCCATCATCCTCACCTACTTATGAACAACCTTAACCTTAAGGTTGAGTTTGAATTCACTTGTATTCGACCTTAGGATCCGCCACCCACTCGAACCCGACCGCCTCATCGTCGACATCGTCTTCCCAATGGTTGATGAACATCATCATCTCTGGCTTCGCACAGTTGTGCCCCACCGTGAACCGCTCATTGCAGTTGAAACATTTGCCTTCCATGCGCTTCTGATCGATCTGCGCCTAGGTCAGGTGAACGAAGCCCTTAGGTGGAGCCTGTGCTCCTGGCCGAGCCATCGCCCCCACCTCGTTGCATGCACCCGTGGCTGTCCCGCTGCCAGCACCGGCCTGCCCGCTCCCGCCACCACTAGCGGACGTGCTGCCGCCACCACTTGGCCTATGAAATCGGCGAATGATGCTACGCCAGTTGGCTATCTCCTCTTTGCGACCTGCAATACGAAAAGCAGCTTTCAAAGAGTCAGGCTCGAAAACCTTAACTGCAGATGCAATTTCTGGTTTGAGTCCCTCCATGCACAGCCCCACCAGTGTCTCCTCCGGCACGCCCGTGCACTGGTTCCCCAACTTGAAGAACTCCGCCATATACTCCGCCACCGTCCCCGTCTGGCGGAGCTTAGCCAGCTTCTCTAGAGCCCAACCCTCCGATTTACCAAACTGGTATCGAAGCTCGTCTTTGAACCCCTGCCAGGTGATCAAGGTGCCCTGCTGAGCGTAGGATCTCTCCAACCACTCCCAACACTGTAGAGCATCCCCTTCCAGATAGAAAGACGCCAGATGCGCCTTCCTCTCCTCCTTGGTGGGGTGATTATGGAACCACCTGTCAGCTGCGTACAACCACAATCCTGCATCCTGCTGACCATTGAATTTAGGGAACTCAATGGTAGGTGGATTTTCCCTAAACACAATGACACGTCCTGCTCTTTTCAAAAATCAGACCATAACTCAAACCAAAAACCGGTTACTCCAGAGCAACCCAACCACATTTTAAAATAAACAAACTGACATCTTTTAAGAATTTTTTTTTACGAAAAGCCCCAACACTTTGGAAAAATTCCCAATCCCAAACACTTAAAACGACTTAACACAGAATCTCCAGTTTATACTCATAACCATGAAACAGAATAAGTAACTAATCTATCTTGACTGCTCACGAGCTTTCCGATATCTCGTCGACGCTGGTACTGCTGCTCGCCTCACCCTGCTTCTTCTCGTGATTCACTTCTGCTAGACTATCCTCAACCTGGTGAGTGAGAAGGGGTCAGTCTCGTCGTTACTTCCTAAGGTCTTTGCCCTAGGCAAACTCCTTACTAAACACATTATTAGGGGAATGCCTTCCTTAGACGAAAGTCGTTCTCACTTTCATCCTTTAAACTTTACTATCAAACAGTCTATAAGAGATCTCTACTCCTATCTTATCTTTAGAATTTTTCTTACTTATACTCTTAATCCAAAGACACCAACACAAGGGACCACCGCGTTACGTCTCGCCGTCAGGTTGCATACCCAAGCTTGGTAATGGCACTGCATTACGTCTCGTCGTCTAGTCCATGCCCGTCAACTACTGCGTTACATCTCGCCGTCCAGTAGTGACCCCAACATACTCGATCAACTGCTGCGTTACGTCTCACCGTCCAGCAATGATCCGACAATCTACCGCGTCCAGTAGTGGCCCAACCGTAGGGGGTTCCTCTTACCATTAACCAACTATTACAATCATACATCCATACATTCATACATAGCACAACACGTGCCTCCACCCTTACAGGCGGTGGGATGCCTCACACACATATCGCATATTACTAAAAAATTAACTAATTAATAACTTGAATGAAAAGCAGAAACTCAAAGACCTACGACAAAGATTTTACCCCCTTTACACTCACCTCATTAGTCGCATCAACGTCTGCATTCTCAAGCTGAAGCCCCGCGCGTTTTTCCTCTTTTGGCTCCTCCTCTATCGGTTCATCGTCTTCCTCTTCAACGACCCTAACCATTGGAGCTCCGCCGCCATTCTCTTCAAGGTCCCTCCTCGGGCCACAATTCGGCGGGCAACTTTGAACTGCCGACACCCCGGGTCGTCTGGGAGGATAGGGTCGGGGCCTCTCATCGCTTTACCCCCGCCAGTTGCGATCACCGATGTCTAGTTCTCGGCCTTCCTTCCGCCTCTAATAGATGCGGCTCTTCCCCTCCTACTAATAGGTGTGAACCTCTTCATCACGCGAGACTACGAAGTTCGATCGGCTACTAACTTTCTCGCCTTCTTTCCCTCTTTAGCCGGATTATCCCAGGAAACCTATTAATAAGAAATACATACTCTAAGACAACCTTTCTCGATTTAAAAGCCTCCTTTTTATCTACCCAAACACCCTCTACTCAAAGTCCCATCCTTAAACCTCACTCCAAAGGTCCCTTAACCCCCTTTAAATTTTTTTCTAGAAATACTCCCTTCAAAACCGACTATTTCTCTTAATTATTGTTATCTAGGACGAATTTTTCACCTAACTTGAACCTTCTTATAATTTTGGAAAATAATTTTTCCATGTCAATCATGAGCACCTACACATTGGAAAATTATCAAACCCTTAAAAACACCTCGGAAAGATTTTTATTTAATTAAAACAAATATTCGAACAATTTCTAAAAATAGAAATACATCTTCAAAAATCCCCAAATTAAATTAAAATCATCTCCTAGACGTAGCTCAATTTATAAAATTGTTAGATTTAGAAAACAACCTTCAGCGGGGCTCGAAATAATTTAATACATCTAAAAATACGTTTCTGGAAATTCCCAGCAGCTTTAGTGACCAATCAAAATCTGTCACTAAAAGCCTGAACGTCTGTTGCTAAAACCACAGAATTTCACCCTCACGAAAACTCACCAAATCGATCTATCTAACTCAAAGGGATCGAGTTCCCTTACCTCTAGAACGTGCCTAGGCCTAGGTTGGATGGCCCGGGACGTTGATCTCCTTGTTGATCGAACCCTCAACATCACCGCTAATAAAAACACGAGCTTCGGATTAGACTACGATAAATCGAGTTTAGAAATCGCGAAGGGGCTCGTTATCCTTACCTAAAAACGCGAAAGGGATGGGTTTGGAATCGGGGTCGGGATCGGCTGCCGACTTCTTCTTTCTTCTTCTCTTTTTTTTTTTCAACTCGCGCAGAGCTGGGGATGAGCGACGGCGGTTGCTGGACCAAATATCCAACTCGCGCGGGCTGGGGAATTTGGTTTGGGGCTGGGGAATTTGGTTTGGCGGCGGAATTATTTTGGGGAGGGGGTTATCTGGGGACGAGTTGGGATTTGGGGAAATCATTGAGGGTCGCTCGGCCCTCTAGGTCTGCATATATAATTTTTTTATAGTAATAATAATAATAGTTATTATTATTATTCCTAATCCGCGGTTGTAACTCATAGTACTTAACCGTCAATCCAACCGATCACGTATTAAGGTCGAACCTAAATCTAAAATACCGGGGTGTTACACACAAGCCCACCTTCACCCTCATAACCCCGATAATTCCCACCATACCTGCCCATGCTGGAAAGTCCGTCGTACGAGCCGTGAAAACCCGATAGTGGCGGCCCATACCTCCAGGCATTGTCCTCCACATCATGTCCACCGGGAAAGTACTCTGAACCCTCCGGCGGTCCTCGCGCAGTCTCCCATGTCTTGCCCGGAGGCTGGTCCATACCTCGAGAAGGCCTGAAGGGAGTGGGGGAAACACCTCCCATCCCCTGATAGCCACCCCCGCGCATTGAACCCATACCATCCAAGGAAACCAACTGCTGATCGGGCCGTTTACTGGTTGACCCGACCCCTACCTGGACAGGTTCGGTTCGAGCCCCCGCTGCCGCCCAAACCCGGTTCTGCAAGGCGGTTGGACCAGCCCCACCGCGGGTCGGACCCTGCCCAGGCCGCCTCCTGCTCCTCCCACGATGGTCCCAATGGTACCGCGTTCGCGCCGCGGATCACGGCCTCTTACCCCGGCGCCTTTGCTTTGCCGCGTGTAGCCGTCAGCTCCTGAGCCGTAGGAGTCGGCAGTAGCCCCGTGCTTTAAGGAGTCCCAAAAGAGACGTGGCCCGCACGCTTGCTCAGTTCCAGGTCAACTGCCGTAAACGCATCTGCCCGCCCGGGGACCTGCTGTCCGCACCCCGCCCCACCATCCGCGGTCATCCCAGCGCCGCCGTCAACCGTGGGACCGTCAACGTCGAGCCCCGAAGTCGGACCCGGCGCGACCACCATTGTCGAGCCGCCAGGGGCTCCTTCCGGTGCCGTGGGGGCTATCTTCGTCTTGTCGTGCACCATCTGCTCCAGCATCTCGCGAATGGGCCGAACCTTCAGGGTCAGCGCGTCCTGACCAGTACGCAGGCTCACGGTCTTCGCGTCTAGGTTGCCCATTGTCAGCTCCATCAGATCGACCTTGAGGCGCAACAACTCTATGTCGGTGAGGTCTTCGAAGGCGCCATCTCCCGGCGACCCGGAGGTCATGCCTTGGGCGGCCTTCTCTTGGGCAGCATCCTTCTCCCAACGGTCATTGATTTCGTCTGCACCATGGATGTCGGTATTGAGTCGGCGAGAGTCGTGACAGACTCGTTGAGACTCTGGTACCAATATGATAGAACCCAGGATCCGGTTCTATCTAAGGATAGTGAATTAGGGGAATCAACTAGGGATTGATTGCTCGAAGAGAACTAGGGATTGTGAATTGGGAACATAACTAGAGAAGAGATGAGGGAGGAATAGTTGCCGCGGCAGCAGCTAGAGAAGAGGAGAGAAGGATCTCGGCTGGAAGGAAAAGAAGAGAGAGATAATTGGGTTTTAATATTCTGCTTAGTGGCATGAGAACCCACTAGCTAAGTATTTATATAATCCGCTGATTGCCGAATGCTACCCCAAACAATTAAACCACCCAATAATTCCCCCAACAATGTTCAACAAATAATAATCGATAAATGACTAATGCGCAAAATAAATGTTTGGGTATGCCTACTATGACATGCATGTCACAGTGACATGTACTTTTCGGTCGACCTATTGCTGAAGGCGGTCGACCGAATCGACTAATTTGGGCAGCACGAGAAAGCATTGCGGTCGACCTCAACGACCACCTGGTCGACCGCACTTAGTTTAAGTTGATATTTTTGGTCGACCAGAATAAAACCTGGGTCGGCCATTTCGTTGGCGTCAGAAACAACATGGTCGACCACCTAAGGTATATAGGTCGACCACTTGATTGCAGTCATTAACAAAATGGTCGAGCGGATGATGAAAGAGGTCGACCAGATAGAAGATAAGTGTTCTATCAAAGTGTCCAATTAATTGACGTAAAATCAAGATCAAGTGTTGGTTTCGCGGTCGACCTAATCCGTTACGAGGTCAACCGAAGACAAGAAAGTCACCCTATGCCCCGTGTCTTTTTTGCTTATGTATGTCGATTTGTGTGGTTCTTTTAATCGTATAAATTATGTTTCAAACCATCATAATTAGTCATAATTATAACAAGGACTCATCAATTCATAGCATAACAACTAAAAATAAAACAGAAATCATAATTGTTCACACATAAAAATAAAACTAAAAAAACAACAGAATAACACTCAACAATCGTTTTGACCACTAAAACACAAAATATAAAAACTCATTTCTCCTACTCATCTCCCCCCTCTCTCTCATCCACATTTTCTTCATTGGTGGTGCTAGCATGATGGTGGTGGGATGTGGTGGGATGCATGTATCTTCCGCTGAAAGATCGCCACTCATCTCGCATCTCATTCACGGTCACCTGCATTGTGCTCATCTGGGCGGTCATTTGCCCCATGTAGTCGTGCATGCCAGTCATCTGGGTGGACATCTGGCCCATGTACTCGTACATGCCATCCATGCGCTCCCACACACGCTGTAAGGTGATCGGTGGAGTTGAACTCTGTGCCTCCCCCATTGGCTCGTCTCGAGCTCCTTCATCACCCTCATCATCATCATCATCATCATCATCATCACCACCACCACCATGAGCATTGTTTACTCTGACATACTCACCATTACGCAGCTCAAAGCCCATCTTTTTCAGAGATGAAACAGTATAGAACTCCTGCCTTGAGATTCTTAACCCCACCTCTTCACTTAAATTCACATTAAAATGCTCAAATAGCACAGTGAGGATCATCCCATAGGGAAGATTCCTGTTTGAACTCTCTGCAGCAGTAAGCATGTGGTTAAAGATTAAGTATGGCAAGTTCACCTTCTCGCTTAACAGTAGGTTGGTGAGGAGCTCCATGTCGAAGTAGGTGACTGTCTCCCGATGTCCACCCTTTGGCAGAATGTTGTAGGAAAGCATGTGGCGAAGAACTCTGGCTTGAACTGTCAGGTGGTTACTCGATGGCCTATTGCGCCCCTGAGCATCTTCCTCTTCATCAAGACCACATACCGTCTGGATTTGCTTGGCTCTTGTGAAATGCGTTTCATTCCAAGCACCGTAAGAATTGATTCTCTTCCCCTTGTTTGGAGCCTGAAGTACTTGCGCCAACACATTCTTGCTGATGCGCATCGCCACCCCATTCACATAGGATTTGAATGCGTGAATGGATCCATTTGCATTGCGCTCGTAGACGATGTTGTTGTAGAAGTACTGTACCAGTTTTGGGTAGTATGGTACATTGAGAGATATCACCTTCAGCCACTCTTGCTCGATGAAGGGTCCCAGAAACCCGTAATTCTCGAAATGAGAATACGCATCCGTCGTCAATGGCCTTCCCGGAGCCACCCTGCGGTTGTGCATTCTCTTCTCTTCATAGTTCTCACTTTGCTCCTTGGTCTGGAACAGATTGGGATTGAACTCTTCCTATTCCGAACTTGAGGCAGCAGCTTTTTGTGCCTTTCTTTTCTTTTTGCCGCCAAACATCCTGCGATCAAACAAGCAAGAATACACGTTAGTCACATTTTCGAAATGAACAATACGCGGTCGACCACTCCATAAAGCGGTCGACCTCAGTTAGTTTAAAACGAGAATGGGTCGACCTCAGAAAAATCATAGGTCGACCTCAGTTAATTTAAAACGGGAATGGGTCGACATACACGAATTTTTGCCTTCATCGGTCGACCTCAGAAGCATCATAGGTCGACCTCGGCTTAATTGAAACGAGTCTAAAATGGCCCAAATCCTCGTACCAATTGAGTGCAAAACAGATCCGGTCGACCTCATAATTAGAAGAGGTCGACCAGTGTTAGTTTCACACAATTAATTCAAAGACAATTGCACAACTCAAACTTTTGCCTTCATCGGTCGACCTCAGAAGCATCATAGGTCGACCTCGGCTAAATTGAAACGAGTCTAAAATGGGCCAAATCCTCGTACCAACTGAGTGCAAAACAGATCCGATCGACCTCATAATTAGAAGAGGTCGACCAGTGTTAGTTTCGCACAAATAATTCAAAGAATTGCACAACTCCAACTTTTGCCTTCATAGGTCGACCTCAGAAGCATCATAGGTCGACCTCGGCTAAATTGAAACGAGTCTAAAATGGGCCAAATCCTCGTACCAATTGAGTGCAAAACAGATCCGGTCGACCTCAGAAAAAACATAAATCGACCTCGGAAAATTTAAATCGATTGAAAGCCAATTGTGCTTTCAAAAGCCGTGCAGTTCAGGACATTAGACCACCTTGTAATGCACTCGAAGACACAATCGTTTATGTCTTCGAGTGCATTGTAAGATGGCCTAATCTCCTGCACTGCGCGGCTTCTGAAAGTCACAATTGCCTTTCAATCGATTTAAATGGCCCGAGGTCGACCTCAATATCATCACAGGTCGACCTCAATAAGTTTAGCACAAATAAATCGAACTTTTGCCTTCATAGGTCGACCTCAGAAGCATCACAGGTCGACCTCGGCTAAATTAAAACGAAAAGAAATGGCCCAAATGCTCGTATCAATTGAGTGCAAAACAAATTCGGTCGACCTCATAAATAGAAGAGGTCGACCAGTGTTAGTTTTGCACAAATAATTCAAAAACAAAGGCACAACTCGAACTTTTGCCTTCATAGGTCGACCTCAGAATCATCACAGGTCGACCTCGGCTAAATTAAAACGAAAAGAAATGGCCCAAATGCTCGTATCAATTGAGTGCAAAACAAATTCGGTCGACCTCATAAATAGAAGAGGTCGACCAGTGTTAGTTTTGCACAAATAAATCAAAGACAAAGGCACAACTTGAACTTTTGCCTTCATAGGTCGACCTCAGAAGCATCACAGGTCGACCTCGGTTAAATTAAAATGAAAAGAAATGGCCCAAATGCTCGTATCAATTGAGTGCAAAACAGATTCGGTCGACCGCATAAATAGAAGCGGTCGACCTGTGTTAGTTTCGCACAAAAAAAACAGAAATAAGATCGCTTGAATAATAAGTGCAGAAATCTCAACTCGAACTTCACAGGTCGACCTCAATATCATCATAGGTCGACCTCAGTCCATAAAACAGAAATAAAAATCGATTTAAGGCCAGATGCGGTTGACCATGATTATGAAAAGGTCGACCGCATCTGGCGAACAGAAGGACAAAGTCCATATTTTCAAGCTACAGATCTAAATAATAAGGCCAGAAATCTCAACTCGAACTTCACAGGTCGACCTCAATATCATCATAGGTCGACCTCAGTCCATAAAACAGAAATAAAAATCGATTTAAGGCCAGACGCGGTCGACCACGATGATGAACAGGTCGACCGCTTCTGACGAACAGAAGGAAAAATCCCTCTTTTACATCTTTAGATTTTTTGAAAACAGAAAGAAGAAGACAAGAATCGACTCAAATGAAAGAGAGGAGTGAAAGCTATACCTTGTTCTTCTTCTAAGTGAAGAGGATGAAGCTTTCTTTGAGTTTTTGGAAAATGGAGTTTTTGGAAAATGGAGAAGAAGATGAAGAAGGGAAAGGAGAGGAAGAATGAGTGGATGTGGTGGGATAGGGTTCTGATTGTGGTGTAGAATGAGTGGGGGAGGGTTTCTTAAATAGAGGATTGGGGGAGGTTTGGGTGGATGTTGCAAACAAACCGGTTTGGTCGGCCGAATTAAATACGCGGTCGACCTCACTAACATGTTCGGTCGACCGTGTATGTTCAGGTCGACCGTTATTTGTATGAGGTCGGCCGTTTTATTGCTATTTGCCGCCAGCCTGGCCGTGTAGCTCACCCAGCCTGGCCGTGTGAGGCCTCGCATAATTCCACACGGCCAAATTGCAACATCACACGGCCGTGTGGGTTGTGTGTGTGCCCGTGTGGCTTTCTTTTTGACTTGCCTCGCGCCCGATCTTCGTCCAATCAACCAAAAATCAATTAACTCATAAATTATTAAGATAATTCGAAGAAATTACAATGCAATCACAGTTATTAAAATATAAATAAACTCCTAAACAACAATAGAAGAAATTTAAGATCCTTTTTTGGGACTTTGTTTCGGGCACTTAGGGCGAAAATGACCATATTTCCCACATTTCGAACACTTTCTTAAACTTTTACCCGATGCAGTTCGTGCTGACTTGAATGTCCCCTTGGTCTTCCCAATTTTTGGATCTTTCACACTTCGAAGGGGTGCTGGAGGGTTTGCCGGTGTGGTGTTGTCCGTTCTCTCCCTCGCGAACTCAATTGCCCATTGAGTAAGGTCGTCCAACGTCTTAGAGACATGATTAAAAGCAGATTCACTACCACACGCGATGTCACATAAACGTTTACACTTTAGAGCCAATCCTCCATGTCTTATCAGTCGACCAACTTTCTCTCCCACATCACCTCCAACTCCAGGATGACGATTTAGTGTCTTCGCATTTTGGGTCCATCGTAGCTTGAACCACGACGAGGGTAGTGCGGTGTACCCCATATTTTTTATTACTGTAAGCATGTGTCTGCATGGAAACCCCTTAGATTCAAATAATGCACACTCGCATTTTAGATCTTGATTGGACGTAGTAAATGTTAACCGCCTTATCCGATCTGGGTTCATGTAGTTCTTCAGTATGAATGTCTCTGTCCCATCTGATTCAGTTCTTCTCTCCGCTAATACATAAGAAGCCTCATTCTCTAGTTCAGACTTGAAGATAGCAAATGTACGATGAGTGTAGATACTTTCAGCTTGCATTTCCCAAGTGCGAAGGGCATGCTTGCAGACCAACCTCGTGTGCCTAGAAGTATAATCATCCTGCACCTCCGTGAAACGCATCCCCTCCAGTGCTTCATCAATGCCCTGAACAAAACGTTGCAAGCTGTATTGAGTTCCCACATACCCATTTATCCAATGGTTACATGACTCACATCGCGAGGTTGATTGGAGTCCACCGAAATACATATCCTTCAAGTATGCCTCTGCCCACAGTAATTTGTCAGCGTACAAATCCTGCAACCACTTATTTGCAGACAAACCATGCTGACTAATCAAATGCTCCCAACGCCTCTCAAACTCCTCAATCGATATTCGTGCTTTCGCCAAGTAAGTGAATGCGCTAACAAACTCCTTATTATGAACAGCCGTTGTCGCATTTGTCTCAATATGCCAAATACAAAGACGGTGAGGCACTCCAACCAGAACAGTAGCAATGGCACCACGCATAGACTTGTCTCCGTCTGTGATCACTGAAGTGGGCATCTTAGAGTTCATACACTCCAGAAAAGTATTCAACAACCAAACATAGTTGGGGATTGTCTCGTTATCCAACTGGGCAAAACCATATATGATGTTACGGTGGTGGTGATTTACACCAACCATCATAACAAATGGTCGATTGTACCTGTTGCGCTTGTAGCATGCATCGAACGCCAAGACATCCCCAAAAAAATGGTAATCTGCTCTAGATGTGGAGTCCGACCAGAAGAGATTGCCTAATTCACCTTCATCGTTGGTTGTGTACTTGAAGAAGCTGCCTGCATCAGAGGTATGTTTACTTTGCAAGTAACCCAATGTTCGGTTAACATCTCCTATTAGATCGTCGTCAACTGTTCGGAATTGCTGAACAACATTGTCCAAATCCTTTGGAGTGTACCCCAGATTCTCATATCCTCCAACTTTATTCTTCATGAACTGAACAATGTTGCGTTGTTTTATTCCTGACTGTCGCATCCCTATCGCCAGAGCCTTGTCTCCTTCACTCACATTTCGATGAGACCGAAGGAATTGACTTTCTTCTTCATTGCAGCAACGATGTGAGTGCTTCCTCTCAAACTTAGAAACAACCCACATTTTCTTATTCCGATCAAAGCGTACAGTATACGATGCCTTGCAATAATGTCTTGTCATCTTACGATGTTGTCGAGTCCGACCTTCTTTATCTATATGCACCTTATCTCTAGTCCCCTCTCTCGAACATACCATTGTCCTCCCAATTGCTACTCCATGACGATTCCTCCGAAGATCTCTACGTCGAACGCTAAATCCTTTCGCTTTAGCATAGGAATCGTAAAATTTCTCTGCATCTTCTAACGTTTGGAACTCCATGGAAGGAATTTGTTGTTCATATTCAGTAGCTTCTTCATCATCCATAAATTCTTCTTCAGCACCCTCGGTTTCATTATCATCCCCAACCACTTCATCATCTGTATTATCTGTATCATCTGAATTATCCATAGCTCCTTCTTGAGCATCCTTAGGTTCCTCATCGAAGTTAACCTCATCATCATCTCTATCATCTGTATCATCTCTGTTATCCATTCTGAAACGATCAGAATACGAACTTAATGTCAAAAACATACTCAATTAGCGCTCGTCAGGTCGACCTGAATAAACTGTACGGTCGACCTTATTACTAAATAACAAACATGCGGTCGACCAGAATTTACTGAAGGGTCGACCTAATCATATAATTACAAAAGCGCGGTCGACCGGATGGTGAGGGTGGTCGACCGGATGGTAGGAAAAATTTAACCACATACAAGCATTAACAAGCACATACGAGACATACCTTAGCAAAGAGGTCGACCACTTATTGTTACGGTCTACCGGAATAAAAATAAACCGCCACCAACACCCGATCACAATAAGAGCGATGATATTACAACTTCACTCCAACAAATTGCATAAATCGAAGTACGATTAAAGTCTTCAGACTCCCATCTATTTATAGATAATGTAGACGAATTCCTTATCCAATTGGTGAAAGATATATAAAATCATAATTCGACAAGGACAAGTACACAAAATCCTAATTGTACAAGGACATGATTCATTAAGGCCGACCTCTTTGCACAAATGGTCTACTGTTTTGGGTAAATGTGAAACAGGTCGACCTCTTTACTGAAATGGTCGACCATTGTTTATAAATGTGAAACAAGTCGACCTCTTTACTGAAATGGTCGACCATTGTTTATAAATGTGAAACAGGTCGACCTCTTAACAAGAATGGTCGACCGTATTTTATTAAGGCCAAACTGACGAGATTCCATCCATGTTCTACATGGTTTTTGACTTTGCTACGGTATCATAGGTCGACCTTTTGCGTCACGAGGTCGACCTGTGCTCTGCCTTTAGGTATGCCCGCTTTGAGTATGTGGTCGACCACTTGTTCTAGACGATTGAAATCGTAAATTCAGTCACATCCATAATTGTATAACAAATCTAATAAACTATAAACATTCAAAATCCAAAATGAAACGATCTCGCAAATACAAATTCAATGTATGGTCCAAATAATGCAACATTGTAACTTAACGACTTCATTTCTTTGCTTTTTTGTTTGAACTCTGTCTCTCTTTGCCTCGTTCCATGCATTCATCTACTACATGCTTGAAAAGATTTTCTCGTGCAAGGTTTCAAAATGTGTAGCCAGATACCATAGAATCTCCTTTCGCGCCGGTAATTTGTGTTCTTCTCCTATCTGCATTATGCCATGTAAGATTTAGTTACAACTAAAAAAAGTGTAAATTAAACAAGTTATTTGTTTGACGATATACTCACCACTCTATCAAGATCCTTGGATCCATAGCGCATCCACTGCATGACGTGCACACCACACTCAGTACTATTCCTTTGCCGTTGAACTCGTTACTCATCAAAATTGAAATCTCCAAAATTTGGTACTCCTACATTGCTCATGCGCTCCGGTTTGAAAATATCATCCAAATTGGACAACTACACACAAATAATGAATATTTTAAGTTTCTAGCATCATACGTGACGCTTAACAGTCAGAAAATTATAGAAAACACTTACCAATTTCTTGCATAGTGCTGATTTACGCCTACGATTCGCCTCACTAGTTGAAGGTAGACTGTCAAGCAAAAATGCAGTTTTTTGCTGGACATTGACGAGATACAGAAACCAATGACGTGCTTCATCGTCAAGAACTGGCATAAATATCTAGCAACGAAACACTCACTATATGTTATAAACAGCGAATACAAACAAATGCACTTTCGAAATTTAATGATATAATGACATTGACTAGACTAACCTTCTGGCATGCACCGACATTCGGCATAAAGACCACGCCATCATTCATCAACTTGTTACGAATTTGTCTGGTCTTCATGTTAGCGCGTACCATTTTCTGCAGCATGTTTTAGTTGAGATGAATTGACATGGTACAATATAAATAACTAGGTTATGACAAATAATTTGACATTACGGCTCTTACCGAAAACATATTTGGCAAATACCACACATTTGGCTCTTTCACATCATGTTTTTCAGACATTGTTAGTGCCCTTGCACACAAATCCACTACCTACCATCCAACAATCAAACACAAAATCATCGTAAATCGTAACATAAATAGTGCACAATTCATACGAAAGTCGTAGTAGTATAGTACTTACTGATGAGCAAACCCAGCTATTCTCGCTAATGACCGAACTCAAATAATGTCGTTGCACGTTTTCAGAAAAAAAGTCCACAACGGTCAAACTGCAAAAATCAAAATAACAAAAATGTCAATTGTGATTTGCAACGTACAGGTCGACCTGTTCACAGTCACGATCGACCTTATTGGAAAAGAGGTCGACCTCATAACCGATCCGGTCGACCACACGTACTAAAAAATGTCTTACTTGTCCCAATTCTTGTCCCCAGCCTTCTCTTTAGTAACAACATAATACAAGTCTTCAACTGGATTTTGAAGATTTTTGGTGAATCCTTCTAGACCCTCCACTTTCATGACCTACAAATCATAGTTAAAATTAAAGTAACATATGAACACAAACACACATTATAGATGAATATGTAACGTAAACTTACCCCATGCTTTTCGAAAGGACTCTTAGATTCTTCTTCATCGCTATCATCACTAAATAATCCTTTTCTTACAAATTGATCCTTCTGTGGAGTGGTGTAGGAGTCACTTTCATATCGAGGTCTCTTGTACTTAGGAGAGGAACCCTTGCTGCCATTCGTTGTTTCACTCTGTCAAACATATAACAAAACAAATTAGCACTAATGATAGTAATACTAATATCTTCAATCACCTATGAATATACTTGGATACCTTTAAAATGTGCTCTTTCAATAAATCGTCTATGCTCTGGTAGCAATTTTCAGAGTCATCATGGTATTCTTCCTCTTTACCAAAGTCAAAATTAGGTCCTTTACCATTTCTTGCGCCATTCTCCATTCGTTCTGCACTTATATCTTTGATAGCACCTTCTAGCCTCTCAAACCCGTCATGCATCATCCCAGTCATATCTGTCAGTCGAACTGACAATTGCTCCACTCTATCACACATGGACTTCTGAAAGTCATTGACTTGTGTTTGACACACCACCAGCTTCTCTTGTGTGGCTTTCAACAATTTCATGATTTCACCCAAATCTTGATGCAGTTTCTCATCATGCGTCATTGTCTAAACAATTTCAAGAAAAATTTAAATCAAAATTCAACTTCAAATTTCTACAATTGACCAAAAAACAAATACGTGGTCGACCTGACATAGTATTAGGTCGACCTGGAAGACAAATAGTGACTACCACAACCATTAAGGTCGACCTCTGTTATTCCTAGGTCGACCTATCCAGCAGGAAAATAACAATTAACAACAAAAAGTAAGTTCTAAATTAAACCGAAAAAAGGATAGGTCGACCAGATATTTGGCGCGGTCGACCTTTTCAAGCACAACATAGTCATACAATCAAAGCCAAAGTCGACATTCAGGTTGAATAACCAAAAAAACAGGAATGGTCGACCTTGAAACCCATTAGGTCGACCAATTGGGTTACCTCGCAAGTACAGAAATCCAAGTGTTGTGGCCTAAATTCAAATACGCAGAATTGTCTCGTCAGGTCGACCTGATTGACGTCACGGTCGGCCGAATGGAATTCTGCACCCAACAATACATCAAATTAGCCGGTAGAAATCACGCATTAGAAAAGAAGACGGCGAATGGTACATTAGGTCAACCTCACCTTAGACCTGGTCGACCACTTCCAACGCGTACAACAGCAACCGCGAACGATCTTCTTCACAAAGGCTCTTAATCGGAAAAAAACCTAATTCAGACTTGGAGGCGTTGAAGGGGACTAATATTCGTATTTATAGAGATTTGGGACGTCAATGGGTCGACCCAATTCGTTTCCTTGTCCAATTGTGGAACCTTTATGGTGTTGGAATCCATATCCAATACGGATACGGTGTGAAGGCGGTCGACCTCTTCCTAATGCGGTCGACCTGTTAGGTGCACAAGGGTCGGCCTATGAGATATTTGGGTCGACCTTTCATTCTGTTAGACCACCAAAGCGGTCAACCGTATTATGTAAGAGGTCGACCGCGTCTTGGAATCCCACAAACATGAATTAGTCGATTCGGTCGACCGCCTTCAGCAATAGGTCGACCGAAAAGTCCATGTCACGGTGACATGTATGTCACCGTAGCAAAATCCTAAATGTTTCCATCAGCTACCAATATTACTTTGGGTAGGCGATCCTAGGGGAATTTGTTTAATTTGATAAACCCTAAAAATTCATTGAAGCAGACGGATCGAAATCCCAATACGAGCTCTGGTAAACCTGTTCCTCAATTATTGATGGTACTGTGCTGCAACAGATGGTAATTTTCTCCAGAGGAGTTTTGGATGATATAGATATTTTACTATCTAATTCCATTAGATTGACGTAATAGATAAAAAAACGGGTAGAGTATGATGAGCATTTACTTGGGTCGTAATGATTTATGTTTGCATTAATATCCATATGAAAATTACAGGTATCTACATTTAATATACTTTTATATTCAGTAATTAAATTTTATTTTTTAATTTCTCAAATTATCAATGGAAAATTACATTTGGGTACTTAAAAATTCTGTGTATTACATTTTGATACCTAAATATTTTAAGTTGTTTAAATCTTTTGTATGTATATATGTCGTCTGGATGTGGTAATCGTGTGTGGGAAATAGACCAACTTACCACATAATGTAGTATTAATCCTAAAATTTCATGTTTGGATGGCCTAAAAGTATGTGGAAACTGGACTTAAGGAATTTGATCACATTCTCACATATATGTAAATTGGAAAACCAGCCCCCTGTATTTCACTTTCCCACGATTTATGGGTCTAGATAGGGTGACAAGTGACAACACCCCTTGTGTTGTTATTGTGACAACACTAGTGTCCAAGAAATAGGAAACTAGGGTTGTAATGACTTTTTATTAGTTAGATTGACCTAGTGTAAACTGAAAGAGATTGACCCAGTGTAAAATGAAAGAAAGGGCATAATTGTCATTATGAAATTTATGTTTAAATAATAATTAATGATTAATAATTATAAAATATTTTTTATTTTCTGCCCTAAATTTTGGTCCCCGAAATCCGGACACTGGTCGTTGGAATGCGGTCGCTGGTCTCCGAAATATACTTTTTGTCGCCAGAATCCTCCCACCATGGTCGGAACATGCCCAACATCGCCGGAATATGGTCACTATGGTCGGAATATGATTATCGGCGTCGGAATCCAGTCATCGGGGCCAGAATATGTTTATCGGTGCCGGAATCCAGTTACCGACGGTCATTTGAGTTTGTTCAACGGTCGACGATCACGGATGTTATGGTGTGCATTGTGAGAATTATGGTTTGGTTTCTCACGTTTTTGTTATGCCTTGGTGGTTTGCTTTATTGTGTTTCTGGTTTGCATTAAGAAGTATCTGGTATGCTTTCAAAAATTTTGTGGTTTGCTTTGCGTAGTTTCTGGTTTGTTTTGATATATTTGTGGTTTACATTAGGACGTTTGTGGTCTGCTTTACCGTGTTTGTGGTTCGCATTATGAGGTTTCTGGGTGCTTTTGAAAATTATGTGGCTTGTTTTGTGGGGTTTTTGGTATGCTTTAGGGGATTTATGGTTTGCATTAGGAGTTTTCTGGTAGGCATTTTGTGGTTTGTTTTATCACGTTTGTGATCTGCATTAGGATGTTTCTGATGTCCTAATGAAATTATTGTGGTTTGCTTTGTGGATTTTCCGGTCCGTTTTAGGCTATTTGTGGTATGCATTGCAAGGTTTCCAGTATGTTTTTTGTGGTTTGATTTATCGTGTTTGTGATGTGCATTATGGGGTTTATAGTATGTTTTGTGGAGTTTCAGGTCTAATTGAAGAAATATGTGATATGGATTAAGAAACTTTTGAGATTAGAAAGAGATTTGAATGCAATGTGCCAATGTCCCACAAATTAAGATCGCATCTTCAAACTTGTCAAAAAATCACAAAAAACTAGTGCCACTCAATTCGTAATGAAAAACAACAAATTGGAACAAACTTGACAAATAGCTCTTCGCAGGAGCTGTACAATTACAACTCGACCTAAGAAAGCTTTTGAAATCATACTGGATTAGTTAATCTATCTATAGGCCACTCAATTCGTAATTAGAAACAATAAATTGAACAGGGAGAAGTACTTCATGGAAAGCCTTTGAAATGAATTTCCCTTTGACGAACTCGTCCACAGTCGGTGCCGCCATGGTAGCAAATCACTAGGAGGGGAGGGCAGCGAAGTTGCAGTACAGGGACAACTAGAGAGATATGAGTCGCAGCGGGGCAGCTTGGGAGCCTCAAATGAAGTCAAGCCGATGCCGCCATGGTTGCGGAGCTCTAGGAGGGAGAAAGAGCGACAGACCTGCATGAAAATGAGAGCATGAGAGAAACGAGTCGTGAGTCTTGACAGAGCAGCAGGGCAGCGAAAACCATTGATCTGGAGAGTAGGAGCGTCGAAATTTGGGAGTCCGATTTCTCCCCGTCCCTCCAGTCTTATTTTCTCAATGATGGAGCCGATTTCCTCTAGAGTCCGCCGCCGTCGTCTCTTGTGTCGAGGAATAATGATGATGGAAGAATCAAAGCAATCGAGGTGGAATCAGTCTGCCAACACTTTGGTGAAAGAGAAAAGATGGAGAGATTTTGTCGCTAGAGAGAAAGAAACGGTTGTCGGAGAGGATGGAATACAGATCTAGTAGCCACTGTTCTTGGGGAGGGATACATCGTGTGACCCAAGATAGCTATTTGATTTAATTTTTAGTTTGTTAGTTTTTTCAGTAATTTACCTTTATACCCTTAATGAATCCTGTTATTATCCGGACCCATGATTTATCTAATGAGAGATGTCTTTTAGCACCTAACGTGCCACCAACACCTAATGATTTAATATTATAAAATTGAAACTCTTTTAGTGGAATCCAATATCTAATGGGAGATCAGGATACAACATATTTAAAAAAAAAAAGAGAAGACAAAAGTAACTTCGTTTTACAATTGATAAAGCAACCGCAAAAGCCTTCCCTTGTTTCTTCTAACGTTTCCTTTCCCCTTCTTCCCCACGAAGGCACCCACCATACTTCGTCTTTTTTTTTTTTTACAGAGCTATGCTTCTCATCATAACCCTATGTTTCTCCACCCGAATGCATTCCAGTAAGCCTTAATCTCAGCCCCTTCTCATTGTAATCTTTTTGTCTCTTTTTTCCTTGAAAGAAGAAAGTTGCCCCCTTCACATAGACGGTCGGGCTCCATCGGCTGCGATCGGATTCCACCATCGATGGTGAAGATATACCTTCATTCACACCACCTCTCTAATATGCAAGTTTTTTTCTTCTTCTTGTTGTATTTTTTCACACTATTGACGGAACCCTAAAATATAACTAGTTGCTTGTTTTGAAACCCAAAAAGCTAAAATGTCAATTGAAGTGAAAGAAGCTAGAGTTATGGAACAAGATACAATCATGATTGAAGATGATGAAATCAATGATCGGGGTAATACTATTCAATCACCCGAGCTGAATGGTTGTAATAGAAGTGAATGAAAGTGGGTACCAGTGGTGGGTGTGTCTTATTCTTAATTTGATGATATCTTTGAGTTATGTCAAGGTTATGCCAAAGCAAAAGGATTTGCAGCAGGAAAGGCAACAACCTAAAAAAAAACGGGAGAGACTGCAAATTGTAGATTTTGTTGTCATAGGGCTAGGAAGCCATCTAATAAGGCAAAGAATCCTCTCAAATCAAAACCCAACCATCGAATTGAACGTGGAGCTCGAGTTTGTTGTGCGAATATGCAAGATGGTGGGTGGAAGATAATCAAGTTTGTTGAACAACATAACCATGACACCTTCAAAGTCTCAATTTTTTTTGGCTACATAGAAGCGTAAGTGTTGCAGTCCAGAGGTGTCTTAAGCTTAATGATTCTGCAGGCATTCGATTAACAAAGAGTGTACAAACTATTGCTATAGAAGAGGGTGGATACGAGAGTATGGGTTGTTTGGCAAATTATTGTAGGAAACATGTGCAAAATGGAATAAATTTGAGGTGAGGTGAGGGGGATGCTAGTGTGATGCTGAAGTTATTTGAGAATACGAAAAAGGAAAGTGATGACTTCTTTTATGCTTATGATTTGATGATGATGGAAGGCTAACAAATGTGTTATGGGTTGATGCTAGAATTTGTTATGTGTTATGGGAAAGTGAAGACTTCTTCATAAAAAAAAAGTTACGGCTTGATGCTAGAAGAAAAGTAGCATACAAGGAATTCGGCGATGTAATTACATTTGCCATAACATATTTGTTGAACAAGTATAACATGACAGTAGCTCCCTTTGTTGGTATAAATCATCAATGGTTAATCAATATTGTTTGGTTGTGCTCTTATGAGAAAGGAGGATACATAAACTTTTGTGTGGATCTTTATTAGATGGTTAGAATGCATGAAGTTAGCTATGGTTGTGGTGATAACAGATCAATGTCATGAGAAAAGCAATTGAAATTTTTTCCTGATGCTAGGATCGTTGGTGTTTTTGGCATATTCTGAAAAAGGTGCCACAAAAGTTGGGGAGTCATGATATGTTTGATGAATTATCCAACACATTGAAGAACAATGAATGGTTGGAAGCACTATTCAATTCGCTCCAAAATGGATTCCAATGTTTGTGAATGATACTTTTTGGGCTGGAATGATGTCTACTCAAAGAAGTGAGAGCATGAGTGCATACTTTGATGGGCATTTAGGTTCAACATCATCATTGAAGCAATTCTTGGAACAATATCTAGTCGGCTTGAAGGATAAATTGAGAAGGAGACGCGGGCTGATTGTCGTAGTTATGTAGCACCAATTCAATGTGCATTGTCAATGGAGTTTGAGGAACAACTTGAAGCCGTGCAAGAAAATTGGCATCTACAGTACATTGTTTTGAAAAAGTTGAAGATATTGATGGGGAGAGAATTACCTACCTTGTTCAAGATAGAGTTCGTGTTCTTTATGATAGGGTGAAGAAAAAGGGGTTCAAGGTGTTATATGATCAGACAAGTGGATATGTTTCATGCAATTGTCTAATGTTTGAGTTCAAATTCTTTGTCATCATATTTTTTGTGTTTTGATGAGAAACGAAGATGAAGTCATTGATGCAAAGTATATAACTCAAAGATGGAGGAAGGACATATGTAGGATACATTCTAAGATTAAGGTTGGTTATGTAGGAGATGTTTCTAGTGGTGAGATGGATAGACTTGCATACTTGTATAAAAGATTGAAGAGATTGGCAAAAAGTGCTTCCGAGCATGATGGAGAATTCCAGAATCTTGTCAATTTGATACATGAAACTGATAAGTTTTTTGCCGAGTGGGAGGATGATGAACTATCATCAACAGAAGCCAATTTGTTTTAGTGATGATCAATGTTTGGACAACTCAGGAGCTCTTGTAGTTTTGCAAGAACCAGTTATTGCGCAAACACGAGGACAACCACAGAGTAGGATAATTCCCAGCTCATGAGAAGTAAGAAAAAGAGTAAGGGAGCGAAAACAACATTCCAACAACTTATATCAATAACAATCACAAACCATTGGTCATATAAAATTGACAATCTAATTGCCACACTACTACTTACATGACTACAACTTATATCCATAGTGTCAATCATTTCACATCTTATCAATGGTGTTGTTCATGTACCCATGTAGCTCCATCAAAATCATCCTCATAATTATATTTCAACATCAAGCACGAAAACACCACACATACGTAAAAGGACAATGAACAAACTCATCATCACAAATGTCAATCATTTCACATCTTATCAATGGTGTGTTCATGTACCCATGTAGCTCCATCAAAATCATCCTCATAATTATATTTCAACATCAAGCACTAAAACACCACACATATGTAAAAGGACAATGAACAAACTCATCATCCCAAATAGCAAATAATGTAAAAGTTGAAGTAGATGACTTACTCCAAAATCTGGATCTATCATGTGTCGTGGAGCAAGATTTGTCCCATTCCAATCATGGACTATAAGCCAACCAACGACATGAATTATCTACAACAATCACATTTATACATTCGTTAACAAGTATATTTACTCTAAACCTACAACTCTTATTATCACCGTGAGATATCAAGAATGATGTAACTCACTCTGTTAGATGCCCAACTACGAGGTTTAACCCATGATTTGAAATTGAGTACATCCAAGTTGTTAATTTCATGAGTTTTGATGATTAACTCCGATTACATCCTAAAAAACAAACGAAAAAGTAACATTTAGTAAAATATCTCAAATATTAATAAGGGCTAATACCACTGGAAAACCCAAACTATCAAGAAAGTGTCATTTGTATCCCAAACTATTCAATATTCCTTTTATGTCCCAATGTATAATAGTTGTGTGTCATTTATGTCTTGACGATTTTGTTTCCGTTATAGATAAGGGTTGACCAGACAGTGGTAAACTTGATGTTGACTTAGGAGAAGAATCAACGAAGCGATTAAGATGATTTAGGGATTTTTTAACTTTTTATTTTTTATGTTAATAATTTTAATAATATAAGATTAAAATATAAATAAAAATCAATATTTAAAATTTCGTATTAGATGTCACGTCGACACTGACTGAATTTTCTATTAAATATTGACGGTCAAACTTGATCAACACTAACGGAAAAATAGTTCAGGACATAGTGTCATATTGAATAGTTCTGAACACAAGTGACACTTTCTTGATAATTCGGATTTCCCAGTGGTATTAGCCCTATTAATAAATAGATCAACCATTGTAGAATGCAAAAACAAATTCACAATTACTTACTCCTTTGGTTTACTTTGTAAGTATTATAATATCCTTTTTTTCAGTTGTTGTATGTTGATTCCTCACCATAGTTGGCTTTGAAATGAGAGGTGATACCTGACAACGGAATTTTCAGTCATTCTACGAGGTTTGTTGTGTTTTATATCACTAACTTCACTAGTACCACCTTGGAACCACTTTCAACCTCATCTTCAATACTAACCTCACATTTCTCTTTGGGACTTCCCTTGGAATACTTGTTCCACATCCACCACCACTATCGAGATAATGTCATTCTTCTCTATATCACTTGCTTGCCGCTCTTGATCATCAACTATATTCTCAACCTCTATATCTTCCTTCTCACTTGCTTGGTTATCTTGATCATCAACTTTGACAGCTTCCTTCTCACTTATTGGTTGGTCTCGATCATCAAATATATGTTCATCAACTTTACCACCTTCCTTCCCATTGTGTCCCTTTAACATTAAAGAAATTGTATATAAACAAAAACACAACATGTATGAATTTAAAAAACTTAACTAAAACATGACATACCTCACGCTCTATAATTGTTCTCTGACGATTCCTTCGAATCCTCTCTCAATTTCCTATACTGGTCAGTGACGTATGTTTTTTCCATACACAACATGCCATATCTAAATCTCAAATAACAGATTAATAATTAGCATTTACACTATGTAGTAAAAACTTAATCAAGTGCAATTTTTAACTCCATCACTTGTATCTCATAATTTACCTGACCATTTCCGAAGTCCTTACTTTTCCCACTATAGGTGTCAATCGGGCGGGTTCGGGCGGGTTCGGGCTGGGTTCAATCGAGTTTGGGTTCAAACGGGTTGCGGGTTAGTCGGGTTGCGGGTTCATCGGGTTCGGGTTAGTCGGGTTCGGGTTCAAACGGGTTGCGGATTAGTCGGGTTGTGGGTTCATCAAGTTCGAGTTCAATCAGGTTGTGGGCAAATCGGGTTGCGGGTTCATCGGGTTTTGGGTCGGGCGGGTTGCGGGCGGGTCGGGTTTCGGGTTGTTCGGGCCAACGCATCAAGTAACTTAACTCATTACTCATTACCAACTTACACATTTTATTACACTAATTTAAAATATTTTCTCAACTTTTTAACCAATTTATTTCTACCTCGTATATATATACTTTATCTTTTTGAAAAAAACTAGTCAAAATGTTAAATCAATTTGTATGACTTGCAAACTTGTTATGTAATTAATCATAATTGGTAAATTATTATAGCTAATAGTACTGGTGATATCAATATTTGCAACCAAAAGACACCGTTAATTGTTTATTTGATATTTTAGTATTAATTCAGTAGTAATTGGATTAAAGTATCTCGTTTTGTATAACCATGCAAATCTGGTATTTGGCGTGTGGTATTTGGCAAAAGCATAGTGATAAAAGGAGTTATTTCAAAATAACTCATTGCCCAAATACTTCAGTAAACTGTTGCCAAACGAGTTATTTGTAAAATTGTTCGAATTATCCTAAAAATTGAACCATTAAAGATAACCTATCAAATTTAGTAAAATTATTGCGACTTCAATCATAACTTACTCAATAGCATATATCCTATACACTTAGCCTTACCCTCAATCAACAATATAAGGTTAGTACATGTTGTTGATTGTATACCCTAAACCATTAATACATTATACACTAACCACATAACCTATACCCTAACCATATGTCCTTGAGTTGTGATTTTGCTAGTATAGTTAATTTAAAAGTGAAATTCATACTTTGATTTTCAAAACATAGATAAAAAGTGATATTTGCTAATTGTTATACCCTAACCATATATCCTATACTTTACACCACATACCTTGTACCCTAACCACGTACCATAAACATAAATTAAAAAGGGATCTCCTGCCGTTAAAGACTTCAAATGACTTCAAGTGAACACATGGTAATAAAAAACTTAGAACCATCAAAACCATCAATATCTTATACCCTAACCATATACACCCTAAACCATATGTACCTTATACCAATTACCCTAACCATATAGTTTATATCTTAAACAACGAACCGTCAAAGATTACTTATCAAGTTTAGTATAAATTGTTGTAACTAATGGTTAATTTATTTATTAGCCCATAAACAATTACACACACACATATATATATATATATACCGTCAAAGATTACTTATCAAGTTTAGTATAAATTGTTGTAACTAATGGTTAATTTATTTATTAGCCCATAAACAATTACACACACACATATATATATATATATATATATATATATATATATACATATTAGCCTTCAAAGCATATAAGAATAATTTTAACTAGTCATGCCCTCCATATAAAAGTTAAAGATTCATATTTCAAAAGCTAAAATTATAAAAAACCAAAAAATTGAAAACACCAAATTTTTTTCCTTTTTTTCACAAAAATACTAAAATTTCCCTCCTTCTTTCTCCCTTTCTCCTTCCATACATTAGAAAAACTCAATTTTCCCTCCTCTTTCTCTCCCATAAAATTGAAAGAACCAAATTACCCTCTTCTTTCCTTCAACAAAAAGTTGAAAAGTCAAAAGTTTCCCTTCTTATTTCTCTTTCATAATCAAAAGAATCAAATTTTCTCACTTCTTTCTCTTCCCACGTATCAAAACCACCAAAATTCTCACTTGTTTCTTTTCTAAAAAATTCAGAGAACCAAATTTCCCTCTTCTTTCTCTTCCCAAAAACTTGAATACACCAAAATTTCCCTCTTCTTTTAAAAACATCAAATTACCAAATACATTACTTTACTTTATTTATATTTAATTGATAATTTTATTGAATAGTTAAATTAACCAAAATTTTAATTTATATATTATATTAATATTGTCATGATCTCAAGTGACCTTCATGTTCCAATTTTTGTAATTTTCTTAAAATACGTAATATCAAGTGAGTTTCATATTTTATAAATTTCTTATACGAAATGAAAAAATAATTTTACTTAAGTTTAGAATGAAAAACTTTATTTTGAAAAACTATGTATTGTTTATTTTTATAATTATTTAATTGGATTAGATGAAATTCGGGTTGAGTCGGTCGGGTTACGGGTTAATCGGGTTTGGGTCAATCGGGTTCGGGTTAATCGGTTTGCGGGTCAGTCGGGTTGCGGGTCAATCGGGTTCAGGTTAATCGGGTTGCGGGTCAGTCGGGTTGCGGGTTAGTTGGATTGCGGGTCAATCGGGTTGCGGGTCGGGCGGGTTACGGGTTTTTGACTTTTATTCAATTCGGGTTGCGGGTCGGGTTGATCGAGCGGGTTAATCGGGTCGGGCTATGTTTTGACACCTATACTTCCCACGATTAATCTGTATCACTAAATTCTTCTCTCCATTCCCCAAACTGTTATTCTAAGGCTTTTATTCCATTCAATGGCTCTCCCTATATCAATTCTATCAAAATAGAATATTTGCACAAGTAAAGTGCTAATATTAATATCATCCTATACTTCATGATAATATAATTAATGATGCACTTTACTAAAGTACTAACATGCAGCAGCACAATGCAACAACCATAACCGCCAACATCCCCGAACCACTCAATGTTTTATCCACTTTTTTCGCACACTTACACAACCAACTAAGTAATAGCGCACACCAGTTGTACTCTTGTGCCTTCTTATCACTAGAACCAACAACATGCAATAAAGAAGAACTAATGCTATTTCATTGATTAGGGTACAAAATACACCTAGAATATAGAACAAAAAGTACTTCAAAAATCCTAATTCTGTTACCACACGACCACACCTTTCACTTTCTCTATCAAAGTTACAAACTTCGGCTCCTTATTATCAAATTCATTCACCAACTCTAACTTTCTATCCTTCAAAGGCACTTCAAGGTCACCTTTTGAATACCATAATCCATCCGACTGATATTGGGTAAATTTTGATATTCGACCCGTTGACGTACCCCAAAATTTTGAGTTGTAGGATTGAATCTCCTCATCAACCATTCACATAATATTGGGTAAATTGCAAGTTTGGTCACTTGAATTACTAAGAAGTTTCACAGTTGCCACTAAAATTAGTTTATTGACACTCCAAAACACAACACCAATCTGCGACCAAGTGTAATCGCAGACCGGGAATGCAGTAAAGTGGCAAGTTATATTATCAACCCGGGGTCTAGATCTACTGCTTACTCAGTGATTATCTATTATCTAGCCAAATAAGTTAAGTGTTTTTTGTTTAAAGCAAAAGCAGAAAGAAAGCAGGAATTGGTACGGTTTTCTCAAGCAAAGAAGAGTCACTCGGGAATGAGTCCCCCTAGCTCCTTAGTTAGGTTTCAAATGTAATTTCCCTGGGTTGATTTACTGTTGATTAGACTGCGTAAGATCCGACAGTAGCTTGGAATCTCTTAAGCTGACCAAGCCCTCTCAGACTAACTACCCGGCAGACGACTAGTCTTCACAGGGATGGAAAGCTGAAGCAGTAAGAACAGAACTCCACTACTGGAATTGAATTCCAGTACAAAGCAGTAAACTGGCTAACTCTCGTATAGCCAATCTCCTACTACCGAATGATGAGGCTCTAACAACCTAATCAGATTCTATCTATCTCAGGTTGCAGCAGAAATCAAGAAAAGCTGATCAGACTTCAATTGACTCAATAAACATGCATCTTTCAATTAAAACCAAGCAGTAATATCATCCCAAGTCATTACAATCAAATCCCTAACACATAGGACTAGGGTTCTTAATACCCAAGTGAGAGAAGGGTTCTACTCCATAGAGAGAGAGAGAGAGAGAGAGAGAGAAAGAGAGAGGAAAACAGAATACAGAGTAGTCATACTCATAAAGATGAGGAAAATCTGCTCTGGGATGATGATTTCCACTCCTATGATGATCTCCAAGCTTGATTTGATGAAACCCAGCTCCAAGATAGCTTCTAGGATGTGTTCTTCGTACTTTCTCTCTCTAGGGCTCTATTTTTGCTCCAAAACTCGATCCTCTCACTTTCAGCCCGAAATTGGGTTAAAACCAGGAATTCCCGACTCACACGGGCAGGGCCACACGACCGTGTGGCATACCCAGTTGCCCGTGTGACTTCAAAACGCCGCGTATCGATTAATTGGACTTCAGTCAACCTACACGGCCAGGGTCACACGGCCGTGTAACTCACCCTGCCTGGACGTGTGAAGTCTCGCACAATTCAACACGGCCAAACCACTCCTTTACACGGCCGTGTGGATTTCAGGGCAAGCCGTGTGAAGACTCGCACAATCCCACACGGCCAAACTGGTCACTTGCACGGCCGTGTGGCTTCTGGTTGTGCCCGTGTGGCTTCCTTTTTGACTTGCCTCACGCCCGATCTTCGTCCAATCGACCCCGAACTCGCTCCTAAACCTTCATTCACTTGCTAGGACCTAAAATATCATAAACAAACACAACCTAGCGTGAAATCAGCCTAAAACACGAGAATTACCATCTCAAACGGCTCTAGAATAGGGGTAAAAACATGTGCAATTAACGGCTTATCAAACTCTCCCACACTTAACCGTTTGCTTGTCCCCAAGCAAACGAAGTCAGACACAAGGTCAGCTCACATATTTCAATCATACGAACATTGGGGACAAGTCATATAGGCACAGAACACGTGAATCATACTGGTTCTCAAACATCAGCACATGAACAACCTTAATAGCAACCTGGACAACCACCACAGAAGACATTCGAGTGCAGCAAACTCGAGTAAAGGAGGAGTCTCCCTTCTGTTCATCAACCAACCTAGACTTGACTCAACCACTTACTCAAGACAGTCAACTCATGCACAAAACTCAAGACATCAGAATCAAGACCGAGCCATCTAGGTCCTCACCGGGTAAAGAGTGTAAAGAACAAGGAAATGAATCGCTCACTCTTGACCAGTGGGGTTAGGACAATTTGATGCGAAAGATGCGCAAACTTATTCTCTCAATTCCTAACATCTCTTCACCATGACGGCACCCTCTAAGGTTAGAGTTCACATAAATGGTTGTCATCACTAACTAATCAGGAGGTCTTAGACACATGTTCAAATGACTGGCTAGGGTCTTGGACATGGGGAGAAGGCCTTTTAGGTGGTGGAAGTATTCATAGCACAAGGTTCCACAATTCCAAACCCAACAAACTCATAGTCAATCAAACCAGTACTTTCTTTCTGCTATTCTGCATTACTCAAATTCAGAGCACAAGAGCGAAGGAGGTCACATAAATACCAGCATTTCTAAGCCAGACTGCCAAGAAACACTACTTAATGGGCACTATTCAGATATTTGGTGGTAGCTCTCTTTTGCTTTCATTTTTTTCTTTGTTTTCTTTCATTTTTTTTCATTTCTTAAGAGAACCACCACCTCTGCACATTTTCAAACACCTGCCCAACTTTTAAGAACTACCTCCAACTCTCACATTACATTTAGCAGAAACAGCAGAGAAAATGTAAAAATCACTCTGTGGAACCTTCTAAAAGATGCAAAAGGGTGACTTTTCATTGAAGACTGAAAGAAAGGATAATCACACGGCTCAAAGGGGCTGACTAGGGGGTATGACACACCAGGACAGTCAATTTGGTCGTGGGCTAATCGTATGCCTCCATCATCTTAGCTAATGACAATGTGAATGCTGCACATCATGGAAGAGGGAACTATCGCACAAGAAAGAAACGAGCAGGCTCAAATCTCACATGGCTACCTATATGCTCTATCTCTCATTCTGATTCCCTGAACTAGATGCATAAGAGACTGTCAAAAACAAGTAATCAATCCAAGTCACAGTTGGTAAGCAAACAGTTGAAAAACTGAACCCCTACACAACTGTACTGCACGTCTCAGTCATCATTATAGGTTGTCCTAAGCACCATCCAATTGTCATGCATTAATCTGAAAACCATTCAATTCACCAATCAAACACATTGCCAATATGATCAAACAGCCGTACTTGGAGCCCTCAAATCTCGAGATTTGGACAGTGGACTAGGCTCCAAGCACACGTATATACATTCCAACCGATACAAAGCACACCCCACACTTAAGCACGACATTGCCCTCTATGGAGCAGAGGGATAGAGAAGGAGAACGATGTTATCGGATTGAAATGCTGCGGGGGACTGGAAGTGGACCAGTCAGCGTGGGACACATGGAACGAACGGACAGTTCTGCACTAAGGGAACATCAAGAACACACTAGCAGATGTTCGTTAGGGATCAGAGTTGGCCCAGATGGCCACAAAAGAAACAATCCACAAAATAAAAGAAACAAAACACACGACAAAATCAGTTCAAGCTCCCCAAACACATGGAGCAAACAGAAAAAGTCTAAATAAATAAAAAAAACACACTGAGGGGCGACAAATACAGCCTACTCGTCGCCAAGGTTGTCCAGATCGATGTCATTCATGAATGCATCATCGTCGTCAGCTGGTGGAGGTGGAAGTGGAGAGTCCTCCCAGGGAGTCCTCCGGACTGGCTGCTTGCCCGGTAGCAGCTGGAGCAAATGCCCCTGGACCTCCTGCATGCGCCTAGCTCGGGCCTGCTCCCTCTCGATGCGCGCCAAGGCTATCCCCTACTGGGTCTCCATCCTGTCCAGGCGCTCATCATACGCAGCCATCCGGGTCTGGTACTCGGCATGGTGTGCCGAATACTGCTACTGAAACTGCATCTGATAGTCATAGAGCTGCTGGTTCTGGAGACGCAGCTGCTCGAACTGCTGAGTGAAGTAGTCCTGGCCGGGGAATCTAGAACTGCCACCCCCGTACTCGAAGGTGGTGGGGCGGGCGGCAGCAGTATCGTCCACATCTTCCGGCTGGACCTCCTCATCAGCGGCACCCTCGGAAGCCTCCGGCTGGACCGCCTCTGGGATCTGAGGTTGAGGAATCCCCTCGATCCACATAACACCACGCTGTTCCCGAAGCAGGTGCATCTTGTTGATCGTAAACCGGCCAAAGGGAGTGGTCTCTCCCTGCTCTGTGCACCCCTGCAGGGATATCTGGAAGTAGTCTGCCAGGCGGGTCATGAGGGGAGTGCAGTGAAGTTTCTTCAGCTCAGAAGCACTCTTCTCGAAGGTCCTCGCCACCATCGAACCCAAGTGGAGGGGATGATCCCTCCGGCGCATCGACTGGATAAGGTACATGGCTCTCTTGGTGATGGCGCTGGCACTGTCCGAGGCGGGAGTGTAAGACTTGGCCAGCATGTGATGGAGGATGCGGTTGTCGAGCTGCAATGTGCTGGCCTTCGTCTTCCTCGCCTTGAAGGGAAGCTGACCGGGCCGAGCGAGGCTGAAGTACAGTGCCCCGAAGTCCACCCCCGCTGGCTCGGTGCTCTCGGTGATGAAGTCTCTGTCATCGACCAGGTTGAGGCCGAGAGCATTCGCCAGCTCGTGGTAGCTCATGGATCGTGGTTCACCGCTGAGCCGGAACTTGACGGCTTCACCGTCCTTCCAATCCTCCGTGTCTGCGTGCTCGAAGGTAGTGTAAAACTCGAGCACGAGCTCGTGGTACACCTTCTCGCGAATGCTGAGTAGGCGGCGCCACTAGCGGTTAGTGACAACGGGGGAGAGGTGCTCGTAGCAGTTCACCTTCTCCAACTCTCGCTTGGACCAGCAATGATGCTGCCCAAACTTGCAGGCCAGGACTTTCTTAAACCGCTCCTGGTGGGGCCCCCTTCTCAAATCTTGAACAAATTAGAGCCGGAGGTTGGGCTTCGACATGGTCCTGCAAAAGAACAACCCAAAGTGGAACGAAAAGAGCCAAGGAAAATGTTAATCACACCCCCACACTTAAAAACAGAAAACAGCCTAACCATGGTTTCATCCATAGTTCGGGGGTCAAAAACTCGATATATAAAGCATAATCTGAGTGGGGGTGCACATCCATGAACAAGTAGGCAACTCAAGGTTCACAACCATACCAAACACACCCCCAAAGCACATCATTAAGGGTCCCAACCGACTCCCACAAAATGGTACGAAAATAGGCATTTCATCGAACACCTTGTGTGCACTATTAAGATAAACATGGAATTGACAAAATTCTTGCACACAAGGGCTCAATCAAGCAAGGGGGACAATGCCCAACACAATTCATACATAATCCAAGCATTCCCCTCAATCAATTGCACAAAATTCTCACGATTCAAAGGGGTTCTCTAAACATGCACCCTAACACCCAATTTTCCATGAAAAACATAGTTAAGGTCAAAATCAAACCTGGAGACTCAAGTAGAGGTGTAGGGGATGATGAGAGGAATGCAATGGAAGCGACGAAAGGCCGAAAAATTGCCCGGAAATGCTCGTCGAAACCTCGTCGGAGTCTCGCCGGAAATCGCCTCCGGCGACTCAAAATCAAGCCAAATCACCTCAAAATCGAGGGATAGGCCGATAATGGGGAGGAAAGGATGGGTGTGGTGTTAGATTTGTGAAAAACCGACCAAAAATGGCCGAAAATCGACAAGGATGGTGAAAAGGCGCGGTTTTCCGGCGAGGGGGAGAGGTTTCCGGCGAGTGAATTTGGGTTTTCTGACCACTCGGCCGTGTCGGCCGAATTTATAGGCCGTGTCTCGGCCACACGGCCTGGCTCACACGGCCGTGTGACCTGCACATTTGCCCGTGTTGGCCGACACGGGCTGGCCGAGGATTTTCACTCGGCCGTGTCAAGTGCACATTTGGCCGTGTTGGCCGACCCGGGCTGGCCGAGGATTTTCACTCGGCCGTGTCGATTGCACATTTGGCCGTGTCATATTTTGCGAGAGCTCACACGGCCTGGGGGAATTTCCACACGGCCGTGTCAAAATCACAGCAGGCTATGTGGAATTCTGCGAGAGCTCACACGGCCAAAAATAAATTCCACACGGCCGTGTGGCTTTCAGGGCTGGCCGTGTGAGCTGCCAGAACTCCGAAATTGACCTGTTTTCACTCCAGAACAACATACAAATCGTGAACAACCCCTCAAGACTCAAAAAACACAAAAAATCAAAAGGAAAAAGGTAAGAAAATGCAAACCTAGGTGGGGTTGCCTCCCCACAAGCGCTTCTTTACCGTCTTTTAGCTGGAAGCCAGTAGAGGAACTAAGGGTCCTCGAGCTTGATCAGCAGCTCTGCGCGCTCGACAGCACCTCCCAAGTACAACTTTAGGAGGTGGCCATTCACCTTGAATGGCTCAGTTTGAGCATTGCTGATCTCCACCGCACCGTCCGGGAAAACTTGGGTGACCGTGAAGGGTCCCGACCACCTCGAACGGAGCTTACCCGGGAAGAGTTTCAGGCGTGCATTGAAGAGCAGAACACGATCACCTACCTGAAACTCTTTTGGGCCCCTCAACCGAGCGTCGTGGAGACGCTTGGTGCGCTCCTTGTAGAGCAGTGTGTTCTCGTAGGCGTGGTAACGCCACTCCTCCAACTCCAGCAGCTGCAACTTACGTTCTGTACCTGCAACACTCAAATCTAGGTTTAGCAGCTTAATGGCCCAGAAGGCCTTGTGCTCTAGCTCTACCGGCAAATGGCACGCCTTCCCATAGACAAGCCTATAGGGAGAAGTGCCAATCGGATTTTTATAGGCAGTCCTATACGCCCAAAGAGCATCATCGAGTTTGGTGGACCAATCCTTGCGGGACTGATCCACCATCTTTTCAATTATTCGTTTTAGCTCCCGGTTCGTCAGCTCGGCCTGCCCATTTGACTGGGGATGGTAGGCCACCGACACCTGATGCTTAACGCCATAACGAGAGAGGAGTTTAGTGAATTGCCCCTGAAAATGGGTTCCTCTATCACTAATAATGGCGCGAGGTGTCCCGAACCGGGAGAACAGCTGCTTCAGAAATGAGCAGACCCGTCTTGCATCATTGGTGGGCATGGCTTGAGCTTCTGCCCACCTCGAGACGTAGTCCACTGAAACCAATATGTACAGATTGCCAAAAGATGGAGGGAATGGGCCCATGAAATCGATACCCCAAACATAAAAAATTTCACAAATAACAGAGATATGTTGGGGCATCTCATCCCGGGAAGAAATGTTACCTGACCTTTGGCAGCGGTCGCACTGGCGTGCGAAGGAGTCTGCATCCTTGAAGAGCGAGGGCCAATAGAAGCCCGACTGTAGCATCTTCCGCGCCGTGCGGTTTCCTCCATGGTGACCGCCAGTAGGTCCCTCGTGGCATTGAGACAGGATGTCTCGCATCTCGTGCTCCATGACACAGCGCCGGATCACGCCGTCTGCTCCGATTCTGAAGAGGTAAGGATCCTCCCAGAAGTAATGTTTCAGATCGGAGAAGAACTTGCGCTTTGCATGAGTAGCCATCCCCTTGGGTAACTGCTTGCCCACCAGATAATTGGCATAGTCAGAATACCAAGGGGCCACGCTGTCCACCAGTGTCATCGCCAGCAATCGCTCACCCGGGAAGGAGTCATTGATCTCTTCCACGAAGTTGTCCACCGGAGGGGCTTCCAACCGTGAAAGATGATCTGCAGCAACATTCTCATCTCCTTTCTTGTCCCGGATTTCTATGTCGAATTCCTGCAGAAGCAGGATCCAGCGGATCAGCCGAGGCTTTGCATCAGCCTTGCTCATTAAGTAGCGAATCGCCGAGTGATCTGTGTAGACCACCACATGGGAGAGCACCAGATATGGCCGGAACTTGTCAAATGCATACACCACAGCGAGGAGCTCCTTCTCAGTGGTGGTGTAGTTCTCCTGTGCATCGTTCAAGGTCTTGGACGCGTAGTAGATGGGCTGGAAGTGCTTCTCGCGTCTCTAACCCAGAACTGCTCCGACTGCATAGTCACTCGCATCGCACATCAGCTCAAAAGGGAGAGACCAGTCAGGAGTTACCATGATAGGTGCATGGGTCAGCTTCTCCTTCAGAGTCTCAAATACAGCTGTGCACTCGGGAGTGAACTGGAATGGTGCATCCTTCTCCAGCAGCTTGGTCAAAGGCAGGGCAATCTTTGAGAAATCTTTAATGAAGCGCCGGTAGAAGCCTGCATGACCCAGAAAGCTGCGAATCCCCATCACAGAAAAGGGAGGAGGTAGCTTACTGATCGTCTCAATCTTCGCGCGATCCACCTCAATCCCCTGCTTGGAGATCTTGTGCCCGAGCACAATCCCCTCACGGACCATAAAATGGCACTTCTCCCAGCTGAGTGCCAGATTAGTCTCTTCACACCTCTTCAGAACGAGTTCCAGGTTATGGAGACAATGAGAGAAGGAGTTTCCATAAACGGAGAAGTCATCCATGAAGACTTCAATGATCTCCCCAACCAGTCGGTCAAAGATCGCCATCATGCATCTCTGGAAGGTCGCCGGTGCATTGCACAGCCCGAATGGAATCCTCCGGTAAGCAAAAGTGCCGAAGGGGCAAGTGAATGTGGTCTTCGCCTGATCCTCTGGTGCAATAGGAATCTGGAAATAACCAGACATGCCATCCAGGAAGCAATAAAACTCATGCCCAGCCAACCTCTCCAGCATCTGATCAATGAAAGGTAGGGGAAAATGATCTTTCCTGGTGGCGTCGTTCAGGCGCCGGTAATCGATGCAGACTCTCTAGCCGGTCACGGTCCGCATCGGGATCAACTCTTTCTTCTCATTCGGGACCACAGTCATCCCGTCTTTCTTCGGGACCACCTGAGTGGGGCTGACCCACTTGCTATCTGATATAGCAAAGATGATCCCTGCATCCATGAGCTTCACAATCTCTGCCCGGACCACTGCCTCCAAGTTAGGAGACAATCTCCTCTGCGGTTGCCTGACTGGCTTAACCTCATCCTCCATCAGAATTCTGTGGGAGCAGAAGGATGGGCTAATGCCTCTAATGTCTGTGATCTTCCATGCCATGGCCCGGGAAAACTTCTGCAGCAAAGCCACCAGCCTGCTCTTCTGCTCGGGTGTCAGATCCGAGCTAATAATGACCGGGAGCTTATTCCCCTCCCGGAGAAATGCATACTCCAGGTGAGAGGGGAGGGGCTTAAGCTCCAGCTCTGGTGGCTCCTCCAATGATGTAGCGATCCGGGGCGAGATAGGGATAGGCTTGAATGGTATCTCTCGCCCCTCGATCATGGCCTCATCTAGCTCCGCGAGCTACTCCTCCAGCTGCATGTCCTATGATGCCTGTTCCCCTAGCAAAAGACAACGCTTAAGGAAACCATCAGTACCCGCACTCGTGATGGCGAGTGCGGTCTCAAAATCAGTAACAACATCACAGTAATCTAGATCATCATGGAGCTGGGGGTGTTTCATATTATCAGAAACAGAGAAGGTGATTTGTTCACCCCCAGCTCGCAAAATCAGTTTTCCATCATTCACATCAATGAGCGCCTTGGCGGTGGCGAGAAAAGGTCTACCCAATATCAATGGCACATCCACATCCTCATTTATGTCCAAAATCACAAAATCAACAGGATAAGAGAATGGCCCTACTGCGACTATCAAGTCCTCTGCAATGCCCCTAGGATGCACAATGGATCTATCAGCAAGTTGAATGCTCATCCTAGTATCACTGGGTTCACCTAGGCCTAGCTTTTTAAACAGTGTATATGACATGACATTAATGCTAACGCCTAAATCCGCCAAGGACTTCCCTATATGCAAACTACCAATCATGCAAGGGATAGTGAAACTCCCTGGGTCTTTTCGCTTCTCTGGTAGTTTGTTCTGCAGGATGGCAGAACACTCCTCGTTGAGCATCACCGTTGACAGCTCCCCAAGCTTCCTCTTGTTGGTGAGGAGATCTTTCATGAACTTGGCATACTTGGGCATCTTCGATAATGCCTCCACAAAGGGCATGCTTATATTCACCTGCTTCAGCATTGCCATGAACTTGGCAAACTCAGTCTCCAGTCGGTCCTTGTGCAACCGAGTAGGAAAGGGGAGCTGGGGTACATACTCCTTCACCACTGGTTGCGGTTTAGGAGCAGGCACCTCAACCTCCTTCTCCATTTCATCTTCATTAGCTGGAAGTGCTGAAGCAGGGGTCTCTCTCTCTTCTGCCTGAGCAGGTGGATCGGCAGTCACCTTGCCACTCCTGGTGGTAATGGCCCCAGTGCTCATTCGGGTTCTGCGGATGAGGGATGGTCTGACTGGGTAGAGTACCAGGAGGCCTCTTAGCTACAGCCTGGGCAACACTCCCAAGCTGGGTCTGGATATCCCGAAGAACAGCCTGCGTGTTTCTCTGACCAGCTTCTAGCTCCATGAACTTGCCTGAAGCTTTCTCCATGAACTGCTCGATGTTGTTGAACTTGTTTACACTGGAGGTGGCCAGAGAACCCACCAGATCTCGTAGTTCCGCCATCGGGTCACTCTGAGCTGGGGCTGCAGGTGCTGCCCCTGTCTGTTGAAATGGCCGCACCTGTGACTGAGGTGGAACTGGCCCCTGTCTGGGCGGGTAGAGTGGCTGCTGTGGCTGCTGAAATTGCCCTTGTCTGGGCTGGTAAGGAGGCCTCTGGAAGCCAGGTGGTCCCTGAGGAACTGGTGGTCTGGAATTTTCCCCACCCTAGGAGAAGTTGGGATGCTGGTGCCACCCCTCGTTATAAGTGTTGGTGTAGGGGTCAAAGCGCCTGGCATTACTGATGAAGTCCACCTACTCCTCGGGATTGACCACATCATGGTCCTGTGGATCTGCCATCTCCTCTTTGTCAGCGATCTGCAGCTATGCTAGCGCCACCTCCGCAGCCAGTCGCGCCTTTAGAGCCCGCTTGAAGTTTCTGCAGGTTCGTTCAAGCTCCTGGTTTAGTGGTAGTAGATCTCCCGACTGGCTACGGGTCATGCACTACCTGCACACAATCAGCAGAAGCTACCCGTGAAGGCACACAGGTGGAAAAGATAAATTGCAGTAAAGTAAAAGCTAGAGCAATAGATTTGCACGTTTCCCCAATAACCTAGAGGGTTCCCCGGCAACGGCGCCAAAAACTTGACACTCCAAAACACAACACCAATCTGCGACCAAGTGTAATCGCAGACCGGGAATGCAGTAAAGTGGCAAGTTATATTATCAACCCGGGGTCTAGATCTACTGCTTACTCAGTGATTATCTATTATCTAGCCAACTAAGTTAAGTGTTTGTTGTTTAAAGCAAAAGCAGAAAGAAAGCAGGAATTGGTACGGTTTTCTCAAGCAAAGAAGAGTCTCTCGGGAATGAGTCCCCCTAGCTCCTTAGTTAGGTTTCAAATGTAATTTCCCTGGGTTGATTTACTGTTGATTAGACTGCGGAAGATCCGACAGTAGCTTGGAATCTCTTAAGCTGACCAAGCCCTCTCACCGGGATGGAAAGCTGAAGCAGTAAGAACAGAACTCCACTACTGGAATTGAATTCCAGTACAAAGCAGTAAACTGGCTAACTCTCGTATAGCCAATCTCCTACTACCGAATGATGAGGCTCTAACAACCTAATCAGATTCTATCTATCTCAGGTTGCAGCAGAAATCAGGAAAAGTTGATCAGACTTCAATTGACTCAATAAACATGCATCATTCGATTAAAACCAAGCAGTAATATCATCCCAAGTCATTACAATCAAATCCCTAACACATAGAACTAGGGTTCTTCATACCCAAGTGAGAGAAGGGTTCTACTCCATAGAGAGAGAGAGAGAGAGGAAAACAGAATACAGAGTAGTCATACTCATAAAGATGAGGAAAATCTGCTCTGGGATGATGATTTCCTCTCCTATGATGATCTCCAAGCTTGATTTGATGAAACCCAGCTCCAAGATAGCTTCTAGGATGTGTTCTTCGTACTTTCTCTCTCTAGGGCTCTATTTTTGCTCCAAAACTCGATCCTCTCACTTTCAGCCCGAAATTGGGTTAAAACCAGGAATTCCCGATTCACACAGGCAGGGCCACACGGCCGTGTGGCATACCCAGTTGCCCGTGTGACTTCAAAACGCCGCGTATCGATTAATTGGACTTCAGTCAACCTACACGGCCAGGGTCACACGGCCGTGTAACTCATCCTGCCTGGCCGTGTGAAGTCTCGCACAATTCAGCACGGCAACACCACTCCTTCACACGGCCGTGTGGATTTCAGGGCAAGCCGTGTGAAGACTCGCACAATCCCACACGGCCAAAGTGGTCACTTGCACGGCCGTGTGGCTTCTGGTTGTGCCCGTGTGGCTTCCTTTTTGACTTGCCTCGCGCCCGATCTTCGTCCAATCGACCCCGAACTCACTCCTAAACCTTCATTCACTTGCTAGGACCTAAAATATCATAAACAAACACAACCTAGCGTGAAATCGGCCTAAAACACGAGAATTACCATCTCAAACGGCTCTAGAATAGGGGTAAAAACATGTGCAATTAACGGCTTATCAAACTCTCCCACACTTAACCGTTTGCTTGTCCCCAAGCAAACCAAGTCAGAAACAAGGTCAGCTCACATATTTCAATCATACGAACATTGGGGACAAGTCATATAGGCACAGAACACGTGAATCATACTGGTTCTCAAACATCAGCACATGAACAACCTTAATAGCAACCTGGACAACCACCACAGAAGACATTCAAGTGCAGCAAACTCGAGTAAAGGAGGAGTCTCCCTTCTGTTCATCAACCAACCTAGACTTGACTCAACCACTTACTCAAGACAGTCAACTCATGCACAAAACTCAAGACATCAGAATCAAGACCGAGCCATCTAGGTCCTCACCGGGTAAAGAGTGTAAAGAACAAGGAAATGAATCGCTCACTCTTGACCAGTGGGGTCAGGACAATTTGATGCGAAAGATGCGCATACTTATTCTCTCAATTCCTAACATCTCTTCACCATGACGGCAGCCTCTAAAGGTTAGAGTTCACATAAATGGTTGTCATCACTAACTAATCAGGAGGTCTTAGACACAGGTTCAAATGACTGGCTAGGGTCTTGGACATGGGGAGAAGGCCTTTTAGGTGGTGGAAGTATTCATAGCACAAGGTTCCACAATTCCAAACCCAACAAACTCATAGTCAATCAAACCAGTACTTTCTTTCTGCTATTCTGCATTACTCAAATTCAGAGCACAAGAGCGAAGGAGGTCACATAAATACCAGCATTTCTAAGCCAGACTGCCAAGAAACACTACTTAATGGGCACTATTCAGATATTTGGTGGTAGCTCTCTTTTGCTTTCATTTTTTTCTTTGTTTTCTTTCATTTTTTTTCATTTCTTAAGAGAACCACCACCTCTGCACATTTTCAAACACCTGCCCAACTTTTAAGAACTACCTCCAACTCTCACATTACATTTAGCAGAAACAGCAGAGAACATGTAAAAATCACTCTATGGAACCTTCTAAAAGATGCAAAAGGGTGACTTTTCATTGAAGACTGACAGAAAGGATAATCACACGGCTCAAAGGGGCTTACTAGGGGGTATGACACACCAGGACAGTCAATTTGGTCGTGGGCTAATCCTATACCTCCATCATCTTAGCTAATGACAACGTGAATGCTACACATCATGGAAGAGGGAACTATCGCACAAAAAAGAAACGAGCATGCTCAAATCTCACATGGCTACCTATATGCTCTATCTCTCATTCTGATTCCCTGAACTAGATGCATAAGAGACTGTCAAAAACAAGTAATCATTCCAAGTCACAGTTGGTAAGCAAACAGTTGAAAAACTGAACCCCTACACAACTCTACTGCACGTCTCAGTCATCATTATAGGTTGTCCTAAGCACCATCCAGTTGTCATGCATTAATCCGAAAACCATTCAATTAACCAATCAAACACATTGCCAATATGATCAAACAGCCGTACTTGGAGCCCTCAAATCTCGAGATTTGGACAGTGGACTAGGCTCCAAGCACACGTATATACATTCCAACCGATACAAAGCACCCCCCCCCCACACTTAAGCACGACATTGCCCTCAATGGAGCAGAGGAATAGAGAAGGAGAACGATGTTACCGGATTGAAATGCTGCGGGGGACTGGAAGTGGACCAGTCAGCGTGGGACACATGGAATGAACGGACAGTTCTGCACTAAGGGAACATCAAGAACACACTAGCACATGTTCGTTAGGGATTAGAGTTGGCCCAGATGGCCACAAAAGAAACAATCCACAAAATAAAAGAAACAAAACACACGACAAACTCAGTTCAAGCTCCCCAAACACATGGAGCAAACAGAAAAAGTCTAAATAAATAAATAAAAAAACACACTGAGGGGCGACAAATACAGCCTACTCGTCGCCAAGGTTGTCCATATCGATGTCATTCATGAATGCATCATCGTCGTCAGCTGGTGGAGGTGGAAGTGGAGAGTCCTCCCAGGGAGTCCTCCAGACTGGCTGCTCGCCCGGTAGCAGTTGGAGCAGATGCCCCTGGACCTCCTGCATGCGCCTAGCTCGGGCCTGCTCCCTCTCGATGCACGCCAAGGCTATCCCCTGCTGGGTCTCCATCCTGTCCAGACGCTCATCATACGCAGCCATCCGGGTCTGGTACTCGGCATGGTGTGCCGAATACTGCTGCTGAAACTGCATCTGATAGTCATAGAGCGGCTGGTTCTGGAGACGCAGCTGCTCGAACTGCTGAGTGAAGTAGTCCTGGCCGGGGAAGCTGGAACTGCCACCCCCGTACTCGAAGGTGGTGGGGCGGGCGGCAGCAGTATCGTCCACATCTTCCGGCTGGACCTCCTCATCAGCCGCACCCTCGGGAGCCTCTGGCTGGACCGCCTCTGGGATCTGAGGTTGAGGAAACCCCTCGATCCACATAACACCATGTTGTTCCCGAAGCAGGTGCATCTTGTTGATCGTAAACAGGCCAAAGGGAGTGGTCTCTCCCTGCTCTGTGCACCCCTGCAGGGATATCTGGAAGTAGTCTGCCAGGCGGGTGATTAGGGGAGTGCAGTGAAGTTTCTTCAGCTCAGAAGCACTCTTCTCGAAGGTCCTCGCCACCACCGAACCCAAGTGGAGAGGATGATCCCTCCGGCGCATCGACTGGATAAGGTACATGGCTCTCTTGGTGATGGCGCTGGCACTGTCCGAGGCGGGAGTGTAAGACTTGGCCAGCATGTGATGGAGGATGCGGTTGTCGAGCTGCAATGTGCTGGCCTTCGTCTTCCCCGCCTTGAAGGGAAGCTGATCGGGCCGAGCGAGGCTGAAGTACAGTGCCCCAAAGTCCACCCTCGCTGGCTCGGTGCTCTCGGTGATGAAGTCTCTGTCATCGACCAGGTTGAGGCCGAGAGCATTCGCCAGATCGTGGTAGCTCATGGATCGTGGTTCACCGCCGAGCCGGAACTTGACAGCTTCACCGTCCTTCCAATCCTCTGTGTCTGCGTGCTCGAAGGTAGTGTAAAACTCGAGCACGAGCTCGTGGTACAACTTCTCGCGAATGCTAAGTAGGGGGCGCCAGTAGCGGTTAGTGACAACGGGGGAGAGGTGCTCGTAGCAGTTCAGCTTCTCCAACTCTCGCTTGGACAAGCAATGATGCTGCCCAAACTTGCAGGCCAGGTTGCAGCAGAAATCAAGAAAAGCTGATCAGACTTCAATTGACTCAATAAACATGCATCATTCGATTAAAACCAAGCAGTAATATCATCCCAAGTCATTACAATCAAATCCCTTACACATAGAACTAGGGTTCTTCATACCCAAGTGAGAGAAGGGTTCTACTCCATAGAGAGAGAGAGAGAGAGAGGAAAACAGAATACAGAGTAGCCATACTCATAAAGATGAGGAAAATCTGCTCTGGGATGATGATTTCCACTCCTATGACGATCTCCAAGCTTGATTTGATGAAACCCAGCTCCAAGATAGCTTCTAGGATGTGTTCTTCGTACTTTCTCTCTCTAGGGCTCTGTTTTTGCTCCAAAACTTGATCCTCTCACTTTCAGCCCGAAATTGGGTTAAAACCAGGAATTCCCGACTCACACGGGCAGGGCCACACGGTCGTGTGGCATGCCCAGTTGCCCGTGTGACTTCAAAACGCCGCGTATCGATTAATTGGACTTCAGTCAACCTACACGGCCAGGGTCACACGGCCGTGTAACTCACCCTGCCTGGCCGTGTGAAGTCTCGCACAATTCAACACGGCCAAACCACTCCTTCACACGGCCGTGTGGATTTCAGGGCAAGCCGTGTGAAGACTCGCACAATCCCACACGGCCAAAGTGGTCACTTGCACGGCCGTGTGGCTTCTGGTTGTGCCCGTGTGTCTTCCTTTTTGACTTGCCTCGCGCCCGATCTTCGTCCAATCGACCCCGAACTCGCTCCTAAACCTTCATTCACTTGCTAGGACCTGAAATATTATAAACAAACACAACCTAGAGTGAAATCGGCCTAAAACACGAGAATTACCATCTCAAACGGCTCCAGAATAGGGGTAAAAACATGTGCAATTAATGGCTTATCATTTATTCCATTCATGGTCACAAAAATTAGTTCAATAGTTCAAGTTTCGTCATTCTCCATTAGTCTCCATTTAAGATTTGTAAGTTTATCATTTAAAAGCTGTTTGTACTCCATGGTAGTTTAAAGGCTGTAAACTAATCTTTTACAAGTTGTTTGTGCATTTCACATAAAGGCTATTTGTTACTGACATGAAGTGCAAGGATGGAAAAATGAAATAAGGTTGTTGATGATGGAGGTGAGTCCTCTTGTGAGTACAATTACTGGCACTACGAAAAAGAGAAGGTTTGAAATAGGAAAAACCTTCCTCGATACTCGCAAGTTGTTGTTTATTTTCTTTTCCATGAATGACAACATGTTGTCCCTATAGCTATAACGTTAGTGACAATAATTCGTCCCCTAGACATTGACACGCTACGACACAACACCAAACTCCGACCAAGTATAATCGCAGAGTGGAAATGCAAAATAGAGGTTAAGTCTAATTATCGACCTGGTCTCTAGATCTAATACCTACTCAGTGAACTCCTATTATCTAGCAGGACTAAGAGATTGTAGTGATTTCAGTGCAAAAGAAACAAAAGTAAGTAATGGTGTGGTTCTTTTCAGGTTCAAAAGGTCATCCGGATATGGTTCCCCCTCGTGTGCAGCTAGTTCAGGTTATACGATCCCAAATTACTCAGATTGATAGATAAACCGCAGAAAGTTCTTTACATGTTTGGAATCTTGACTAAAGTTATCCAGACCCTCTTGGTTCGAATACCCGGCGGGCGACTAACCTCCAGCAGCATACACTAACCAACGTTAAACACGCGAAACTTCCTCTACTGGCCTTTACTCCAGTACGAAGCTGTGAATCGACTTCTCGACTAAAGCAGTCGATTCACCACTTTCAATTAAAAGATGCTCTTTTAACCTATGCAGAGACTATCGTTCTAGGTTAAATCCGGAATTACACAGGTTTGATCAGGACTCGTGCAACTCTGAATAATTCCTCACTGAATTTATCAATTCAATCATTCATAACATGGGGTTCATACAATCATTCCTAACATACACAACTATGATTCTTCATACCTAGGTGAAATTGAAAATTACTCCATGGAGAGATGTGAGAACGTCATGCTCAGAGTAGACATCATCAGAACGACAATGGAAAACTACTCCTGGCGGCTAATCGGTACTCCTAGGTCGGGGAATCGAGCTCTGAGGTCTTCAGATCGCTCCAATCCTTGCCCTTGGGTTTTGCTTCGTCACTCTCTCTAGGGTTCTTTTTCTGGTAAATCAAAAGGCAATCTCACGCGAACTGCTTCTAATCTTTGAAGAGCGAAAGCCACTTGACTCTAAAGGAGAGGGAATAAAAGGCACAAACAGAGGAGCCGATTGGATCATTATGCAGATCAAGTTTGAAGTGAGGACTCTTGTTGGGCAAGCAGAGGCTGTTGAGGTTTGGCAGGAGTAGCTTGTCTATTTCTTCTTTGTTAGAGGTTGTTAATATTTTGATTATATAGCTTCTTGCATTGTTCCTGACTTCCTGTTATGGCTAGTTGGTAAGCTTGTTACCAGTGGCTGTTTTTTTCCAGATGAAATATACCACAATCATTCATCGGAAAAAAATACAGTTTTCTACTGTTAAATTTGCGTACCAATTTGTGTCCGATATCCGATATTTCTGATTAGACGAATCGATATGATACGATTTCTAAAACATTGGTAACGATCACAATATATGAATTCTTAACCGGATTTTCTATAGTAAAATAGAGATGTATAACATCGCTAAAATAAACTAACAAACCGTTTGGTATAAATGAATTCCATAAGTTTTAAAGAATTCATTTTGAAATGAAATCTTTTTCTGTTTGGTATTTAAAAGAATTCATTTCCAATTCTAAATTTTGAATTCTACGGAATTGGAGCTAGTTATAGAAATTCCGTGGAATTGAGATGGAATTTCCAAATGAATTCCACAATAATTTACTAATTGTAACAAAATTACATAATTATCCTCATTTATTAACTAAACTGATTATACATGTATTATTAGACGCCGGTTCATGCAGTATGAGGAACGTCGACAAGAATTTGATTGCAGCGCTAGTAGCATATTTTGGTTATTTGATATTTATGCTTTGATTATATCAGTATGCTGAGAAGCCACAACTAGAGTGTAGGGTTCATTGACAAAATATCGAAAGAACTAATGAATAGAATAGAAACACACAAGAACACTTTGATATTCTACGTATGGGACCAAAAGCATTTTTTAAGAAGATGAATTTTCAATGAATATTGTTTCTAGCAAAAATTAATAAGGGCTTAGTTGAAAATTTTAATTCAATTCAATTACAAACGTGCGACAAGCATGGTTTGGGAATTCATTTCATTTTATTTCTTAAATTTGAATATTACATACAAAACACAAGAATTCATTGTAATGAATTCTAGATTCATTGAGGGAGCGGATATGGTGACAACACCATATTTGTTGTTATTGTAACAACAACATAGGTGGACCAATAGGAACCCACCATTCTGCATACTTTTGAAATTCATGCGTTGACTAGGGTAAAAAACAAAGGAAGGGTATTTTTGTCCTACCGAAACATTGCAGCTCCTTTTGTCCTAAAAATTGCATCTCGTTTCTCTCTCCCGACTTTATTCTCTCTCCAATCGCGCGGCGCCGAGGCTGAACGACGGCGACGAAATCCTGATCGCAGCAGCTACCGCAACGGCGACGAGATCGTGATCGCAGCAGCTACCGCAACGGCGACGAGATCGTGATCGCAGCAGCTACCGCAACGGCGGCGACGAGATCCTGATCGCAGCAGCTACCACAACAGCGGGGACGAGATCTGATCCTAGCAGCTATCGCAACGGCGGCGACAACGGAGCAATCTCCTGACGCAGCTAAGACATTGACGATGGACGAGAATCGTGTAGATGAAGTTTCTGTTGGTTCCGTAGATGCTCAACAACTCCTGCAAATTGCAACATCTTCTGGCAATGCAATAGAAGGCGGATATCAGCTAGAAACCTCTATTTCCACCAATAGTGGCAACAATGAACAAGAAGAAGGTACGCTCAACTCAATCCTTCTTGTTTTCTTACAATGAGCACCACAATCATGCTTATACAAGCCATTTACCATATCATAAGCACTACCAATCAAACCGCCCACAAAAATCCCACAAACGATACCAAAAGCATCGCCAAACACACCACATTCTTCCCAAAACAAACTACAGGAAAAAAAGAGACAATCAACCAAAACACTTAAAAACCAAACAACAAAACTTCTTAAACGCACCAAAACACCTCCAATGCATACCATTAAAACCTAAATCGTTACATTCCGCAATCTGTTTGTAAAAAAAATCACACTGTAATGCAAACCATAAATGTCATAAAAGCATCATGAATAACTACAATGCAAACCACTTTTCACTTTTCTAGCAAATATCATTGCAAGATGAAATGATCAAACCGCCCATAAAAATCCCACAAATGATACCAAAAGCATCGCCAAACACACCACATTCTTCCCAAAACAAACTACAGGAAAAAAGACAATCAACCGAAACACTTAAAAACCAAACCACAAAACTTCTTAAACGCACCAAAACACCTCCAATACACACCATTAAAACCTAAATCGTTACATTCCGCAATATGTTTGTAAAAAAAAACATACACTGTAATGCAAACCATAAATGTCATAAAAGCATCATGAATAACAACAATGCAAACCACTTTTCACTTTTCTAGTAAATATTATCGCAAGATGAAATGATCAAGTGCTCATTTCTTTCATCATTGCTTATAGGTGTGACATCAAACAGGTCCGAGTCAGACTACACTAGTTTGGGGTTGGCATTCAAAACCATTGAGGAAACAAAACAATTCTACAAGAACTATGCTCGCGATCTTGGCTTCAGCGTGAGGGACATGGGAGCTGTCAAACGTTCCACAAAAAGACAGCCAACCAAAACAACACGATATGCTAGGTATTGCTGCATCAAAGAAGGATACAGACCACAAGCAAGTCAAATCCCAAGAATAAAGGATCAATCGATGTCAAGGCTTATCAACGTGCTGTACCAGAAACTAGAGTTGGCTGCCCAGCTATAATAAAATTTAGATATGATATCAAGAAGGATGAATGGTTGCTGGACAAGTGAATAACAGAACACAACCATGATCTCCTCCCTCCAAAATTCAAACATCTATTGAGGTCAAACAGGGGGATCTCAGAAATGCATGCAATGGTCGCACAAGTGCATGCAGATTGTGGAGTTTCACTACGGAAATCATATGAGTTGTTCACCACAACTTCAGGGGGGAGGGTGAATGTACCTTTAACCCCTCATGATCTGAAGAACTATATCACAGGGACAAGGCAGAAATCAATGAAACCAGGCGAAGCAACTATACTTCTTGAACATTTTCGCCAGGAAGCTTACAAGAATCCATCATTCTTCTATGAAATTGAGGTAGATAGTAACGAAGATATTGCAAGTATATTCTGGGATGATGCAAGAATGCGGTTTGACTACAGTTTCTTTGGAGATACGATCAGCTTCGACACCACATACAGGACAAACCAGAATTATCGTCCACTAGGTCAGTATTCCTTGCACTAGTTAATTTTCTTGAGATTTCGAAGTTGAATGCATACCAAACATTACACAATGCATTAGGAGGTTTCTGCTGTGCTTTCGCAAATGTTGTGGTTTGCTTTGTGAGGTTTGTGGTTTACATTAAGAGGTTCTGGTCTGCTTCCGCAAATGTTGTGGTTTGCTTTGTGGGGTTTGTGGTTTGTTTTAGGATATTTATGATATGCATTAGAAGGTTTGTGGTTTGTATTAAGAAGTATTCCTTGCACTAGTTAATTTTCTTGATATTTCAAAGTTGAATGCATATCAAACATTACACAATGCATACCATAAGTAACATAAAACCACCCCAAAGACTCTTAAAACAAACGACAAAAAAAACATGAAACATTCATTTTGAGAATCCTAACCAGAAACCTCCTAAACCACACTAAACACGTCCTGAAACACACCATATATATCATAAAAGACAGTCTTTGTTTGTTTCAATGTTTAATTCTATGTTGTTCTTTTTTTTTGTTTTTAAATTACAGCTTTGTTTATTGGCTTCAACCACCATCGCGCACTCTGCATCTTCGGGGCTGCTCTCCTATATGATGAAACAACCGCTACATTCAAGTAGTTGTTCGATGCATTCTTGAAATGTATGTCAGGCACCCAACCAACATCAATATTCACCGACCAAGCTGCTGCAATCATCGCTTGGATTAGATCCGTCACTCCTGAAGCATTCCATGGCTTGTGTACTTTTCATATCAAGCATAATGCAATGAAGCATCTCGACACCACAAACACAAACATTCTAGAAGATCTGAAATATGTCACTTTTGGAGTAGAAAATGAGGAAGAATTTGAGTACAATTGGTCAAGGTTGCTAGACACATATTATCCAGAAGAAGGCACCAATCCAAGGAACTGGTTGGATTCAATTTACAAGGTGAGGAAACAGTGGTGTTCAGCATGGATTAAGGACCACTTCACAGCTGGTATGCAAAGCTCACAGCTGAGTGAGTCTTGTAACAGCAACCTCCGAAACTACCTTCAACCAGATGACAACCTAGTTGAGTTCTTCACATACTTCAACAAGTTGGTCGAACGGAAAAGATCAGACGAAATGGACATGGATTATCAAATGGAAAACATAGTCCCAAACAACATGTACGTATTACTTCCTTTATTTGAACTTTTTATACTATAGAATGCATCCACAAGTCTCCTTGTCCAAAAAAAAAACAGCAGCAAACACCCCACAATTGATATAAAACCCTACCAGAACAGTTGAATACAAACAGATACCACCTAAACCAACCCAAAACCCCTACAATCCACACCACATACCACATAATACAACCCATAAACACCATAATGCACACCGCACGAGCAACAACCCATGAACTCCACAATCCACACCACACACGACTTAAAATAACCCATAAATCCCATAATCCGCACCACAAACAGTACAATACATATAATAAAATCATTAATGTAGACAAGATGCTTATGAATGATTGTATGTTGTATGTCATCTTCCAACAGGTATGACAGAAGCCCACTTGTTCAGCAAGTCGCAAAATTATACACAACTAAGATCTACAGTTCTTTCCTTGAGGAGTATTCAGAAAGCCTTGCTTTTTTTGTGTGTGTTCCGGAATGAATCTATGGATAGAGATGGAATGACAGCTTATGAAGTGAAGAAACTGGGAGGATTCGACAAAAGAGTCGTGTTCGTGAACAAAGAGGAGAAGAAATACAAGTGCTCATGTTGTTTGTTTGAAAGTTCAGGCTGGTTGTGCAGACATGTAATCAGGCAGATAGAGATGGTTGGATTCAATGGTTTTATATTGAGAATTTGACTATCCCTAAGGAATACATTCTGCCACGATGGACGAGAGATGCCAAATCTGGAGAAAAGTTCACAATAAACACAACAGAATGTGCTGCAACAGATACTTATGCAGGGAGGTATCAAGAACTGTGTGCTAGCATGGTTATCCTAGCAACAAAAGTCTCAATGAATGATAAGGTCTTCTTAATGGTTAAGGAAAAGATTGCAGAGCTCACTAAACTAGCTTTCCAAAGCCTTCAAACTCAAGAAACTCAGCAAACAGTACCTGGTAATTTCACACATCTTGTTAGCATCCCTACTTATATTCACCATTAATTGCTTAATCTAAGCCACTAATGATCTAATGCAAATCATAAACATCTTAATCCAATACACTTATTGCTTAATCCCTACTTATGTTCACCAGTATCTTGCATATTGCTTTTTCAACAGTTGGAACCACCAGTACATCACCCTCACAAAGCACTGCTGCTTCAGCTACAAATGACAAGTATGCCAATGTGAAGGGATTCAAGGCTTAACAAGACCCATGGAAATCAAAGAAGAGGCCAAGAGGTGGACTTGAGGTAGCGCCGGAGAGGGCTAGAAAGCAAAGAATTGATGAACAGGCTGCCAACAAGCGTTACAAAAGCAACAATGAGTGATTAGTCTCCTTGTTGTTATCCATGTTTTTTTTATCTGTCATAAACTTTTAGATTTCAATGACAACTATGAGACAAATATGAACAGTTCCAGGTTTTGATAATATTTGATCAAACAATAACAAAGATGCAGCAAAACAAACTACATATGTACTAACACACACCATACATTGTATAACCCTGGGGAAAAGAAACAAACTATAAACCTTATGAACCACACTACAATACCCGTTAAACAATCCACTTGTCTTATAATACACACCATACAGGAAGAAAACAGACTACGAAACCTCTTAACAAAACCAAACCACAAACATATGGAAACTTTCCAGAACATTCATTAAGCAAACCACATATGTACTAACACAAACTATACATTGTATAACCCCGGGAAAAAGAACCAAACTATAAACCTTATGAACCACACTACAATACCCGTTAAACAATCCACTTGTCTTATAATACACACCATACACGAAGAACACAATTCTTCTTAATCAACCCACAACACTTCAGATACTGAACACAAAAGCCTTAATCAACACCATTAACACACTAAAACACATATTAACACACTGAAATCTGAAACTGTTCTTGCAAATGCATGCTAAAATCAGCTAGTCCACCTTGCGATCAAACTCCAAACTCTTCTTCTTCAGCTGTTTAAGTAAACTGTTCTCCTCGTTTAACAGCAATGTTAATGTGATCTCGTCCCGCCTTTGCTTGATTTGTTTTTGCCACTTCCTCATAGCTGGCACCAATTTCCCTTCCCAAAACTCAGCAAAATTCATAACAAAAACACCACAGTCAACCCCACCATGTTGTCTCACCCCTCGCATTCTAACCCACTTGAATTCTTCAAATTTGAAGGGCTCTTGTCTACAGGCAGGAATGTATTCTGTGGCATAGCGGACCACCATATCCGCAACAGCACGAAACTTGGAATCAAGTTCGTCAGGGTAAAGGCTCTCAAGATAATCATACCGTTTGTTCTTCAGATTCACTGCATACATCCTGTAGTGTCCATCAGAACAGTGGGGGAACATCCACTGCATAGTACAGAACAAAAACAAGTCAGTACTTCAAAAGCACAATGAAGAAAAAAAACACATGAAACAATGTAGCAAATGTGACTAAAAAAAATACATACATAATCGCATTGTGAGAAGTCCACACCATCTGGTATCCACTTGCAACTTGTAATGATTTTGTCAGTCTCTTCAAAAAAGTTCAGCAGTGGTCCAGACTCTTTCACTATCGTTTGCACTTTTTGCTACAAGGTAGAACACAACATAAACACAGTAAAACAAACCAGACGTATTATAATGCACACCACAAAAACCCTAAAACAAACCAGACGTATTATAATACACACCACAAAAACCCTAAAACAAACCAGACGTATTATAATGCACAACACAGAAACCTTAAACCAAACCAGACGTATTATAATGCACACCATAAAAACCCTAAAACAAACCAGAACTAGCAGAAAATGTAACTCATCGCCAACCCTGAATAGAACACCCATCTTTTCAGCTGCCCTCTTCTCCCTTGCTCCTGATTCAGATAGGCACCATAGCAGTCAACAACATCCATACTCACGCATTGCCCATGTGCCAAAGTCTCTGTGTCCTTTCTATACAAGCAATCGTATCCATCAACACGACTGAAAAGGAGTTCCTTCCTATTTTTCATAATTCCATAACAAACAAAACAGTCGGCATTAGAAAAGTACTAATAAGCACTACATATAAAAATATATAGAAACAACCGCATATGTATGAAATCTATACACGTTAACTTACAAGTTATTCGAATCTCTTGCATATCGCAACACATCACGCTTCAACAGATCATCATCGACACCTGATGAGCCTCCTGCATTCTTTACTTTCTATTTTTTCTAATTTTTAAAGCAACCCACAAATTAGATAAAACAGTACAAAAAACAACTAACACAAACCACAAATGCGATAAAACCACACTACAAAAACAAACCAAAACTGAAACATTGTAAAACAAATTACCTTTCCCTTCCCAACATTCTCAACTAGCTGACTCAATGGTAAATCTACACTATCATCACCACTCTCAAGCACCTCACCGACATCAGCTTCTTTCCTTTTGGCATCAACCACCACATCTTCACGAACATCCCCCATAGCAGACTACAGAAACCACACAACAAAAGTTTTTAACAAAACAAGATATATGTAAACCACACTACTAACAAATGCAAAACAACCTACTACAAAAGACATGACAAACAAACCAAAAACAGTATAATCCACACCACAAATATTCAAACACAAAACAGTAAAAATACCTTTATGACCTTCTCAACCAAGTTATCCAACTTAGCAGCGTCAACACCGTCAACATTGTCATCTCCATCATCACCTTGTCCCTTTTCCTCACAGCTATCCATCTCCATCACCTTCTTAGCATTCTCAGAATCAACACTTTTTTGTGTCATCTCCATTGTCAGATTATCAAGATGATCATCAAGCCCCTTTGGATTGATACTCCCTTAGCAGAGTTATCATCATTAGCAGTGCCAACAGGATCATTGTGACCAACATTTGGCGACACACCATCAGCAGTACAAGCACCATCCTTATCCATCTCCATTGACAAATCATCAAGACCCGGGGACTTTGGATCTGATACTCTGTTAGCACCAGTCTCATCATTAGCATTGGCAGCATCTGCATTGCGACCGACATCATTGGTTCCCTTACCAACAGCAACATCCTCAACACTATCACTAAAATCGACATAATCTTCAAGACTATCCTCTGGTTGCTGCCCCTCCAACATCTTTATATGCTCATCAACTTATTCAATGCTCGAATTGTAATGAGTAGCCATCCTCAACAAAGCCCTCTTATAACTTTCAGTGTCAATCTTCAACTGATATGCCTACAAAAACACGAAAACAGCCCAAAAGCAACCATAAATCTTCTAAAGAATCTCACACTCCTTTTAATGAACACCTAAGACACACGTATACAAACCACATATGTTTGAATTCTCACAAAAAAACACCTACCAAACGATGAGTACCATAAAGTATTCCTTTAACGAAGTAATGCAAACCACTATTCTTTTAACAGAAACCACAAGTAAACTAAAGCAAGCCAAAGAACAAACAACAGAAAACACAACTAACCAACACATGAATAAAATAAAGTATTCCGTAAACAAACTAATGCAAACCACTATCCTTTTAAAGCACACTGAAAGTATGCTAAAGAAAGCCATAAAAGGAATAACACAGCAAAAATAATCACTTCTTCAACCGAATGAATACCATCCAAGTTGATGTCAAGATAGGGAAGCTTCGGAAGATCCCTTTCCCTCTCCATATCAAGATCATCTACCGGCCTTTTCCTCTTTGTACCCTTCACACGTCCTCGTCCCATTGGTTGACTGGAGGTTGCTTGTTCTTCCGCCACTACATCTCGATGACCAATAAAGAGATGACCTTCGTCCATCAGTACTTGAAAAGCAGCACTTGCGACTTTGTACGACCTGTGCCTACAGGTCGGTATGGGCAGCTCAGGGGGGTTCTTCAAACGGTCAAGAATCGAAATCTGCCACATATACAAACAGACAGAAGTCAAGCAACCACAAACAAACTGTGCCAGAAAGATTATAATACACACCACATAAATGATAAACTATACCAGGAAAATTATAACAGGGGGGAAAACCAAACCATAAATATTTTTAAACAAACCATAAACATCTTCAAGCACACCACATTCGTCAATAAACAAACCATAAATGATAAACTGCAGAAACATTATAACAGGGGGAAAAAACCAAACCATAAATATCTTTAAACAAATCATAAACATCTTCAATCACACCATATTCATCAATAAACAAACCATAAATGATAAACTATACCAGAAACATTATACCAAAGGGGGGAAAAGCAAACCATAAATATTCTTAAACAAACCATAAACATCTTCAACCACACCACATTCGTCAATAAACAAACCATAAATGAAACATTAAACCAAACTTCGAAAAAAGGTATATTTATCTATTTACAAAAAGAAGATGAACGTCACCAGGGAACTTTGATTTTGATTGAACCACTTCAACCATACTTTCATTGAAATGGTCAGCCACATGCTTACACCAATTATATTGGTTGAAGTCAGCGACCATTTCATCTTGCAAAAACCCAGCATAGGAGAGGTTAATCTTCAAATTTTCACTGGGGCACAGAACTGCCTCCATTGCATACAGCACAAAAAGATCCCTCCACTTCTTATTGTCCTTCTCCTCTTTCAATACCAGTTTAACGTTCGCCAATGTCGCCTTTCCTTTCATAGTATTGGAAAGCCCTAACTCAATTCCCCACTTGTGCCTCTGGGCTGCACTGAACATATCCAGCTTAACAGCATACGGTTCACGCGGCAAAATAGAGACTCTCTCCACATCTGCCTCTCCAATTCTAAACTTCCCTGACCGAAGCAGTGGGAAAGACCTTGAACTGACATCAAAACTTTTGCAAAGCCATTCAGTAAAATTATCCGGGAGTCTCGTAAGCTTAACCCTCGACACACCCCTAAAACCCAGATGATCAAGCATCTGCAGTTTTTCTTCGGTTGTACTGTCAGCATCCATGATGGCAAGAATACGATTAGTATTACTACGATGCCTCTTATCCGGCTTTCCAGGCATAGGAGAAACACCATCTTTCTCTCGCTTAGGTGTTGGAACTTTTTTCCTTTTGTTTCCCCTTTACTGCACGTTTCTTACTAGGTGCCATGCCTACAAAGCAACCAAAACACAAACCAACATAAGCAATCTAATACAAGAACATATAAAATGCAAACCATCAAGGGCCTACTGCAAACTGTACAACCATGAAAACAATCCAATAATCAAATTTAAAGCAGACAAACAACAACTGCAAATGAACCACCAACACCCTGGAAATACACCATAGTTGTATTAAAAAATTACACAAAGGCCCCAATCAAACCCACAAACACCCTAAATGTCACCAAACACAAAGTGCACCAACAGAACTACTGAACACCACCACAAACGACTCAATAATCAGATGTAAAGGAGACAAACAACAATTGCAAATGCACACCAGTTAATCTTCTAAACCAAACTGTGAAATCCGAAACACAAGCCACAACACCTTTTAAAAGAATCACCAACAGCAGTCTGGAAATACACAATAGTTTTATTAAAAACCTCTAGAAAGGTCCCAATCGAACACACAAACATCCTAACTGTCACCAAACACAAAGCACACCACCAAAAATAAGAACAAAACAACAGAACTACTGAACACCACCACAAATGACTCATGAGAAATCAGAAACTCTAAAACATGCAAAGCACACCACAGAAACCCTAAAACATTCAACAAAACCTAACCAGAACGCATAAGTATGAAATTTCCTCGTCTCCTACAACAAATTTAGACTGGATGCGTCAAAACATCGCAGAAAAGTGGAAAACGAAAGTAAAAGAGAGCAAACATGAAAATGACAGTTATAAATTCAATAGCAGCAGCAAGCAACGACAATGCTAACGAAAACGACAACGGCGACGCCAAACTAACACCATACAAGTGGAACTCCGGCGACGCCAAACGACAACGGCGACTTTGGAGGCCAAAACTGACGATAGAGGAGAAGACAGTTTAGCGGAGGAAATCACCGGCATACCTCGAAATTTACTTCGACGACGGAGGAAACGGAATCGCGCGAAGGAAATCCACAAGCCGCAGACGGAATCGCTCGATGCAGATGGAAAATTAGCGAGAACAGGGAGAGAGCAACCGAAGGAGACGTCGGAGAGCAGTTCGTGAGCAGAGGGGAAAGCGGAAAACGGAAATGACAGAATCACGCGCTTCAATGAATTTTTATTATTAATTTCGAATTTCAAATTTAATACCAGGTAAAAGAAAACAACTTATTAATTAATATTTTGTGCAATTTACCCTTATACTCTTGTTGTTATACTAACAACACTTAAGGTGTTGTTATACTATCCGGAGCCATTCATTTAGTAACAAATGGTACGTAATAGACTTATTTTACCATTGAACAAATCTAGGGCCACATGGCCGAAGAACACCGTTTGGTAGCTCCATTATCAAACATCCAAATTCGAAATGGGCCAGTGAGGACGTAAAGCTACTTGGGCTGCACGGCGGGAACCGTCAGCTCGCTCGCTCGATCGTCAATTCTGCTGGCCGCCGTCTCCACGCCGCCCTGCTGTTTTGCTCTGACTGCCTTTGTTGCTTTCGATCACCGTGCCAAAAGAACCAGGAGCACCTGCGTTTTCTTGGTAAAAACCTTCTGCTAGAGTTAAGGCATTGGCTCTCAAGTTTCCCGGTCTAGAGTTTGGGTTTGTAGCCAATTAGTTTGCAGAGGAAAGCAGATATACTCGATCTCATGTGTTATCTGTATTTCAGGTACTCATAGGTCCTCTGGAGCGGAGCTTAGTTGTCATTCTTCAGCAGCTGAAGGGGACTATATCAGCTGGGCAAATCGTCGAACATGTTCCGGGCAGAATAAGAAAAGGGCAGCCTAGGATTGAAGAAACCACAATCGTTAACCGTCTTTGTCCGTCGGTGAGTTGTTTCCATGATTCAATGGTATTAACATTGTGGAAATGCAATTGTGTTCGTTTGGTACCATGGGTTTGCCTGAATTCTATGAGCTCTGAATAGATAATGGTCCCGCCCGATGTGATTTTGTCCATTGTCGATGCTGAAATATTACTCTTTGGATGAGAGAGGGACCTCATGCTGGTTTAGCTTTTGTTGCAGTAAATCTAGTGATATAGCAATGAGGTGAACACCAAAAATGGGAATGGGTGCAAGCAGATAACAACAAATGGCTGGGATTCCAAGGAAGGCAGTGATTCTGATGGTTGGTGCCTTTGCTAAGGCAGTGACAACTCTTTTGAACAATACCTCAGTCCGTAATGCGGACACGCTGCTTCGTCTGGTTCGCTCTCGGCCACCTGGTGTACCACTCATCACCGTTAGCAACCATATGTCGACGTAACAAAATCTTTGACCTGTGTTCTGCTCTGGTACTGTATTTGACATCACTTTGCATTATGCTTGTGAATTGACCTTGTTATTTGTATTCAGGTTAGATGATCCTTTGCTGTGGGGATTCAAGGGATTTCCAATCACAAATTCAAAATTGGCTCGATGGGTACTAGCAGCTGAAGACATTTGTTTCAGGAATTCGTTGTATTCCTACTTCTTTCGCCAAGGTGCTGCTTTGCTGATCTGCCACTCGGTTATATGAACTGAAATGTTTACTGACTTGTTTTACATTCATGGCTTGAGTACTTCTAATATCTACGTACTGCAGGGAAATGTATTCCCATTACTAGGGGTGCAGGAATTTACCAAGACCACATGAGTGAAGCTCTTCAGCGCTTGAGCAATGGTGAATGGGTAATTTATGTGTTTCACCCTTCATTTTTCTTCTTCATGTCTGAGCATAATCTTCTAGCTGCGTTTATTTCCAAGTCACCATCTTATAAAACAACAACAAATTATATATAAACTGATTATGGCACAGTCAGTTTCGCTTAGAGGCTTTGTAGTTGTATGTTTCTCTGTGTCTGGTTTTGTGTAAAGATCAAGTGAGATTTATGAAACATCTTCATTTCATTTTAAGATTCACCGTATGTTCCCTTTGCATGGTTTGTTGTCTTAAATTATGTGTATTCACCTGCAAGATTATGGTTGAAATCCTAATAAAAGGTTTGCTGGCTAAGTGGGTATGCAGTGGCAGTGTTGATATGTATTCTCTAACAACCATAATCACCTTGATAGCACTGATGCTGCTAGGTTTTGAAGCTTTCAATTATGCTGACAACGCTATTCTCAAGCATTTTGCTCCAATTCCTGCAACGCAATGATTCCAATAGCAGAGATAAATATGTTTCTTTTGATTTGTAAATGACAAATAAGCATGTCATTAACAGCTGCACACATTTCCGGAGGGGAAGGTCAATCAAGAAATTGCACCTATAAGGCGGTTGAAATGGGGAACTGCCAGTCTCATTGTTCGAGCCCCTGTTACACCAATAGTACTACCAATTGTTCATCGTGGATTCCAAGAGGTAACCTATTAAAATTTCAGTAGGAATGCTTATTTCTGCTGTCTAAATGTTAATTGTCAAAGTGCAAGAATGCTGTAGCAGCTCTCATCTGTTTCGGTATGAATACCTTGTTTATGCTTGTGGGAGACACAATCTAGTACAATCCATTCTCGGATTGCAGCCTTGCCATCCAGGGTCAAACCAAAATTTGGAATCCTGAAGTTTGTTGGAATCCAACTCATCCTTTCTTTGTGCGTTCTGTGTTCCATGTCTAATGTCTGCTGGTATCTCAACAGGTTATGCCTGAGAACTACCGATCTGGAAGGAGGCCTCGTTTCCCCTTGCGCAATAAGAACATCGACATAATCGTGGGTGAGCCGATTGAGTTCGACATTGCAAAGCTGAGCAGAACGGCCACTTCTATGTCTCACAGCTTGTCCTTCCCTGCATTTGGATGGCCCAAACTAACCCGTTATGAGCTGGACGAAGCTGCTCAAAAATGTCTATACATGACAATTTCAGATCAAATCCGAACTGCAATGCAGGGATTACTTAGCCAGACCAGGTGACCAGTTCGTCAGCCAATGATTCGTTAGCCCGAGTTTCTTCAAACCTTCAGGACATTTGAATTGACCAATTGCGGCCAGAGCATTAGTGCAACAAGGTCGATGGAGTGCCATTCGTTCATATAGTTTATTTCTTACCCCTATTGTTGTTACCTCTATGATTTTTGGGTCTCGGGAAAATAGATGCCAAAGCCTATTTTTCAGCTAGGGACTATCAACTTGTGAAACCCCGGATCAAACTGTAAGAGAGCACCCTCATCTCCATACTTTCCGCCTAACATGGCGAATGGAGAATTTTGTTTAAACAGAAAAACACAAAGTTAGAATTTGTTTCACAATTTGCTTTCATAGTACCAACAGAGTAAAAAGTCCATTGACGAAAAGTTCTTAAACAAAAGCCTTGGTTAAACATCTACTATTCATTATGAGGTTTTTTTTTTGGTAATTTTAACAAAGTTTAAGGTCAATCTGTCAAGAGTGACATATGGCAACCTTTTAAAAAAGTTAATATTTTCGTATGGCCTGAACTTTGACCAAAATAAACATCCTGGCCAATTTTTTCGATCTATAATATCCTGGTCCGAATTATACACCAAAATAAACAATTTGGCCAAACCCGATGTTTGACCGTTAACTTGGACGGTCAAACGCGTTGACTAACGGTCAACCCGCCACGTCACTGCCAAGTCAGAAGATCTGATAAATATTTAATTTTTTTTGTTTTTTGTTTTTGGTTTAACTAAGGTATTAGATGATTTTTTTAATTTATAATAATTTAAAATTGGGGAATGTGTGGAAATTGTGAATTATTTTGAATATTTTATGCTGACTTGGCAGTGACATGGCGCATTGACTAACGATCAACGCATTTGACCGTCCAAGTTAACGGTCAAAAGTCGGATCTGGCCAAATTGTTTATTTTGGTGTATAGTTCGGGCCAGGATGTTATAGATCGAAAAGATTGGTCAGGATGTTTATTATGGTCAAAGTTCAGGCCATACGAAAATATTAACCCTTTAAAAAGACATGACAAATTTTTTTTATTTTTACTTTTCAACTTATGTTCTTCATATTTCTTTTCTCTCCCTATTTCTTATATTTTTGGTTGTTGTTCTTAAATCATGTTGTTGTTCGTATTTGATTTTGTATGCTTACTCATCCTCTCGGCCGAGACATGCTTTCGTATTTGATTTTGCATTTTTAATCATCTCTCTGCTCGAGGTCCTATATGATTGATGACTCGATATATACACATGTTTTTGTCCACCATTCTTGTACCGTTTGAGTCTTATTTCTCGTGTTTTAGGCCAATTTCACGCTAGGTTGTTCTTGTTTGTGATATTTCAGGTCCTAGTACGGGAATGAAGGTTTAGGAACGAGTTCGGGGTCGATTGGACGGAGATCGAACGTTTGGCGAGCGGTTGAGGAAGTCACACGGGCATGCCTAAAACCCACACGGCCGTGTAAGGGAACCCATGTGGCCGTGTGGAAATTCCAGGGAACTCACACGGGCAGCTTGGAAATCCACACGGCCGTGTGGTTGTGGTCGTGTAGGATGGATGAAGTCCACTTTTTGAAACGCCGCGTTTTGCACAACTTACACGGGCAGCTGGGAAAGCAACACGGCCGAGTGGCCTGACCGTGTGGTCGGGAATTCTGGGTTTTTAACCCAATTTCGAGCCAAAGGATGGGAGAGCTGGGTTTTGGATCCCAAACACCCAAGGAACGAACCAAAGAGAGAGAGAGGGCGATTTGAGGGCATTCTAAGAGTGGAACTGGAAGATTTCTTCGCCTAGGAAGCTCGAGGAACAAGCCCGGACTTGAAGACTGATCATCTGAAGATTCTTACTACAGTATCTCTCTTCTCTATGGAGTAACTTCCCTTCACCTAGGTTTGAGGAACCCTAGATATGTTTGTTTGATTGGATGATTGTATGAGTACTCCTACTTGATAATCTTGAGTTCATATTCAATCTATGCATGTTTTCATGATTCAATTCTGCTTTAGTCGAGATTATTGAATCTCCTTTGGTCCTATGAGAGCGAATACCTGATTAGGTCAATAGAGCACCATAGATTGATAGTAGTGGATCGATTGCTTTAGTCGAGGGTTGATTCACTGCTTTGTATCGATTGAGAACCTCATTCGATAGAGGTAATCTAGTTCAGAACGCCTTGATCGGTTGTTCTAGAGAAGGATACATCCCTCTAGGCAATTGACTCAAGGTCTAGTCAAGGATTCTCCGCATTGTGAATGAAAGTGAAACAAGTTAGAAATCATCAATCATTAATTTGACTAGTGGCTAGGGGGAATCATACCTGAGGGAGTTCCCAACCTATAATTAGATTAACTTTAACTATAGTTTGCTAGAGTAGTTTTAGTTTTTTCATCTTAATATGGTTTGCTAGATAATGAACTAAAGCTGAGTAATAGTAACTCTAGAGACCCGTGGATTCGATATTTATTACTTGAGCCACTATACTGCAGTTCCTTTCATTGGTTACACTTGGCCTTTGTTAGGTGTTGTGTTTTAGCGTGTCAAGTTTTTGGCGCCGTTGCCGGGGAATTTCTAGATTATTAGGAAAGGCAGAAGTTTGTTACTTTACCGTTTTTCTTTTCTTTTCCACCCTTGCTTTTCACTTGGGTGTTTTTGTTGGTGCAGATCTGAATCATGGATCCTCATGGCTTCTCCAACCATTGGGGGTATCCACCACCATCCGAGTGGTATTACCCCGAGACTCCCTGGAGCAATCAAGGAGGAGAAGACTATGGATTCGGGTTCCAGTACCAACCCCCTTACCACGGAGAACAATCAGACCCCTGAGCATATCAAGAACAACCTCATTATCAAGAAGAATTTCTCCCACAACCAGAAGGGCCATCGGAGCTGGAGTTACCCATGGCGGCCTTCACGGGCCATTCTGCTGAGCCATGCTACACTCCACAGCCAGATCCAAACTATGAATTAAGGCTTCTCATGGAGCAGTTTGCTCGAGACAATGAGAGATCATGGTCTAGGATGGATCTTCGTACCCAGGCCTATCGTGAAACGGAGGAGATCCTCCTGAGCATTAAAAAGAGCGTCGATGATCTTGAGCGATCATACACACAACCTGCTCCAAATCACCCTTCTACTACCATACTAGAAGAGGAGGAAGAAGAAGGCTACGAAGAAATTGTGGAGCACACAGAAGTTGTCACGAAGAGCACCCGTGATGATCATGATCAGGAATGTCATGTCGTAGCCGACCACATCTTTTCACCTCCCACACTTAGCTTTGAAGAGGCGGGCATGAGTGAGGAGATGCAAGATGATCTCATCAAAGAAATTGCTTGGCGACTTGCACTCCAATCCATGCTGGAAGAAGAAGAGCAAGAAAAGGTGCAGAAAGAAATTGTGGAGGATGACGAAAGTGGAGCAGAAGGAGTTCTTGATCATTTCCCAGGGATGATACCACATGAAGAAGGAAGGGAGGTTGAAGAAGCAATTGGCGTCCAGGCTAAGGACGGAGTTAAGGTGGAAGAGGCCTGCATCGGCCATGAGTTACATGTGATATCTCCCCCAAACTTCGAGGAACTACTTAGCAAGGACCCATTTGCAGTGTCTCTTTGCCAGACCAAGGCCACTTCGACATCGGTCCCTCTTGGTGGACGCGATGGTGGTCAATCGATGTTGTCATATCTGGTTTGGGGCAATGAGACGAGAGAAGAGAAGAAGAGGTCTCGAGGGTGGAGACGTTATCTGCATCAAGTGCACGAGCTTCCATCACCTGTCATACCACATGCTCGTGACTTGAGACTCCACCTCCTCGACGAGAACCTCAACTTCAAGGAAGTTTTGAGGTGGACTGAAACTTAGGAGCCATCTTCCGGCTCACCACGTGAAAGAAGCGCTTGTTGGGAGGCAACCCAACCAGTCGGTTTGCATTTCTTTCTCTATTTCCCCTCGGTTGAGTCAGTTTTGTTCTTTGATTTTAGAGTCAATAACTCAACCTTTGTGAGATTTTGTGTGGTTTTTGTGTTCCGACTAATCTCTCCTCCTTGAATGCACCGCCTGCCTCGTCCACCATCATTCACCTTGATCTGGTAACTTCGTTCTACCCTCCTTATCTTTCCTTCATTGAGGACAATGTCGTGCTTAAGTGTGGGGGGATGTTCGATTATGTATGCGGGTGAATGTTTGGCTGTTTGTGTGCTTGGAGCCTAGTCCACTGTCCAAATTTTTGAATTTGAGGGCTCCAAGTACTGTTCCCTGCAAAATCCTGCTCAGTATGCTTTGAATTGACAGTCTTTATGGTGATATGCAACCTAGGGAGGTAGTTGTAGCACTATGGAGGATGTTGAAGTATAAGATTTTTCTTATCCGTCTCTCTGATGTGCTGGTTGATTTTGTGAACTAGTGGATTTAGGACCGTTGATTCATGTGGTATTGATGACTCCTCTTATGTTGTGTTGTGGGCTCGTGTGTCGAAAAAAGGGTGCTCACGTGTGAAATGAAAAAGCAGTTGGTCCCCCATGTCAAAAATTTGAAATTCTAAGACATGGGGTAAGTTCAACGTGTGTGGCACCGTTCATTGCACAAAATCGGGTTTTGGAAGGATTTTAGTGATCCTTGGTGAGGTAGGCCTACAAGGTGAAGCTAATTTGTCTCTAGTACAAGTAAAATTTCCACCAGTTGAACGGTTGGGCTACTTGAGGATGTGTTTTTAAGGGCACGGATAGAGCTTCTGACCCCCCTTAATTTCATTGACCCTCCACACGAGTTGAGAAAAAGGAGTTAAAAGAAGTACTCTAGCGAGCGCTAGATGTACAGAAATTGCTCTTGCTCGACTAATAAGGGTCGGCCGGGCAAAAGATTGCAGTCGGAACCCCCGCCAAGTGAATGAAAAAAAAAAAGAAAAAAAAAGTAAAATGAAAGTGAGAAAGGGGTTCCAATGGTGAAATGAAGTGAATGGTGTGAGTCCCTTTATCCATGAACTGACTGTCTTACTTCTACTTCTTCTCATGATCCTGGTTTGAGTCTAGTACTCGCATTGAGAGAGATAGGGGACGTCTTAGAAGACCAGTTGATCTCGTAAGTTGCTTTATGATCTAGAAAATCCTCTACCGACGATCGGGATTGTTTGTTGCTATAGAGGTCTGGAGAGTTGCATTGGTTTGAGTTAGGTTTGCTTGGGGACAAGCAAACGGTTAAATGTGGGGGAATTTGATGACTTGATATATACACATGTTTTTGTCCACCATTCTTGTACGTTTGAGTCTTATTTCTCGTGTTTTAGGCCGATTTCATGCTAGGTTGTTCTTGTTTGTGATATTTCAGGTCCTGGTACGTGAATGAAGGTTTAGGAACAAGTTCGAGGTCGATTGGACGAAGATCGGACGTTTGGCGAGAAGCTGAGGAAGTCACACGGGCATGCCTAAAACCCACACGACCGTGTAAGGGAACCCATGAGGCCGTGTGGAAATTCCAGGGAACTCACACGGGCAGCCTGGAAATCCACACGGCCGTGTGGTTGTGGCCGTGTAGGATGGTTGAAGTCAACTTTTCGAAACGCCACGTTTTGCACAACTCACACGGGCAGCTGGGAAAGCCACACGGCCGTGTGGTCAGGAATTTTGGGTTTTTAACCAAGTTTCGAGCCAAAGGATGGGAGAGCTAGGTTTTGGATCGCAAACACCCAAGGAACGAACCAAAGAGAGAGAGGGCGATTTGAGGGCATTCTAAGAGTGGAACTGGAAGATTTCTTCGACTAGGAAGCTCGAGGAACAAGCCCGGACTTGAAGACTGATCATCTGAAGATTCTTACTGCAGTCTCTCTCTTCTCTATGGAGTAACTTCCCTTCGCTTAGGTTTTGAGGAACCCTACATACGTTTGTTTGATTGGATGATTGTATGAGTACTCCTACTTGATAATCTTGAGTTCATATTCAATCTATGCATGTTTTCATGATTCAATTATGCTTTAGTCGAGATTATTGATTATGCTTTGGTCTTATGAGAGCGAATACCTGATTAGGTCAATAGAGCACCATAGATTGATAGTAGTGGATCGATTGCTTTAGTCGAGGGTTGATTCACTGCTTTGTATTGATTGAGAACCTCATTCGATAGAGGGAATCTAGTTCAGAACGCCTTGATCGGTTGTTCTAGAGAAGGATACGTCCCTCTAGGCAATTGACTCAAGAGGGCCTTGTTCCTTTTGTCGAGACTCAAGGTCTAGTCAAGGATTCTCCGCATTGTGAATGAAAGTGAAACAAGTTAGAAATCATCAATCATTAATCTGACTAGTGGTTAGGGGGAATTATACCTGAGTGAGTTCCCAACCTGTAATTAGATTAACTTTAACTGTAGTTTGCTAGAGTAGTTTGAGTTCTTTCATCTTAATTTGGTTTGCTAGATAATGAACTGAAGCTGCGTAATAGTAACTCTAGAGACCTGTGGATTCGATATTTATTACTTGAGCCACTATACTGCAGTCCCTTTCATTGGTTACACTTGGCCTTTGTTAGGTGTTGTGTTTTAGCTTGTCAATGATGTTAACGATAAAAATATATCACCCCAATCAAGAAGAACGAAAGTAGTCTTGGAACCAACGAAACTAAATACTATGTTCTTCGTCTTTTTTCCTTTGATTTTGTAGATTTATTATATTCTTTTCCCCATCTTACTTGACTATCCAAAGAGTTTACCTTTTTTATTGTTAGGCTAAAATAAACGCAAAATCTATTTATAAATTTTCTAATTAATATTAGTCAATCTCCAAATAAAAAAAATACTTCTTTAGCCTCATTGTTCAGAGTTCAAATTGCTACAGAGTTTTCTCATAACATCTTTGTGATTTTTTCTCGCTGCTATTGCAATTGCCTTATGAATTATATTTTGTTAAATATTTCATACAACACAGTTACGATGTTACTTTCAACTCACTGCGAAGCGCAAGCTAGTGGGCCAATATTTATTGATAAAACAAGAGAACCACGCGTGTTCGGATCAGGCATATTTCAATCCCGTATGTTTCAATGATCCATTTTCCATTTTTGAATCCTTATCGATATTCGATAGAACAAGAGAACCACATTAATTAATTGATTTAACTAGAAGTTCTTATTTGGTTTGTTCCCCAATCGGTAACTATTCATTGGCCAAAGAGTCCATTTTGTATTGTTTGCTTCACTTTATTGCAAAATGTGTTCTCTCGATTCTTATTTAGCTGCTTAGATGCTTCTATTCATGAAATGAGAGCTAGACCTGTATTTTTTTGGGTTTGTGTTATTTACGAGTTAGTTTATTCTCTCTTACAATCACATGTAACCTTTTCCATTACTCGCTCTACGCGAAGCGCAGCGAGCGGGCATATCTAGTATTTATTACTAGGGTTTTTATGTTCAGATTGGTTGAAGTTTCTATACACTTGTTGATCTACATCCTCTCTTGGCCAATCCATCTTATTGTAAATTCTTGTTGATCGTGGCCTCTCCGACTTTCTAATCATGTGCACATTAGGATGAAGTGTAGGGTCATTGTGTTTCTTCCAACCCTTAGGTTCACCAAGAGGTGTGAAACTTGTCCCATAACAAGCTAATACTCTTTCAAGGTTGTAGATGTTGTTTACAAACCTGTACGGGTTAGCCCCCATTCGGTTGCAAGCTGCAATGACATGAGAGCAAAAAATTTTATTTCCTTAGTATTTCCCACAAGTGCAAAACCCCGTCCGATTATTGTTGTCGAAGTACACTGTGAGTGTGTTTGAACCAGTCATGTTGACATTATTGGGAGGAGTCTGCACTACATAGATGCTCTAACGTCGATCAACCTTCTTCATGGATGCTCTAATGTCGATCAACCTTTTTCATAAGATCTTCGCATGTCTTGGTGTACTGTGAATGAGCATTTCTGATTTGTACTTATATCTCCAACCTCATCTTATCAAATTTCTCCAATAATCGCCAATAAGTATGTTGCACAAGAGAAGCTACAGGAAGTGAAACATGATATTATGGTTATCACATGCTAAGCTCCAACGGATTTTATTTTGGTCCACCCAGTTATCGCATGAAACATGTCTATTAGTGACCATCTTCTTAAATGGCTCAACTTGACGATCGAACTTCTCCAAGCATTTTTCTTCGGCTAACACAATAAATAGACACACGAGTTAGATATATTCATGAACAAATTAAATGAAAATTAATAATACATAACAAGAAATAACCATAATAATGAAAGCTTACTGACTCAAAATAGTTGATTATACATAATCTTGCTTTTAGGCTTACTTTGCAAGTTGCTTGCATAGTGTCGCATGCACCACCTCCTCTCCCAACCTCTTCCGATGTCACTCATGGCTTCATAGAGTCCCGCATGTCTATCTAAGATGATGCAGACATCATTTCGATCAGTCAAACCTTGAAGGTGTCTTATGAACCATGGCCAACAATCAGTATTGTCATTCTCCACTATGGCAAATACAATTGGAAAAATCTTCTTCCAACCATCAAATGAGCCTGCCATGAGTAGCCCTCCTTTATACTTTCCAGTAAGAAATGTTACATTAACAACCATGACTCTTGGACAATTCTTGAATCCATCTATAAATGCTCCAAATGCCCAAAATACTCCCTCAAAGATCAGATGACCTGGTTGTGATGAAGGAATTCTTACCCAATCAATCACTAATGTTGACATTTTCTCTTTACAACCAGCAAGAATGTTTGTAAATAATTGTAGGATTCTTACCAATTTCCATGCAACTTCTCTAATGCTCTTTGTTTCCCATACCAAGCCTTCTTGTATGTAACTTCCATATATATGAAACTTATCTTTCAACTAGGACTGCACAATTAGAACACTCAGATTTGGTTGGGCACGTATCAAATGCTTCACGGACTCAAATATAACGCAGACATCAAGATGACGATGATTCGTCGGTTGAGCCGTACTGCTGCAAGAATGCATCAACTCCGCCTTTCTCACTGTCCATTCGCTTCCAACATCTCGACATCCATATCGCACCATCCGAGCACAATTTTCATCCTTGAAAGCGTGTGATATTTAATGGCCACCTGTACAACTTGTTTGGAGTGAAATATATGCCCCTTGTAGAATTCTCCTTCGAAACCAGCAACAATAGGTATTGGGATTACGCTATATGAATCAGCATATGATAATTCATCGTCCTCTTCATTACCATACAAGTAATAATCTGGAGGATCATTAGGCTCTTCCTCTTCCTCCTCCGCGTCATCATAGTCATGATCAAATGACACACTCCATGTCTCATCTTCACCTTGACTAATCTCAGCACCCAAACAATAAGGGTTTTGTACAATAAAATTGAAGAGCACATTCAAGCTATCATCGTCCACAATATGAATGCATAATGAAATCTGCCATTCTGAAAGTTTGTAAGTGAAACCTATGATCATATCACTATCTTGTATTGTTTCGTCATTATGTCATATCCTCGGAACTTGATTCTCACAAAATTGATCATATGTCACCCTCCATGGAACTATCAACTGAAAACTTCTACCACCAACTAAAATGACACCCAAATTGTTCTCTCCTTTTTCCGATTTCCACCGAACAATTAGTTCAAATCGTCTAAAATCACTACATAAAGAACAAATTCAATAATTCCTAACTAAACAAAATCATAATAGCATTTTAAGAATCTAATTAAAAAAATGTGTCTCCTACATATTAGCCATCGTGGCAACAACCAGTAGAGATCTTCGCTTCACTTCTTAGCATTTTTTTGTGGTGAGCAATACGAGAATGGAAACCGACCTTTGTGGTGTTAAGAAAGGGAGCAGCGTATCGAGAAAGGGAAAAGGAAAAGCGAATTTGCGGGCTGGCCTTCTTTTCTGTGCTCGTGCGAATTGACTTTTGTGACACGCATTGATATTAGGGCTGGGAAACAGTCCAGTTTGATTTAAACCGGACCAAATTGATCCAATTTTTTCAAACCATATTGGACAACCCTATGACCGAAAATAGGATTGGATTGTTACCCGGTTTTAACTAAACTGGATTGGATGCAATACGGTTATGTCTAGTTTTAACTAAAAATTTGGATTGGTTAGTTTTCTCACAAAAACGATGTCGTTTTGAAACAAAAATGGCACCCATTTTCCTCGCAAAATGAGGTCGTTTGAAAAAATTGAACTTATTAAAAAATATAACAAAATGCACATCATTCACGGGCCATCTCTCCCCACCCGCACAATCCCTAAACTCCCTATCTTCTTCCATCTCCATCCATTCCGTCGTTGCTATTCTCCCACCAAACCACAATATACACGTCTTTCCTCTGCTTTCTTCTCTTCTCCCTTTCCTTTGCTTCTCTCCTCTGTTCCCCCTTCTTCTTGCATGAACAACCACCACCATGTATGTTGTGACAAGAGGAGGTCAAGAAGGAGAAGATAATTGAGATCAGGCTATAAGAGTAAAAGAATTTCAGTAGAGAGAATGTGAAGGCAATCAAATGTGATCTTTTGTCTTGTATTCACTTTTTACTTTATACAGATTTAGAGAGGAGTTTGTTATAGAGTGAGGGAGAGTTTACTGGGATGTTAAGTAGTGGGTACATGGGGATATGACACTAACTAAATACAAAGAGAATACAAAAAGAATTGTTTATTATTTTTCTCTAATATGCCCTCGTAAGATGGAGGTAGTGTCAACGGCTCCAATCTTGGTCCGAAGAAGAAGAAACTGAGGAGCTGGCAATGGCTTCGTGAGAGCGTCAGAAAGCTGTTGAGTAGTTGGAATGTAGCGAACATGGAGATGTCCAAACTAAATCAACTTCATCATCTAGAGGCCCTAGGAGAAATGCGTTATTGATGTCAAACTACTTAATCAGCCAATTCTAAGAGAGAGCAAGAGTGAAAACTGTACGAACAGTAACAGGTTTCACTACAGGACATGACTGAACGTATCTTAAAAATCCACACTAGGGTGTTGAAGAAAGCCTTTGGCAACCAGGCGACACTTGAACAAGTTGATAGAGCCATCAGAGTGGGGCTTGATACGATAGACCCATTTGCTGCCGAGAACATTAAAGTGAGGCTGTCGGGGAACAAGATCCCACGTGTGATTGCGAAGAAGGGTCGAATGTTCCTTGCGAAGAGCCGCGTCCCACTCAGAATATTGCATTGCTTCCTTCACCGAATGGGGCTCAAGAGGGGGGGGGGTCCGAGTGGTGAGATTAGCCTGAAATAGGCGTTTGGGCCTGTAAATACCAGATTGGGCCCTGGTTGTCATTCGGTGGGAGCGGAGCAGAGGCGGCGGCCCAGCTGGGTGCACAACACTAGGCAAGGGCGAGGAGGTCTCAAGCCCTGGAGCAGTGGAGGTGGGCGGCCCATGGGGGGGACAAGCGCGGCCCAGCAGACAGAGAAGAAGCAGGCATGGGCCTAGGCGAGGATGGCGGCCCAGTAGCCGATATGTGTGATGCAAGAGGATCGACGGAGGAGGGGACAGGCCCACGCAATGCAGAAGATGGGAGGCGATTAATCGAATAGGCGACGGTGGAAAAGGCAAAGGACCAAAAATTGGTAGGGAGAACAGCATGATGCAGAAGAGTGATACCCATTTCAAGAAGATGGCGATGTTTGCGCTCGGCGAAGACCATTATGCTTAGGAGTATGAGGCGGTGTAAGGAGGTGGTTGATACCATGATGGACAAGAGTAGAGCATATTTTTTGGAATTCACCACCACCATCAGAGTAAATTCAGCGAATGGTGGTGAAAAAATAATTTTCAACCATCTTGCGAAAATCAAGAAGCACGTTAAGAACATCAGATTTATTTATTAGGGGATAATAGCATGTATAGCGGGAAAAATGGTCAACGATACTTAAATAATAACGAAACCCATCAATGGAGGAGTCCGGAGCTGGTCCCCAACATTCGTGTACAATAAATCAAATGGCTGATGATGGATAGAGAAGAAACTGCAAAGGGAAGTTTGCGACTCTTATTGGAAAGACAAAAATTGCAATGACTACTGAGGAGAGAGGATTATACTGGCAAAGATTGAGAACGAAGAAGATTGGTGAGTGGACAGATGATCACGGCGCACATGCCAAGATGTAGAGGTGGTACGAGTGGTGACAAGAGCATGGCGAACATTATCCACATCACTAGGCACCCCCATGCGAAGAACCTTCACAACAAAACAATCAGCAAAAAATTCCACCTAAATGGGATTAGTATGACAAAGTTTGGCAATAGAGATAAGTTTACGCTTGATGGCAGAAGCACGTAAAACATCTTGTAAATCAAAAGAAGATGCCGAGGGATTCAATGTAGTAGATCCAATATGTGTTAATTTCAAACCCGTGCCATCGCCCACAAGAATCTCATATGGTCCACTGTAATCAGAATAGAGGGATAAATTCCGTAAATCGGAGGTGACATGATGAGAAGACACAAAATCAAGTAGCCACAGGCTAGATGAAGGAGGACGGCTAGCAATGGTGTGATGGGCCTGAGTTTGACAAGCCTGATAAACTTGACAAGCCTGGAAAAATAGCTTAAAACACCGACGAACGGAATGACCTGGACGATCGCAATATTGACAAATAATGGGCTACCGACGAGTATTGGAAAAGTTGTTGTGGGCGGTCTCAATGCATTTAAAATCGGAATTTTGATCGTAAAATTGTAGGATTTTAGGATTTTACATAGGGATTCCGATCCTGATTTTACTATATAATCGGTGGACCTTAAAATCGTTTAAAATCGGGATTAAAATCGTTAAAATCGTATTAAATCGGAATTTTGATTGTATGAGAACAAAATAGGTGGTTTGAGCAAATTTAAAAGAAGCATAACTGTTTCGGCGGAAAGGCAATGACGGTGATCTTCTCAGATATTTTTTCTATCATAAAAAATTTTAAAAATAATAAAATTAGGGCTAGGTTAATTCATTTCCCTTCGCCCCATTTAACTTATTGGTAAAACAATTGTCCTAATATTGGAAGTATGTAAAAATTAGCATAATGATTAACTAATTAATTTATTAATGAATATATTTGTACCAAGCCACTAGCATTACTTATTTTATTGGAGTTCAATTATTTTTAGTTTTAAATCATACTTAGTAGACGATGTCAGAATATTACTTTGAGTTAAATTACCTAGACATAACATGAAAACAATAGCCAAACCCCATGAGCTCTATCCGTTCATCATGAATTATTTTGAGTTACACATTAAATAACAATTAAAATAGTGATTTTGGAACATTAATCTTGAGAATTATCTCCTGTAAAAGGAAAGTTGAGAATTATCATTTTAAATGTTATGTCTCTTTGTGTTATTGATGATGATTTAACTTATTAATATTATTATATGTTATGTTCTTTATGGTACTTAAAATTCTACGATTTTACGATTCCGATTTTAAGTAAAATCCCGATTTTAACAGCTATGGGCGGTCCAATAGAATCTTGATGCAAAATTGGGCTTTGGGCTCGCTGAAAATCATCACGGTGAGAAGAGGCCCGCGGAGAATGGGCTGAAAAGAAACCGAGCTGGTTTTGCAAAGATGACGACCCACACTGGGGGCGAGGGAAAAAAGAGCTGCTGCCTCCATGGCGCTCGCTGTGAGAGTAAAATGCAGTAGGAGCAGAGGTCTTCTGTTGTGCTTTGAGATCCACTTTATATTCAACGAGCGAATTGACCAGATCCTCCAGGCCAAGACCAGGTCCTCGAGCACAGATGGCTTCAACAAAGAAATTGAACTCCTCCACCGTGATCGTGGGAGAAGGAGCGACGACAACGCCATCGATGAAACCAACGAGATCAAGACCCATAAGCAGAGTCTCAAGCCGTGAGTGTCAGGAAGTGAAATTGGTCGCGCGTGAGCTTCAAGGGGAGCTGAGCGATAGGATTGAACGTGACGATTGAAGGGATTTCTGCAGAGGTAGCAGTGTTGAGAACCTCGGAGCCGCCTGACATCTTGACGGAGAACAGAGTGTGACAAACCGAAGAGGAAATAAGAAGGATGAAGGAAAATCGGATCGATACTAGCTAATCGTTGCTAGCTCTGCTCAACATTAGAGTAAAAGAATTTCAGTAGAGAGAATGTGAAGGCAATCAAACGCGATCTTTTGTCTTGTATTCAGTTTGTACTTTATACAGATTTACAGAGAAGTTTGTTACAGAGTGAGGGAGAGTTTACAGGGATGTTGAGGAGTGGGTACGTGGGGATTGGACACTAACTAAATACAAAGAGAATACAAAAAGAATTGTTTATTCTATTTCTCTAATACAGGAGAGCTGGTTTGCGTCGGGGAGAGAGGTGAGTCGCTAGTATGAAAAAGCTCAATAAGCTTAGGGTTTGTAGGGTTAGAAGAGAGAAGAAGAAGAAGAGGGTAGAGGCGGCACAAAATGGGAAAACCCGCAAGGAGTGATTCTCCTCTGCTGCTTTGTATTTATACCAAGGTAAAGGTAAAGTTCAGAACAGTGAAAATGGAAACAGTCTGTTAAAACGCGCCACTTGTCTTCGTGTGATTGGCCTTCGTAGCTACACCCAACGTAACACTGAGATACCTCCACGACGTCGCTTTGGCATTCACTGAAACATCAGATGGAGGGGAAGGCAGAAACGAAACGTTTCTGCGTAGTTCGTTTCTTCTTCAAGCTTCAAGCTCCCGCCTTCTGCAGATAGCCGTTGAGAAAGCCGTTGAGAATCACTCATCTTCTTCCTGGATTGATAGCTAGTGAGAGTGGCGATGGACGATGGAGGTCAGATCGGACGAGATGGACGATGGAGGAGGCGATTGGAGAGTTCTGGTGGCGGAATGGCGATGGCCGGCTATCGGCTGGTCGCTGTCGAGAATCACAGAACGCAATGGAGGGAGGTGATTGGCCGGCGGAGGAGCTTGGATTCTCTTCTTCTTCGTCTTCTTCAAAGTGTGAAGAAAGAAGATAGAAGAGTTTGAGGGTTAGAGAGGGAGAGAACATAGAGGAAAGTCATGGAGGGTTGGGATCTCTGCTGGGAGGTGGGCTAGGCTCAGGCTTGTGTGGATTTGGCTTTGTATTATCCGGTTTTTTCTCGGTTTTAACCTGATCGGGCCGGGACGATTTTTTTTGCGAATACTATAACCGCAAATTGGATTGGGTTGATGGAAATGCGGTTTCGGTTACAACCGCAACGGTTAAACTGGCCAGTTTTGGTTTGACCAGAAAACCGGTACCGGATTCGTTTGAGATTCTCGTCTACCCCGGCGGATCCCCAACTCTTCTTCTGCCGCAGCTCGGGGTTTTCTTTCTTTCTTTCTTTCTGAGAACAGTTTGGCTTTCCGCCGGTGGAGTATTGACGTCCAGTTGGAGCCGCCAGAATCCCAGAACGTAACGACCGAACTAAACTCAGTAAGCCTTCGGTACTTTTCTTGTACGAACTTCTATAAATTTAATTTGAGACAGTTTGACGCTCGTTTGCGTCCATGATTCTGGGCTGGCTTCGATTAATCAAATCTCAACTTCCATTTTTAGCTTCAGTGAAATTTGAGGGTTCAATTGCTCGCATGGAATGACTTCTTTCATTCCCCTCTTTTTTCTGTTTGTTTTTTTTTTTTATGTGGGTTGGTTGGTTTCGAGAAGGCTGTGCAATTGTTTATTCTAATCACTGCTGCTTTAATGATACGATGATTATAGCAAATACTGCTACCTGGGTCTTTTCATGATTGATTCATATGCTGGGATCAATGAAAATGTCTACTGCCACTGTATAGCATAAAGATAATTTAGGTGTTGCTTTGCAAATGTGGTTTGGAACAATTGTGGAAGTGTTGGTTTGATATTTCTGCATGACAGAATTCATCTCTTACGTTAAATAAAGCTTCAAATTACATTTCTTTTGCAGGTTCATGCATCCAAGCATATGAGCAACCTCTTTGTGGATCATAAAATCGGAGTTGGATGCATTGGTTGGCATCTGACTTTCACTACCCTTTCGTGACTAGTAGAAGTCCTCTGAAACTAGAAAGGGTTTATGGCTTGCAGAAACTAGACAAAAAGAATGATCTAAAGTGTGGCATCCATAATGTTTAAGTTAGGCTACTCTGGTCTTGTATCTATGTATTTACGGACCCATAAGCACGCTGTTAGCGTCTGTGTTCCGTATCTGCAATCATTTTCCAGCCAAACTGAGGTTCTCAATTCATCGAAACCGAGAAACCATATAGCCCAGCAATCTTCATCAGATCAGAGTGAACTAAGTAAGGGGAATGGAGAGGCATTTCATATTTCGCACCCATGGCCTGAGTGGGTGGATCTGATGGAGTTGTTGTTTAGGCGAGGCTACTTTGAGGCTGATGGCAATCCGTTTCAAAGAGAGGAGCTGGGTGGCAAGGAGACCAACAGCATCAGAACAGCATGCCTTAACTTTGCTCGTGATCAGTTTGGACTTATAAGGTATTGTCAATTGGTTATTCATCTAATTTCTGCTTGGTTTTAGGTATCGTTACTGGTACACGTTTTCCTCAATATCTTGTTTTTGTTCTTACTTGTGATGTATATGAGTGTTTGACTTTGAAGGAACCCTGCCACTAGTTTGATCTTGGACTAGCTAGAGAAGAATAACATCTTTATTACGTTGTAATGATGGAAACTTCCCCTCAGAATAAGTAGATAAGGTTGCTGACAAATGTGTGTTTCAGTGGATTAGTATTCATGGTGCTTAAGCAGGCAGCAGTTATTGGAACTGCATTTCACTTCCGAGATTGTTGGGCTCTTATTTGATAACTTAGATAATGCAATCGAACTCTGGGTATACTTTTACATAGAACAACTGTACACATCTTGTTCTGGAGCTTCAATTGATAAAACGAAGACGACGTAAACACCCGAGAAAGGATCAAAGGGACTGTAAACTATAAACTGATGGAATACCTAGTAGTTTTGGTGCATGACATGTTAGGGGAAGTTTCATTTTCTACCATTCAATCTGTAGGCTATCCTCTATTAACTGTGATTTCCTGCCAGAGTTTGAAAAACACCAGTGGCTGCTTGCTCCTCGTAGCATAATGCAAGACATGGTTATGATCATATCTGCTAAAGAGGTGGCGTTGATCTGGCCTACTTGGCTGGAGTTTGAGTTGTGAGAAGCCACTTCTCATCCAAACATACTTAAGGCAGTAATATCCGTTTGTCGTCCTTTGTATCACATTTCGACTTAGCTTGGAAGGAAACTGTTTTGGATTTTGTGAGATCCTTCGATAAGGATGTCTTTTTGTTTCTATTTCCATGCCATGCTTGACACCAGCTACATCTTTTTTCAGGTTCTTCTCAAGGAAAGATATCCAGATCATCACAGGGTTTGGCTGCCCAAGCTTGGATAGGAAAGTTATCAACTCAGCGAAACGTCTACGTGCACATGTTGGTGTCAACGAAGGAAATGTGAGTTCCATTCCTTGTCTCTTATCATAATATTTGACAGAAAATTTTCTATCTTGTTTCCACCTGTATTTCATGACCTTGCATTGTTTCATTCATTCAACCTAAACCAGCATTGTTCATAGGTCTGTAGTTCCTGTAACTTGAGGGGAGATTGTGAGAGGGCCTATGTAAAGGCCCGAGAAGATGAAGGTGGGCGGACTGTGGATGTTATGCGAATTCTTTTGACACATGGGCTTGATTTCGTTTCTGGTACAGTGGATAATAAGCCATGTCAAAACAAAATGGTCAATGATTCTGCTAGGAATTTACTGAAAGAAATGGCGGAGTATGGCGGCCAGCAGCTTGACTCTAATGGGTCAAATAACACAACTCTTGAAGTAGGAGCGAGTGAGAGGCATCGTTTGAATTCAGAAGGGAAAAACGGCTTCACAAAGGTTCCCATGAAGCAAGGCGACTGGCATTGTCCCAAGTATACTTGAAAAATTATCCTTTGCCAGTGTGAAATAGCAAACCCATTGTTCCTAACATATAATTTTCTCACAGACCTTGTGCTCTTTATAACTTTTATTTCGTAGGTGCGATTTCATCAATTTTGCTAGGAACATCAAGTGCTTGAGATGCAATGGGTTTTCTGAAGAAAGGCTGAAGCATTTGAGACAAGATCATGATCATCTTCCATTGAAGAAAGGCGATTGGATTTGTCAAAAGTAAGCCAGTGGGGGTTTAATCTGTTTTGTTTTCCTCCTCTTCTTCATATTCCTAATAATTTATACAGGTGCAATTTCTTGAACTTTGCCAAGAATACAAGATGTTTGCAATGCGACGAAAGGCCTCCAAAGAGGCATCTGAATCCTGGGGAATGGGAATGCCAGTCGTGAGTCCTCCTTCCAACCACTACAACTCCATTGTACTTCCTCCCATGATCTTGTCATAAAGCTCACTATTTGTGCTGGCGTTTTGTAGGTGTAATTACATCAACTTTAGGAGGAACATGATATGCTTGAAGTGTGATCATAGGCGGCCAATAGTGTCAAATCCTTCTTCCAGCACGCCTACTCAGCTTGACCACATCAACGCTGCCAAAGATGAAGAGGACACGCGGTCAAGAACCGCTAACAATGATGGATTGAGTGACCTCGAACCCGCGATGCAAGACCACTATAATCGGAAGTTATGTGGAAACAGTCGGAGATTTGTGGAAGAGGGAGCAGTTGGGGACTATGGTTCCAAGTTCATAAATTTCCCAATTGCAGGAGGTAAGAGCACATTGTCGCGGGACCCATCAGCAAGAGAAGAGTGGAAGCTGCAAATGTTGGAAAGGGGCAAAGTTGGTACCAGAAGAACCAAAGGCAACAACGAATCGCATCAAAACGATGATACAGCACAAGCCCCAGGATGGCTGAACTCCCTTGACCCTACTGATGAGGATGATTATGACGATGATATTGCCACATGGTTTGGGGATGCAAAGAAAGATAAAATATAAACACTTTGCAGTAATTTACTACTCATCCAGGTAAGGTTAGGTGTGTGCAGTGGCACGTCTTAGTACTGTATTATTCGTCGGTGAACTTCGGGTATTGCTGGGGACATCTCTTAAGTGTGACATGTGGTTGTTCAAGGTTAGGTTCTCAATTGCGGAGGGGCTTTCTATTGAGTTGTATAGTCATTTTGACAGTAAAATGCGAGAGCCATTTACCGTTCAGTTGCTCTGTTGATTGCAGCATTGTGGCTAAAGGCACTTTTGGAAGTTCTTCCTTTCTGTCCATCCAATCCTCAGTTCCACTCTCTGCTCCCTCTGAACAAGGAAGTATGGGCATTTCTGACTCAAACTTTTCTATCAGGAGCAGAAACGCAGTACAAATACACCTAGCCCCCCTTTTCCTCGGTTGTGCATTATTGTTGACCCAATATAGGTTACTTTTTTGTTATTAGGTACTGAAGGGGCTTGAACCTGGGACCTCCAGGTTCATGGCTAGTGGTATTATCACTAGACCAATCCTTTGTTCGTACGTTGGAGTATTACTTTTGCATCATTAAAAAATTGATGCTTTAACTAATATATGATAAATCCATTAATTGTTAGTAATATCGACCCATCATTTGATGCATATAAATTTATCGAATTAAAAAAATGAGATTTTATAGATTGATCTATTAAGAATGAGGACGAAAGTCAAAATATGTAGCCAGCCACCCAAACAAAGAGGTAAAACCTTGCATATATTTACCCTAACAGTGAAGGAAAGTTCCTTCACCGAGAGATACATTGCGTAGTAACATGCATCATTAAATGCAATAGCTGAAAGCAGTTGGGGGAACGGATTGGAGATGACTGAAGTTGGTTGTAGATTTAAATTTCCACATTTAAGCCCATATATATATGTAATAAAGAACATAAAAAAGAACGTGGATTCCTGCTCTCTCCATCTTTGGCTAAGATGAAACATACAAAAAGCCTTTCACGTGGACTGTCGTTCCAGAAACCACAGATCTTTTCCACTGAAGGATGAGTATTAGTTATTCCTAATTGACTATTTATCTTTTCCCCCTTTCTTGTTGTTACAAAATTCGAGGATATAGTGACATTATTATATAAATCCTTTGAGGTTTTTTTTTATAAAAAGACTGACACCATCTGCGTCTAAATCGTATTAATAACGGCTCGAGGATATGGTAATATCCATGGAGTCGTAATTGAGCCAATAACAAAAGTTGGGGTCGCTCACATCCAAGAAATGTGTGCCAAAATTAACAGAATGTCCCCTATTAGCTAGGAAATCAGCAAAATAGTTACTTTCTCTAAAAATGTGATTAATACGGACATCCCAATCTCTTTTCAAAAGAGTCCCAATTTGCGTCGCAAGCAGCCCATGAACATGGTCACTGTTCTTCCATGCCTTGATGATGTTAATGGCAGTTGAAGAGTCCAAGTTCAGCTCAACTTTCCTGTACCCTTCGCGCCAAGCAAGGTGCAACCCCTCAGTGGCACCCTTAAGCTCGGCTCTTGTAATTGAGCAGACTCCAAGATTGCAAGTGAATGCTCCCTCGCACCTTCCCATGTGGTTACGCAGAAGTTCGCCTGCAGCAGCAACTTCAGTTTGAGAGATAACAGATCCATCTGTTTGGATTTGGATCCATCCCTGTCTTGGAACTTTCCAACCAATATGTTGCACTTCTTTTATGATCTTGTAGGCAAAATGCTTCGAGTAGCATTGTCCTGAGCTTGCCTGTTGATTTCAACCCATGCAAGGAATCTGTGAATGACTCCCTCCTCCGAGAATCTCTTCCCTTCTATTGCTTCCTCGTTCCTCTGCTTAATCTAGATAATCCTTTGAGGTTTTCACTGATTCCTTGTATGATTTTTATCGTGTTCAAAAAGGTGTAATTCTGCGTACCCCTACACAATGTCTAGGTACTAGACATGACAAAATATATCGCCGCCTAGGTGTACAATTAGGCGTTCATAACACCTAAACGACGTCCAGGTGAAACTAGACGTGATTTATTGGTGTGAGGCATGATTAATCCAAGTGAGGCTTGCTTAATTGTATTAGTTGACCAAGGAGGTAAAGTTTTATAGCTAATCTTCACAAACACGACATCTCTACCTGCCCTATGTTCAACACATCCTTCACTCATTCCTCTATTTGGAATTGTAATACTAGGTCATGACTTATTTTTATTATTGTTGAGGGTTAGCTAAATTATTAATCATTTAAAATTGAATTAAATAAAAAATATGCTATAAAATTGTTATTTTTACTAAAAACCACTCCATTTACTAAAACGCCAAGGCGTCACGCCGTCACCTAGACACCACCTAGGAGTGCTAGGCGTTAGGCTGTGCCCAACGCCTTCTCGAACCTTTGTTTTTATAGTATTACAATATATATAATTTAGGTTTGGGTGTATAATCAAATATGGCCCCTTGGGTGTATCTATTTTGTTTTGACTTAAATTTCAATTTTTTAACAAATGAAACGAGTTCGTTGTGATCTATAAAATGATATTTATTTTCAATATATTTTTAGAGTTTTTTTTCCATATCACCCATTACCACATTGGAACCAATTTGTATCACCTTCGTTTTGAACTCAAAATTAAAAAACTTTTCACAGAAGTAAAAGATTCATCGTGATCTTAAAAACTACGGGTTTGTAAGTTTCAGAACCAAATATACCATCTTGGTATAGGGTGATAACTGAGAGGAATTTTACAATACTATATAGTATTGGTGCTATAGGTTTTTACCATTATGGTACAACTTGAAATTGTACATTCAATGTTATGGTACAGTTTTAGATTATACCTACACTGTTTTGTACATATTCTTTATGGTACAACTTGAACTTGTACTTTTATATGATGGTACAACTTCAACTTGTAAAGTTGTACCATAACATAAGGGTACAAATTCCTTTATGGTACAACTTGAACTTATACATTTAATGTTATGGTACAACTTCAAGGTGTACATTAAAGCACCAATACTTTATAGCATAGTAAAAGGGCTCTGGTGGTAGATAGTGATTAAAAATGGTAAATGAAGATTAGTATATCCCTACTATCATGTATACAACCATATATACTACATTATGATATTATCCACACCAGAATGATATAACCTTACCTACCACCAAACATTGCCACCATGGTATAGACTAGTAGTATATGAGTCAATTTTTTGGTTCCAAAATATATCAACATGTATGTCCTTTTGAAGATCATGATTAATATGATTTTATGTGCAAAAATATTGAATTACGACTTTAAAACGAAAGATATATAACTCGTTAAAATTAATTGGGAAGAATATATTTGTCTGACATGAATTATTCATGTGGTTATTAATGGTTATAGTCATCGACCGGATCTACTCCCTAACTATAATAGCATATAACTTAAAAATATGAATTCAATGTTATCCCTGTTATTACTTATTAATTAAAGAATAGTATGTACTGGGAAGGGGGTAATATATATGGGTAATAAACATCAAACGTTAAAATACAATTTCGAAATGCTACCCTAGATTGTGAGAATTCTACATCACCTTCCATGGTGCCAATTTTCATGTGAAGTGAACTAAATCAACCAACCAAACGATGGAAAGTTACGAGAGTTGTATATTTCAACGAAATTGAGACCACTTTCTTAAAGATTAAAATTGCTTCCGACAAAAAAAAAATGCTTGTTTGGACCACACAGTAAAAGAGAAGTGACATCTTTAATCAATTTACCAACCCGACCCAACTAAACTAGAGTAGTAACTGGTCACACTCACTTGTCACCAATATAGACTGTGGTGTAAGGAAAAAAGAAGAGAATTTTGTGTAGTGTGTGTGAGATGGGGAAAGTAAAGTTGGAAGGTACAGTGGATTTGTTGCATATATGGTGTTACGGTGAAAATTGAAGGTAGCCTTGGAAAGTTCTGAAGTGGTGAATTTGGACAGTTTGGAACAACAATTGATATATTGTATGTATTGGAAAAGTTTGTGATAGAATATTTTACGCTGAAATCGTGATTTAATGGCAATTCAACTATTTCATACCACTAAATACCACATATCAATTTCGCTCGAGGTAGAAAGATTTTCTGGTCCAACCATTAGTACGATACGATTTTTTAATACTTGATTTGGAGGTTTATGGAGGTGACCCATTTTGACAGTTGGGTGAGGGCAGTTTGGCCATCTTCCACGGAAATTTTGTTGTCAAAGTCGTTGGAGGGCATTAAACTCTCATTCATTAATTCCATACCACCTTTTCTACCCCCACACCCCCTTTTATTTCACATTTTCTCTGCTTTCTTATGTTCCTTATCTTGGGGGTTTTCCATAACTATTGTAATTTTAAAAAAAAATACCCGAAATACCGTGACTGGAAAAATAATTCTCAATCTATTGTTGCTAAAACAAAATTGGGGCGTGCACACCCCAATTGGGCTTTATAGTACGCGGTAAACCGAATTAAGGCGCACGCGCCTGAATAAGGAGCCAAAGGCTAATTGAGGCGGGAATATGACTAATTGGGGCGCGCGTACTCGCCACATACATAGCTCGTCTATCCCACAACTCGATCGTCTCTCGATACGTGGTGCACAAGTCGGCGCCTAATGGTACAACTCGCTGGTCCTGACGAAGCAACCACAATATCTCCTCTGAGCTCTCTGGACTATGGGGTATGTTTTGATCCATGCCAAACTGACGTAACGTACGATCTGGATGATGCCAGACCACTGCTCGAAAACAAATCAGTGGAACCACGGCTCGAAAGGTCGCCGACTCCTGTACACAGGCTGCAATATCTGGATCTCTCTCCAGATAAGGACGCCACTACATCCAAAGTCCAAACATGATCAATGCAAAATATTCTAATTAGTATTATAATTTAATGGTGATTATTATTATAATTTATTTTTTTGTTCTAATTACTCACCACAAATGGCTGTCTACTCTCATCCATGAACACTCTAAACCACTGCATGTAGTCTGTGTGAGCCCGATGTAGGTGGGGCAACCACCTCGCAGCACGTGGATGTGAATCCTCCGTGACAGGCTGCCAGTAGCGTGTATCTAAAGGGGCGAGGGCTGGAAATCGCTCCCACACCCATGCAGCTATCAAGTCGGTCTAGCCTCCAAGATCACCTCCCATAGTCGGTGCATATGTCATCCTCAAAGTGATCCTACCAAGCTCTCGATATAAGTATGCTAATACAGCTGCGCCCCATGCATAGCCTCCTGCACGTGCCCAATCCTCGAGAAGTAGACCACACATAAGATGCATCTTAGCTTCAGATCGATCAGGAAACATCACTCCTCCTAAAAGCAGCATGCAATATGATCCCGCATACTAACTAGTAGTATGATCTGAAGCTTCCTCTGGCAAGGTAGTGAATGCATCTCTAAGGAAAGAGTACTTAACACGTCCATTCGCAAGATCTGTCGCTGCTCTACAGGAGGAAGTTTCCAAAGTAGACTCATGCATATATCATCCCATGATGAGTTTGGAATATCTAGGATCACAGCCTGACCGTCAACTGATAGTCCTGTAAGCACGACAACATCCTCCAAAGTAATGGTACACTCGCCACAAGGGAGGTGAAAAGTGGAGCTCTCTGGTCGCCAATGCTCCACTACTGCCGTGATCAAGTCAGAATCACCATGCAACGAGGCAAGCTCCATAAAAGTATACAATCCAGCAGCCCGAATGTATGGTTCATAAACTCCGTAATACTTGCCTAATATAGATGTACCTCGAGTCTTATATGGACGAACCAAAACCTATATTCATCATCATGTAACCATTTAACCAAAATAAGTATATCACACTATAACTCACTATAACTTTACTGTAAATCTAAAATATTCAAACCACTAATAAAATATTATGCTAATCCATGCTAACTCATACGAAATTTAATAACTTATAATTCAAAAGCACCTATATAGATAAAAACTATACACTTAAACAATTCATAGCCACTAATGAGTACTTTTCCCTAATCCATACTAATTCAAACTAAATTAAATAACTTATAATTCATAAATTAAAGTACATACCTCATTTGCCCAAACCAAATCGGCTCGATGTTCACCATCTGCCCATAATAATTCGTTCTCTAATGGAGCCGGATTTAACGTTCTTGGTGGCGGCATCAAAGCATATTGATCATAAACAATAGGAGCTGCAATTAACGCACAAAACAGAATTAAAAATATATTTCAAAACCATGCCGGAGACTCGCGCCGGTCATCGGGAACTGGCCGCCGGTAACCGGAACCTCGCCGCCGACAATAAAAAAGAAGGAGATTGGCGGCTGGACTCACGGCGAGCTACTGATCGCCGACCGCCACCTCTGCCTCTGCCTCTCCTTCGGCCACCACGGTCGGGATTCTCGACATGGTGCCCTCCTCCATCGTCAAGCTCTTCGCCTTCCATGGCCGACGGAATGAAAAAGGAGAGTTGGAGAAGTCGATTTCCGGCGAGGTTTGGGTGGTTGATGAATTTCCGGCGGGGTTTGGGTGGTTGAAGGCGAGGAATCGATTTCCGGCGACTTTAGAGGGGAATTCAGGCGATTTGTTGGGAGATATGGAGGAAGAAGACGATACAGGGAGTTTATAAGGCATCTGGGCGACGAAAAGCCAAATTGGGGCGGCAATAAAACCAATTGGGGCGCGCACGCCTCAATTGGCTTTATTGCCCCCCCAATTGGGCTTTTGGTAGCTGTAGTATTAAATTCGGGAGCCCGCGCCTTAATTCAGTTTTTTGAGTCTAATTGAGGCGTGCGCGCCCCAATTCGTCTTTATAGACAGTAGATTGGGAATTACTTTTCCAGTCACTGTATTTCGGGTATTTTTTTTTAAATTACAATATTTATGTAAAAAAACCCCTTATCTTCTATGCTTCTTTCAGATTGTGGGGAAAAGTGTTGTTTAATTTCTTTGAATTAGCAGTTACACGAGAGCTATGTTTAATCCCTGTTATAACTCATTCACATACCTTTTGAGGCTATACCTAAATTATGAAAATACCTTTGGCATTTACTAAGGATAGGTTTGGATAGAGGATTTCAATTTGGGATTTGGAATTTCAATATTAAATAATTTAGATGGATTCTAATTAGATAATAATTTGGAATTTCTACCAAATACATGAGTGAATTTCTACCATTTTATTATTGTGAATTTGAAATATATGTTAATAACTAGTGATTCGAAACTTCTTATAGCAATATAGTGGAAATATTTATAAAATTTTAAATTTTCAAGCACTATAACATATATTAAAATATAAAGGTACTAAAATATAATTTGTTACCAAAATTTATGGACATGTTATTAAAAATACTAAAGTTAAGGTACTAGCTTGTAAGAAAAATAAAATCGGGATAATTTCACGCAAAATTTGGATACTAAAATATAATTTTCCAACAATTGTAATGTGTGACAATAAATTTAAAATTGAAAAAATACATAAAAAATTAAATAAAAAAAAATAAAAATGAATATTCAAACTATCAAACAACAATTTCCTTTATAATGACAACTCCATTATTTATCAAGGTATTAGATGCCAAAATAGTCCAATACTCTTTGCCGTTACCATTAGAGTTGCTCCGTACGTAATTTGTTTGATGCGGACTAAAGTACTTTTTCCCTCAGGAATGTCAAAAGAGACGAGTTGTTCAATAGATCTCCAAGCCTCCTTACCAAGTAAAAAAAAAAAAAATGAACAAGTTGTAAGTCCAAAAGTTAAAATAAGCTAACTCTAGAGTAGACATTACCAGGACCTTTCATGGACAGTCATGTTTGGAGTTTGTGGATGCCGGCCGGAGATTCCAGGGTGGCCCTTAATTAATACCATCACAAAGAATTGGCCCTTAATGAATCCTTCTTTTCCCTAGTTGGAGCTAGTGGATGGCGACTTCAAAGTCTCCTTTGATAATCATCATGGAAACCTAGCGGTTGATTGCTAAAATAAGAGCATCGTGGGCTACTAGAAGCTCAACTAAGTAATGATCCGAAATACATGGATGTTGCAACCCTAAAGGCAGACAAACATGACCGCCTGGAGATCGAGCGACCGGACCAGTGGAATTACGTACGTCTTGAAAAATAACACTATCAAAGTTTATCTTGATGAAAATGTCTGGGTGAACATTGAACAGAAGAGATCGATAGAAATATGGGTGAACCCACTACCTTGGAAAAAAGATTGAGAAGCTAGAAAGGGAATGTGTGGCTGAATAAGCTAAAAAACCATGTTATTGTGAGATTCTCAAAACCTCCACAAAACACAAATGCATTGGATGATTTGAAGTTGGAGGGGATCAGATCCAGAAAGTGACGCCATCAAAAACAAAAGTTGGAAGTTGAGGTCGTATGAATAAAAATTTCCCATCCCACCACTGTCCATAGAGAGACAACTAAGGGACATTTGAAAAAAAAAAAGATGTTCTATTGTTTCTCGATGCTCTCGATAGACATGGCATCGAACATTATCGGCGATTCAAGATTTCACGTTCTTCTCCATAATGGCACATCCATCACTTGGACCCATTGCTTAAGACGACTAGCTAGATAGGGGTAAGCCCAACACTAAATGATATTTAGAATTAACAGTGTATACTCCACTCATTGACAAGTGCCATATTCGTTCATCTTTTTGGGAAGTGAGCATATAAATTCCACATATTGAGCTTTGACTCGTTCTAACTACAACATTCCGATCAACGGCCAAGTATAACCGCCGACTGGGTATAGTATAGGGCAAGGAAGCAATAAGAATTTATCGTACCATGAGGATCTAGGTTTACCCTACTTCAGGTTTAGGGTTTATTATCTAGCCAACCTAGGATGGTGATTAGAAGAATTAAACTAACTAACCTAGCTACCCACTAACCTAGCTATTTACAAGGTTGGGAGCTCTCTTAGGTTGAAGCTTCCTAGGTCCGTTCTTTCGATCGATGTTGGGTATCCTCCTAGCTCGATCGACTCAAATACATTACCGTTTGGAGATGGACTCCCTCGGGAATGACCCAGAACGGCGAATTGATGGATGGGTAGTGCTCTATTCAACCTAGGGTTTCGTATAAAGCTAGGATACTGATCGAATCAACTCCCTCAGGCACTACCAGGACAATATACAATAGGAGTGACCCGAAGACGCCAAAAGGGGGCTCTAAGGGGATTATTTCCATCCTAGGTTAAAAGCTCAATACATGAAAATGGAAACCCAACTCATGCCATTCATGAAAACATCAATCAATTAAGTGAAATCATCAATCAATCATGGAGTTTGTAACATACATCAACATTTAACCCAAATCTAGACCTAGGATTCTTAAACCCAAGAGAAGAGGGTGAGGATCTAGAGAGAGGGAGGAGAGATTACAAAGAAACCTCTAGATCTTCTTCTTCTTATTCTTCTTCTAGACTTGATTCCTAGCTTCCAAGCTTGAATAATGCCTTCAATTAAGCTCCAAGATCACTCTCCCTCTCTCTCTCTCTCTCTCTCTCACTAGAACTCCCATTTGGTGTTTTGGGTTGAAACCCTAGAGAAAGAAAGTGTTCCTTCTCCAAAAACTAGCTCTTCTTTCTCTCTCCCCGCTGTTGTCTTCATATTTGCCCGAAAGTGACCAGTTCACGGCCTTGAACACCTAAACCCGTCCGTGAAGTCAGTGTCGTCTCCAAAACGCACCGCTTCACTCTCCTGGGTTCACGATTTGTGCTCCAAGTTCACGGTCTTAGAGACCGTGAACTCCCTTAGTGTCAGTAACTTCTGGCACCTCGCTGAGCCTTAATGTCAAAGAAGAACTGGAATCTAGACCGGTTCCACTCTCTCAATCCTTGATTTATGAAAAAAACTACTTGGGGTTGAAGGGAAATCAGTCAGGACCCATTTGTCAAAGAAAGCCAGGGTGTCCATTCCGTCTCCAATTTGACATCTCATTCGTTGTTAATGGAGATCTCTACCATGTAATGAGGTTCTCCATCCCCTTGATGGGTAAGAGCCCAATGATGACTCTAGTAATGATCATTGCCAATAATGAATCGGGTCAAAGTAGAATGCACCAACATTGTCTAGCTAAGAGTGCCTAATAAAAGGCTCCAAAATATCTGAATCCCAGTCCCCCGTGAAATTTACTCTAATCCAATGTCTTCCAGGAAACCTAATGAATAGGATTCTCAGAGGAAGTCTGAGAACTCCACCAAAATTTAACTCATGGCTCCGAACCACGTGATACCAAGGTTGCAACATGGCTCTACGAATGTGTTATTGCAAGGGTGCACCATAATTCATGTTGCGACATTGTTTGAGCCACAACGCCATTGTTAAGGCCGCGACATGGCGAGGGTTGAAATGTTGCTCCTGTACCAACAAGGTTGCTAACTTTGCAACTCAACAAGGCACTCGAGCAAGGCCTTTCTTGAGATTACGGAGACCTTGTTTTATCAATAAATGCCATCCAAACTTGTTTTTTATAAAAATTTAATAAAATTTAAATAAATTATCAACCATGACATAAAAATCATTATAAAATTAATTAAAAATAGTACCCATCTAATATATTGCGAACAAATAGTGAAAATGAGCGAAGTAGAAAGATGAAAATAAAAATAGATTGCTCAATAGAATGAATTAAACAAAATCAAAACAAAAGAATCCACATAGAAAATAAAATTAACAAATATCTGGCATGACACATGTGATGGGGTTTTCACTGTCAAATCAGCATATCACCTGGCAGGATTGGTTGGTAAGCAATATTATAAATGCAGTTCCACGGTGAGCTTGATGGATCACCATAGCTGGATCCGTCTGTGGGATTCCTCAATTTCCCCCAATTTGAAGGTCTTTTTATGGAAAATCTTGCACCGATTCCTCCCGACAACAGAAGCCCTTAGAGAGAAAGATGTCCCGGTGCACCCTAGGTGTCCGGTTTATTGGGCTGAATCCAAAAGTATGGAACATCTCTTTCTGAAGTGTCCCGTGGCAAGAGTTTTGTGGGATCTTGCTGGTCTGGAGCATCTTTGCCAAGACCTCCCGCATCATACCTTGCCATTTTTTCTCAAAAAACTGTTGGCTGTCATTCAGCATCTGCCTCAAGTTATGGCATTGGTGGCTGTGCTATGGCAGATTTGGAAATCTCATAACCTGAATGTCTTCGAAGGCATGCGATTCGAGATCCTAGCTTTGATGTGGCAATACCATTAGCAGTTGCAGGAGTGGAATAATCTGTCAACAAACATGGTGGTGTGCGCCCCTATGACTAGGGATGATGAAACTCTGCTTGTCACCCCTGGTTCGGTTGTTTGCAGGTGGGATGGGTCAACACAACGTGGGTCGGCTGGGGGAATGATATTCCTCGACCAAGCTGGAGAAGTCATCTTCGCTATGGGCGGATGGCCCTATGATTGTGGAGCTTCTGGTACTCCGGGAAGCTGTTCTATGGTGCCTCTAGAGGGGTTTTTCAGTGGTAAGATTCTAAGGTGATGCTAAGGTGGTTATTGATAAACTCAACCGCGCTCAAGCCGGGATTGCCGTGCGGGTGCCATTTTCCATGAAATTTTGGGCTATTTAGCTGCGCATATGGGGTTTAGTGTTCGATTCGTAGGTCGGCGTCATAATAGGGTAGTCCAATTGGTGGCTCATACGACCCTTTCATTGTACTCGATACCGTGTCGTTCCTTTGATTTTGTGTCCTGGTTAAGGCACATAATGATCTTTTTTTTCCGATCAATAGACGATTATCTTTTGTAAAAAAAAAAAACTTGGCTCACTTGAATCGACAATGAGAATTTAATTGAGTGAAAAAAGAAAAATATAGAAGAATCAAAAAGTAGATAAATTGAAATAAGCAATTAACTTTATCCATCTTAATTAGTTATGAGAACTTAATTAACTCGATTGAAAAATATATAACCGCTCCGACCTTACATTAAGTGAATCTAAAACAAGCGCGCACTAATACTAATCAAAGAGAAGTTCATGTTAAAGAATATCGGATGAAAATGGATTCAATACACTCTTAACACCCAAATACGGATCAGGCTTACCAATTCTCCTGCACTCAAAGGAGGGCCCCAGAACGCGTGAAAGGTGGGGGAAGAGGGATTTGAATGATCGAAAAGACATTATGATGTCTAACAACCTAGCCGACTTGGTCCTTCACTTTGTGATCGAAGCTCTTGCGGAGATATTGCCAGAAAGACGGGTGGGGGGAAGGAGAGGAACGAAGTAGCTCGAACGAAGTGAGAGGGGGGAAGCAGCTCGCTTCAGATTAAGAACGAAAAGCTTAAGATTAAGAACCAAAAGCAACAGATTAAGAACCAGATGGTCGGTAAAGAGAACGAAAAGCTGAAGATTAAGAACGAAAAGCTCGGGATTCAGAACCAAAAGCTCGGGATTAAGAACGAAAAGGAGAACGAGATCAATTTTTTTCTGCTTTCGTGATAGACGAAGGGGAAAATCTCTTCCCAACTAATATGCGAAACTTTGTGCCTAGATCGTCCTGAAGACGGATGCGACGGGAAGAAATGGCATTTAGAAGTGTTGCTAACTTAACATTTAGGTTTCGGCATAACAAAGCTTGCACTGTCTTTTCGCACTTAGGCGCACAGCGTGCCATTGGTAATGATTCTACTACTCTCCTTTCAGTCGAGCAACTTCGTTCCTTCGGGCTCACTACTTCGTTCCTTTCCTTTGGCTTTTTAAGAAATAAGGCTTGGTAGCAGCAAGCAAGTTCCTTGCCTTCGGGAAGTAAAAGACTGTCTTTTCCTTCTTTCCCATCGGGATGTAAATCCAATTCCTTCTATCCTTGCTCTTACAGAATCCGCTGCACTATTGGGCTCACTTGAATCTGGGTAAGAAGACTATAGAATATTAGAAACATTTATTGTATTAACATCAATAATGAGACAAACAATCTCACCACTCTGATTATCTCTGGAAAACGCACAACATAGAACGAGCACTCTTGTATGGTTTCGAAAGAATCTAATAAGAAAGCAAATTTTCCCCTCATGTGATCCATTCATTATTTTAGCGTTTGTGCTTAATTTTTTTGCTTTTTTGATGAATCGGTAGACTATATTCCATTAAAAGACCAAGTACTGGTTTTGGCAACACACTCTGCCAAATGAGTCAAAATACTGTAGGACAACAACAAAACCAAATGCTATCACTATAAGTAAACCACGAGCAGAGAGCTAGAACAGATTAACTATTGACTATGACCCCAGAATTGAGAAGCGACAGCAGAATCAACAATAACTTCAACATCTTTCCGCACTTGATCAAGCAAAGTTGCACAAGTCCTTTTGACTCCAGATATGAGTTCCCTTTGAAGTGATCAATCGCTTTGAAGTGATCAATCGCCCTCCAAATCACCCTGTCAGACTAAGCCACATGTGAGTTCCCTTTGAAGTGATCAATCGCCCATTGCAACTCACTGTCCCAGCTATCACTAGGTTGACGAGTAGTAAACCTGTGAAATAAACCTGCATACTAGAATTTGTAAACAGGATAAGCAACAAAAAGATGACTACTAGTTTAAAGTCATATTCCACGTAGAAGACAATTCACAGACCCCAAGAACCCCCATCTAAGCATTTTCTCACAAGTGACAATATGATCAGAGCTGATTAGCCAGGACAAGAACTGGTCTTTAGAGATTGAGGGCTGCTTCCAGGCCAGAGTGAACCACGGTACAGCTGCTTGCCTAGGTCTAAGTAATTCCCAGACCATTTTGATCTTATACTGCATCATAGGAATACCATCCTAGAGCACTTCATCACTCACCACAGATAGCCTGTTAGCCACCTAGCTTCTCACTACTCTTAAGTAGCTTAAGCCAGATCTATGAACCACTTTTGCCATGAAAAGTCCATAAGTCTTCATACTGAAGCTTGTACTCATGAATCCAAGCAACCCACAATGACCCTTGTCGAAGAAGGATAGCCCAAATATGTCTCAAAACACACGCAAGGTTCCAAGAACCCAGATCTCTGAGCCCTAATCCTCCTTCTTTCTTAGGGAAAATGAGGTGCTCCCAACCCACAGTGGCCTTCTTCTTACCCCCATCCTCAACTCCCAACAAAAGTCACTGCAGATTCTCCCAATCTTTCTAATGATAGCCTTAGGTAACACAAAAGTTGCCATCCAAAACTGAGCAAAACTGTAGAGAACTGCCTGGATCAGCTGGACCCTGCCAGCATATCTAAGACACTTTGTCCTCCAACCTGTTACTCTAGAAGTGAGACTGTCAATGAGAGGTTGACAAGCCTTAATAGACAGTTTACCAGGGGTGAGAGGCAGCCCCAAATATATAACTGGAAGTGTCCCTAGCTTGTAACCAGCCCTATCAGCCATGCTCATTTGCCAATCAAGAGGTAAACCCCCACAAAATAATTCACACTTCGAAGGATTTGAGACCAACCCATAGAGACATATGAAATTATGCAAAACTCTTTTCAAACAGTCCACTCCATGATTAGACCCATCCGAAAATAAAAGGAGATCATTCGCAAACATCAAGTGAGTCAATTTAAGTCTTTTGCAATGAGGATGGAATGATAGCAATGAATTACTATATTATCTATAGAGCAGACAAGAAATGACCTCCATAGAAATGATAAATAGGTAGGGGGAGAGAGGATCCCCTGCCTTAACCCTTTCTTACCATAAAAAAAACCCAGTTAACCCCCATTAAAACCAACACTAAACCAAGGTGAAGTGATGCACATACCTATTCATTTAATAAATCCAATAGGGAATCTCATGGCTTCCATTGCTTTGAGCAAAAAAACCCCAACCCACAGAGTCAAAAGTTTTCATTAGGTCAATCTTGATAATGCTTCGAAGATATATATTCTTCCAATTGTATTTTTGCACCAGTTCATGTGCTAACATAATATTTTCCCCTATCAGCCTCCCTTTAATAAAAGCAGTTTGGTTCTCACTAATGACACTAGAAAACACAATAGTCAACCTCTTAGCCAAAAAATTTGCAATACATTTGTAGAGGATGTTGTAACAATCAATTGGCCTACAAATTTTCATCTCCTCAGGGGAATTAACCTTCGAAACAAGAGTAAGCAGGGTGGAGTTTACCTCACTAGGCATAGAGGAGTGATTGAAGCAATAATAAATAGCATAAGTAATCTCAACCCCAAGAATATGCCAAGTGGCTTGAAAAAACTTTGATGAGAAGCCATATGAACCTGAACTTTTGTCCCCATTAAAACCAAACATTGTTTCTCTAACTTCCTCAGCCGAAACTGGACTGCAAAGTTGATGCCCCTCTTCCAACTTATGCACTAACAACCCTTTAAAATACTCAACCGATTCCTGCTGAACATCAAAATCCGATTTACCCAGTAGCTTGGAGTAGAAATCCACAGCAATACGACACATACCCTCCGTGTCAGTTACTCTGTTACCCAATTCATCAATAAGAGACCTTATCATGTTACGCTTCTCTCTAACCTTGACTGATTTATGAAGATATCCAGTATTGGAATCCCCTTCCTTTAACCAGATTTCCCTAGACTTCTATCGAAGGAAAGATTCCTCAACAACTCTAAGGGATTTCTGTTCTACTGCGGCAACTTTCTCCCTCTCAAAAGAACTACTTGATGGCTGAGCTAATGCAGTTGCTCGAGCAATAAGCAATTCCCCATCTTTCTCTTTAACTCGACCTCTAAGGTCGGATTACTCCTCTTTATTAAGCTTCTTAAGCAAACCCTTAAGGATTTTCAACTTCTCACAAACTCTCCCCAATGGAGGACCAGTACCTTCCTTAGACCAAGCCTCTTTAACCAAATCCATAAAATTGGGATACGCTAGCCAGAATTTAAAGAACTTAAACGGTTTGGGAAGAGACTTTATAGTAGAATCAGTGGTAAGCAGAATAGGGTTGTGATCGAATACAGAAGGATCAACCAAATCAGTAGTGCTAGACCCAAACTAATCCAACCACTTGATGTTAACAAAAGCCCTATCTAACCTTCGAGCTATAGGATTATCTTCCTGCTTATTGTACCAAGTGAACCATGGTCCAGATGACTTGTGCTCTTCAATCTCTAAATTATATTGAAACTGCCGGAAATCCTGCATACTACTAAAGTGAGGTGGATTGTCTGAAGCCTCAGAAGGATTCGATATAGCATTAAAGTCCCCCAGGATTAACCAAGGCTGCCCAACCAACTTGAGAATATCCAAATCACCATATAACTTCCTTCTACCCTCCTCTTCATTAGATGCCTAGACAAATGTAGTGAAGAAACGATCCCCAAAACTCACCATAGCATGAATAAACTGATAAGATTTGGCAAAAATACCAGCTTAAGATCCTTCCTCCAGGAAGGCAGATCTTCCCCTACTGATTTGCATTGTTAGCTACTTCTCGACCCCAACCAGGGAACCTTTCATCAATCAAAGCTTCTGCTTTCGCTGCTCTAACTCTTTGTTCTAGGATTGTACTATATCTAAACAATATTTATTTACTAATTTCTGTATAGCTTTATTTTTATCAGGGTCCTTAAAACCCCTAGTATTCCATGTCAAAATCTTCATCGCTTTTTGCCCCCACGACATCCCCTTCTTATCCAAGGAACTAAGAAAGGAGTACCACTTTTTTATTCTTTCAAATGCCCTTCCCATTCAGATTAGAGCTAGAATCCACCCCTGAAGTTGGCAATGTAGGCAGCTTCCCAGCCACAGCTGGTGAACTGCTTGCAGAGACCAATTGCCATGTAGTTAGAGGACTCCCAACATTCGTTGGCGATCCTCTTACAATCTGAGCAAAACTAACAGTGGACGCCTGATTTGTTGCAGGGTATTGTAGCCCTAAAGTAGGAGCAAGCTCTGGATCAATCTGTCCCACTCCCTGATTCTCAATTGAAGGTAAAACCTCTGCAGAAGAATCAGAATTAGTTTTTTTTCCTCTTGCACCGTCCCTACATCCTCAGACATAACAACCTCCGTCTCAGGCGGAATCTGCTTCCTCACCTGCTTTAGCTGCCACTGTTTACCACTCTTAGCCAACTTCTCACAATCGTGACCATAGCCCTCACAAGAAGGACAAACTAAGGGCTTGTTCAAATATTTAACATCCACCACAAAATCAGGATCATCATTGGGATTGAGCCGAATTCGAGAAGGAAAACCACAATCAGCAAGAAGATACACACGAACGTTCGCTTACCCCAGTTGAGCACCAATCTTAGTTGGGTTATCCATCCATAGAGGAGGACCAACAGTACTAGCAACCCATTCCAAACCCTCAAATGTATGGTATTCTAAAGGAATCCCCCAAATCCTTACCCAAATCGGGAGATTTTCGACGACAGGACCCACCGGTTGGATTCCCGATGACCATTTCCGAAAGAAGACCGGATTACCTTGGTAGTGCCACTGACCTGACTGAAAAACCCACCTACTGGTTGAGGTTGAGGGAAATTGAAAAACCAGAAGCTTAGCTAAAGTAACCCATTCCACACCCTCAAATGTATGATATTCTAAAGTAATCCCCCAAATCCTTACCCAAATCGGGAGAGTTTCGACGACAGGAGCCACCGGTTGGATTCTCGACGACCATTTCCAAAAGAACCCACCTACTGGTTGAGGTTGATGGAAATTAGAAAACCAGAAGACGTGCACCAAATTTTGAGACTCGAACAACACCATCTCCCCCCTCCCTCCCCAACGTCGTCGCCCACTGCTGAAGAAGCGTGACCTTCAGGGTCGGCCCGATGAAGTGGCCTATAAGGCAATCCTTCCATTTCTCAACTCCAAGTTGTTTGATTTCACGAGGAATTCGGAAGCCATCCTGAACCCTCTCCGTCTGCCGGAACTTCATCCTATTCGCCTCCGGGACTTGAAATAGCTTCGCCCACGTCACGGGCAGAGCTCGACGACGAGCGGGATTTTTGTTATACTATTTTAAACGCATAATTGAAGCCCAAATTTTATGTTATTTTAAACTCATAATTAAAATCCATTATTCCATTATAAAAACTAGCTCTATACATAGTGAAGGTCTAGGAGGTCTCTATAATTTGGACTCAGTACCGGAGGGCCAACACGCACTCGAGCATGCAAAGTTGCACCACGGTTCGCCAATGCAATGATGCAAGGGTGTACCAAGGATTTCCACCACGAACCAGCAACACCGCCTCACCAAGGTTGCATCATTGCTCCAGCCACAATCATTCAGGTTAATGTGCAAATTAAAGCTGTAACACCCACCTAGGTTTCCATGATAGAATTTATTTTTCTTCCAAGTTTTAGATATGGGAAAAAAGAGAGGAGAATTTGTCTAATCGGGGTGAATGAGCATGGTATTTGATGCAAAAACTAGGGATGGGCTGATGTTGATGAGATTCCCCATACCTGCAATTTTCTATTCAACCTTTTTCTAATATATGGTCTTTGTCTTGACCATGTTTTCTGTGCATAATTGGTACGTAGGTGTTTATTTCCCCTCGGGCAGGTAGGCGGCAACGTAGTCCCCACATCATTTATGCACTCTCACATGGCTGCTTAATCGGCCACCAAGCTTTTGTGAATTTGATTATGAGGACTGGCGCGGTAGTACTTCTTATCACCGCCTAGCAACATACACAGCCATGAGGACGTACAGGTTTGCTTCGCCAATAATGGTTTTCTATGCATGGACTGTTTTCAAGCTCTCTAATTGTCAAAACATATTAATCATTGTATATATATGTTGTAACACTCCCACGCTTTTTTTTTTTTTTTACAAAATATTGTTCCTTTTGTGGTTAGGTCTTAGCTTTGTGATGCATATCAAGGTAACTTCTCTTAATTAAGGTCAACCATTTTTGCAAGTTCGACAGTGAGCACGTTTAATTTCAAAGTTCCTACAATACAAGTAGTATTTCATTTCACCCCAAATTAAAACACGTCTTGTCAATTAAGATCGGTTTTTTTTTTTTGTTTATGAATTATTTATCTCTCCCGTGTTTGACCAATTTGGAATTCACCTAATGTGTTATATATACCCTATATATCACCAAAAAATCAATATACACGCTAGCTACTATGGACGGTGAAACCATACGGGTTGATCAAATTGATGAGATAAGATAATAATTCAAAGTAGAATAGAAAGTACGATAACAAAATCTTTTAAGTACGGTCTTAAAATGAAAAAAAAAAAAAAAACTAAGTCAGTGAGTGGCTGATATAAGAGGTGCAAAAAAACACTTCTCAAATTCAATTTATTATGTGACAAATCAAATTTATGTAATTTTATTTTTGGGGAGATTCCTATCTTAATCTTTAGTTTGTGTCTAAATTGGACCCATATAATTGGATAACAAAAAAAAATTGAGTACTCAATGCTAATGCAATTTTTCCTTTTTTTTGAAAAAAAAAACAGAAATGTGGAGACACTAATATGAAATATGTATTTGGGTTTAAAACAATTAATGAAATGCTCAATGTAGTATTTTTATGTGTACAATCATCTGGACCCTAATAGATCCATTTGAGTCTTATATATTTAAATGAACCAAACAATTTAGACTCAATTAAAACCCAAACCAAACTCAAAATAATTAAAAATACATTTAGATCCAATTCAATACCCATATGAATCAATATAATTGGCTCAAATTGCAAATGGATCTAGGTATTGCTTTTCTAACTGGTATCATGGACATTTATAATACGCATATGCAGATTGACCAACCAGTCGACAAAATCCATTCTATTATGCGCACAACGATGGGCGTTGGGCTTACAACTACAAGAGATAAGTACTCCAAGTGCAATTATTAAAAAAAGTACTCCAAGTGCAAGTTAAGAGTGGAACAATATAATCAAGGATGCTATTTATTGGAGGAAGATCATCTGACCAGATATCCTTAACAGCAATTCCTAATTTGCCACCTATATGGCGTTGCAATTTGAAACTTTGCCCAATACATACATCTGCATCAAGTTGCCTAATATACCCATTATTGCTATGCCACTACTGAACTCACCCCATTGATTCCACTTTATAATCCCAACTTTTGGGATGACAAATCACGAGCCTGCTTCTTGATCTCATTCAAATGTTAATTAAATAGCTAATTATATGAAATGTTAAATCAGAATTAAGATTAAACATTTCTGCTTTCTCTTAATTTTGTTACGTATTTATTTATGCAGTAATGCATGTACATACGTAGTACTACAATGTACGTGGAACCCCCCTTGATTTCCGAAAACGGATCTGAAAATTAAGATTTAGGAAAAATGCACGTACATGGAACTCATTTTTACTGCGACGACGGAGAGCTGCTTGAGGTAAAAAAGAAAAGGAACTTTACCATGCACCCTCTTGGACTGCACACATTCATGGCTCTCCTCTCCATATTGCCAGCCCTTCTTCAACACACAGAGAGCAGCCATTAATGCACCCTGCCACAGATCTGATCAGCCACCATCCTCTTCTATCTATATATTGAACCACCATCTGCATCCCACTGGTAGGCTGGCTCAGACATACACCAGACTTCCCAGCAAATAAGAAAACTAGTCTAGCTAGTCTTCTACTTGTTTATTTTTCTCTCTCTCTCATTGCAACCGTACGTGGCCAATCACCACACGGCGGCCGCGAACGTTGCTCTGCCAATGGGGAGGTGTTTAGTAGTGTCTCAGCTGGCTGCTGTTATTGCACTGGTTGTTGTGGTAATCTGTGGGAATCTGGCTGGGGAAAGTGAAGCTGCGAGAGCATTCTTCGTGTTTGGTGACTCGTTGGTGGACAATGGCAACAACAACTTCCTCGCCACCACCGCCAGAGCCGACGCGCCGCCATACGGCATCGACTACCCGACCCACCGCGCCACCGGCCGCTTCTCCAACGGCCTCAACATTCCCGACCTCATTAGTACGTAATTCCCCGCTACGTACGCAGTGTTGTTTATTCCCATTAAGTGTCTTTTTCCTTTGGTTACATGTCAAGAGAAGTCGTCAATTTTTGTTTATGGTCATCATCCAAACAAACATTATCTAACATGTCCCATCAAGAACTTTAATTTTTTTTTGGTTGTTATAATGATAAGAGAAAGTGATGTATTAGTTTCCCTTTTTGAGCAAGCGTTCTGTTAACATCGTTGGACTTGGTGGTCCATTTTTCATTTCCATCGTCACACTGAAAAGTTCAAAAAATTTAATTTACAACTTATATAGTGTTTCTTCTTGTGATACTTATATCGCGTACTTGTACATAACTATATATTTTTTTCTCAAGAAACTGATAATATTGTATATATGCTCTGGTTAATTAATTTTACATTTTGTTACTAATAATTTCCTTTTTGTTTTGTAACTACTTAGGCGAGGCGCTTGGCGCGTCGGAGGCCACATTGCCGTATCTAAGCCCGGCGCTGAATGGAGAACGTCTTCTCGTCGGCGCCAACTTCGCCTCCGCCGGGATTGGCATTCTCAACGACACCGGCATCCAATTTGTAAGACGCCGGACACATGTTATTTGTTTTTAATAATATAGATTAGTAGTTTCTATAAATGAAGTTAATATTTGTTCTTGGTGTTGGTTCAGCTGAACATCATAAGGATATCGAGGCAAATGCAGTATTTCCAGCAGTACCAGCAAAGAGTAGCCGGGTTGATTGGGCAGCAACAGGCCCAGCGGCTGGTGAACGACGCACTCGTCCTCATCACCTTGGGAGGGAACGACTTCGTCAACAACTACTACTTGGTCCCTTTCTCCGCCAGATCTCGCCAGTTTGCCCTGCCGGACTACGTCGTTTACCTCATCTCCGAGTACCGCAAGATCCTCGCGGTAAATCCTAAACATCTACCGATAAACATATTCGTGCACACGGTGCACTTACAGAAAAACACATACATTCTAGTTACGAAACCCTAAACCTCCATCATGTTCAATTTTTCCTGCTAGCTCCCGTGAATCTTCACATGGACCTCGCTAGCTAATTAGCGAGTAGAAACTTTTTAGTTTCTTGGTATGCTGTAGGCCCTCCTGCCCTAATTTATTGCTTTCACCAACCAATATTTTATTTTTTCCGGCCTACCCTCTAATAGCTTTCGTTCGAGTACAATAAATCCGTAGCTCTAAAAAATTCGTACAAGCACAATAACTTACTAGTAAAAATAACCCAGCTACCCAGCCCTAGTGTGCCCCGTATATTAAATAATCACACATAGACTTGTCACGTACAATATTTTTGTGTGTGTTATTTGAGTACGTACGTACGTGCGTATGTACAATGCTGTAGTCAATGGAATGCTTAAATTATTGCACAGAGGCTGTACGAGCTGGGAGCTCGAAGGGTGTTGGTGACCGGAACGGGACCGTTGGGGTGCGTGCCGGCGGAACGGGCGATGAGGAGCCGTAACGGAGAATGCGCCGTCGAGCTCCAACGTGCGGCCGGTCTGTTCAACCCTCAGATGATCGACATGATCTCCAGCCTCAACGCCGAGATCGGCTCCCCGGTGTTCATCGCTGCCAATGCCCACGAGATGAACATGGATTTCGTCACCAACCCTCAGGCTTACGGTACGTACCTAATTCTTATCCTTCAACATTGCTGACTGTCTTCTTTTGCTTTACTATGAAAAGTAAACCTAAACTCCTAATCTGTGATTAACATCAAATTATCAGTATTTAGGCATGATTAGGAGGATGATAAATACATCACGTACGTTGAAAAGGGAAGTAGCTAGCTAGAAGGCGGGTAGATGAGTGGGTGGTGCATAATTGAAGGGGTAGGGTAGTTCTGTAGTACAGCTGGTGGGAGGGAGGGGAAAGTGATGGGACGATGACCTAAAATAAATGCCGCCTGCTGCTGCTGCCGTAACATTAAATCGGGAAACAGGTCCACCGTCCTTAATTTGGCCGGTGGGGCAACCCTTTCTTTTCCTTTCAGAGAAATCCTGTACGTAGCCAGTGGTATTATTTATGGATGGCTATAAGGATGATAAGCAAATCATATGTACGTATTGGGTTTCCATTTCCCAACTTGTCTCCGACCTACATACAGTTTCTAGATGACCCTTATTAGGAAACTAGAGATATACTTATGAAGGATTCTTTTTAGTTTCAATTTTTTTTTTTCTCTCTCTCTACAGATGAGGTTTTATTGATGGGTTATGCTAGTTTAGCATTTTTTTCAGTAATTTAAGGGCTTAATCAGTAACACAAACAATGTCGTAATCAGAAATTTGAACGGCGGGTACAAATATCAGTTCAGTCAGAAATTTGAACGGCGGGTACAAATATCAGTTCAGTGATATGAACCTTGGTCATTGCTGAGGGGGAATAGAGTATTACCAAGGTCCAAGTAGTTTATTTTTAAAATTTGTTTTATATTGTATGCGTAAATGTATTGGCTATATAACCTCCCTTGAGCTTAACGTGACTCTGTCACTGAACACAAGTTAATTATGTGTACGTACTTGGGCATATGCATGTTAGGGTTTGTGACGTCAAAGGTGGCTTGCTGCGGGCAAGGGCCATACAATGGGATAGGGCTGTGCACGCCGGCGTCCAACCTGTGCCCGAACAGAGACATCTACGCGTTTTGGGATCCGTTCCATCCGTCGGAGAGGGCGAACCGCATCATCGTCCAGCAAATCCTCACCGGCGACAACAAGTACATGCATCCGATGAACCTCTCCACCGTCCTCGCCATCGACAACTCAAGAACTTGAACCATCTGCCACACCACAGCGCTGGCCTGGTCGATGCCTAGCTAGCTAGCTAGCTGCATATCTATCTGTCTATCGAGTGCCCATCTATTTCTTTATTAATTAGTTTCTCCTTAATTATCTTCTCGTGTGTTTTCATATATCAGACGGAGAGAAACAGGCTTAGCTAAAGCTCTCACAGCTAAGTCATAAGCTAATAACTACTTGCTATATAGAATTTCTTGTTAAACTGTGGAATCTTTATTATTGTTTGGGTGAAGTTTGTTATTGGGTAGCTGGTAGCATGTATTTGTTGAAGGTTACTAAGAATATTGATGCATAATTGGATTGGATTTGGCGCATGTTTTTTTTATTAGGATTCAACTTATCAACCGGCTGCCTCGCAGCTTCGATGACAGCAGGCCATGGGCAATTGGGCATAGATATGTAAGCTCTTAATTAAAGCCAATCATACAATGGGACCTAGTCCCTATTCCCCGGCAAATGGGCTCATTACTCCAAGTTGGTCCTTAAAGCTCAAGTTTAAACCCAACGGTGACCTCGAACGCTACGAGGCACGTTTTATAGCGGAGGGGTTTATTTATATTTTACGACTTTATTTCCATGAGATATTAGCACCCGTAGCTAAAGCTCCTTACCATTTGTTGGTTTATTATCGTAACTCGTAACATTCCTTCATCAATAGAAAATTAACAAACTCGACATGAACACTCCTCTTTTCCATAGTGACGGTTGGATTAGAGGTGGCAATTAGGATCCAAATCCATGAATCGAATCGAATCCAATCCATCCATCAAATTATCCACCTAATCCAATCCATTTGATCCAAATCCAATTAGATTGGTGGATTCATCGATCAATCCATGGATCCAAATGGCATATTACGATTTGGTACCTATATTTTTAATATTTTACATTTTGGTACCTAAAATTTATATTTTTATACGAAAAATATCATTGGAAAATTACATTTTGGTACCTAAAAATTTTCATTTTGACATTTTAGTACCAAAACTTTTCAAATTTTACATTTTGGTCGAAGCCTTTGATGTCATTTGGATTCATGGATCAATCCACCAATCCATTTGATCCAATCCATGACTCCACCAATCCATTTGATCCATGGATCCACCAATCCAATCCACGAATCCGATCCAATTGTCACCTCTAGTTGGAATGAATAGCTTTGAAAAGCTATCATGAAATTCCTAATTAATTATCCAGTATTTTCCTCATAATACGAAAATAAGATGGATAATTAATAAAAGGAATATTATGAAGATAATTAGGAATAATTATCTTAATAGATTATATTTTAATTATAAAAGTAATTATATTCCTAATTAAAATGTGACTTATTCCCAAAATAAGAGAGAATATTCTGGGTTTTCTAAGAGTGACCTCCCACGATTGGCTGGTACATTTCTACCTCACTACTGCTGTTTCTTTACCTCAAAGCATTTGAGATGGAAAGACAAAAAAAAAAAAAATGATAAGCAAGCCATAGAAAGTCTTGAACAGATCTGGTCGGGAGAAGTTTAGAGAAGAAATAAAAGAGAGATGGATGTGACGTGAGTTCTCAAAATGAGAAGAAGGGGGAAAGATTTGTATGTTTTATGTTCAAATAAAGGGTAAATGTGATATTTCCACCAAAAAAGTTACTTTATGTAAGTAGATCCGAAATTATAAACTCAATAATCAAATTGTGTAATGTTAAATACAACGAATGTATCAATATTTTATATTGTAATGATTATTCACAATACAATAATTTAACCAATATAACAATTTACTATACCTATAACTCACTACAAAAAAAGGTCTGTGGCAACCCCTGCTACAAGATGTAGCAAGGGTTCGTACAACCCTTGGTTGGACTCTTGGCAAAGCCGCCCCTGCTACGTGTAGCAAGGGTTATAAGGGACCCTTGGTGCAAGTTCTTTGCATCGGGTATAACAAGGGTTTCAACCCTTGGTATTTTGTCTTTGTAAAATTCAAGTACCAGTCACTCCTAGCATGGGTTTAAAACCCTTGGAAGATTCGTTCCAATACCTAATAAGGGTTTGAACCCTTGCTACACACGCCTATGCAAATTTATATAAATAGGGGATAGTAACAAGGGTTAAAAGTTTTACTGGAAATTCGGTCCCGGTTTTCCGATCAAACCGAAAACCGTCCAGTTTAAACTAAACCGGTTGTGACCGGAAATCAGATAGCATGTAAACCAATCCAGTTTACAGTCAGAGGGTAGGGGTAAAAAACGGACCCGGGCCAAACCGTATTGCATCCAATCCGGTTTGGTTAAAACCGTGTACCAATCCAATTCCGTCTTCGGTTAAGCATATGTCCAATCCGGTTATAAAAAACTAGGTCAATCTGGTCCGGTTAAAACGAACCAGACTGCTTTCCAGCCCTAGTTAAAACCCTTAACAGTTTGTGGCTAAAGTTGGGAAACATTTGTGTCAAAATCAAAACGGTGGCTAAATTCGTTACTAAAGCTAAGCAACAGATTTTGTAACTATAGCTTGGTTGCTAATACTCTGGTCATTAAAAACAAATCCAGATTCGTTACTAAAATTCATAACATACCATATTACACTTCATATCCTGAATCACAACATAATATGATTCATCATCAAAAATGGTGTTCTTTACATGACAATATACTGGTCACCATAAACATTCAAACATAATCAAAGGGGAAATATTATGTTCACGATATTTTGAGTACTCAAAAGAAACCGATTCAAAGCTACATGAGTCGATCATTTCCAAAATTCTTCATGTAAGACATGTACAACATCTGATCACAAAGCTCGAGAACCCATTGACGGAGCAGCTTCACTAGTGGCACCCCTGTTAACAAAAGAAAATAATTGTCAACACTAATTCAAGTACACTAATTCAAGAGCTAATTGGCCTAAGAAAACAAGCAAGAAAGTGAGCTGTCAATCTTGAATGATTCACAGGCAATGAGAGAGTAGCTGAGTAGTTTAAAACGTAATTCAACTACAGTTTAAAACGTACTAAACAGCACAACAACCAAAAGTATTACTTGCTACCTAAAATGTAAGCTAAGCTGAACTGAATACCAATTTTTCCACAACATTGAAAGAATCAACCAATATCTCATAGCAAAGCAACATAAATATTCAGTCAGCTGAAAACACAAGTCTCAGTTTGTTAAAGTACTAAACTAAAAGAATGTATTAGCGTTCACCTGTGCATCCATTTTTCCATTCTGTCTCACATTGTAAATACTATCACTGCAAAAGACTATAAACCTATGTCCACTCCACTCTGCATTGCATGGCAAAGGGAGCCACACAAAATGGCATATCGAACTCTAGTTGTTGTTTATGAAACAAAGAGGGGATGTCATGGCTGCATCTGCAGTCTTTGGACACCCTATTCTATCTATCAATATCTTGCAATCTGCTGAAGTGATTTTCCTAGCCACTAGGAGTATACCTAGATACCTCACTAGCAGATGTCCCTCCCGGAAACCAAACTTCCCTATGAAATGGCATATCGAACTATAGCTAAAGATTCACTATGCATCAAAGAGACTAGTTTCTTTAGCACCCTCTTTTTTACACAAAATCCGCTATGGAGAGCAGCATAGCAAGCAAAAACCCTGAGCAAAGTAGAAATCTCAGAACCAAAAACAGTCAGACGTAATTGACGAGGAAAAAAGACAGATGGAACTTTACCTGATTGTTTTCAGCATCTTCCATCCAATTTTGTCCGGGAAACTGTCTACTGATGAACCTCGCCATGACATCCATGTGTTTCTTCACCTCCCTTAACTCCTCTTTCAAAGCAGTCGCATCTGCACATAAATGACCAGCATAACAAGATCCACATGCAGCCCCTCTTGAGCACACTCCAAAATATGTGGTCGGAGTTGGCCCTAACCCCATGCATCGGAGCCTCCAGTTATGCTCCGGGCCAGCTAGTTTTTGAAAAACTTCCTCCCTAGGGCCCTCCATTTTGGTTGCTTTATCCTTTATGAAACAACAATTTAAAAATGCATAGGAATCAGAATGCAGCATAATAAATTAGTAGAATCAAAGCAAAGTATTGCTCTTACTATGGAAATCCTTAGCATAGTCATTAATGTATGTTCCGTCACTCCTCTTATGGAGAACTTCAAAAACTTCAATTCTAGTAAGGGCTCTGCCTAAATTTGCCCTCTGTAAGCATTAACATATTCGAAATTAGAACAACATAGAAAAGTTCAACAATTGTCTAGAACTAAACTGGATTAAATTTTTACCAATTCCTCTCTTATCCTTGCAATACTCCTCCTTCCGGCCGTGTGATGCAGCTTCTTCTTCTTAGCGTTGTCGCTGTTTACTTTACTCATTTTCTGGAAGAGAAAATGAGTTTTTCATCATGTGCATCTAAACTAAGACATGTTACGCATAATGCTTTCCACTGTTGGTAAACCATTAGTAATCTTACCTTGCTTTTCTCTGTAAACCAGCTAGCTACCAAGGTGTACCACTGATTTACATCGGTAACACCTTGTGGGAGTAAACCAAAGATGAGGAGCAACTATTCTCCACCAGCACAAAACACCATTGATTCCATATGCAGCCTTCTCTCTGAAAGAGTAGTAAAGAAGCTTCTCTACATATATGTATAGAAGCCATAGAGCTAGATAGATGGATACCATAATAATGGCTCTGGACGCTATATATGGGAAATGGAGAAGAGGAAGAAGAAGTGGACTCTTTGGTCTTGTTTTTCTTGGGCTTTTGTTTATCTCAATCTCTAGTATGTTGTTAGAGAACACTACTACTAAATCAGAAAGGGTGATGAAGCTCAAAAACTGCAGAAGGCAGAGAAGAGCGGCTCAAAAGGCTTGAGGAGGGTGGAAGTTGGAGAAGGAGAGTGTTTTACCTTAGTTATTTTTAGTATTTGCTGATGAAATGGTTTGAACTCTCTTCTTTTCCAATGCTCTATCGACAGTGGAGTCAAGGTGTTGTTCTTTGCAATCGTCCCAAGAAATGATGCAAAAAGAGATGACTAGCCACCAAACAGAACTCCAAATTCTTCAATCTCCAATTCGATCCTTTCACTTGCATCCATGTTCCATACATCTTGCACCCTCGTCTTTCCTCGTGTTTTTTGATTTCTGCCACTTTCACTTGACACTGAATGACAAATTAACTATTGTAACTGCATGCCCATGATAGAAATGTCAAGGGTTCACGCTGGGTTGACCTTTGTGAAAGCAAACCAAAGAAAGGGCTTTTTATCCACAGGTTAATATCTTACATTCTAGTTTCTACTATGTCTTCAAGTAAATTGGCAGAGGAGGGCAAGCAAGGATGAAAGGAAGTGGTAAATTTTGATATTCCATATAGTACCTATGCTAGCAGACCCTTCCTCATGTTGAGACGATGAGTGTCCATGCTGAAAAACCTCTTGAGCATCAGATTCAGTAACGATTCTCAAATTTCTTAGATTCTTTGAACTTGAAACCATCTGCAGTCATGAAAACAACAACAGTAAGAGGAAAGGCACAAAGAGGCCGCAAAATGACCATCATGAACAGAAAAGTTGAAAACGAGAAGCAGAAACCGAGCTTATAACAAGAACAAGTTGATCAAAGAACTCGAGTTGTTAAGAAAAATATCTCGAGGTTCAATAATAGATCTTGTAACACATTATACCACATGCATAGACATGTTTATTATGCAAACTTTGTGCTAAATATAATTCTGTCTTTTACTCTTTTTGCTTTATTACTGCGAAGGAGAGTATAGTCACCAGTCCCTCCAATGGTTTCAGAAGCTCGGCCCCAACAAAGCTCTGTAAATTGCAGAGCTCATGACAAAATTGAAGGATTCCAACAGAACCAACAATGCTGATAGAGGACAGTAGACATCCGAAAAAGTTTATAACTACCAAACTCAAACAACAGCACCCCTCTTTCTCACTTTAAAAGACTAACCAAAGACTAGAATTAAATAAACTAACACACATTTGTGAAACAATTACAGCTCTTGTTTCGAAGACACAGCTAAACATTTCATTAGACACCAAGCTTAGGAACCACAGATGGAAAACAATTATTACATCAAACTACTAATCAGTGTTCATTCTGTAGCATCGGCAAGCTGCACAAACTACTGATATGGAACCATAAAGCTTAAAGATGTGATGGCGGTTCCCATTTGGGTACCCCCTGGAGATGCCGAAGAAAGCAAAATACATCAATCAACTGACACTGTCTTTTTGAATGCACAAATCAGTTTCACGTAGTAAGCCAGAAATAACTTATAGCAGACTGTACAACATACCTAGAAGCATAGAACACCTAGTTAAACTTTGATCTCAAGCAAACAAGAACATAGAATGAAGAAATTGGAGCTGAACGGAGCTAAAAACTACAAACCCTAAGAGGCTGCAAATGAGCTCGCTCGCGCGAGAGAGGCAAGCCAGGAAAGCAAAGAGCGCCAGGGAGACAAGGAAGAATAACCTTTCAACCGGAGCGAGCGAGCAATATCCGACAATCGCCTGTCAACCTAACCGCGCGAGGGAGATCAGAGAAGCAACGGCCAGAGTGAGCGAGGGAGATCTGAGAAGCGACGACCGGAGTGAGCGAGGGAGATCTAAGAAGCGATGGTCGAAGTGTGCGAGGGAGATCGAGAAGCGACGGCTGGAGTGAGCGAGGGAGATCGGAGAAGCGATGGCCGGAGTGAGCGGCGACGGAGATCACTACTCGCCTCTTCAGTGGGAGATGCTTTTAGTCGCGAATCACCCTTTTAGTCAAAATCATCCTTTAACTTTGGATAAATGTGTCGTTTTATATATTTTGAATTGATAAAAAAATTGTATAAAAAAATATTATTTATTTTTTTGGCTTTTTGGAATTGTTAGGACGCCCCATTACCGTTCCTTTTCACAAGTTTTACTCCCCCACCCTTCTTAAATTAAAATAACTCAGAGAAACCCCATAGCTAGCCCGAAAGAAACCCAAGAAAGTTATTTATGGTCTAGAGCAAAGAAGCACGCATAGTAAAATTCTGCTTAGTGGAAGCATCATCAGTAGTCACACCCTCCCAAAGTCGGATCAAGTCTTCAATCATCGGTTCTAAGTAGATATAAATATTATTTCCGGGGTCTTTGGGTCCAGGAATTATCATTGATAATATGAAAGAGGATTGTTTCAAGTACATCCAAGGAAGCATATTATAAGGTATCAACACCACAGGCCACGTACTATGGGTTGATCTCATTGATTGATGCAGAGTAAACCCATCACTGCTTAGAGCCAATCTGATATTGCGTGGATCCGAAGCAAAACTAGGGTGTCTAGCATCAAAAGATTTCCAAGCTTCTCCATCAGTCGGATGTCTCAACAATCCATATTTTTTACGAACTTCATCATGCCACCTCATGTGTTTTGCTGTCTTTTCAGAGGCAAACAATCTTTGCCACCTCGGGATTAAAGGAAAATAACGCAAAACTTTTGTTGCTTTAACCTTGAGTCCATCGATTTTTCCAACATCATACCTAGATTTACGAAAAATCATAGCAAGAAACGACCTCTTTTGTAGAATTCCAATACAAACTGTAATCATTCGGGCATGCTTCTATTTTGACATAATCCAAACCCAACTTCTTAACCACCTTCTTAGCATCATAATGAGATTTTGTTAAGGATATACCTTCCGGAAATGCTTGCAGTAACAACTCAAGTAACATGGTGAAGGATTTTGCAGTCCAATCATTGTGAACCTTGAGGTGATATAAGTGCATCAGAAACAATAGCTTTGAAAATGTCTTGCATCCCGAATATAGCTCCTCATTTGCATATTTTATCAAATCTTCTATACCATCTGTATTGGACAACAGACCATCCCTTACTTCATCACCATCATTTTCTTCATCACTATCCTCCAAGACATTTCCATCTTGTTCACAAGTTGGTTCGTTGTTCACTAGGTCTTCACGGTGAAATACATCCCGAAATAGCCCCGCCAAATCTGCTCTCATTGCTGGATTTGATTGAATAGGGGTAGATAGCTTCTCCGTAGCCAAAACATTTGCCCATGGCGAAGAAGAAGTAGCAACATCACTAGCTTGAGGTGAACATAAATCTTCTCCATGAAATACCCATGTAGTATATCCTCTTAGAATACCGTCACAAATAAGCTTCACCCTAATATCTTCACATGTTTGTGCATATACATTTACAAAATTGATACAAGGATACAATATCTTTGCTCCCTGAGATGCATTTTGAAATGCATAATCAAGAAAAAGTTGTACTCCATCTTTATATTCATTGCTCGTTCTATGTTTCTTCATCCAGCTCTTGTCCATTTTGCCGATTATAGATATCACTGCAAGTCAAAATCAATAGATTCTATCAATCAAAAGTTGGACTGGGATGAACTGAGTTGTTTGGCTCGAGAAGAAAGTTTCCCTAATAAAATACCAAACTGCTTCCAGAAGTTTAAGTAAAACAACAATGACCTATAAGGCAAAAAAACCCAAATTGTTGCCTCAATCACATCAATGAACAGCGCAGAGCAAGCAAGTTCGAGTTGTTGTCCATACGTACGTTTGAATTGCTGGAGGATGAAAAAACCAAACAAACGAACAGCCAACAAAAAATACCATCTAGTTAGAGTAAGCAACCAATAAGAGGGAATTGAAAGCTCGCCCATAACTCTCACGTATGAGGAGGATGGTGCGAGGAAGTATAAGAAAATCAACGACTTCACCACCCAAAACCAGGTTCTGCCGACGACAAGCCCGAGCGAAGCGCCGACAACTCCTAGACCCACAATGAAAATTGAACCAATTCACCCAAATCTAAAAATGGGTAGTCGAAGAACACGAGTGCAGAGTCAGCGAAGTGATGATGGGCGATGTATTCGGATGCTTTGATCTAAATCCGATCGTTGATTCTCTGATCTCACTCCGGCAGAATCGGCAAGATGGAACAGGGGTTTCTCGTATCGTGAAATGGAACAGGGGGCTAGAATTTGTTTTAAGTTCTAGCAAGGGTTCTGGACCTTTGAAAATAATCGTTGCTACCAAAAAAATGAAAAATGTGAAAGGGGAAGCAGGGACGTTTCGGTGAAATTTGGTTTAAGAGTAGCAAGGTGACTCGCTACGACACAACACCTAAAAATGGCCAAGTGTAACCAATGAAAGGGATTGCAGTATAGTGGCACAAGTAATAAATATCGAATCCACGGGTCTCTAGAGTTACTATTACTCAGCTTCAGTTCATTATCTAGCAAACTAGATTAAGGATTGATTTACTAAACTACTCTACTAACTACTCTACTAATTACAAGTTGGGAACTCACTTAGGTATGATTCCCCCTAGCTCCTCAATTAGGTCCAAGTTGCAATTACCTTTGGTTGATCTACTGTTGATTAAACTGAGGAAGATCCTAAATTAGCTTGGAATCTCTTAAGCTGACCAAGCCCTCTTAGACAAAATACCCGGCAGCGACTAGCCTTCACCGGGATAGACTGCTAAGGCGATTAACACAGATCTCCACTACTAGAATGAATTCCAGTACAAAGCAATGAATTGATTGACTCTCGTACAACCAATACACTACCAGGGTTCCTACACGGCCACGACCCACACGGTCGTGTGGACTTCCAGGGTGCCCGTGTGAGTTCCCTGAAATTTCCACACGGCAACAAGGGGTCCCCTACACGGCCGCGTGGCTTTTAGGCATGCCCGTGTGGCTTCTCAGCTTCTTGCCAAACGTTCAAACTTCGTCCAATCGACCCTGAACTCGTTCCCAAACCTTCATTCACGTACTAGGACCTGAAATATCACAAACAAGCACAACCTAGCGTGAAATTGGCCTAAAACACGAGAATCAACATCTCAAACGGCTCAAGAATAGGGGTAAAAACATGTGTAATTATTGGTCTATCACAAGGGTTCTAGAACCCTTTGAAAGAAGCGCTGCTACAAAAAATTCCGGAAAAATTAGCAAGGGTTCCAAAACCCTTGCTACGAAACACTTGGCATAAGTTCATTTTTTTTTTGTAGTGACTTATGCAAAGCTCAAACTCCAAGGAATACATCCCATAGACATTTACCTGGTTGCACTACTCCAGATACCCTTCAAAGCGAAGAAGTTAAGGAACAAATGTCAATTGTGTAAAAAAAAGGAACCAATTTCAAGCAAAACATAAATTCAAGCCGTGTGATGCGGCTACTCCTCCTTCGTGCCGTGTGATGCAGCTTCTTCTTCTTAGCGTTGTCGCTGTTTACTTTACTCATTTTCAGGAAGAGAAAATGAGTTTTTCATCATGTGCATCTAAACTAAGACATGTTACGCATAATGCTTTCCACTGTTGGTAAACCGTTAGTAATCTTACCTTGCTTTTCTCTGTAAACCAGCTAGCTACCAAGGTGTACCACTGATTTACATTGGTAACACCTTGTGGGAGTCCCTCAGCCATAATGCTCTCCACTGTTTTCCCAACTCCAAAGTGCTTGCTCTTTAGATCACATTTGAACTCTGCCCACTTCCGGTTAACAGCTTGCAAAATACACTTGTCCAGATAGGCAGGATACCGAAACTTTGACTACACACAAGAAAACAAAGATAAACAACAACAATTACCAAGTGCAGCAACATGAAAGTACGAAGTGATATATTAGATCCTTAGCTAGCTACTGATCAATTAGTTCCCACAGCAAATAGTTGAATAACTGTTTCATTGGTGTACAGTCCACTAGCTAGGTAGCTGTCATTGATGTAAATATTCTTGACCAAGCCAGAAAGAAGAGATCTCAGAAATTACTACTGATCAAAACTCACTTGAAAATTAACGAGAGCAAACCAAAGATGAGGAGCAACTATTCTCCACCAGCACAAAACACCATTGATGCCATATGCAGCCTTCTCTCTGACAGAGTAGTAAAGAAGCTTCTCTGCATATATGTATATAAGCCATAGAGCTAGCTAGATGGAAACCATAATAATGGCTCTCGACGCTATATATGGGAAATGGAGAAGAGGAAGAAGAAGTGGACTCTTTGGTCTTGTTTTTCTTGGGCTTTTGTTTATCTCAATCTCTGGTATGCTGTTAGAGAACACTACTACTAAATAAAAAAGGGTGATGAAGCTCAAAAACTGCAGAAGGCAGAGAAGAGCGGCCCAAAAGGCTTGAGGAGGGTGGAAGTTGGAGAAGGAGAGTGTTTTACCTTGGTGATTTTTTGTATTTGCCGGTGAAATGGTTTGAACTCTCTTCTTTTCCAATGCTCTATCGACAGTGGAGTCAAGGTGTTGTTCATGTGGATAGATCGAAATGCAAAGTGCGAATTGGAGTGAAGTGGATCAACATCGAGATTTGTATTTCGTCGTTCTCATTTTCCTCAATCGATTGCTTCTCGAATCGCTAGCAATATGTCCCATGATCAACAGTAGCTGGCCATCTGGGATTTCATCAACTTGTGTGAGTCCATCCCGATTCCTCTTTTATCAATTCTCTGGTCTTACTGAAAATAGACATGTTCAATCGCTTTTCGCACGAAAGCCACTGTTGTTCTTCTTCCCATATGATAGAATCGAACTCTATCTCCATAGGGTATTTGACTGATTTATGAATCAATTGATCCCTTGGTTCCGATTCCATAAGTTCTTAAGCTTGAATTGATGTATAGTTTGAATTATTTGTATCTTATGTGAGTGCCACATCGATGCTATAGTGTTATTGATCATTGGGTTGGTACAGAGCTAGGTTAGGGTGTAACACCTTAGGCGAATCCCGCATCGACAAAGCACGGGAGAGATCTATGGTTCATTAGTAGGAAACCGACCTTAACTGACAAGACGCGTTTTGGGGTGAAACAGAGAAGTTATTGTGAGAACTCCGAAGTTAAACGTGCTCAGTATGGAGTACAACAAGGATGGGTAACCTTATGGGAAGTCACCCTGAATTGCACCCCAAGTCGAAAACCGTGAGGGTCGAGGCCCATAGCGGACAGTATCTTGTCAGGAAAAGGTTCGGGATGTTACATAGGGTCCCCACCTTTCTTTCTTTCTGGGTTTCATTCTCTAATGAGAGAAGGAAGCTTTCCCTACCTTATATAACTAAACAACTCTTTTCTTTTCTCCATTTTCCGTAATATGGGAATCCTATATTTCTTTCATGATTTTGTGGTGGAAACTCATGTTAGCATGGTTCAATAATCACTTTCAGAGCAGAGCCCTTTTGGTTAGACATTTATATTCTCTCCCTTAAGATAAATGTAGAATCATATTGTAGTTCTAGTACTGTTAACCAGTGACAAATGGTGATGCTTTGTTGTGGAGATTCTAGGAAGTAAGTTATTTTAAGTTAGTTTTCTTGCAGTGTATAGTTTCTAGTATAGAGCATAATCATTACCTGTGATCTTTTGGCTCTATTTTATTAGCCTATAACATGCATATGGTTCTGGATTTAACTCGATAGTGTTTTGATTTGTTGGTATAAACCTATCCAGTAGCATGTAGGGAGAAGTGCATTTTAGTATTCTTTTGTTTGTTTAGACTTAGGGAAAGGTACTATTTCTTTCTTAACCATTGATGCTCCTAAATTATGTTTCTTCTATAAAATAATTACAGACAACCTGATATAGAAGGAAAACTTCATCAAGAATCATTTGATGCTGCTGGTTTAAAGCAATGCTTTCAAAGATAAAGCATGTTACAGGGTTGGTATAGTCGGGAACCTGCTTAAAGCATGTTTTCCTTTCCTTTATTCTGTAGCTTTTTGTTCTTCTTACTTCGGGACAAACAAAGACGACCAACCCTTGAAATATGTTGTCATGAATGCAGAACTTTCATAAATCAACTAATACGATTGCTGTTGTAGTTCATTTGGATCCTGAGAACAAAGAGCTTTGGTATGCTTTTAGGTAATATAAAACTGGTTCTTTTGAGTTTATCGCAAGAAACAAAGGGCATTATGGACCACTCTTATACTTACATGTCTATTTGATGCTCATGATGACTAAATAAGAGTGAGAACTCCTGAATTATTTAGTAGTAGGGTTGATTTGTTTTTGAACTTGTCTTTTTGCCATGCAGGAAAATCCCATTTTCATCTCAAAATACGAGTAGGAGCAGGTATGCTTCTGAGGTGGGTCTTCTACAGATTGTAATTCTTCCTCAATTCAATATTAGTTGCTTCTTACTACTATGCTACAAATATGGTATTGGTTATCTGACTATAAATTTGCTTTGTAGCCATCATGTTCATCATATTGAAGTATATTGGTTGACAAACAGACACTACAAAAAAATGGGTCTATGGCAAGGGTTTTTTCTACCTATAGCAAGGGTTTTAACCCCTGCTACCAGTTGTAGCAAGGGTTTCACCAACCCCTGCTTGAACCCTCCCTAATGCTGCCCCTGCTACGTGTAGCAAAGGTTTTTAGCAACCCACGGTGAAAGTCCCATCCAAGGGTTGTAGCAGGGGTTTCAAACCCCTGCTATATGTATCAGGGGTTAAAACCCTTGCTACACTTCAGTGTAAAATTCACTAATGAGATGTTTGTAGTAGGGGTTAAAACCCTTGCTTTGTTCGTCGCTAAATCAATTTGCAACCAACTAAAAACTATCACTAAAGAGATACAAATAAATCGTTGCTAAAGAGAGCCACGCAGATTTGTGACTATTACTTGGTTGCAATTGCACTGGTCACTATAGATAAATCCAGAACCAAGCATTTTTCTTGCTAATTTGACTATTAATATCATTCTTGATAGCCAAATCATACAATACATACCCATCAATATTTTATGATTCATTCCATGATTTATGATAAAAACTAATATTCTTTACATGGTAAAATGCTAATAACTATAGATATTCAAACATAATCGAAAGAAACATAGTTTACTATTCATAATATTCTAAGTACTCAAAACAACCTAATGATCTAGTCATGATCCAACATCCTTGAAAGCCAAAAAAAAATACCCCTTTGAAATATCTTACGATCACCTCTCCTTGGTAGCACATTGCTTGCCAAAATTTGATCAAGTATGGTATCCAGAGAGTTGAGAGCATCTTTCATTTTGTCACTACTACAGTCAACAGAAGGAAGTTCGTAGGTACCATGTATAGCCACCTCGATTGTCACCTAAGGTGTAGCAAGCAACACATCAAACACAAAAGTTCAATGAGCACTAAAAGTATAAAAATCAAATAATAACCTACTGTACAGTTACTTAACGTATAAAAATAAGTTACTTGATAGATTTTAGGCAAAATCCATCTGTATAGCCAAAACTTTAACGTTTGTGACAATAATAGCCACTTTTGGGGAAATACCAATAATAGCCAGAATTTTGAAAGTTTGATGACAATAATAGCCATTTCCGTCCAAAACTTTAACGATGTTACAAAATTATGTCTGTTAGATTAACGGTATGCTGACGAGAATGCCAAATCATTGCCACGTCAGCGACAACTCAGCCTTAATTGCCACACAGATGCCATGTCACAATTCACTTCTAATATATCTTATATTTATTTTTCATTTAGAAAAAAGGCAAAATACACTTGTATAGCCAAAACTTTGACGGTTTGGCCAAATATAGCCACTTTTGGCGAAATACCAAAAATAGCCAATTCCGTCCAATTGTTTGACGGTATTAACCAAATAGCTGACTGGACTAACGGAGAGGCTGAGTTGGCCACAATTATTCAATTAAAGTGTGAGGTGGAAAATAAAAATAAATTATTTTTTTTATTTTTCCTCTCCCATCTCTTTTCCTTCCCCTTCCCAGCGTAATCTCTCCCATCTCTTTTCCTACCCAGAACAAGCCCATTAATCAATCTTCCATAACCCTTTATTATTGAGATCAATCAATCCATCCCTACCATCTTCTGTCGTCGATATCCCCAGCCCACCACCACCATTTTGAAACCCCACACCCTTCCGGCTGTTGCTTGGATTGTCGTCGCGCCGTAGCTCGTCCGCTATGACCCTGCCCCCAATCTCTCTTGGTCGAGTGAATTAGAGAAGAAGGATTCAGCCGCAACCGCCCTTCATCTCTCGATCTCGCCGCCGCCGCCTCCCTTCATCTCTCGATCTAGCCGCTGCCGCCCTTCATCTCTCGATCTCGCCGCCGCCGCCTCCCTTCATCTCTCGATCTAGCCGCTGCCGCCCTTCACCTCTCGATATCGCTACCACCGCCTCCCTTCATCTCTCGATCTCGCCGTCGTCGAATTGGAAGCGGTCGTCATCAATCATAGCCGGATCTGAGATGGAACACTTTGTTGTGTGAGTCTCGTCGTTTGCGTAGTTAGCGGTGTCGAGATCGTCAATCATAAACCTATTTCCCCAAATTCTAGGGTTGAGGAGAAACCCAGACTCCCAGAGATGCCCGACCAGTCGACTGGAGCGATTGAAGGGATGGGCTGGAGCGACGATCAGATGGGTGGGTGCGGGGGATTCGGGGGAGAAGTTTGGTGAAGAAGTGCGGGGGAATCGGGGAATCGACAAAGGTTGGTTCGTGAAGAGGGAGAAGGCAACAGACAAAGAAGGCAGGGAGGAAAGAGAAGATAATTATTTTTTCTAAATGAAAAATAAATATAAGATATATTAGAAGTGAATTGTGACATGGCATCTGTGTGGCAATTAAGGCTGAGTTGTCGCTGACGTGGCAATGATTTGGCATTCTCGTCAGCATACCGTTAATCTAACAGACATAATTTTGTAACATCGTTAAAGTTTTGGACGGAAATGGCTATTATTGTCATCAAACTTTCAAAATTCTGGCTATTATTGGTATTTCCCCAAAAGTGGCTATTATTGTCACAAACGTTAAAGTTTTGGCTATACAGATGGATTTTGCCTAGAAAAAATAATTATCTTCTCTTTCCTCCCTGCCTTCTTTGTATGTTGCCTTCTCCCTCTTCACGAACCAACCTTTGTCGATTCCCCGATTCCCCCGCACTTCTTCACCAAACTTCTCCCCCGAATCCCCCGCACCCACCCATCTGATCGTCGCTCCAGCCCATCCCTTCAATCGCTCCAGTCGACTGGTCGGGCATCTCTGGGAGTCTGGGTTTCTCCTCAACCCTAGAATTTGGGGAAATAGGTTTATGATTGACGATCTCGACACCGCTAACTACGCAAACGACGAGACTCACACAACAAAGTGTTCCATCTCAGATCCGGCTATGATTGATGACGACCGCTTCCAATTCGACGACGGCGAGATCGAGAGATGAAGGGAGGCGGTGGTAGCGATATCGAGAGGTGAAGGGCGGCAGCGGCTAGATCGAGAGATGAAGGGAGGCGGCGGTGGCGAGATCGAGAGATGAAGGGCGGCAGCGGCTAGATCGAGAGATGAAGGGAGGCGGCGGCGGCGAGATCGAGAGATGAAGGGCGGTTGCGGCTGAATCCTTCTTCTCTAATTCACTCGACCAAGAGAGATTGGGGGCAGGGTCATAGCGGACGAGCTACGGCGCGACGACAATCCAAGCAACAGCCGGAAGGGTGTGGGGTTTCAAAATGGTGGTGGTGGGCTGGGGGTATCGACGACAGAAGATGGTAGGGATGGATTGATTGATCTCAATAATAAAGGGTTATGGAAGATTGATTAATGGGCTTGTTCTGGGTAGGAAAAGAGATGGGAGAGATTACGCTGGGAAGGGGAAGGAAAAGAGATGGGAGAGGAAAAATAAAAAAAATAATTTATTTTTATTTTCCACCTCACACTTTAATTGAATAATTGTGGCCAACTCAGCCTCTCCGTTAGTCCAGTCAGCTATTTGGTTAATACCGTCAAACAATTGGACGGAATTGGCTATTTTTGGTATTTCGCCAAAAGTGGCTATATTTGGCCAAACCGTCAAAGTTTTGGCTATACAAGTGTATTTTGCCTAGATTTTAATAGTATTAAAAGTATATTTCAGTATATACCCAATAGTAGGCAAGATTATCTTCCATTACTCTTACCAGCAACACAACAGCTATGAAGGGTTGACTGCCATTCTAGAATCCATGAGAAAGAAGCAGAGGAAAATGGATACAACCTAAATGAGAAAATGCTGAGAAAACCAAGTACCAACTGTTGAGTACACAACTAGAATAGTCAGAAGAGTTTGAAACATTCTCAAAAGCAACAATATCCTCCCCTATCTCACTAGCTAGCTGTATGTACCTGTTTGATCGCCACTCTATCATATGCTCTGCAGCAAACAACAAACAAAATCCCATGTTGATGCTTTCATCTACCCGGTGATCAGATGTTATATATGAAGAATAATGTTCCAAGGTATGCCAAGAAAGTGACCACCCTATGCTAGAGAGATAAAGTTGAAAGGAGAGGAAGAGAAGAATCTCACCGAGCAGCTTCATGTGTTGTGTCAAATCCCCCTACATAATAACACCCACTTTCATCAGTAAGAACTAGACACCATTCCTCTTCTAGATTTAACTATACAGCTTTAAAGAACTTACCTATGTAGACTTGCTTCACGCAATCCTTGTGCTGAAGTTAATTTCAGCCTCAACCTCTCTAAAATTAGGAAGAGGATTCATCCTCTGGTCAATTACCTCAAACAAGTTGACAGAGAAGTTGAAGGCTCGCCAATGAAATAGAGTACAGCAGGTCCGTTTGTCCCCATACCCTGCAGCTTGTCACTCACCAATGAAAAGGAATAGAGCAGGTACATTGGTACTCATACCCTGCAAGCTTGCAACCTGTGTCAGTTGAATAATCAAAGTGATAGCTAAGTATCATGACATGAGATGAACAACAAATTGAGCTTCAGGGCACTGGGATTGCCACCTTTGGAATGCAAAAATTGGCCAATTGATTCCAATTTCACTGCATGTTTACATATGCAAGGGTTAAAATTCATTTACCTTATTTAGAAGAAAATTTCCTGAAATTTATCAAGGGGAACATTATGTTTTTGTAATGTTCAGTTGCTGTCTGCAGAATGTGCAGACCAATGCATATCAGCAACTGCACAAACCAGTACAATCTTAAGCATAATATGAAAAGATTTGTGCAAAGATTGATAATGCGAAAAGGGAAAATACCATGGGAACTTGATAGTTCTTATTACATGCTTCCCATGGCCGAGGCTCCAATACGTAAGTGCCACCATACTGAAAACAAATATATTGATAGTTATTTCATGCCCAGAAATACCAACTAGAAGATACAAGATCAAAGATCACCATTTTTCAAGTACTATTAAATAAATTGCTTCAATAACATGTATAAATAAAGGCAGCTCAGTAGCAGGAACAACATGACACACATCTAGCAGTATAATGAACCAAAATCTAGACAGATCGATATGAATACTCAACTTAAAACGAAGAGCTATGTTGATAATAGCATCGCCTACAAGCTCCCAATTAGGACCCATATCATGTACAAGGATGAAAAGTGCCTGTAATACAGAAATCATATATTGCCAAATTAAGAAGCTATCCTACTCAGTAACAAAAGTTACAAAGAGCAAGATCAAAGAGGTTGCATGATACCTGATCCTCAAATAGGGACCATGGACGTCCAAAGCAAGGTTGGTCAGCAGATATCTGTTGAGAATAGCATTTGTCTAACTCATCTAAACGTTTAAATGCCCGGGAGATGAACTGATAAGTTATAGATGAACAGTAATCATGAACCCATACCTTCAACAACTTGGGTTTCCTTCCCTTGTCCCTGCCATTGATCAGTCTCATAAACTTCTGGAATTCAAATGACAAATGCAGATGTAGAGGTGGAATCCATGCCTTCAAGGGTTGATCTTCCTGAAGATCGAACACTTGAACCAGCCTGTTAAAATGGAAATAAGCTTAATCAAAGTAAAGTTTCAACAAAATGGTGCAGAACTAGCCACCAAAGGGATCAACCTCTATTTGAGTGAAAGAGAATAGACAGAGATAGTAAATGGTGATTGGAAGGAAACCTTTCATAGTCATATCCAAGTGAAAGGGAGGATAAAACATAAATGTAATGATGCAGAACTAGCCATCAAACTTCAAAGGGATAAATTTCAATTCATCAAAGCACACCGAGACAGCTCGTATGGATCGGGGAAAACCCCTTCCATCCACAACACAAACACAATCAACAACCAATTAAATGAATATCACCCGCTAGTACATCATACTCCTCTCTGTTTCCCTTACTTTTTAAGAAGAAGAAAATCAACTGTGTTAGCACGAAGCTACTGTGCAGACTAAACAGAAAAGGCAAAGGGCTAACTATTGTACATGCTCCACAGCTTCCACTAGCATCATCAACTGCACAGATATACAATAATGAATTTGACAAAAGCAGTACACCGAAACACAATCAATCACCGACTTATGCTAGCATGATCAAGTGAATAGAGATTGATCCCTTAGCTAGGGTGAGTTCGTGGTGAAAACTGACTAATCCACTAAACCACAATATATCAATACTTCTACATCGAATGGTGAGAGCTACCATGTAAAACCAAACAAAAAACAACCAGTCCTTTACATAAAGGAATCAAACTCCCTAAAACTCAGGGACATTGCATGCGAACCTTCTCAAAACCAAATTAACAACAAGAACAAATAAGATAGAGCCGGTGCAAAACAAAAATGAAACCTAAAACCTATCTATATCCAGAACGAGAAAGGGATCGAAGAGAGATATAACCTTATAGCCTGAGATAGTTACCGAAGAGAGAGATCAGGGAATCGTGCTGCTTGGAATGGATGAGAGATCGCAGATATCGGGCGCCGCTCGGAGTGAACGAGAGAACTGCCGTCGCCCGGAGAGAACGAGAGATTGGGCATGGCACGGAGTGAACGAGAGGTCGGGCGCCGCTGGAGAGACCAAGAGATTGGGCGCCGATCGGAGTTAACGAGATCGGAGAACCGCTGCTCGGAGTGAACGAGAGACTGAAGAATCGCTTGGGGTGAGGGAGGGATCGGAGAACTCGAATTTTTTTTTGAATTCGTTTACTGATTTACTCGAAGGAGTGATGTGGCGGGGGTGGGCGGATCTCAGTGACAATACTGAGCTTGAAATAGAGAAGCGGAGTGATTGGAATAAGTTTCCCAGTTTGGTTATTGAAACAGAGTTGGGCGGTAGCAAGGGTTTCTAAACCCTCGGTGTAAACCGTATTAGAATATGTTCCGAAAATTTTAGCAGGGGTTTGTTAAACACTTGCTACATAACCCTTGGTATAGGGACTTTTTGTTGTAGTGAGAGCCACCGACCATATACAGGTTTATGTCTTTACTCTTCCTCAGTTATTTATCATTTCTCTCTTGCACACCAAATTCCCGGGGCAATTCGTTCAACTCGACCCGGTAGGGGATCTGACCCTTCAGTTTGATGATGGTGAAATATTCTAGTGGAGCAAAGTATGACCTCTGGTTTCTATTGATCATCATTCACCTTTGTGTCAGCTCTTTTGTTTCAGTTTAGAAGCTCACAATCTTTGGTGGTATTGGTTTTCAGGTCACAACCGGAATCCTTTTATTTATGGTGCCATCTTCAGGGGGTGTGGAACCATTTGATGGTCATATCCTGCATCGAAACTCTTGGGTGGGCAGAGTGAGATAGGAGAAGGTCAGTTTTCCTTCCTAATTAATGTGGATTAGTTGTTCCTTTTCATCTTGCTTCTTTGTTTTTTAATTTTGCTGGTATTTATGTTTTGTAAGTGCGGTAGTTTGTTGAGTAACGTCAGTAAGGTAATTCTAGTTGGTGTAGATGGGGTAGGAAGTAACTAATTGAAAGACTGACATGTAGTTCTTTGTGTCTGTAGTCTACAGTGATTAGTTTGTTTCATTTCATTTTCTTTTATGCTTGAAAGGGTTGTATTAGTTTGTATCTTTTCATGTATATGTTCAAGACCAGTATGGGTTTGTATGTCACTTGCTGTTGTTTCTCTTCTTGTTCTATGTTTCATGGATTTTTTTTTGTTGCCTTGAAACTTATTTTCCCTCATGTTCTGAGCTTATTTATCTTCTCCGTGCTATTAATGAGTTTGATTCTATTCTTTTGGGTGGCTTTGTAACAGGCTAAGATGTGTTTTAGATGAAAGCAATGTATTACATGATGTGGGTGATTCAAGAGCAAGCAAAGTTGGATGTTGTGGATCTTGCTGGAAATTCATCCTTCTATTAGTTGACACTGTTCTTTTGATTTGAGTTGTTATTTTTTCAATTTATTTATGATAATTTGTGCTAGGAACAATGTGCATTGTGGATGAAGTTAGCAATCAATGGCAAGAGTAATGGGTGATTTAGACTTTTAAAGTTACAGAGAATTGAAATGCTGCAGCAGATAGCAGGGGTTCTAGAAATTTATGTGAATTTAAAATTTAAAATTCACTTGTTAGCTTTTATCGACGCATTTCTAGAACAGTGTCAAAAGTTGTGTCTAAATCAAATTACAGGGTTCCAATACTGTTGCAAAAACATAGGTCACCGCTGGGGGAAAAAAAGCTCAATGGCACATGGGGAATACAAAAAAGAAAAAACGGCCATTTAAAACCGCTGCAAGAGCATCCATCAGCGGTTGGGCCGACCCCTGGCATTCCGTTGCGGCGGTCGGTCTAGCGCCAGTATTGCTGGGGTATAGCAACCACTGGCGGGATTGGTAGCGCCGGTCATTTACGTTGTTAAATCTAAAAATAACCCCTGCACTAGCTATTTTATTTTGTAGTCGATTAACCAACCATTTCTTATCATGTACTTTTTTACACTATTTTGTAGTCGATCAAAATGTTAGAGAATTATGGAATGAAGAGAATTTTAAACCTGTTCGATAGTTGGATGAATTAAACCAAAGTATTAAAAGGGTAAAGACTAATTATTAGCCAAAGCTATTGAATTACTAATAATTAGCCAAATGTCAACTTCCAGTTAGCAATTTTGTTAGTAATATTGACTCGACAACATGATACGGACTTGGAAGAGACACATGCAAGTCAACGTTACAAAACTTTAGCATTTTAACTAAGAAAATGATTAAAAAATTATTAACGGTAACAGAAGAATGGATAATATTTTGATGCATTACAAAAGATTTGGCTAATTGTTAGTAATTCAATAGGTATGGCTAATATAAAAAATACGAAAAAGAATTGGCTAATAATTAGTAATTATCGAAAATAATATGCACAACCTTACCAACTATCCCTAATCATATGTGTTGTTTTAATTCTATTTCATAGTCGATTATCGTGAAATACGAATAAATAAAAATCATATATCATGATTCCCATAATTCAATTCTCTCAAAACACAACAATAATTACATAGTTCCTACTAAGATAACATATTATCAATACATGTGAATGGCTAGTAGGTTAGAGCATTCACATTAATGTAATTATAAAATCACTTACATCTATTATTTCTATTGTCATCTCACAATTTATGCAATCTAACTCAAATTATTTTCATTCTATCTATATACATTTACTCGCATTTCCTTTGGAATATATATATATATATATATCATCAATTTTTTTTCATATGTTTTAGGTGTCCTGAAACATACTCAAAAGTGGCTAGATCCGTCAATGACCATATGACCAATGCAGTCAAAATTGCAATTCGACGTAGAAGTGTAAAAACGTAAGTTTTTAACTTTCAACCATAGATTTTGACTATATATTATCCTTATTTCCTCTTTTGGTATGAAAATATAGGATGCATTGTTTTTTTGGCAAATACTAATTATTAGCTAAACCTTTCTCACATTCTTTTTTATTATTCAAACCTATTGAATTACTAATAATTAACCAAATGTTAACTTCCAGTTAGCAATTTTGTTAGTAATATGCACTTAGCAACATGATACTGATTTAGAAAAGACACACGGAGGTCAACATTTAAAAAATATAGTATTTTAACTACAAAAAAAGTTACAAAATTATTAATGGTAACATAAAAATGCCTAAAATTTTGATGCATTACAAAAGATTTAGGTTTTCCTAATAAAAAAGAATGAGAAAAAGGTTTGGTTGATAATTAGTGTTTACTCTTTTTTTTTAATTTGCGGATTCGGCTTTCCCAAACCTAAAGCAAGACCATGCACAATATGATCCCAGAACGGTAGAGGGAGTTACCGTTTCACCCACAACGACAAGTTGTCCAAACAGGAGTGACGTCATTTTTGGCAAATTATCAAAACACTTCAAGTTGTGAATTTTTTTCTTTTTATATTTTGGGGTTGTACTTTCTTCTAGCCCTAGTTTTTCTACTTTCCTTGAACTTTAAGGTTTTGTTCATGCATGCTTTGTAACACCACGCAACAAAAGCTATATAAGCTTTCTATATACAATGAGAAAGAAGCAAAGACTTCTAGGGTTTTCACATCAATTCCTTCATCATGGTATGAGAGCATGGTTGCAACCATTTATCTCCATGGCAGATCCCTATTATCTCCATGGATATGAGCACCTTGGTCTACAGCTATTGGAAGAAAAACTAACCCAACCAACTACAATGACTGTAGTAAAGCTATCAGCAATTCCTTAGGATCCAAGAAGAAGTTTGGTTCAATTGGCACTTTACCAGATCTAAGAGAAGGAAGTCCATTATCTTGGTCATGGAACAGAAAAACCATTATGTCCGGCAAGACAACTCTTGAAGCATGGAGAAACTTAAGGGCTAGATATGGATAGGGTGACATGGTAATGATTGATGAGCTGACTAAATCTCTATGCTTCTTGAAGCAAGGTAACCTTTCAATCATGGGTTACTATGGAAATCTGATAGCTCTAAGGGGTGAATTTAGGCGATTACCAACATCTAGAGCCAAGTGTATGTACAACTGAGAGTCACACTAACTATAGGGCAATGAAACAGGTGTTTGAATATAGGGATACCAATCATGTGATCAAGTTCTTGAGAGGCTAATTGGATGATAATATTTCTAGTGCGAGGTCACAAGTTCTGTTAGGTGAGACACTACCAGCGGTTGATCGATTTTTGGCAAGGATGCTCCATCATGAGAGACAACAAAATGGCACAATGATAAACAAAAGTCTCACCACTGAATCCATGACCATGATTAATGCTCAAGGCAACAACAAATTTAAGGACAAAAGATATGTACTTGGTATAAGATACATGGTTACACAAAAGATATGTACTATCACAAGCATGAATGGCCTTGTGGTATCAACACAAGAACCGATAACTCAACTGGAAGAATATTGGAAATCACTCACAATAATAGGCATGGGCACACTAAGGACTTGTGCTTTCACAAACATGGATTTCCACAAAGAGGAAGCACCAGAGGTAAAACCTATGCAAATACAAGCTCAGGCAACGTTCAATATGACTTATAACAGGAAGCTAGTCAAGCTTAATTATCAAAGTAGACTATGAGAAGCTCATGAATCTGATGTAAGAGAAAGGTTCCCAGGAATCACAACTGACTACTAGACCATCCTTCTCAGCTGCCAATTTTACCAACAGGAATTCAAGTTAATTTACCTTGTCTACAAATATCAACTTCCCTTATCTACATAATTGGATTCTTGAGACCGGGGCTTCAGATCACTTAGTATGTTCTTTGGATCATTTGAAAAAATAAAGAAAGGTTTTCAATGTCTATACCACTCTCACAATAGGAGAACAAGTTGCAGATACATATACCGGGACTGTCACCAACATTGAGGTTTTATATGTCCCACAATTTAGTTTCCACTTGGTGTCAGTGAGCAAACTAACCACAAATACTTTACTATGCTTGACTTTCTTCTCACGTGCGTGTCTAATACAAGATATGCATCTAAAGATGATGACTGGTTCTGCTAAAATATCCTATGGTCTTTACCTTATTGACAACATTTCATTTCCTTAGAGACAGTAACTCTAAACACATGACAATAACTAGTGTGAGAACTTTTGATATTTGGAACTATAGACTAGGCCTTCTTTCCCATTCCAAAATACCTCACTTAAGGCAACTTTGACATAGAAGTCTTTGCCTTGTGACGTTTTCCTATTTCCACACAAGATTTTGAACTCATAAATGTTGATCTATGGGGGCCTAATTCCAATCCCATTTGATATAGTTTTAAATATTTTTTTTACCACAGTTGTTTACTTTACAAGAATGACATGAATCATTCTTAACTAAACGAAAATACTTTTGCTCTTAGATCAAAAACCAATTTCAAACTTCTATCCAAAGGATCAGAAGTGATCAAGGAAAGAATTCATGTTGACGTGACTTGAATCGGCTATCAGCCGCTACGGCTAGTAGTGGGGGGTCAATGGTATTTGGGTTCGGGTTCTGGGCCTGGTCTGTAACCGTTTCCTTTGCCAAATTGGATTAGGTTTAGAACCACATGGAGAAATACTATAAATACTTCTCATATTCCTCTTTAATCCGTAATCTCCTCGATATAGTGAAACTGGCTCTCTCTCGCCCGTGGACTAGCTAACACACATCGTGTTAGTTAACCACGTAAATCGTGTGTCTTTGTTTTTCGATTCTCGCTTTCGTATTCATGCTTTATCGATTCCGGCAATTTTCCTATCCATAGCAGCGCATTTATAACAAGTGGTATCAGAGCCACGGCTGGAAATCAGGCAAGGGTTTTCGATTCAGAAGAATGACGTTGGTGAACATGAAGATCGAAAAGTTCACCGGGAAGAACAGCTTTGCTATATGGCAGATCAAGATACATGCTTTATTGAAACAACAAGGGCTATAGGGGCCGCTGTCTGCGAAACAGAAGAAGGCAGCGGTCGATGACGATGAGTGGAATACCCTAGAGGAGAAGGCCCACTCGACCATCATGCTATCGTTGTCTGATGACGTCATCATTGAAGTTGCTGCTGAGAAGATTGTAGCGGGCTTGTGGTTGACACTTGACAGTCTGTACATGACTAAGTCTCTAACCAACAAGCTGCATCTCAAGCAACGGTTGTTCAACTTGAGGATGCAAGGAGGTACGCCTTTGAGGGAACATCTCGAACACCTTAACTCTATTTTGCTGGATCTGCGTAATATAGATGTTCAAGTTGATGACGAGGATGCTGTCCTAATCCTAATGGTTTCTTTGCCGAGTTCATATGAGAATTTCGTTGATTCTTTAATTGTCGGTAAAGAAAGTGTGTCCTTGGAGGATGTCAAGTCTGCTCTTCATACGAGAGAGATCAGGCATAAGGCGTTCGGATCTGGTACAAGTGGCGAGGCAGAAGAAACACGAGGGAACATGAGTGAATGAGGGATGCAAGTTCTGTCAAAGAGGGATCTTCTTTGCGGGCACAAGGTGCAGAATTTGGAATTTTGCGAGCATTATGTGTTTGGGAAGCTACATCGCAACAAGTTTCCCAAGAAGGGTATCCACCGGACGAAGGGGATACTGGATTACGTATCAAAATGTGACTCTATTATGAAGAAATATCACTTCACTTTTAACAACTGCAGAAGGTCCTTACTATTCTCTTAGGTAAAACTATTGATTTATTAGATATTTGAATGCTCATTCTTGTTTGGGCCTTTTGAACATTCGATAAGTGATAGCATCATATTTGCACATGTTTGCACCCTCGTTTCTTGATTATTTTGTCTCAAGTTTATACTTTCTTGGCCAATTTTATGCTATGTTGTTCTCCTTTGTCACATTTTAGGTCCTAGCACGTAAAGTGAAGTATAGACGCAAGTTTCATGTCAATCAGAGATCAATTGGCGATTTGGGAAAAGAAACTCAGGCATGACCTGAAGAAACACAGGCATCAAAGACATTGGAACATGAGCTGAGGAAGAAACACAGGCAGAAGAAACATGGTCGTGCTTTGTCCTTTCGCGCCCGTGTGACGAGAAGAAACAAGGGAAGGGCTGAAACACGACCTGAGAAACATGATCGTATTTCAGTCTGTTGCTTGGGTATAAGTATGGTTTTTGCGATTTTTGGAGTGGAAGAGCTGGGTTTTGGATCCCAAACACCCAAGGGACAAACTCTAGAGAGAGAGAAACTTGACAACATTATTGGAGCTATTTTGGAGGATTTATTCACCATTGGAGCTCGAGAATCAAGTTTGGAGATGGAGATTGAAGATTTAGATAATATTTCTACAACCTCTCTCTTCTCTATCGTGTAACTTCCCTTCACTTAGTTTTTTAGGGATCCTAGTTCCATGTGTTAGGATCTTTCTTGTATCAACTTTTGGATGCTATACTTGTTGGTTTTAATCAATTGAGGCATGATTTGTTGAGTCAATTGAATCCTGGTCATATTCTCTTGATTTCTGCTTTAATCTATGATAGATAAAATCTGATTAGGTTAAAAGAGCTTCCTTGATTGATAGCAGTCAATTGTGGAGATTTTGAGGCAATTCTTAAAGGTTAGGCATGTACGTGAAAGGATAAAAAGAATGTGACAAAGTGGTGGTTCTCTAAAGAAAAAAAAAATAGAAAATAGAACAAAAATGACAAAGAAATGAAAGAAAAAGATAGCCACCACAAAAATCTAAATCATGTTCATTAAATAGTGTTTCTTAGTAGCCTGGGTTGGAAATACTAACATGTTGTGACTTCCTTCACTCTTGTGCTCTAAAGAACTTGATCAATGCAGAATAGCATGGAGAAAGTAATTGGTTCGAATGAATATTGTTGTGTTGGGTTTTGGAACTATGGAACCTTGTGTCATGAATATTTCCACCACCTAAAAGTTCTTTTTCTCATGTCCAAGTCCCTAGCTAGTAATCTAAACCCGTGTCTAAGACCTCAAGACAAGTTAGTAGTGACACTTGATATGTGAACTCTAGCATTTAGAGGCTGTCGTCATGGTGAAGAGACGTTAGGAATTGAGAGTATGAGTATGCACACATCTTGCATCAAATTTTGTTTTGACCCCACTGGTAGAGAGTGAGTGATTCAATTTTCGTATTATATACCCTGGTGAGGACCTAGATTGCTCGGTCTTGATTCTGATGTCTTGAATTTTATGCATGAGGTAACTGTTTTGAATGAGTGGTTGAGTCTATTCTATGTTGATCGGTGAACAGAAGTGAGACTTTTCCTTTGCCAGATTTTGCTGCACTCGAATGTCATCTGTGGTGATTCAATTTTCATATTATATACCCCGGTGAGGACCTAGATTGGACGGTCTTTATTCTGATATCTTGAATTTTATGCATGAGGTGACTGTTTTGAATGAGTGGTTGACTCTATTCTATGTTGGTTGGTGAACAGAAGTGAGACATTTCCTTTACCAGATTTTGCAGCACTCGAATGTCATCTGTGGTGGTTGTCTAGGTTGTTGTTGATGTGTTGATGTCTAAAAGTCAGTACGATTCACGTGTTTTGTGCCTACATGATATGTCCCCAAAGATTGCATGGTTAAAACGTTTTTAGCTTACCTTGTGTCTGACTTTGTTTGCTTGGGGAGAAACAAATAGTTAAGTGTTGGGGAATTTGATAGCATCATATTTGCACATGTTTGCACTGTCGTTTCTTGGTCGTTTTGGCTCGAGTTTGTGCTTTCTTTGCCACTTTTATGCTAGGTCGTTTTCGTTTGTCATATTTCAGGTCCTAGCACGTAAACTGAAGTATAGGCGCAGGTTTCAAGTCAATCAGAGATCAATTGGGGATTCGGGAGAATAAACTCGAGCATGACCTGAAAAAGAATGGATTTCTACCTCATTTTATGGACAAAAAATCATGTATGCTTGTCATTAAACGAAAGAGGATGAGACAAAGAGCGTCTGTGATCAAACGATGATTGATTCGAAGTCCGGGCGAGGGAGAAACGAAGCATCAAAGACAGTGGAACATGAGCTGAGGAAGAAACACGGGGAGGAGAAACAAGGTCGTGTTTTGTCCTCCTGTGCCCGTGTTTTTAGTGATGAGAAGAAACAAGAGAAGTGCTGAAACACCGCTTGAGAAACACAACCGTGTTTTTGCGTGCTGCTCGGGTATAAGTTTGTTTTCTGTGATTTTTGGAGTGGGAAAGCTGGGTTTTGGATCCCAAACACCCAAGGGATGAATCCTAGAGAGAGAGCAACTTGGGATCATTCTTGGAGCTATTTTGGAGGATTTATTCACCATTAGAGCTCGGGAATCAAGCTTGGAGATGTTGATTCAATTGAATCCTGATCATATTCTGTTGATTTCTGCTTTAACCTATGATAGATAGAATCTGATTAGGTTAAAAGAGCTTGCTTGATTGATAATAGTGAATTGATGATAGATAGAATCTGATTATAGTTAATTGCTATCGACTGAACTTAATGCTCGCTATCAACCTTCCCCTTTGCCTTATGAAAGTAGGTTCTGGAAATGTCTGTGACATCTTCCTCTGGTTCCCAAGCTCAAATTCTTTTGTTGGAGGATGGTGCATCCCTTGGAACCTGAGTAATAAAAAATCAGCCTATCCGGGCTCGGCTGCGAAGGTAGGGGAAATGAAAAATGAGAGATACCGACTCAGGAACAAACAAAGATCGAAGAAGATACTCATTCCACTACTGAGAGCAGTGGCGGATCCAGGGCTGGGCCAACCCAGGCCCCGGCTCATCCCTCCTCCGGATCCATTGTTAGTTTAGTGCTTATAAAATTTTTCGATTTAGGTATTTGGCCCAATGCTATTTAAAATTCTGTCTAGTTTTATTTGATAATAAGATTTTGTGTAACTAGGAGAATGATTCAGATGAACATATCCAAACCATTACTCTAAATTTCCATAAAAAAACCACTACTCTAAATTTATACTAAATTTTCTATAGCCCCAATGATTTTATTTGAAAAATGACATGAAAACCTAAAAGTGTAAAGTTTCATTAAAATAAAATAAAAAAAAAACTCTAAACTAAAGCACACCCTTCCTTGCAAAATTCAAAAAATTTCCCAATCCCCCCAAAACAAAACAAGAACGAGGAGACGAGCAGACCCAAAATGGATTTCTCTGCCAGCCCGTCGAGCTGGTTTTCTTTCCATTCTTTTGATTAAGATAATATTTACAAACTTACTGAGTCATCATTTAGATTGCTTCAATTGAGTGGGGCACTAGATTCTAACTGTTCTATCTGGTGTTTTGATGAAAAAAATATTTACAAACTTACTCAAGAGTTTAGCCTCGAGACTTTGAAGGCTATGAGATGCATTCTTTGGAGAATGCACTACTCATGTGAGGAAGATGAAGTTTCTTCTCTTGCAAAATTATTAGAGAAGCTGGAGGAAATAGGGATGGACACATAATACAAATTGATTTTTCGGTTGATTTGTCTAGTGTTGACCTAGCCGTTTCAACAACTACCATGAAGAGAATATTTTCAGCAATGGAACATGAACATTGATTTGTGCAACAAAATGAGCGATGAATTTCTCGTTGATTACTTAGCTATTTTCTTTGAAAAAGAGTATATTATCAGTATGGATGGAGATTATATTATTGATGAATTTGCTAAATTAAAAGACCTTCTTGTACAATTGGCGTTGTAATGAAAACTATATTATTATATATTTTTGTTTATGGTATCTAATATTCTATTCAAATACGGCCCAGTGCTCTCTTATGTCCTGGATCTGCCGCTGACTGAGAGAAAGGGAAAATCAAAGCAGTCACCACTTCCTGAATTATATGAACTCCTAAGAGAGGAATAGGAGAAGAAGGTGAAGTAAAAGGAAGCCACTTAGCTATTAGATTAGGCACCGATTTTCCATCACCAATGCGCCACTGTATTCCACGACATAGGAGATCTCGCCCTTGTATAATGCTTTGCCATGTCCAAGATGGGCGATAACCTACTCTTGCCTCCAAAATGACGATTTAGTATCCGCCACACCAAGCAAAGCTCCCAAGGTTGCTCGTTGCTGGTCCGTAACATTAGCGCTCACAATAATGGAATATTTCTGCAGGTTGAACTTTTGCCCACTAACTCGTTCGAATTTCGCAAAAATATCCAGCAAGTAATCACATTCAAAAGGAGAAGCTCCCAGGAATAAATAGGTATCATCGATAAATAGAAGGTGAGAGGTAACCGGGGCAATCTATGTACGCGCAAACCATGTAACACTGCAGCACTCATGTCCTGGTTTATCTTTGTTGTAAATGCTTCAAAATAGAGGGCGGATAAGAGTGGAGAAATTGGATCTCCTTTTCGAATACCCGGTTGGGGCTTGAAGTACCCATATGGTTAGCCATTCACTAAGCTGAGAAGCTGACTGTCGAAATACAAGCCTGAATCGAGCGCATCCACTCTTGACAAAAGCTGAGCTGCTGCATGATGTGTATGAGAAAGAACCACTCCACACGGTCGTAAGCTTTCTCCATATCTAGTTTTAGCGCCATCGATTTGTCAAGTCTCTGCTCCTTCGTTTTCAAAAATGGCATAATCTCTTGGCCTATCAGTATGTTATCCGTGATAGACCGACCATGCACAAAGCCATTTTGATTGGAACTCACAATTTCTGGCAATACGGACCCCAAGCGGGAATCTATGATCTTGGCAATCATTTTGTAGAATACACGACATAAACCAATAGGCCTAAGCTGCCTCATCATATCGGCATTGGGGACTTTTGGAAGGAGGGATATCTAGGTATGATTGAAGTTGTGGAGCAACCTACCAGAGCTCAAGAAAGAAAGGACATCTGTAGTATCTTCATTCCCTCTTATATTTTGATGAGATTGGAAGAAAGCACATGTATGGTGGGCGAGGATCATAGTATGGTGGGCGGGGATCGTGGTATGAGATCGGGCGGGGATCATATGGGGATTGATGGTAGCTCGGGAGGGGATCGTAGTAATAGCTCGGGTGGGGATCATGATGGTAGCTCGGGCGGGGATCATGATGGGGATCTTGGGAGTGGCTCGAGTGGGGATCTTGATGTGAGCTCGGACCGCCACCGTGTGCCACAACCAAGGGGGCGGCACTCTCCACGCCTCCAACGGCCTTATCTCGGGAACATAAGGTATTTCCCGAACCCTCTTGCTTTTCTTTCTCTCGTATGTTGGGGGGGGGGGGGGGGGACATCAACTTGTACCGGAGGAGCACCGGTGTAGGCATGCACGGGTATCTACTATGATCACGACCCTGTGCTCGGATACAGCCAAGCAGACTGTTTGTCATCCTCCTGATGAAGCTCACATCTTCACTGCCCATTTCATGTTTCCCCTGGGTCAAATCTTTGATCCGCTCGATCCCATCAGTCTAAATCACATAAAAAAGGTTAGCAAGATAAGACTAATGATGTGTCTCCGTGAAACAAGCAATAAATTTAATTTCTTAGACGGAATATACTTACCAAAGCACCATCGGCTGCACCCTCCGGAGTCACGTACCGAACCGATGTTTGCCGATATCTATCCATGTATGGGTCATGATACCCCATTCGACCCACATTTGTTGGAGTGACAATGTCCTGAAGTTGTTGTCTTTCCCATATCACGGTCATTTCCGCCAACTTCGTGGGCCAATCGTGAGTACCTTGCCGACCATCTCGATGGTGAAACGCCCTTTGACTCTCGGGGACCTCCAACGGAATGCAGTGCTCCCGATCAAACTAACGAAGGCATCGATCCGGCTGGTGCCACTCCACGGTCCCTAAACAAATGAGAGGGACCCTCGTGCACCATTGCCAGATATGACCGGGAAATTGCTGTAAATGCCAACGAACGATATTCGCCGGGTATGGATCGAATTTGATCTATAAAAAGAAATGAGTAACTTAAGGTAAACAAAAATGGAAAAATACATGTACTCCATGAAAAAAAGTTATACACTTCGAAGTATTCTAGTAACCTCTCCTTCCTAGATTCGCTCTAGCCTCCTCCGATACTCTACCAACTTGTGTTGGGCAAGGTTGTCTGCATGTTGAGGCTCCAACTCACCTTATTAATAAGACAAAAATAAAACTACAATAGGCTAAAACATAATGAAAATTGAGTTATTAAAATCATGATGGGGTATGAGAAGTTTACCTAAAACTATAAGCTTTGAGTCTTAGGGGATGATCGGGACCCCAATTGCTGTCGTAATATTTGAGCGGTGCAATCCATGGCAAATGCTCCCAAGCCCAAAATTGGACGATGAACATTGCGCCGCCGACCTCCATCACAGCTTTGAGAGATGCATTGCACAAATGGTGGTAGAATTAGCTAGGCTAGCAGATGCCCAGCTCAACTCCCCCATCTCATCCCAACTACCAAGGAGGATCCTAAGCCATCCACAGCTAATTAAATTGCTCGATTTTTTGGAGAAGAACACTCCTCCTATCATGCCTATGAGATAGACACGAGCATATCTTTCCTTCTCTAGCTCCGAACTTTCCTCGGTTAGGGGCACCCCATTTTTGGAAGGATCGTGATGGTCCCTAAAATACTTTATCAACCAAGTGATTGATACTTGGCCTTTCCTCAATGGTGGCAAGCGATCCGTCGCATCAAGATATATACATATTATCATAAAACAAACATACTCAATTAATTGACATAAATAACATTCTAAATGAATAATAATTTAAAGAGATACATACATATTAAAACATTTGAAATTAATAAAATTCATTTAAGTATACATAAACATAAATCGTATTGGTTGTTTGGTAAATAATTTAATCATATTGGTTATTTTAAATAATTTAATCGAATACAATGCAACACTCGTTAGACTCTTAGAAGAGGTATACATCTTCTTAGAAACGCAACCTTTTTGACAGAAAAAGGGGGGATCCGAGTATCTCTTAATATCCGATTTTCCTAGGAAATGGAGGATCATGATAATCGCTTAAAATCTCATTTCCTTAGACGTGCATCTCTTTATAAAGAATCGAAGTAAGTGGCGCTATGTATTCGATTAAATTATTGAAAAAAACCAGTACGATTAAATTATTTCAAATTTATTTTATATTCCACCAAGTATATTAGCAAAATAAAAGAAATACAAATGATGAAGAATTGTATGTACCTGGTGATCGTTCCAAACATCCCCTGAACGATGGTTGGATTGGTCGTAGAAGTCGGTTGGATCAATAGGTCCTTGATCCAAATAGTACCGTTGATTGTATATATCCACGTCGTCCCCAACCTACGAGAGAATAATAACAAGGTTAGTACATAGATTAATTAAAAAGCTTATAACAAAAACAAAAATTGACTAGAATAATGAGTACATGCCGCTTGAAATTCATCATAATAAACTCCCTCTCCATGGAACCACTCGTCCATTTTTTCGCGAAAGTCGGACAGAAATTCGGCGGGTTTTGAGGGAAAAACTAAAGATATGTTTTCTTATGGCCGATTGGACTTAGCCGCAACCAACATACCACTATTTCCTAGGCTTTTGGGAGGGGAGGGGATAGAGAGATAATTTTAGAGAGAGAGTGAAGAATGGGTTGTGGTGTGAAGAAATGAGAGAGGGAGGGGGGGTATTTATACTATTCTGACCGCACCCTCCAGGGGCGGTCTGGTAATTTTTCCCTCCCTGAAACCGCACCCTCCCGATATGTTCTGCGTTTCTTGAGGCGCTTACCACACCTGCAAGCTGCGGTCTACGATCCATGGCGCGGATCGCTGAGGTGGCGTGCGGTCCGTCGTTGTATCGCCGCCGCATCCAACGCTCTCCAAGGCCACAGGCGAGGAAACACAAAACGCACCTGCCTAGTGCGGTTCCCTGGCTGATGTGGCATAAACCGCATCTCCAAGGTGCGGTTTATTTAAAATGATGCTATTTTTATAATTTTTATGGGCTGGGTGCTATTTTTATAATTTTTTTAAAAGATGCTATTATTGGAAAAATCCCCGGAACTCGGTGCCTGAAAGCTGCCAATCCAAAAAATAGCATGTTTGATCTCCTCCAGAGTTACTAGAGCTACCAAGAAAGCATTCATAAAGTTTGTGACTCTTAAGCTAGTTCCTCTTTCACATTAGGAGTAATTGAAGATAATGCCATGACATTGATTTTCTTCTCTAGAGAGTCAAAAATATTTGACTTTGGATATTATAAGACCCACGAGACATCTACATTCTTGGTTCATCCCCTTAGACCCTAGAGTTACCTCACAATGATGCACATTCAAAGCCATGTCTTCAAGTAGTATAAATACTTTCTTTGGTGTTCTGTTCCATGGAGCCCTCTGATTGCATCAATGCTCTCCCTACACTCTTCTCGTAGTATGTTATAGAAGATATTTATTTGGAGCCAATCTTGGAACCCATGATGAGGATAGAATCATAGAGTTCCCAAGATTGAATAATGACTCCTTATCTTCTTGAGCGAAGTTGAAAATATCAATATTTATTTGGATCGTCTTCGAAGATGAGAAATATTGCTTTTAAGAACTTCTAACAAAGATACTTCCAAGACATGATGGAGATGAATTGTTGGTTTGACAACTATATCTGGGATATTCCACTAAAGAAAAGGGAAATAATATCAATCGAATAGCTTCTTGAGGTACACCCGCAATCTTGATCTTTTTGGTAAGGAAGGCTTGGATATGTACATGTGGATCTTCGTCTTTTAGACCACGGAACTGGATAGAGGCTTGAATCATGGATATCACACTCACCTTAGACTCGCAATTTTGGTTAAAGATCACTAGATGTTTAATTGGTTATTGAATTTCGTTGAAATTCGGCCGAGTGTAATATTACCTGGAACTTCTTTGAGGTGGTCTTTGACCTCCATCACCTCCCATGTTTTTCAGTCATGTCTACATAAAAATTCAATAAACACGCATCCGTAAACATCAAAGGTAGGATGAAAAAAAAAAGCAAAGTAAAATAAAATAAGCAAGAAGCAAATGACAAAACTAGTAACTTCACTTCTTTTCACTATAATCCAAAGTTCCCCAATAATGACTCTAGAAATTTGTCTCACATTCTACTAGCTACTCCAACAATTGGACAAGTATAACTTAGGTTGGTGAAGTAGTATAGTAATGCCCCCGTGCTTTGCTATAGATCGATTTAAGGTTCAATTAAGACTAAACAATCAAAGGAAACAAAATAACAAGTAAGGTTAAACTCAAGAAAGAGAAGGTACTTGGGAATGGAATCCTCTATACGGCTATACCATATGATACACTTAAATTGAAACCATTCTCTTGTAATCACCCAATGATGCAATGAACCACTTAACAATTTAGTCAAAAGTTATGCACTCAATCGTCATACCAATTTTATATCAAAATTATATCTATATCATACTATTGTGATATCATACCACTATCAGTGATAATACCGTGATATGACAGTGGTATAATGGTCTGAAAATTTTTGTTTAAAAAAATATCAAAATGTATATCATCTTGTAAATCACAAAATCTGATATTTTCGTTGGGGATTTGAAAAAGGCTATAATAAATGCCTAGAAATTTGCGTGTATCCCCTCTAAATCCGGGCATCTAGGAAGCAAATCCGAACAGCTGGTAGCAAATATGGGCAGCCTTCTCCTTCTCTCATACTTTCCATCTTTAAACCTTTATGATGTGGACCATTAGATCTTATCTTCACAAATTAGTACCTTTGGATTGAGTTTGGTACCCTAACCTAAGTCATTGTTTATCATGCCCAATTTTAAAAAATAAAATTATGTTATCATGGGAAATATTTCAAATTGTTGTTGACGCCAGACCTCGCCGAACATTAGACTACCCACAAGAAGGCGGAAAAATAGGGGGAAAGAGATAGGAAATCCTACAATAAGGGATGGAAAAAAGAAAAAGAAGAAAAGAGGGGAAGATATATCCTCCTGAAAACGCCAAAAATAGGAGGGGAGGAGGGTCCGTGAGGGAGGGCTATTGACATTCGTACGGCCCACCGTCTTGCCGTGGTCTTGCGTATTTTTTTTCCTGGTCGGTTTAGTGTTTTAATTGGAGATTTTTGGTGTGTTATGGGCTAGCGATCATATTTTTCAACCGTCATATTTTTCAACGGTTATTTTCCCAACGATCATATTTCTAACGACTATTTTTCCAACGACTATATTTTCCAAGGACCATATTTTTCCAGCTCTATAAATAGAACTCATTTTTCACTTTCTTCCAACACTTCTCAAACTCGCTTCCTACCTTCCAAAAAAAATAGAGGGTTGTTATTTGCCGCCCGAGTAATTACTAATTGCCGCCCACAGTTTTGGAGTAAAAGACGCTTTTGCCGTTACTTTAGAAAAACCTCCCACCAAACAACTTCTGACTACTTTCCCCGCCGGTGAAGACAAACCTCCTCTCACCGCCGATCACAACCCCTCCACCAATCCCCACCGTCCTCAACCCAAGTCTCCCCCCACCGTCGATCACAAAACCCCCTCCTCCAATCCCCCACGACCTCAACCGAAATCCCGTCGACCACAAACCTAAAACACACATCCCTTTCCCGGTTGTCAGACCAGATCAGCGGCTACGCTCGCCGGCATCGGATGAAATTTGGGGGTCCGCTCGCCGGCGTCGGACGGGGTCCGCCTGCCGGCGTCGGACCAGTTGCCGCTGATGACCTGTTTTTATTTTATAAATAATTAATTATACAAATTGTTTTGATGAAGATGAGAGAGGGAGGGGGACGGGATACGGTGACAACCCCTAAGGGGGTTGTCAGATTTACAACCAAGGGTATTTTGGGTATGAAAAAAAAGAATATATTAATTACCTTTTTGTATTAATTATATTGGGAATTAAAAACCCATATTGAATACAATTTTTTTTTAAATTTAAATCCTATACATTAATATCTCTATCTATCTCTCTCTCTCTTCCTTTCTCCAGCGGCCACTCTGCATCGACGGACAAACTTTTTCTCCGGCAGACTCCCTCCGGCAATCTGAAATAATGTACCAGTGCGTTAAAAAGTGTACCAATCCATTAGTCTACTGGTAATTAATATACCATTGCGTTAAAAAATGTACCAGTACTAGTGGTACGCTACCAGTACAGCGCTACCACTACCATATTGTATCGTACCACTAGCACTGGAAGCGGTACCAGTAGAGAATAACACAACAAACAGATGATAGTGGTATCAGATGATAGTGGTACCAGTGAGTAGTGATAGGGGAGCCACTGGTACGTACCAGTGAGTAGTGGTACCGTACCAATAGGAATTGGTACCACTAGCATTGGCGGTCTTCTCCTTGAGATTCTTCGCACCCCCGGCGGTGGCCTTGGCGTCGAGGAGGTCGTTGAAGCCGACGCCGGAGGCAGAGAGCTCGGTGTAGAGGGTCCCTTGCGGTCGACCGGAGGGGCGGCGGATCTGGAGCGCGACGATCTGGACGTCGATCTGGACGTTGCTGATGAGAACGCGGACGGAGCCGATCTGGACGTCGCGGAGCCATGCGGCGGCGTAGATCTCGATCATGATGGCGGGGACAGCAGGCGCGGCAGGGCGGTGAAGACAGCCGGCGCGGCGGAGGTTAGGGGTGGCGGTGGGCATGGGAGAGGAAGAGGGAGATGCGGCGACGGCAACGTCCGCGGAAGAAAGGGAGGAAGGGAAGAAGGAGGTGGTGAACGGCTGTAAAGTTGGCATGAGTTAGATTAGGGTTTTATTATTTTATATGGGAGGAAAAATGATTGGGTGTGGTAAGTTTTTTTCATCCCAAAAACACCCTTCTTTTCATCTCAACCTTCAATTTAAAAATAACAGGAGAGAGACAAGAGAGATAATACATCTAATGGCTATAAAGTATAAAGTGGGTTGTCAAACCCACAACCCGTTAAGGGGTTGTCACCATAACTCGTGGGAAGAAAGTCTATAGTCAAACGTGGGAAAGGGGAAGGATTTAGGTTTATAAGGAATTAAATTTATTTTTTATTATTACTTTTCAATTTATTTCATACCATAATTCCAATATGGTGCGAGAGAAGTGAGGTATATTCATTATTTAACAACTAAACGGTTACAAACATAATTAGTTTCCCTTCCTCAATTAACGTTATTCAAAAATCATTTCCCTATAAACCTCAATAAGTTAATCTTTCCACTTTCTCGCGTTTGATTCTTAAATTAATTCATAATATTTAATTGCAAAAAAGTAAAAGCAGTGGTAAACACGTAACGAGAGGAATCATTAATGGCCGTACCAAAAAATATAATTAAAAATTAAGGATTTAATTAGCTAAAGGAATTCTCGGTTGTTAATTAGGGAAACTGGGAGTGGAAATTATGTTATTTAGGAAAGATGTTGGCAGTGATTAACGAAAATTATGTTTATCGCAAAAAAACTATAATTATGTTAATTTTTTTATCACATAATTATGTTAAATTATATTGGTAGTGATTAACGAGATAATTATTCAAAATTATTAAATTAGTTAGGATGACTATAAAATACTTATTAAATTAGTTATATGGTTTTTAAGTAACTATTATTTATCAAAAATAATTCATATTGTACAAAATTATTATTTATCACTAAAATGTGGATATGAACATGATGGAATTGACCGTTTCTCGATTAGACGTCTGGGGCAAAAATGTATGAATAGTGTCAAAACTTTCATCGAGATTTTTGGGGGCTCTGGGGATGGTAATAAGCAATTTCTTGGGCCTATCATGCATATTTCGATGATGCGAACGATTGTTATTAGTGGAGGAAGAGACGATTTTAGCTCTAAGACAATGTCGTAGTATGATTGAATAGATTGAGGTTGAAATTAACTATCTTATGGGAATTAGGGTTTAGGGTTTGGGGGTTGTAGAAGGTGTAGAAGGGGGGTTTTGGGTTTACGATTTTAAATTACTATTATACTTTGTTAAAAAAAAGTTAACACGTATTAGGCTATATAATAAATAATTTTGAATAATGTAATACTACTATAATAATTAACAATTAATTTTTTTATGGAAAACTTCAATACGTATTAAACTACTTAAATTACTATAATCATTCCACGATATTGAACTATGTCTTCCTTATTAATTAATTGCTTTCCTTTAGCTCATCTAACCAATAAAGGAAATGGAATTAGACTTGGGAATTAGACGTTGATTTCCTTTATTTTGTGTAAACGAATTTATTAGAATTTTAATGTGTTTTAATTAAGGAAATTTTCAGATTGTTAATTAGGGAAATAGAATTAGATGTCGGTCATTGTCTTATCTGGGAGGAAGTCTGTTCGGCCCTTATTAGAGAATTACAATCATTAGTTCATTAGGGAAAGTTTGGTATTCTATAATTATTTAATTTAATATTTATATACAATTAGACCTATGTCATTAGGTTTATTGGTATTATTAAATGATTATTATTGTTTTATAATTATTTAACACAACAAACTCCTTTATTTCTGCCCCAAATGACTCTTCGCATCAATCAAACCCAAAAAAATAGTCAGTGAAGCCTTTTACGGGTAAAAAATACAAATCAATAAATAATTAATGAATTTTTTTCGGATGTCAACCAAAATGAAAAAATTCTACCAAAACTATATCAACGGAAAAATCAATATGCCTTAAAAATCTCCCTTCAAAATTTACCATAAAACTCCTCTATTTATATATTCCACCGCTAAAAAAAAAAACCAAAACTATATCTACGAAAGAATCAATCTTTCCTTAAAACTCTCCCTTTTTCCGTTGCCTAATTATAAGATTTTATAAATATTTGAAACAATCTAACTATTTAATTACTCAATAAATAATTAACAATTCAAAAATTATTTTCGGAAAGAAATAAAACCGTCCGACGCCGGAATTCGGATCCCGTCTGACAAGGGATTTCAGTCGCCGTCCGACGCCGTTTGGCGGACCCCATCCGGTGGCGGCGGACCCCGTCCGCAAGGCGTAGTCGGACCCCGTCCGCAAGCCGTCGTCGGACCGTCCTCCCCGTCCGCACGGCGAGCTCCTTCTTCGACGGCGGCGACGACACCACCCGCGACGAGATCCTTTCTCTTCCGCGTCGGCTATTTGTGAGTGGGGGAGGGGGGAGTGAGGGAGGAGGCGGCGGGACCAGGTCGCCGGTTGCGGGAGGAGGAGGTTGGTCGGCGCCGGTTGTGGGATGATGGAGGAGGTTGGTCGGCGGCGAATGGCGATTGTGGGAGGAGGGGTCGGGTCGTGAGAGGGTAGGCAAGATAGGTTTAGGGTTTAGTTAGAAGAAGGGCAAAATCGTCTTATGTTATGAAACTATGGGCGGCAAATAGTAAATATTAGGGCGGCAAATAGCGATTCACAAAAAATAAGTCTCTTCTTCCCAAACTCTATGTAATAGTAATCTTGACTTCTTCCCACAACAACTGCATATGTATTGCATAATGCCTGAAGACCTTGTTTTGCAACGCTTGGATGGAAGTTTCACAAGATCCTATCATCGGTCATTATCAATCTTCGCTAGCTTTTGGAAAATAATTGGATATCTATACAAATGACTTTATGATCATTCGTATCGATGGCACCTTGAAGACTCGATGGAAATTTATCTACTATGCAATTGTAATCCACCGAGCGAAACTAACCAACTAGACGTGGTTATTCAACTTCTAATATATCTTTATTTAATTAATGGCATAAATTTAGTGTTCTAATTTTTAACCATTTTTATTTATCATAATTAATTGTTTTGACGAATCACGCGAAGACTATTTTCAAGGCGAACACGAAGAAAGACTGGAAGTTAGAAGAATGTTTGAAACTATTCCAAGAGTGCCCAACCATCCCGAGGGATCGAAATCAAAAAAAGAGGAAGAAAAGAGGAAGTGGTGATTCTTCTTGCATGAAAGCTTTTCAAAAGATCTTAGCGGACATGGCGGCAAATTCAGCAACACATGCAAGATTGGCTGTCACTAGAGAAGAGCGGGAGATGACGAAGAAAGCAAGGGAAAAAATAAATATGACTGAGAAATCATTCTTCATGAACTTTCTTAATTGGATCTTAACAAAGAGGATGGTACCAAATTCAAAGAGATCATATTATGTTTGCATACCAACGAACAAAGTTCTACACCACCTAGAGGATCTATCAATAGCCCATTTGATGACACTTACACCCCCGACCAGTAATCTTTAATAAGTTGTTTGATTTATTGTTGATTTATGCTTTATTTTTAGTGTGTTTGCTTTAAGTACTTTGGATTTACCCTTTGATGTATCCTTTATTTTTAGTGTGTTTTCTTTATGTAATTTTAATTTACCCTTGATGTATCCTTTATTTTCAGTATGTTTGCTTTAAGTACTTCCAATTTACCCTTGATGTATCCTTTTTAATTATGTTTCTGCTCAATTATAAATGCAACAACCTTCTTTATTAAGACATCAAAAAATGGAAAATACATTGATAACAAAGCACAACAAAAGACATAAAGTAAGCTCAACACACAATACAAATTGAAGTAATTAAAGTGTCCAAATTAAATTGAGAGCCACACCACATTTTTACTCCCATCCTCCTTCTCTTCTCCACAAATGCTCAACCAAATCCGCTTTCAACACATGATGCCCTTCACGGCTACATATCCTATTATACCTTATCATGTACTCAACGAGATTCGGAGTGTCATGATCCTGTGGATCCAATGTGACATCCAGACTAGTATGATATTCAATCCTCTCCACTTGTTCATCTCAAAACTCATTTCTTTGGTCTTCAACTATCATATTGTGTAGAATAACGCAAGTTAGCATCATTTCTCCCAATATATGTACATCCCAATATCGAGCCGTTGCTCTATCAATGGCCCATCTTTCTTGTAGAATGACAAAGGGTCTCTCAACATCCTTGCGTATGCCACTTGTCATTTTGCAAAGAGTTTCTTCTTCTGGTTACTACGGTTGCTAATGGTTTTCACAAATGTAGACCATTCAGGATAAATTCCGTAAGCTAAGTAGTAACATTGATAATAAATTGTAGCATTTACCATATATTTGACTTTTGAAATATTCCGGCTGACTATTTCATCATACAATGGAGAGAGTCCAAGCGTGCTTATGTCATTGTTTGATCCGGGACTTTCAAAGAAGGCATGCCAAATCCATGTGTCGTACAATGCTATAACTTCCAGGACAAAGGTTTGTTGTATCAAGTAAATTGTCCTTGCCACGTTATTGTACCATTTTTTGACTCCCTAGTGCATGCAGTCGATTGAACCGATCATATCCGGGAATTCACACTACCGTTGTGATGAAGAAGGCGGCAAAAAACCTCCACATTTGGTGCTCATAAGCAATGTAGTCAAAAGCGTGTTTCTATATAGAAGCGTAAGTTTTTGACTACATTAGTAATAAAAATGAAAATTATGCGTAGAATCATTTTGGTGACCTAAAAGTGTAAAATCTTAAGTTTTTAAGCTTTAAAGCACGATTATGACTAAATTGCCCATAAGTAATCGAGGCCATAGTTGTACATGATGGCATTACAAAAAAATTAACGTGCACTGCAGTATAGTGGTCTGACCTATATCAAAGACCTGGTCTAGGGAGTTGGCCAAGTTTCCATTTTAAAGCCCCAGGAGGGTAGTAGGGGTTGAAGGAGAATGACAGACGACCCGCAACATCTTTGCCTTTGTGGGAGTAGGGGTCGTGCTGAACAACGCTAGTCATGACTCGGTTGAACAAGGAGAGGGACATCCAAAATATTCTTCTGAAGAACCTAGCATCATAGATCGGATTGGGAATAAAATATTGTTGCATCAAGCGTTGATGTGCTTTCTACCCTATTACGCCTCACAACTTTATCTGAATGTTGTCGAGATGAGGATACTTGCTCTTGGAACATGAAGTTGTTGTCATCGCCATCATCTGTTGACGATCACGGTCAAACTGACACTCATACTCCCATAGCCTATCATCAACTTCCTGCTGTCTCTCATAAGCTTTTCTACTAGGAGAACTCACGATGCAAAAAAAACAAAAAAATTAGGTGTGTCAAGAGAAATATGAAGTTGAGAAAATGAAGAAGGTTAAATGGTGGGATGAATAAGTTTAAAAAAAATGGTGGGATGAATAGATTGACAAAGTTTAGCCTTCACTTATAGAAATTCAAAAAGATTCTTCAGAATCAGTATAGTTACAGTTGGCTGAATGGTGTTCCTCTTCCTTCTTGCCTAGGCTTTTTTTATGGAAGAATTGCGTGTTCTTATCTCCAACGCTCAACCAATCAGCCCGAGATCTCTGTTTCCAATAATCCTCTTCTCTTTCTTCAAGCTCCTCTAGCTCCTCCGCCATTTTTGTACTCTCAAGCAGATTAGTATCAGACTTTGGCGCTCTCTCAAGGGCTCGCATAGCTTTGTTTATCCGTTCCTTCTGCTTGGAAAAATTCGGGAATGTGCTTAGGCTCCATAGCCCCAACTTCTCCTTGCAATTATTCAGTTTCACCATCACATCTGCTCCTCCCCCTTCGCTCCAGGCTGCTGCTATTACTGCTTCACATTGTCCATGCTTTGCCCACATCGGTTCGAATTTGAATCACCATCCCCAACGAGGCTCCACATCATCATAGGGTTTTGTATGTGAGTTATAATTTTTTTTTTGTCGATTTTTCAATTTTTTCCAAACCAAAACCGATAAGTACAAAACAATTTGGGACCGAAACCAAAACCCGATAAACCCTCTTATCGATTTGGGTTTGGTTTAAACCGAACTAGCAACCCTAGTTACGGGCTAACGTATACCAAATATTGTTGATCTAATATTAATATATTGACATGTGGGTAATGATGGCAAACGGGTGGGGCGGGTTGGGTATCTCAATACCCCATACACACTCGGGTTGGGACGGGGTGAGTCTACCCACTCTTATATGTTATTTGAAAATATACACACAAAATTTGACTTTGTACGATAAAACGAAGGGGAAACACTTTATATACAAAAAAAAATAGTGATTATATAATGAGTAATCGTGTCTAAATAGTTGAAATATTAAGTCTAACTAGGTGAAAAAATACAAAATAGGAGAAATATGAATAAATATTGCAACTTTTCATGAAAAAATGCATGGATTCGACCCCTATAAATTTGTGAGTGAGGTGGATGATGCCACATACCATCAAACAGATTCTTCTTCGTTCTTCCCAAAATTTCTAAGTATGCTTTAGGGTTCTTGAGTCTAGAACCTAAAGTAGTGATAGTTTTATCCTCGGGAGAAATTTCCTGTAACCCAAGGCTTTGTAGAGGGTGAAAATATATTTTCGGACAGTGAATGTAGTTCACGACTCTATCACAATTCTGGACACCCAATCTCGGGCTAGCGTGCGTGTACCCTCGTCCCAAAAGTCCCAACAAAAAATGGTAATTGAATGGGCCAATAATGGGATGTGACGGGAATGACGAGTCGAAAGTACATACACATGCCTCTCCCATGCTACTGTAATTAAGGTAATACCCACTCTATCGCTAATTAAATCGGATAATACCCCAACAGAAAGAAATTCAAATTGTCATCCTAGGCAATTATCTAGCGAAATCTTAAACATAAGACAATTTAATGGCATAGCAAACTTCCATAAACCCGAAAAAAAAAAGTCAGAACAAATCGTTGGTAATAATAATTATATATATATATCGTCTACCAGAACAAGACTTTGGCCAGAGAGATTGTCAAGTAGGCTGATGATCTCATTGTAAATGTATATGACCTTTATATGTTATTTAAGAGCCTGAAAAATGAGTTGAAAAGTAATTTGGATGGCTGGAAATTATTAATTATGAAATGCGTGTGGGTACTAAAAATCATTGAAACTGTTGCGTGGTGTGGTGTGGAGCGGAGTGGAGAGGAGTGGAGTAGGTGGCATTATTATTATTTTTTGGCCAAAGGTGGTTGCATTATTATGAATCAAATACGAGATGTAAGCTTCAATTTTGGAGAAATTTTACATAGCATTGGTGCTATAGGTTTTTGTTTTTATGGTACAACTTCAAGTTGTACTTTTAATGTTATGGTATAACTTCAGCTTGTACCTACACTATTTTACAAATTCTTTTGTGGAACAACTTGAACTTGTACATTTATGTGATGATACAACTTAAAGTTGTGAAGTTGTACCATAACATAAGAGTACAAATTCCTTTATGGTACAACCCAAACATATACATTTTACGTTATGGTACAACTTTAAGTTGTACATTAAAGCACCTATGCTTTATAGCATAGTAGAAGTGCTCTCAATTTTGTTCACTCCTTTCATCTCATTATGCACGGTGGGGTTTGTCACAGTTGGTAAACCTCAATTTTATGATTCACATAACGTGTTATTTTAACATACCAACTTTTCTTTTATTTATGATGATAGAAAAATTTTCATTTTGGTTACTTCCAAGAGGTCATATATCTTCGCAGTGCTTCACTCTAGACTAATTACTTTCAAAATTCTTGCAAAACTTTTTCTTTTGTCTTACAAAACTCTTCCATTTCATCCTAAGATGCATCTTATCAATTAAGGATGAATTATTCTGTAAAAACTAAGAATCATAGATCTCTCTCGTGCTTTACAGATGTGACATTTGTTTACAGTGTTACATTAGCCCCATTAGGGCTGAAATGATCTTCATTGAGGTTTCCTCACCATCGTTCAAAAGGGACAGAGAGAGGCTCCGGAATCACTTTTAAGTTAACTTTTCCACTTTTTTATTAAGATATTGCATGCTTAACCTTAATTGACAAGATGCATTTTAGAGTGAAATGTAAGAATTCTTGTAAAGAGCAAAGATAAAGGCAATCCTCAAGAGGTGGAAGCCCTCAATTGTTGGCCTCATAGAAACCAAATGGAAGAAATGTGAACAACATCTTATATACTCAATCAGTGGATCGAGATCAGTGGATTGGGCAGCCAAGGATTCAGTAGGAGCTAGTGGAGGTATTGCAATTTTCTGGGACTGCAGGATGTATGAAGCCTTATCATTTTGGGAAGGGAAATATTCGCTGGCTGTGAAACTCAAGGCAACAGACAGTGGTGAAATCATATCCATATTGTTTGTATATGGCCCTCAGGAAAAGGAAGACAAACTGGACTTTTTGAAGGAATTGGAGCTCGTTTGCAGCAACTATACAGAGGCTATGTGTATAATAGGAGACTTCAACCTAGTCAGGTCGCAAGAGGATTATATTGGTAGACCTCGAAGTACCGAACTCATAGAGGAATTCAACAGTTTTATTGGAAGATTCAGTCTAGCTGAATTGCCACTGCAAGGAGCGAAATTTACATGGAGCAGAGGGGGCACTGAGAATACATTATCTCGCATTGACAGGGCCCTAATCAACGCTAGTTTCGAGGATGATTTCTCCCCTGAAGCTCTTATCGCCTTGGACAGAATAGAATCAGATCATAATCCAATACTTCTACGATGGGGAAGGAAGGAGGATATTCGACACCCTTGGAGATTCGAAAATGCATGGCTTGAAGAGGAAACCTTCCTCACCAGTCTGGTAGGATGGTGGAATGTTCCTGTAAATGGAACCAGCCACCTGTTCAGGTTTGGCCAGAAGTGCAGACAAACCAAGCTTCTAATCAAAGAGTGGAACCATGAGATTTTCGGTAGAGTGGACAGGAAGATCACCGGGCTACTGGCTAGAATCAAAAGCATTGATGATGAAGAAGAAGCAGGTGAGATAGGGATTACTTTGACAACAGAAAGATCATTAGCAAAGGGTGAACTTGAAAAACTGTTAATTATGGAGGAAATTATGTGGAGACAGAAATCCAGGGAGCTGTGGCTCAAATCAGGGGATAAAAATACACCCTTCTTTCACAGAGCAGCGAAGGTTAATCGTCGGAAGAACTTAATCAAAAGATTAAGGGTTGACGGAAGAATCACAGAAGACAGTAGCGAGATCAAGGCTGCTTTCATGGAAGCTTTTCAAAAGAAGTTTTCTGAGGAGATATTGGACAGGCCTTTTCCTGCCGAGTATACGCGCCCATTATTATCAGCAGAAGAAAATGAAAATCTAATCAAACCTTTTACCGAAGCTGAAATATTACAAGCAGTTAAGCAATGCAACGGTGACAAGGCTTCGGGACCCGATGGATATACTCTTGCTTTCTACAAAAAAGCTTGGAACATACTCAAGGTAGATTTGATCAAAGCCATGAATGATTTTTTCCTCTCAGGAAGCCTACCACACTCAATCGCACACTCATTCATATGCCTAATTCCCAAGAAAGATGCAGTGGAAGAAACATCAGATTTCAGGCCTATTAGTCTAGTGGGCAGCCTCAACAAGCTCATCTCTAAGATATTCTTCAACCGAATCCAACCCTTCATCAACAACATCATCTCAAAACATCAGTTCGGCGGGAAGAAAGGCAAAATAATACATGAAACCTGCCTTATTGCTAATGAAGTCATCGATAGTAGGAGGAGAAGCGGGAAGACTGGCCTAGTCATAAAACTCGACATTGAGAAGGCTTTTGACACGATAAACTGGAAATGCATCCTGAAGGCGCTCACTTGCTTTGGATTACACCATAGATTTCTAAAATGGCTGGCTGGTATTATGTCATCTTCCAAAATGTCGGTTTTAGTTAATGGCGAAGCAGCGGGCTTCTTCGGCATGGAAAGGGGTGTCAAACAAGGTGACCCACTCTCTCCTTTTCTGTTTAGTGTGGGAATGGACCTGCTGTCCTTCTTACTAAAGAAAATCAACGAGGCAGGCCTACTGAATGGATTCTGCTTTGATGAGGAGGGACGACGAGGAGAAGTAACGCACCTTCTATATGCTGATGATGCTGTGATATTCTGTGAAGCCTCGGAGGATGAAGTAACGAATGTACTTGCTGCCCTGGTATGTTTTCAGACTGTCACAGGTCTCAGAATAAGCTTGGAGAAGACTCGAATCTTTCCAATTGGCGAAGTCCAAAACATAGACAGGCTAGCCGAGATTCTTGGATGTGACTGGGGGTTCCTTCCAACCCTCTACCTGGGAATGCCGCTTGGGGCTCATCCGACGACGCATGCTAACTGGAATCGGGTTGTCAACAGAATGCAGATCAAACTCGACGGCTGGAAAGGAAAATACCTTTCGATGGGAGGAAGAGTTATCCTGATTAATGCAGTTCTCGCTAGCCAAAGCAGTTATATGAGTTCTGTATTCTTTATCCCTATGAACACAGTTAAGATGATGGAGAGGATCCAAAGAGATTTTCTTTGGTCTGGAACTCAAGACAAAAATAAGTTCCATCTGATTTCGTGGGAGTTATGCAAAACTCCTAAGAATCGAGGCGGACTTGGGCTTCGGGATATTCATCTTCACAACAAGGCATTATTATACAAATGGTTGTGGCGGTTTGCAATTGAAAGGAAGAGCTGGTGGAGGGAACTACTGTCCCTTAAATACTCAAACCCGAATTCTGAATGGAACTGCGGAGAAGGTGCTGGAGGATTGGGTTGTAGCCCTTGGCTACAAATTCTCAAGCTAAGAGATGAATTTTGGAGGATGGCCCGAGTAGAACAAGGAAGCGAAAACTGGACATCTTTCTGGTTTGATTACTGGATACAGGGAAAATGCCTCGCCAAGGAATTCCCAAGGGTGCTTGCTGCCGCCGAATCCCAGAGTGCTCGTGTTGCTGACCATATATCCTTTGTAGATGAAAATATTTTGTGGGAAATTCCATTGAAACTTACTCTTAGGGGTGGGGCAGAGAGAGAGAGAGCGCCTTTTTCGCTTATTGGAAAATCTATCTGCTTCTGATTTTTCTGCAGGTCCAAGAAGAGTTATCTGGAACCCCAACCCCTCATCAGGGTTCTCGGTACACTCAGCCTATGAGAAGTTGGGCGAAACTACTCTTCCGGGAGAAGATGGCTTCCCCTGCAAATCGGTGTGGAGACATGTAATTCCGAGCAAAATCTGTGTGTTTGTGTGGTTAATATATCATGGAAGAATCCTTACAATCGACAATTTAAAGAGAAAAGTACTTCAGCTTGCAAACAGATGTATGCTGTGCAAAGAAGGAGAAGAAGCGATCAATCATCTGTTCATATTCTGCAGCTTCTCATCTGAAGTTTGGCGCATCCTCCGGACATTCATACCGATCGCAAGAGGGGCAGAAAGAGATGATGACATGAAAGACAGAATAAGAAGATGGGCGCACCGCAAACCAAATAGCCCGACCCAATGGTGCTCATATGCCTTCCTACATGCGTTTTGCTGGAACATCTGGTTCGAAAGAAATTCAAGGACATTTAAGGACAGTGAATCGAAGACACGAGTTGTAGCCTACAGGATTGGACGCGCGATAACACATTGGCTGTCCGCAGCCCGCGTAGTTGATAGAAGAATAGCTGAGAGCTGGCTCTACGAGATGAAGACTCGGTTGATTCCCCCCAGATCAGGTCAACATGGAAATCAAGATCAACAGCATCATGACGATCAGAGCTTGATACTCAGACCATTTAGATGAGCGCAACGGGTCTCCGTGGCCAGGGGAGATCATGGCTTTTTCAACAATTTAGATAATAGAACTGGGTTGTTGATGCATTGAGCTGTATCAAGATTAATGAAGTTTTATAAAGTTATCTGAAAGCCGACCTAAGAATATTGCTAGGAATATGGAATATTGCATGCATTGCGCATCTTATTTGGCTCCTTCTTATGCAAGGGGGAGCTTTTGGGTAGCCTGGACTTCTTTGTGGATTCTTTAAGGCAACTCTACTGGTTCTTGGGTTTGGAGAGGGATGCTGAAGGTGCAATCCTGGTTTCAATTCAGTTTGCAATTCAGGGTGCATGGCAAGTTCTATGGGAAGGAAAGCTGATGGACAAGTTCTCAGTTAAAACAGTTTGGAAATCTTTCTGAGAGTCACGGTCTATTGTTTGTTGGTATTCACTTTTGTGGGGGAATTATTATATCCCTAAGTATTGGTTCGTAGCCTGGTTAATTATTTTGAACAGAATTAAAACCCGAGATAAGTTACTTGAATGGGGGATTAGTGATTCAAACTCCTGCCTTCTTTGTGGAACAGAGGTCAAAATCCGTGACCACTTGTTTTGTTGCTGCTCATACTCTCTTGTTGTATTTGAAGGACTGGTTGGTGCTGCTAGGTGTGTGTGGCCGCGAGGTTCGCCTAATTACCTTATGGAAATTTGTAGGCAAGCTGGCAAACCTGATGCTATATGCCATGCTTTTGGGGTTATTTAGTGTTGGCCATCATCTTGATTTGGAAGGAGCGTCGTTTGAGGGTGTTTGGGGGAGTTCCATGTAATAAATGTGAGATTGTCCATGTTATAAGAATCCAGTTTGATCACTCTTTGTTAGTCTCCGCCAAACGTTTGGTGACTCAAGTTACTAAAATAGTCCACGTTTAGTCACTCTCCGTTAGTCTTCGTCCAACTCCGTTAACAAAGTCCGTTATGTGCTGATGTGGCAAACGGAATGACCTAGTCAGCGCCATTTTGGGCCAAAAAGGTGAAACCCAACCCGTCACGTCATTAAATACGCCAAGTCATATTCCCAACCCAACACGACCAATAAACCAACCCCGAACCCACTTAAATCCAAAAAGTGCAAAATAGATCGGTTAAGGGGCAATTTTCAGACTGATTCCTTTCTTCTTCCTAGCGAACCCGATCGGTTACTCTACCATTGAGACCGACCTAACAACCCCACTCAACCTCCAGACCGACCTTTTCTCCCAATTTTTGTCGTCGTTCCTCGCCCTATATTCTCATCTTCATCCTTGTCGATTATACCATCAATCTCCTTTATTCCCTTCCCAATGAGGTGGTGGCAGCAGTCCAAACCTCAACCATCCTGATGCAGCGGCGTTGACAATGGCTTAGACATTAAACCACTCCCTCTTCCGCCGGCTCCGGCGGGGGACTTCGCGATGGTGGAGGAGAAAACCCTGTTCTAGACCTCGAAGAAGGCGCAGACGATGATGTCATGGTGGTAGGCGAATTGAGCTGGAGGAAGCATTTGAGGAGCTCTATGAGGTCATCCCGCGATTAAATTTTCTTTTCCATAATCATCTGCATAATGCAGCATTTACTATCGGAAGTCGAGGTAAGGGTCGTCGGAGTCCTTCTCCACCGCCACTAACAGGAAATGAATCCCTAAAAATCAAAGGCAACGGTCAACTACGTTCAAAGCTTGAAGACACAATCCAATCCGACAACGTTTCAGGTGGCTAATGTTGGAGTCCAAAGCGATGACGTTTTGATTAGCTTGTTCCTCTGTGTTTCTTTTTGTTCAAGTTTAACTTTGTTTCCTCACCAAGCTAATGGACAAACTGTACTAGCTTGGTTGTCATTTTCTGTAATTTCATTGCCTATAAAGAGGCAAAACAAGTGAATGAGAAGGATGAAGCTCTAGGGTTTTACCTACATCTCATATTTGTTTTCATGGTATTAGAGCCCTAGGCGGCGCCATGGCTACAAACGAAACCCACCATGATGCTACTGCATCTGGTGAAGCTTTAAATACACAATACCCTATGGAAGATCCATACTTCCTTCATGGTTCTGAGAAACCTAGTTCCCTCTTGTTCAGTGAGAAACTCACACTAACAAACTGTAATGACTGGAGTCGCGCCATTGTCAATGCCCTTGCTGCAAAGAACAAGCTGGGTTTCCTCAATAGCGCCATTCCTGAGCCTGCAGAAACATATCCCAAGAGAAATGCCTGGGTCAAAAACAACATCATGATCCTCAGCTGGATACAACAAGTTGTCGAATCAGAAATACGAAAGACCATCCTTTCCAGCAAATCTGCAGCAGAGGCTTGGAAGAGTTTGCAAACAAGATATTGTTCTGGTGACATTGTCAGAGTTGCAGAAATTGAAGAAGAACTTTGTAGCTTAAAGCAAGGTACACAGACCATTACTGAGTACTATGGAAAGATTATTACTTTTCGTGATGAGCTAGACAATTACCAGCCTTTGATTTCTTGTGCTTGTACCACTACAAGTCACAATACTTGTCAAGCTATGAAGCTGGTTCATGAATATCAAGAAACCAGCTATGTCATTAAGTTTTTACGAGGGTTGAATGAGAAATTTTCTGCTGTTAGATCCCAAGTTTTGTTTGGGGATGAATTACCAAACATTAATAAGGTTTTTCAACGAATGCTCCAGCATGAGAGGCAGTTATATGGTACTCAACGAGGCAAGCTAATTGCTTCCCTCACCACTGATACCTCTGCTCTGGCCATCCAAGGTGTTAACAGAAGACCTAATTCAACTCCAAAAAGGCCGTACTGTGTTTTTTGCAAGAGGGAAGGCCATACAGAGGATGTTTGCTTTGTCAAACATGGCTATCCACCAGGAATGTCTACTAGACCCTCTCATTTGAATGCATCAGCCACTGTTATTGAATGCACATTCTGTGGTAAACATGGACATCCTGAGGACAAATATTTTAAGAAACATGGTTTCCCTGCAAACTATGTTCCCAGGACTACTACTTCCTCCTATGGTAGAGGCAGAGGATATGCTCATTCTATAGTCACCACTCCAGATGATTCTGTTAAACTTACAAAGGCAGATTATGACAAGCTAATGGCTCTGGTTGGGAAATCTAGGCAGCATTCTACTCACACTGCTGCTGCTTTCACCACTACTACCACTCCTTCAGGTACATGTTTCTTATCATCACCAAACCACATCAATCCCAACCACAGTTTCATATGGATTCTAGACACTGGTGCTTCTGATCATATCGTATCTTGCCTAGATTACTTACTGCATCCTATACCTTTATCTGGGGTGTTTATAACTTTGCCTACTGGTCAACAAATTCCTGCTACATACAAACGCACAGTTCATTGCACTCCTGAGTTAATACTTAAGGATGCTCTCTTTGTTTCTGGATTCAGTTTCAATTTAGTCTCAGTCAGCAAACTCACTGATCAGAGTTCACTAAGTTTGACATTTCACTCCAACCTTTATGTCATACAGGACCTGGAGCAGAAGAGAGTGACTGGTTCTGCTAGATTGACCAATGTCCTTTACTACCTAGAAGCCCCTAGTAATCCTAAGATTATCACAGTTGCAAGATCAAACATTTTTTATTTATGACATTTCATATTAGGACACCTGCCCCATTCTAAAATTCCTTATCTCAGCTCTATTGAAACTCAAAAGGGCTTACCCTGTGATGTTTGTCACTTTGCAAAGCAAAGGAGACTTTCTTTTCCATTGAGTCAGAATGTAACCCAACATGCTTTTGAACTCCTACATGTTGATATATAGGGGCCTAATCCAGTTCCTTCCTATGATTCTTACAAGTACTTTCTTACTATCGTTGATGATTTCCCAAGGATGACTTGGGTCATCCTACTTCAACTTAAATCAGAGGCTAGACCAAAATTGATTGCCTTTTGCAACCAAATGCAAATACATTTGCAAACAAACATTAAAAGAATCTGCAGTGACCAAGGGAAAGAATTTGACATGACTGAGTACTATGATTCACAGGGAATTATTCATGAAATGTCCTGTGTTGAGACTCCTCAACAAATTAAAACAGTAGGATGGAGAGAAAACACGAGCACATTCTTGCTGTGGCTAGAGCCCTCAAATTCCAGGCTGACCTGCCACCTGGTTTCTGGAGTGACTGCATCTAACATGCAGTATTTCTCATCAATCGTGTTCCTTCTTCTGTTCTTTACAACAAAACTCCTTATGAAAAGCTTCACAACATTTCCCCTGATCTCAGTGATTTAAAGGTCTTTGGTTGTTTATGTTATGCCTCAACTTTAGCTAATCACAGAACCAAATTCCAACAAAGAGCAAGAAAGGGAGTGTTTTTGGGTTACAAACCTGGTATAAAGGGTTACAAGATCTATGACCTTGATTCTCATGATGTATTTGTCTCAAGGGATGTCATTTTTTATGAATCCCATTTTCCTTTTCATTCATCTAATCCTCAACCGAATTCCAACCCAGATTCTGATTTAATTTTCCCTATACCTTATCCTGCCATTACCCTTAATCATGATCCCTCTCTTCATCTTCCTATTCCTCAACCTCCAATCTCACCATCCTCGCCTGTTCCTATTTCACCTTATCCTTACAACAGCCCCTCTCCTAGTTCTTCTTCTACCCCTCAATCAACTCCCTCCACTGCCCCTTCTTCCTCACCTACCCCTTTACCACCTCCAGTTCCTCAAAACATCCAGCCTAGAAGATCAGATAGACCCACCAAACCACCTGCTCATTTAACCACAGATGACCATTGTTATCTTGCATCCCAATCTAGTGGTACAAGTCACTCACTTCAGCAACAGGTCCAAGACTCAAGGTATGGCCTCTCCTCCATGATCTCTTATGACAATCTCTCACCATTTTACAAGAAATTTGTCATGAATCTTACATCCTGTATTGAGCCAACTACATACACAGAGGCATCTAAGTCAGATGAGTGGAATGACTCGATGCAACATGAGATTAGAGCTCTCCTTCAAAACCAGACCTGGGATGTTGTTGAACTTCCACCAGGCAAGAAAACTATTGGAAATAAGTGGGTATACAGAATCAAGGTTCACCAGGATGGATATATTGAACGGTTTAAATCAAGGGTTGTTGCAAAGGGTCATACACAGCAAGAAGGAGTTGATTATCAGGATACTTTTGCTCCAATTGTTAAAATGACAATTATCAGAGCATTTTTAGCTGTTGCTGCTTTAAGGAATTGGCATATTCACCAACTTGATGTGAATGCCTTCCTTCATGGTGATTTACAAGAGGAGGTGTACATGACTCTTACTAATGGTTATCAACCACCTCCTGGTTTAAAAAATACAGTATGTTGACTCAAGAAATCAATTTATGGCCTTAAGCAAGCTTCAAGGCAATGGTTTTCTAAGCTAACTGATAAACTTTAGCATGTTGGTTATTCTCAAAGCAAGGCAGATCATTCTTTGTTTTACAAGGTAACTGATTATAGTTATACTTGTATCTTAATATATGTTTTACAATGCCAATTTCAACTAAAGGCATTTTCTGACTCAAACTGGGCTGCCTGTGTAGACACACGATGGTCAATTACAGGGTATTGTGTTTACCTGGGAGATTCACTCATCTCATGGAAGAGCAAAAAGCAGTAGACAGTCTCCAGGTCTTCTTGTGAAGCAGAGTATAGAGCTCTTGCATTCTCCGCTTGTGAGCTCCAATGGATCCTTTATCTTCTTCGTGACTTCCAAGTCATACACCCACAGCCAGCTCATCCTTATTGCGACAATCAGAGTGCGATTTATATAGCTGACAACCCTACCTTCCATGAACGCACCAAGCACATCAAACTCGATTGTCACTTGGTGCGTGACAAGCTTCAATCAAAGATTCTCAAGCTGTTTCATGTCTCGTCGACCCATCAACTTGCTGACCTCTTCATCAAGCCTCTATCCCCTGGCCCTTTCCTTCAGTTGCTCTCCAAGCTCGGTGTGCATAATCTCTGCCCACCGGCTTGCAGGGGGGGGGGGGGGGGTAACAGGAAATGAATCCCTAAAAATCAAAGGCAACGGTCAACTGGGTTCAAAGCTTGAAGACACAATCCAATCCGACAACGTTTCAGGTGGCTAATGTTGGAGTCCAAAGCGATGACGTTTTGATTAGCTTGTTCCTCTGTGTTTCTTTTCGTTCAAGTTTAACTTTGTTTCCTCACCAAGCTAATGGACAAACTGTACTAGCTTGGTTGTCATTTTCTGTAATTTCATTGCCTATAAAGAGGCAGAACAAGTGAATGAGAAGGCTGAAGCTCTAGGGTTTTACCCACATCTTAGATTTGTTTTCAGCCACCCTCTCCCCGCCAAATCGCCCGAACCCTTTCACTGTCCTCCCACACAATTTCCCCTCGTCCTTGTCCACCACCGCAGGGGGAGAAAAGGTCATCATCAAAATGGGAATGCTACATTCGTACGACGACGTGGAGGTAGAGGAGGGGTAGTAGGAATACGACGACCGCGTGTGGGCGGTGGTGGAGAAGTAGGGGGTTTTGTAATTGTGGTGTTTGCGGTAGGTTGCGGGTTTGGGCTTGGGGTGGAAAATGGAGTAGAGGAGCTTCTTGAGCCTCCTTGAGCTGCCGGCGCCGCAGTCCAGGTCGACGGCGGCAGAGCTGAAAACCAGCTTTTTCTTGGTGGTGTCGGACATTGTGTGGTGGTGTGTTATTACTTATTAGTGGTGGGTGGGGGTGTTTGCTTTCTGGGAAAATGGAAGAGAATGATAGAAGGTTTTGGGGATTTGGTTTTGCGAAGGTTAATGGAGACACCAGAGGATTGGTGAGGTAGGATATGTCATGGGTTGGGAGGGGTAGGTCAAGGGCTGGATTGAGGATACTGAAGTGGCGGGTTTTTCTGATGTGGCGGGTAAGATTTCAATTCTTTAGGATAAAAATTTGCTTATTAGGCTATTCCGTTTGCCACGTCAGCACATAACATACATAGTTAACGGAGTTGGACGGAAACTAACGGAGAGTGACCAAACGTATACTGTTTCAGTAATTTGATTTACCAAAATTGATATTAATTTTTTCAATGACTAAATATGACATATTTTAGTAAACCCAGTAACCAAACTTAGCATTTACCTGGGATAAAATGATGACAAATTTCAATTTTCTTTGCTTTCGTTTGGGTTGGATAGGATTGCAACATTTTTTCATATTATTGGCGATGGGCATATATGGCTCTCCCATAGAGCAGAGTCCTGAAAGATACCAAGCAGGTTTAATGCAATCCGATATTTTCAAACAAAAATCTATATCATCAACTTTTCGGTTGTTTTGTCTCTGTAGGTTCGACCATATGTTCATGATCACCATCAAAGCCCGTTGATTGTCTCAATTTCTTGGGGTTTTTAGCAAATTAGTCACATGTTGTCGGACTGATAACGAGGTGTAGGCTCTTGTTTTCATTTTCATTTTCATTTTCAACCCTAGTACACCACTTCTATTAGTAATGTGTTCTCAAAAAGGAAAAGAAAATACTTATATAGCAATGTTTTGTTTCTGTGGCTCAAACATGTACCGTTCAGCTCAATCATAAATCCAAAAATAGTGGACAATCATAGAATGGATATTTAGTCATATTTTTCTTATTCTCGATTGCATGAGAGAAACATTTAGGAGCATTATTATTGGTTTATACGGTCTTTCTTCTTTCCGGTACGTCTGACCTAAAAAAATACAATCCAAGCTACTTCCTTCAAAAAATAATTTCCTTATTCATCTATCTATCTATTTATCTATACATAATATTATGGCAATTCAAAATTAAATTTTTGCCACATAAGCACTTGGAGAGATCTCAAGTTGCCAAGGTGGACAATTTTTTTACCAAAAAAATAGTTATTGACCTATTTATGGAGTTGTCCCTCTCTCTTCATTTAATATTTAATTCTCTTTTATCCAATAATTTTTTTTTGCATTATATCTATAAATAATATATGGAGACAGAGGTTATCAAACCGGTTTAGCAAGTGTAATGGTTTTACCTGTGGTACAACCGGTTTGTGTCGGTTCATGCCGGTTAATAAAATATGTAAAAATATAAAAAATCATTAATATCAAATGAATTTAATCATATATAAACCATATTTGAAGACAATTTACATACTATTCATATTGATATTTGAATAAAATATGATATTTTAAATAAAATTACATGTACTCATACTTAAATTTACTAGAACTACGTATTTTACTTAGAAATTCGTAAAACGATCATACCGGTCATTCCGATGGTGTCATGTCGATTTCATGACCGGTACTGGTTGAATGGTTCAACCGATGGCATGCCGACCGACGTGACAATCATGATGGAGAGTGACATATATCACTTTTTTTTGCATTATATCGATGTACGTAACAGTATACTAATGTTCGTAAAGTGACATATATATCACACTTTTTAAACAAAAAAATATATTATTAAAGATTACTATGTAAAATTCTGCTCATTTTTACTAAAACTTAATAATAATTTATATTTTAATAAATAATTTAAACAAACACACAAAAATAAGAATATTTTGTCGATAAGGTCTGAAAGAAACTTGACCAAGAAATAATAGTTATTTATTAAAAAAGCTTTAGCTCGACAGATAGGTTTATTATATGTTCGACCGATGGGCGAAGGGAGTTGATATTCATTCTCATCAAGTGAAAACATATGAATCGCATGTGCAGTATTTATAATGTATCCTAAGTTCATATTACTAATATTTTCTCTAGGCCATGTTGATTGAGCAAGCTCTATTGAGGTCTTACATCATATGCTAAGAAATTTTCTTTTCAGACTTGGAGTTATTTATTGTTAAAGATTATAAATTGAAGTTTCCAAAATGACTTGAGTATAATAGTTGATGAACTTTGACTTCATATTCTAGGATGAGACACGAGATCCCTTAAAAATGAAATGTGTGAAATTTAGAGAAATCATTGTTAAGGATGTACGTTAAACATCACATTTCATGATAAGAAAAATCTAAATTCGACGATTGAGGTAATTATTAAACATTAATGTTTTACTTCACATATATAACAAAAAACATTTATAGTTACAATAGTGTAAACCGAGCTATTGGGTCAAAAGAAGAATATTTAATAAATATGAGTTTAGTAAGAAAATTGTAACAAGTCTATATAGTTGTGAGCCTTTGATTTCATACCAAATTTTGACATATCATATTCCACTGAAGGAGCTTAGTTCAAAGGTATTAATTAGTGTTGAAAGTAAAATAAACTCTCTGTATATATATGTTTAGATTTTAACAATAGATGTGTCTACAATACATCCGATAATTTAAATACATGTGAAAGCCACAATGTTTGTATGAACTTTTAAATTTTGCTACAAAATATTTTGTTAAAAAATTATAAGTTAATTGTTCAAGGAATACATAATTTTGAATGCACCTGAAATATTTGTCTGTCGTATACACACTTTACCAATTATTAATATAAGTAATGAAATTTTTGTTCTAGAGCAAACACCAAATATAAAGAAATTTTAGCGAATGGACATTCAAATAGTTGAAAAATTATACATTGAAGGAACACGTTAAGATGAGAACCTTCGATAGTGTATAAGAATGCCTTAGATTCAGATTCTAAACGAAGATCTAGACAAAAGGCATAGGTTGAGGGTTAGTCCAAACTTAAAACATTAGCAATTGATATATATTGTAAGATAATAATAATTTGTATCTTGATAGAAAAATTGTCATAAGTTGCTATACAAAGACTTCATGAACATCAAAAATAAAAATGAGTGAGGTTTAGAGAATTTTATTCATTATAAGGGATACTATGTGTGTCAAATTTCAATTGGGATAAACATAATTTATCCAGTAATCAAGTATATTTTTCCAATAATTTGAACTCTAATTAATTGGCTGAGAGTTCGTACAAACTCGAGAATGATTAATTGATATATGTTGTTGTATAAGATAATAAAGTTGAGCGTCTTGGTGGGAAAAAAATTTATATACGATCCTAAATGGGACGTGATAAACCTTTACAACATGATTTATGATTAGAGAATAAAAACATCACAAGCGAGTGTGCTAACTATTATATATTAAGAATTTTCGGTATAGGCGTACCACATATTCATTTATGAAGCGAGAGCAGAAAATGTATACAAGATCCAAAAAGTTCAAACATGTAGATAAGTTAACTAATATAAATAATAAAATGAACTTCTCCGGCCAACTGGCCTGGTAAAAAACTAGTTATGGTATCAGAACGTTGAAGATCTTCAACGTTGGTAATTATCACTAGTAAATGATATTTGACTGAGAACATATATATGGCGGTCAACATTCAATTTAAAAAAAATTGAAAATTTTGGGTAGTAAATGATATTTAGCTAAACCCAAGTAAACCCATTGATTATAGGTAGGGTATGGGTGGCGTATATATGGATTGGAAGTTTGTAGATGGGTTTGGGTAGGGTTTGGATATTTATTTTCATAATCTAAATGTGTATGAGTTGGGTATGGATACCCATTTATTCGAGAGTGTTTTAATTACATATACAAAAATTAAACCTATGTGTAGAACATTAAAAGTTTAGGTACCAAAATATAATAAAAAAACATTTTGGTACTAAAATGATGTTCCATCAACATTTTGAGGACTTATACGCAAAAAAAATAATTTTAGGTTATAAATCTAAAGATCTATTTAGTTTAGGTACATAACTATAATTTGCATAGTTGAGGCTTAATTCCTTTTATGGTGATGTATTTAAGGTGATAGTTGTTTACTTTTTTTATAGAAAAATAAAAACTATTTATTTGATATGTGTAGATACCTAGCCAAACATTTCATGTATAATTGTTGAAAATTGTAGCCCGGGTGGAAAAGAAAAACTATAGAGAGAAGCAAAATGAATACAAACTGGAACTCGCTTAAAATTTCATGCCCTCAAATCTCATAGTGAAAAATGATGGCTTTCTAATAAGTAATAACATATTTATTTATTTTTTACTGAATTGGACATTGAGTTGTAAAAGTTAGTGGTTCATGGTTCAATTATTAGTTCTCTAGACTGTTGGTGAGTCGTGTATGGACCCGTTTATACTTGTAATTAGAATACATAAAAATAGTATACTAATTTGGGTTAGACGAAGAAGGCAAAGAAAGAAATAAATAAAGGGTTATGGAGGGTGAGTGAAAAAATGAAACGAAGAGAAAGTAGATGATGGAAAGGTTTTGACCAATTCTTTTAGTTGAACGTCAATACAACAGTCAACCCTTTTCAATGTAGCAAATTATTGACATTTGCTTATGTAGATGTCGCATATTTTGTTACACGTAGTTAGTAGAAGTTTGTTTAGTACCCCGTAAATGTACTAAATGAGTTTATAAATTCGCTCTTGTAATGTTTTAGAGTCGTCTTTCTTTTATCATTTATTTAATGATTCACGTTATGGTGGATTTGATTTATACTTTTACGTTATGGTGGATTTGATTTATGCATTGGTTCAAAAGGATTGGTGGATTGAATTCATGGATTCAAGTGAAATCTAAACATTGGACCAATATATAAATTTAAAAAATTGTACATACGAAAATCTCATAAAATTTAGATACCAAAACATAATTGTTCAGGATTTTACATTAAAATTAAATTTGGGGTATCAAAATGTAAAATATACATTATAGTGACTAAACTGTGATTTAATTAAATTTGGAATATGAAAGTACAAATAATTAGGCAACAGTAACCCAGCTTCAAATTTTTATATATATTAATAAGAAAGGAGTATCTAGCTATTTGGGATTTTGTGGGCACAACAGAAAATCAAAGAAATTGAGAGGGGAACGAAAATGGTTGGATTGCATTAAGCAACCTATACTAAAATAATACAACAGTTGAATTACAAAAAGGGGAAAATGTAGTGAAAACGATCGAAAGATTTTAATCCCCAACGTAACTATGCAAGATTGATTATTATTGGCTAGCTAGCTCAACCAAAAGTAGTTTGAATCAATGTCGAGTAGTTGCCGAAAGAATTGGCTACATTTAATGGATAGCAAAACTTGTCTTCGGCAAAGCTGGCAACAATGGTGACATTTGATTTCATTATCCTCATCCAAACCCGGAATCACACTAACAGTAGGAATAGGGTTCATCCACAAAATTAACTGATGCAAGCAACCAAGGGTGGTTACATCAATGGAGCAGCAAGATTAACTACAAGTAAAATCAATCCACAGGTAACGAGTTCATCTGAGACTGAATATTCATCCAAGCAGCAATTGAGCACAGTCATCAAAGCACTAACTCAACATGGACTGAACATCCTGTCAACACTTATACAGAACACACTGATGATAGCAGGAAAAGAAGAAGAAAAAAGTCACCACTATATACGGCTGGACAATCGGTTAGCGGTTAACAGACCGGTTACAGTACAATCAAAATCGGCAATCAAAATCGGCTGGTTATCCACTAATCGATAACCAAGATAACCGAAACTCAGTCGGTGTTCGGAGGCTGGGTGATATGGTTTTGGTCTTAGGGGCTGTTCGGTTAAACGAAAACCGAGATAATCAAAGATTTAAGCCCTCTTTCGATTGGTGGTTAGTAGGGTTGGGAGGTGGTTCGGTTGACCGATAATGGACCCTTCGATTATCGGTTACAACCGAACTGACCGGTCCTCCACCCTTACCACTATATTAACAATGCCATTTCAAATTATCCTTGACTCGAAATGAGGTAGTTATTTAGGTCATCCAAACAACTAACATGACCTGCACGGGGTTCGACCACTCATGCTCCATCCACATATCACAAAATTGAAAGGGATTAGGATAGGAACCAGTGTTATTAAAGCCGAGTCGAGCCGCTCGGTCCGACCGGTAAAACCGCCACCCGATCACAAAATCGGCTCGAAACAGTCTAAAAGCTGCTCCAATTTTATGTAGCGATTGACGAGCGGCCGAGGCGGTTAACCACTCGAGCCGATCGAGCCGCTCGTCCGGTTTTTGCCATTCAGGCGTTAAATTTAATTACAAAAATTGCAGAAAATTAAAATAAACAAAAAACGTCGGGCTCTCAAACTGAATCCTTATTTCCATTTCATTATTTTGAGGGAAAGAGACGAGCTCTGATTAAGAAATGTCCACTATTTGTACTGATAACGTTTATTAGGTACCGGTTCTCTAACGGGTTTTATAAGGTCTAATGCCAATTAGACCATTATAGTGCGAGCCGTTCGCATTACCGGGTTATGCTCAGGTTCAGTACTGACAACATTGATAGGAATGATTGGGCACATTCATCTTGATAAGAACCCCAAAATGGTCCGATAACTCAAGAGCAAGAAACCCTACCTTTTAAAAAGATAAGATATATTTACACCATTTTTGTTACCATCTCCGTTACTTCCTTTGTCTCTAATCTCTTTATTAGGTTGGAAAAATGAGACCCCTTATTAATTATAGTTAATTATGGTATTAAATTCGTGTTGTATTTAATAATTTTTGGAAATTAAAAATTCATATTAATTACATTCCTTTTTTAATTACCATTGCACTGATACAACTATCATTACACTTGTACACTGAACTCATATTAATTACATTCCTTTTTTTGAACTACCATTGCACATGTACACTGATATCATTGCACTGGTAGAACTACCATTACACTGAAAAAAGGAAAATAATTAATATGAGTTTTTAATTCAGACAGATTATCAAATACAATACAAATCAATTACCTTAAAAGCATATAATTAATAGGGGGTGTAATTTTTCCAACCCCTTTAGGGGTAGTCATGCTATCTCATCCCTATTGGATGGAACTTTCATAACTCTACATGCTAATGTTTAACATTTTAATAAATAAAATGTTACGGATAAATAGAGAAATTAACTTAATACTTATATTTCTTCTTTCTTGATCTTGCAAGTGATGGATCAATTTTCCTTTTATAATATCAAAACACAAATTTTATTTTACGAGATCGATATATTCTATAAAGTAATCTGATAATATATATCCGATTACGCATCCAAAAGTACTAACCAAAACATACATACTTAGTAAAATATCCGTCAATGGAAATAAGATCATCCCAATACGAATAAGAAACTGGTAACATAAGTTTTAATATGATTTAAAGCAAACATTGGGTGTTCGGGAGTCTCGAATGCAGTCTGCTCTTGTGGCAGGGACAAGGCGCCAGGACCTGATGGTTTTACTCTGGAATTCTTCAAAAAAGCGTGGAATGTCATCAAGGGAGATGTGATCAAGGTCGTGGACGAGTTCTACTTGCTGGGTTTCGTTCCGGATTCTATAGGCCACTCCTTCATCTGCTTGATCCCGAAAAAGGAGGTTGTTGAAGAGGTTAAAGACTTCCGTCCCATTAGACTTATTGGTAGCCTAAATAAGATTATTTCGAAGCTTCTCTTCAATCGATTACAACCGTTTATGGACAGGGTCATCTCTTCAAAACAGTTTGCAGGAATCAAGAGAAGACAAATTCATGAGGCTGGTCTCATTGCAAATGAACTGGTGGATAGTCGCAAAAGAAGTGGGCGTTCGGGAATCATTTTTAAACTAGATATTGAGAAAGCATTCGATACAGTGAGCTGGGGATGTCTGTTTAAAGTTCTGCAGAATATGGGACTTTGTTCGAGATTCCAGAAATGGTTGAAGGGGGTGGTTACTTCTACTAAACTTTCAGTCCTGATCAACGGAGAAGTTGCTGGTTATTTTGATCGACAGCGGGGGCTTAAGCAAGGTGATTCTCTATCACCGTTCTTGTTTAACTTGGTCATGGACATCTTTTCTTTTATCATGGATCAAACTCAAGAGTCAGGACTCATAAGAGGCTTTTTTATGGACGACTACAATGAGACGGGGGAGATGAATCATCTGTTGTATGCCGACGATGCGATCATGTTCTGCGATGCATCGGAGGATGCAGCCATTAATCTTACGGCTGCACTGATTTGGTTCCAGAGAATTACCGGTTTGAAGGTCAATTTTGAAAAAAGTAAAATCTGTCCGGTTCGAGATGTGGACAACATTGATCGAATTGCTGAGATTCTAGGTTGTGATTGGGGTTTCCTTTACACTGAGTATCTGGGTTTCCCGCTTGGAGCCTCCCCTTCTTCGGTCCCAGTTTGGAACAAAGTTATCAATAGGGTTGAGTGTCGCCTAGCTGGTTGGAAAAGGAACTATCTCTCACTCGGGGGCAGAATTACTTTGTGCAAGGCAGTGTTATCTAGCCAGCCCATTCATATAATCAGTCTATTCAAGGCCCCGGTTTCGGTTATTAATCGTCTTGAGAAGGCGCAGCGTGACTTTATTTGGTCGGGTACTCTTGGTGTCGGGAAATCTCATCTGGTTGCCTGGGATGTTTGTAAAGGGCCAAGAAACTTGGCGGGCTTGGTATTGCCGACCCCAAGTTAAGAAATCAGGCACTTCTATATAAATGGTGGTGGAGATTTGCTCTTGAAAGAGGAGCTCAGTGGCGAGAACTTATAAACCTTAAGTACCCAAATTCTCGGTCAGAGTGGATGTCAGGTCCGGTTAATGGCCCTGCCGGCACTAGTCCGTGGACAGAAATCTTAAAACTTAGGGATGTGTTTTGGAAATTCGCTCGGGTTGAACCAGGTTCTGGGATTGGAACGTCCCTTTGGATGATATGTGGTTCCATGGTCGAGCTCTTGCCCGGGATTTTCCGCGGGTGGCCGCTGCATCTGCTTCGCCGGACTGCTGGATCGCCGATGTGGTTGGGGTTAATAGTGAGGGTTTTTCTTGGAAAATACCACTTACTCATAATTTGCGAGGGGGGGGGGGCTGAGAGAGAGCGTGAGAACCTCTTGTTGAGTCTTAGCAATGTGTCCGCTAACCATCTTTTTGCAGGTCCGGCGCGACTAGTTTGGGAGCCTGCTCCTGATGTCGGTTTCAGTACTCGATCACTCTATGAGGAGCTCATCAAGGAGAACAGATCCATGGCGGTTAACTTCCCTGTCAAGGTGATCTGGCATAATACCATCCCCCACAAAGTTTTTGTCTTCTTGTGGATTGTTTTCCAGAAGAAGATCCTTACACATGATACTCTTAAGCGTAGAGGTTGGTCTTTTCCAAGTCATTGTGTGTTGTGTGGCAAGGATGAAGAGACGATACACCGTCTCTTCCTCTTGTGTTGTTTCTCTCGCGAAGTGTGGAAGGGGATGAGCACTTTCGTTCCGATTCAAGATCAGTCCCAAGACATTGTCACTACCATCAGATCATGGCGCTGCAGTGCTGCTTCCAATCCGCAGGAGTGGTGCTCGAACGTCTTCTTACATGCATTTTGTTGGTGGATTTGGCTGGAGAGGAATGCTCGGATCTTTAGAGATGATTACGATTCGATTCGAGGAACTTGTTTTAGAATCATTTGCAGCATTCATGACTGGCTTTGCGCCTCGAGCAGGGTCGACAGAGCTGTTGCTGATTAGTGGCGGTGCTTGGCCAAGGATCGGCTCTTCCCGAGCTACCTTGCGGCGGGTGATGAGGGTTCTGATCAGTTTTCATTGACGGGATTCCAGTGACGTGGCTTTTGCCTAATAGTTTTTTCTATGCTGCAGTTTTGTTCTTGTTCGCTGTCTGTTTGGCTTTTCTAGAGGAGGGATTCTTTTTCCTTCCCTCTTTGTAACTCTTACATTTATTATTTAATCTATATCAACATTATAAAAAAAAACATTGGGACACATAACTAGAAGAATAGTTAGATTGCTAAAACAATATGATCTAATAATCTACCGAAGACAATAAGATGGATGAAAACTAACATGAATATCTACATACCTTGGTGGTATAGCAAACCCTACCCCCCACCCCCACCACAAATTATGTGATATAGAAAGACATTGACCAATCATAACATTTGCATAGAGCTTCATCCTCATAACAGGGGCATAAAAACAATAGGAGAGAGGAACAAACCTAATAACAAAAGTAGAGAGGAAATATACAAGAGAAGTGTTCTCGTTCGTCTCATTGTTGGTACAAATGTGTGCTCTGTTTATTGGCACAACACGTATAATTACATTTCTTAACATTATATTCAAAAGTGTAACGAGGAGTTACATGTAACTCCCAATTACATCTCTAATATTAGACAATTACCATGTACATAGCAAAGAAGAAAACTATAGATTTGAAGAATAGAGATGAAAATAGCACAATCCAACTCAAACCCACCGCAAACGAAATCTACACGCATCCATGAACTGATCAATAGTCGTCACGCTGACTGATCAATAGTAGTTACCTTACTTACCAGCCTCCCAGCAAATGGTTGAAACTGGTGAAAAGTCGGGACTCCCTGACAAATGTCATTGTCCCTCCACATGACAACAAACAAACTAATGAACCAATCCCTTCCCTGAGCTAACTTTTTGCACTCTCCTCTCCTTCATTCAATTCAATTGTGGGCCTACCTAGCTCCAGCTAGCAAGCAGCTTTTCATTTTTAATTTTTTTATTGCATGATATTTACTGCTCTGGCTAGCTAAATCACTTTGTGTGCCACTATATAAGCCTATCAAGACTCCCCAAACTCTGCATAACAATTATAGTATCTCCATTCCTTCTCTCTAGCTAGCTTCACTGCAATGGCATCAACGGTTTTGGGCCTGGCCGTGGCAGTAGCCATCTTGGGGTGCAGTCTGGTAGCCCACGTGGCGGAGGGTAGGGCTTTTTTCGTATTTGGTGACTCGCTGGTCGACAATGGCAACAACAATTACTTGGCCACCACGGCTCGCGCCGACTCGCCTCCTTACGGCATCGACTCTGCCTCCGGCCGCCCCTCCGGCCGCTTCTCCAATGGCCGCAACATCCCTGATTTCATCAGTACGTCGTATTTTCATATAGACATATTTATGAGACGACATCGTTTTTTAACTCCTTCCAAGTGCAACTTATCGCATTATTTCTTTCTTGTGTAATTAATTAATTGTGTATATCACGTTGGGGCCGCACCTGACTCATTAGGTGAAGCACTTGGGTCGGAGCCCACATTGCCGTACTTGAGCCCAGAGCTGAACGGTGAAAGGCTGCTTGTCGGTGCCAATTTTGCTTCCGCCGGCATTGGGATCTTGAATGACACTGGCGTTCAGTTCGTAAGCTCTCAACCTCCTAAAGCCTCTCCCTTACTACCAAAAAAAAAAAAAAACTTGAGTTATTGGATGGTACTAAATCAAAATTCGGTGAATATTGATGTATTTTATTCCTGAAATTAGGTAGACTCGATAATAACACTAACACTAATACGAAAATTAAATACGACTCTAATAATAAGCCAAATTACGTAACATCGTAGAGTATAACATAATAATACTACACGTACTGATGATGATAGTGAATGTACGTTTAACGTAGGTGAACATAATAAGGATGTTCCAGCAGTACCGATACTTCGAGCAGTACCAAGCACGGCTGGCAGCGCTGATCGGGCCGGAGCAGGCCCAGCAGCTGGTGAACCAAGCCCTCGTTCTCATCACCGTCGGCGGCAACGACTTCGTCAACAACTACTACTTGGTCCCGTTCTCCGCTCGCTCCCGCCAGTACGCCCTCCCGGACTACGTGAACTACCTCATCTCCGAGTACAGGAAGCTCCTCGAGAGGCTCTACGACCTCGGAGCCCGCCGGGTTCTGGTCACCGGCACCGGCCCGCTCGGTTGCGTGCCGGCAGAGCGGGCCATGAGGGGCGTCGCTGGTCAGTGCGCTCCGGAGCTCCAACGTGCGGCGGCGCTCTTCAACCCGCAGCTCACTGATTTGATTGGGGAGCTGAATTCGGAGCTTGGGGAAAGCGTGTTCATTGCTGCTAATACTAGGATGATGACCAACGACTTCATCAGCAATCCCGAGGCTTTTGGTAAAATTCTATGTGTTATCAATTATCTACGATTTTTACTCTTTAAGACATATATAAATTGCACAAATTTTTTTATCGATTATAAATATAAATACTCTAATTTTAGCATGCTATTTATATATATATATATTTTTTTTATAGAGTATGATCATGTGTCATATTCATATATATGGGATCATGCCTTGGGAAACATGTTTGGGCAAAAATGTGGTGAATATATATATGGTTATCTCTCGATTCACTCAATTTTTAGATGCATTCAATGCACTCGCCTCATAATCATTTTTTTGAGAATACAATTTATGTAAAAACGATGTCAATTGTCACTTGTAGTAAGAAGGACAGTAAACCACAGAAAAATTTACAAATTTCATAAGATTTACATTAATTTGAATGATTTGCGCTCTAGGGATTTAGAGTTTAGGTTTACAATTTGGGGTTTTGGATTGCGATTCAAGATTGAAGGTTAGGGATTATTATAATGAATTGATTAGTTGTGATTCTATATTAAATCATCATATTAGACGAATGCTACCAATTAAAATTCAAATTTTGATGTATTATATTTATAACCAATTTTAGAGTGAATACACTTGAAAAAAGTGAGTGCACCGAAATAACCAGTATATACGCAATATGATATAATAAATTAATAATAATGATATTATAAGAGATAGCTAGATTTGTTAGATTTTAGAAAGAGACATTGCTGTAATGCTTGATGGATATAGGACGTGGCAAATTGGGTACCCTTAGGAACCAATAAAAGAGAAGAAACAGGAACGTGATAATAATGATATTAATTAAGGTGACAACTTGGTTGCTAGCTAGAGCCTAGATGCGGCCAATTATGTCCAACAACAAAAATATTAAAGAAGGAAAATGACACCCACACTCTTCTCCCCCTATCTAAACGGCATTTACTAACCCAAATGGTCCAATTGCCCCCATTTCTAGGGGCACCCTACATTTGTTTCATCTTCTTTAATTAAATGACCCCAATTAGGAGCCACCCCCATCAATTTCACCCATGTGCCTTGTCCTACAACTTACTATTTGATCAATTAGCTAGCTTTCAAACTTTTTGAGACACAATTGGATAGAAAGTATGGTTCTTTTAATGATTCCACTTATTTGGTTTTCACCCATTGTTCCACTTCAACGTATGAATTTTGATAGTCGATATTGTTTGTATTGTATGAGGCATTCAGATTTTCATTTTGTTTTGGTTCCTTTATTGTATTATGTAGGGTTTACAGATTCAGAGGTTGCTTGCTGCGGGCAGGGGCCGTACAACGGGATAGGCCTGTGCACCCCGGCCTCCAACTTGTGTCAGAATCGGGATGTGAATGTGTTTTGGGATGCTTTCCATCCGTCAGAAAGGGCCAACGGGTTCATCGTCCAGACGATCCTGAACGGTTCTCCCGATGTTATCTCTCCAATGAATCTCAGTACCGTCTTGGCCATGGACAACTTCTCTTAGTGCAGTTTTAACTGTCTAGTCTTTTCATATGTGTAAAAGTTTGTAGCTTCCGTCGGCTGTGTTGTTTCGGTGGGTACCAATGGGTTATGACTGCGAGGGAATAAAGATTGTAGTACCGGGTTTATGAGATGCTTTTCTTGGGGGAAAACTCCCTGATCAGTGGAAGGATTGTATTCAATGTAATTTGCTTCATTTTTAGTTGCTTGGTGATTTGATTTTGGCAACTTGGTTTCTCATTAGATATTGTTGTATGTCAGACATTTCATAAATATATAAGCTTACTTTTTTCGTTGAATTATTTATTATATTACTTCTAGGATCAACCACCTTTCTTTTGTGTGAAAATGGTGCAAGCATCCGTATCTTAAACTTAAATCTTGTGGATTACAAACTCGTCAACAGAGTCATACAAAAGCCAACGATCAATGTTTGGATCCTTAAAATTAAAAGAAATATATTCGGGTCTAATAGGTGATCCTTGATAAGCAATACAATTGACTAAAAAATTAGTGTTCCTATAAATACGATGAATAACAACCACTCATTCTCTGCAAAAAAAAGTTCATTCTAGGATCACAACGCCCCAAATATTGTTAGGATTATAGGATAACAACATTTTCGTCAAACATAAAAAGTAAAACATAATCAAATTAAAATATTAAAAGTTGATTTATAACCTACTTGTCCATGTGTTGCCTCACTCTTTCCCTATCAATCCCAATCGTAATAAGAACGATGAAGCCGATTACTTCAACCTCGCTTGGCCTATTTCCTTTGAAGAATTTCAACACAAAGCTAACAGTCCCAACCTTTATATTTTGACCTAACTCCCCTGCTTTGCTTGTCTCCGTAGCTTTTGCTGTGCGAGAGACTAATGAGGGTACTTGTTTCTGACTTTCTATTTACCGACACGTCGTTTTGTCGGATCTGGATATTTTTTTCATACCTTCAGGTTTCAGCTCGTTATTTCTTAAAACTTGATCCATGTGTATTAACTTATCAGTTGCAGCATATATAGCTGAATCAGTATATTGCTTTCATGGCTACCTGTTTTGATGCAAAGTAGTCAAACTTCTATCCGGCCGGCCGGTTTAATTAATTAAGTCCGATTACAACCGGTTTTAATTGGACGGTTCCAGAAAAAGTGAAAATCGGTTAGACCTGTCAAAATCAGGTGGTTTGATCAGTCTAAATCGAATTGTAAAATGAGGATTGATAATTTGGTAATATATGAATGTAAGTTAGTGAGTTTTTTTTTTAAATAAGTTCAAATATATGCATAATTTATTTTGTATTATAGGTTCTCTAATATATTATGCTAAAATGACTTGAACTGGTTGAACCCAATCCGACCCTTAAACCTTAAATCACTTGTCAAACCGACTTTATGGCTTAATTCAGTTTGACAAACTTTTTGTGAAGAGAGAATGGGGAATTGAATGTTGGGTTCTTTAGTTTCGTGGCTGAAGCTGAATGCTAGGAATTCTTCGACAAAAAATACAAGAAAACAACATAATTAAAAAACACGAAAAAGTATAATAGAAATACGAGAAAGCAAATTATAAGAAGACCAAAAAGATAATAAAATGGCTCACAGAATCTCCTAAATCACACCACAATCACATAAAACATATCATAAATAAATACGAGAAATCAAATTAAAAAAAAATACTACAAAGTATATTAGAAACATGAGAAACACACACCAAATCTCATAAAAATACTAGGAACACGACGATAAAGCGCACCACAAATCTCCTGAAGTACACTATAAACACGAAAAAGAAAGCTATAAATATCTTATAAGGATGAGAAAGATAAAAAAAGCAAACCAAAAATCTCATAAAGCATATTAGAAACACGAGAAATCACATGATAATTCTCATAAAATAGCTCAGAAACATCAAAAAGATGCATACCAAAAAACGAGAAAGAACACTAAAATTATCATAAAGCATGTTGATATGACTTTAATCAGACTATCTGGCGACGACCGGTCTTAACCTTATTCTTACCATATTGGATTGGGGTTCAGACCATATGAGAAGTACTATAAATACTTTTCACACTCCTCTGTAATCTGTACATTCTCAAAGTATAGTGAAATTGGCTCTCTCGTGTCTATGGACAAGCTTAACACATCGTGTTAGTGAACCATTTAAAATCGTGTGTCTTGTTTCATTTCTTGCTTTCATTTTCTTGCTTTGTCGATCCTCTAATAGATCAATCCGTAGAAACCGTCACAAAAAGTGGTATCAGAGCGTCACGGTTTGAAATCAGGCCAGAGTTTCGAGATTGAAGAATGACGTTAGTGAATGTGAAAATCAAAAAGTTCATAGGGAAATACAATTTTGGTATATGGCAGATTAAGATGAAGATGCTATTGAAACAGCAAAGGTTGTGGGGCCACTGTTTGGAAAGCCGAAGAAGACAAGGGTCGATGATGATGAGTGGAGTGCCCTAGAGGAGAAGGCCCACTCGACCATCATGTTATTGTTGTCTAATGACATCATCATTGAAGTCGCTGCTGAGAAGACTGTCGCGAGCTTATGGTTGAAGCGGGAAAGTTTGTATATGATGAAGTCCTTAACCAACAAGCTTCATCTCAAGCAATGGTTGGTCATATGAGGATGCAAAAGGTACGCCTTGAACATCTGGAACAACTTAATTCCATCTTGTTTGATTTTCATAACATATATGTTAAAGTTGATGACGAGGACACTTCCCTAATCCTGCTTGTTTCTTTGCCGAGTTCATATGAGAATTTTGTGGATTCTCTTATTGTTGGTATAGATAGATTGTCGTTGGAAGATTGACGTTAGATCTGCTCTTCAAATGAGAGAGATCAAGCATAAGGCGTCCGGATCTTGATATGAAGGATTTAGGGAGCTGCTTAGAAGATTTTTAGTATGGAGATTTACAGGGTTAGGGAGAAGAAGCTCTTCTTGTCACAGAAGAGCTACATCCATAAGATATTGCCTAGTTTTGGGTTGTCTTCAACAAAGCCCTTAAATACTCCTATGCATCAAATATTTATCTATCCTTAGTTTATGAATCAAATTCATAGGCTGAGAAGGAGTACATGTCGAGCGTCCCATATGCTAGTGGAGTAGGTAGTTTGATGTACGCTATGGTCTGCATTAAACCTGATCTTGCACGTGTTGCTAGTGTTGTCATCAGTTTCATGGTTCAACCTAGAAAAGAATATTGGCAGGCTGTGAAGATGATCTTTCAAAAGTTACACATAGTGCTTTCTGGTTGGTTATTTAGATTATGATTATGCTAGAGATGTTGACACGAGGAGATCTATAGCCATTTATGTACAATCTTAAGAGTTTTGTGGTGAGCTAGAAAGGGGCTGATTAGTGATCTGGGTCTACTTCATAATCAAGTAGTGGTCTATTTTGACAGTTTGAGTGCAATATGCTTGGCCAATGATCAAGTACACCATGAGAGGACTAAGCACATCGATGTGAGGTATCCTTTCTTGAGAACATAGAAGAGGATTAAGGTGAAGAAGATTGGCACCTGTGATGTTTTGAGGTCAACCTATGATGTTTTGCACTCCAAATATTACGATTTTCTTGGATCAATTCTCGTTTTTTATGAGCTGAGGTCGACTTATTCTAGCTTTTGATCAAGTGAAGTCGACCTCTGATGTTTCTGAGGTCGACCTATGACGTTTTTTACGAGTCTTGGCCTTCTTCGACCAAATTTGTGCATGAATAACTAAGGTCAACCTATGATTTTTTTGAGGTCGACCTATGGTGTTTTGCACTCCAATTTTGCGTATCTTCGACACATATTTGTGCTTGATTAACAGAGTTCGACCTATGGTGTTTTTGAGGTCGACCTATTTAAGTTTTTGTATCGTAAATTTACGTAAATGTTTGGGGTCATTGATTTTGTTTGCAAACAGAGGTCGACCGATGATGTGTAGAGGTCGACCTATCGTTGTTCTGTTTTGTCTATGCATGTAGTATATAGGTCAACCTGTTTAGGAGAGGTCGACCGAGTCTTGTTCCTTTCGAAAATGTGTCTAACGTGAATTGTCAGTTGTTTGATTTCATGATGTTTCGAGGGAAAAAAGAAAAGAAAGTCAGACAAAGGGGCTGCCTCAAATTCTGATTGGGATGACTTCAATCCCACTCTGTTCCAAACAAAGGAGCAAAGTGACAAATATGAAGAGAGGAGAATGCACAACCGCAAGGTGGCTCCTGGAAGGCCATTGACGACGGTTGCGTATTCTCATTTCGAGAATTACGGGTTTGAGTGGCTGAAGGTGATATCTATGAATGCACCATACTACCCAAAAATGGTACAGTACTTCTACAATAACATCATCTATCAGCATAATGCAAATGGGTCCATTCATGCATTTAAAAGCTATGTGAATGGGGTGGAGATGCGCATAAGCAAGAATGTGTTGGTAGAAGTACTAGAGACTCCAAACGAGGGGAAGAGAAACAATTCTTACCCTTCTTGGAATGAAACTCATTTCTCGAGAACCAAGCAAATCCAGACGGTATGTGGTCTAGATGAAGAGAAAGATGCTCAGGATCACAACGAGTAACCACCTGACAGTTCAAGCCAGAGGTCTTCACCACATGCTTTCCTACAACATTTTGCCAAAGGGTGGACATCGGTAGACAGTCACCTACTTCCACATGGAGCTCCTCACCAACCTACAGTTAGATGAGAAGGTGAACTTGCCATACTTGATCTTTTACCACATGCATACTGCTGCAGAGAGTTCAAACAGGAATCTTCCCTATGGGATGATCCTGACTTTGCTATTTGAGCATTTTAATGTGGATTTAAGTGGTGCGGTTGGCTTAAGAATGTCAAGGCAGGAATTCTATACAGTTTCATCTCTGAAAAAGATGGGTTTTGAGCTCCGTATTGGTGAGTATGTCCGAATAAACAATGCTCATGGTGTCCATGGTGGTGATGATGATGAGGATGATGATGGTGATTCTGATGAAGGAGCCAGAGACGAGCCAATGTCGTAGGCACAGAGTTCAACTCCATCGGTCACCTTAGAGCGTGTGTGGGAGCGCATGGATGGCATGTACGAATACATCGGCCAAATGTCCACTGATGACTCGATATTTGCACATGTTTTCCCCTTTGTTTCTTGATCGTTTAAGCTTTCATTATCGCTTCTTTGGCCTATTTTATGCTAGGTTGTGTTCCTTTATCACATTTCAGGCCCTAGCACATAAAGTGAAGCGTAGGCGCAAGTTTCAAGTCAATCGGAGATCATTTGGCAATTCGGGAGAAGAAACACGAGCATGACCTGAGGAATAATGGATTTCTACCTCATATTATGGACAAATTATCATGGAAGTTTGTTATGAAAAGAAAGAGGACGAGACTACGAGCGTCTGGGTTCAAACGGCGACTGATTTGGAGTCCGGACGAGGGAGAAACGAAGCTTTGAACAGGAGCGGGGGAAGAATTACGGGCAAGAGAATTACGACCGTATTTTCACCTCCCATGCCAGTATTTTCACTGCCGAGAGGAGATTTGGGTGCGCTGAAACTTAACCAAAACGCGTGTTTTGGGCAAAATACGGGCATGGAAGAATTACGACCGTAATTCAGCCCGTAATTCGCCCAGAATCGGGTTTTTTAACCCAAATTCGAGCCAAAGGAGAGAGAGAGCTGGGTTTTTGATCCCAAACACCCAAGGGACGAACCCTAGAGAGAGAGAGCGACTTGGGAACATGCTTGGAGCTATTTTGGAAGATTTCTTCACCATTGGAGCTCGGGAATCAAGCTTGGAGATGGAGATTGAAGATCTAGATCAGATTTCTGCAGTCTCTCTCTTCTCTATGGAGTAACTTCCCTTCACTTAGGTTTTGAGGAACCCTAGTTCCATGAGTTAGGATCTTTCTTGTATGAAGTTTTGGATGCTATATTGTTTGATTATAATCGAATGATGCATGTTTATTGAGTCAATTGAAGTCTGATCAACTTTTTTAGATTTCTGCTGCAACCTGAGATAGATAGAATCTGATTAGGTTGTTAGAGCCTCATCATTCGGTAGTAGGAGATTGGCTATACGAGAGTTAGTCAGTTTACTGCTTTGTACTGGAATCCAATTCCAGTAGTGGAGTTCTGTGCTTATTGCTTCAGCTTTCTATCCCGGTGAAGACTAGTCGTCTGCCGGATAGTTAGACTGAGAGGGCTTGGTCAGCTTAAGAGATTCCAAGCTACTGTCGGATCTTCCGCAGTTTAATCAACAGTAAAACAACCAAAAGGAATTACAACTTGGACCTAATTGAGGAGCTAGGGGGAATCATACCTAAGTGAGTTCCCAAACTGTAATTAGTAGTTTTACTTAGTTTAGTTAGTAGAGTAGTTTAGTTAATCAATCCTTAATCTTGTTTGCTAGATAATGAACTGAAGCTGAGTAATAGTAACTCTAGAGACCCGTGGATTCGATATTTATTACTTGTGCCACTATACTGCAGTCCCTTTCATTGGTTACACTTGGCCATTGTTAGGTGTTGTGTTTTAGCGCATCAAGTTTTTGGCGCCGTTGCCGGGGACTTTCTAGATTATTAGGAAAGGCAGAAGTTTGTTACTTTAGCGTTTTTCTTTTCTTTTCCACCCTTGCTTTTCACTTGGGTGTTTTTTGTTTTTGTTGGTGCAGATCTGAATCATGGATCCGCATGGCTTCTCCAACCAGTGGGGGTATCCACCACCATCCGAGTGGTATTACCCCGAGACTCCCTGGAGCAATCAAGGAGGAGAAGACTATGGATTCGGGTTCCATTACCAACCCCCTTACTACGGAGAACAATCAGACCCCTGGGCATATAAAGAACAATCTCCTTATCAAGAAGAATTCCTCCCACAACAAGAAGGGCCATCAGATCTTGAGTTAGCCACAGCCTTCACGGGCCACTCTGCAGAGCCATGCTACACTTCACTGGGAGATCCGAACAAACAATTAAGGCTTCTCGTGGAGCAGTTTGCTCGAGACACTGAGAGATCATGCTCCAAGATGGATCTTCAAATCAAAGCCCTTGCTGCTTCCGATCCCTCATTTCTCCATGATATGGAGGAGACTGTTCAGCGCTCAGCGAAGCAAACAGAGTGGGTGGAGCAAGTTTGCTCACATCTTGCTCAAGATCACCTTTCTGCTACCACGCTAGAAGAGGTGGAGGATGACAAAGGCTATGGGGATGTTGAGGAGCATACAGAAGTTATCACAGAGAACTCCCATGATAATCATGATTAGGAAAGTCCTCTGGTTGCAGATCACACAATTCCTTATTTCTGCTCTAACATGTTGGGCCCGAGCGAGGAGATGCAAGATGATCTCATTGAAGAAATTACATGGCGACTTGCTCTCTAATCTGTGCTAGAAGAAGAAGAGCAAGAAAGGGTGCAGAAAGAAGTTGTGGAGGATGACGAAAGTGAAGCAGGAGGAGTTGTTGATCATTTCCCAGGGGTGATACCACATGAAGAAGAAAGGGGGGTTGAAGAAGCAATTGGCGTCCAGGCTGAGAACGGAGTTAAGGTGGAAGAGGCTTGCACCGGCCATGAGTTGCAAGTGATATCCCCACCAAACTTTGAGGAACTGCTTAGCAAGGACCCATTTGCAGTGTCTCTTTGCCAGACCAAGGCCACATCAACATCGTTCCCTCTTGGTGGATGCGATGGTGGTCAATCGATGCTGTCATATCTAGTTTGGGGCAATGAGACGAGAGAAGAGAAGAAGAGGTCTCGAGGGTGGAGACTTCATCTGCATCAAGTACATGAGCCTTCATCACCTGCCAGACCACATGCTCGTGACTTGAGACTCCACCTCATCGACGAGAACCTCAACTTCAAGGAGGTTCTAGCATGGACTGAAACTTAGGAGCCATCGTTTGGCTCACGACGTGAAAAAAGCGCTTGTTGGGAGGCAACCCAACCAGTCGGTTTGCATTTCTTTCTCTATTTCTCCTCGGTTGAGTCAGTTTTGTTATTTGATTTTAGAGTCAATAACTCAACCTTTGTGAGATTTTGTGTGGTGTTTGTGGTCTGACCACTCTCTCCTCCTGGAATACACCGCTTGCCCCGTCCACCATCATTCACCCTGGATCTGGTAACTTCGTTCTCCCCTCCTTATCTTTCCTCCATTGAGGACAATGTCGTGCTTAAGTGTGGGGGGATGTTCGATTATGTATGCGGGTGAATGTTTGGCTGTTTGTGTGCTTGGAGCCTAGTCCACTGTCCAAATTTTTTAAATTTGAGGGCTCCAAGTACGTGTTTCCTTGCAAATTGCCTGCTCAGTATGCTTTGAATTGACAGTCTCTATAGTAATGTGCAACCTAGGGAGGTAGTGTAGCACTATGGAGGATGTTGAAGTATAAGATTTTTTCTATCTAGCTCTCTGCTGTGCCAGTTGATTTTGTGAATTAGTGGAGCTAAGACCGTTGAATTCATGTGGTAATGGTGACTCTGTTTGGATTGTGTTATGGACTCGTGTATTGAACAGGGTGCTCATGTGGAAAATGAAAAGCAGTTAGTCCTCCATGTCGAAATCATTAAATCTTAAATTTGGGGTAAGCCTAACGTGTGCGGCACCGTTCATTGCACAAAATTGGGTTTTGGAAGAGATTTTAGTGATCCTTAGTGGGGTACTCCTACAAGGTGAAGCTAAGTTGTCTCTAGTACAAGTAAAACTTCCATCCGTTGAACGGTTTGCCTACTTGAGGATGTGTTTTTAAGGGCACGGATAGAGCTTCCGACCCCCCTTAATTTCATTGACCCTCCGCACGAGTTGAGGAAAAGGAGTTAAAAGAAGTACTCTGGCGAGCGCCAGATGTACAGAAATTGCTCTTGCTCGACTAATAAGGGTCGACCGTGCAAAAGACTGCAGTTGGAACCCCCGCAAAGTGAAAGAAAAAGAAAAAAAAAGTAAAATGAAAGTGAAAAAGGGGTTCCAACGGTGAAATGAAGTGAAAGAGAACCCCGGTACATCGAGTTCTTGGTTGTGAATGGTGCGAGTCCCTTTATCCATGAACTGACTGTCTTACTTCTACTTCTTCTCATGATCCTGGCTTGAGTCTAGTACTCGCATTGAGAGAGATAGGGAACGTCTTAGAAGACCAGTTGACCTCGTAAGCTGCTATATGATCTAGGAAATCCTCTACCGACGATCGGGGTTGTATGTTGCTATAGAGGTCTGGAGAGCTGCATTTGTTTGAGTTAGGTTTGCTTGGGGACAAGCAAACAGTTAAGTGTGGGGGGATTTGATGACTCGACATTTGCACATGTTTTCCCCTTTGTTTCTTGATCGTTTAAGCTTGCATTATCGCTTCTTTGGCCTATTTTACGCTAGGTTGTGTTCCTTTGTCACATTTCAGGCCCTAGCACATAAAGTGAAGCGTAGGCGTAAGTTTCAAGTCAATCGGAGATCATTTGGCAATTCGGGAGAAGAAACACGAGCATGACCTGAGGAATAATGGATTTCTACCTCATATTATGGACAAATTATCATGGAAGTTTGTTATGAAAAGAAAGAGGACGAGACTACGAGCGTCTGGGTTCAAACGGCGACTGATTTGGAGTCCGGACGAGGGAGAAACGAAGCTTTGAACCGGAGCGGGGGAAGAATTACAGGCAAGAGAATTACGACCGTATTTTCACCTCCCATGCCAGTATTTTCACTGCCGAGAGGAGATTTGGGTGCGCTGAAACTTAACCAAAACGCGTGTTTTGGGCAAAATACGGGCATGGAAGAATTACGACCGTAATTCAGCCCGTAATTCGCCCAGAATCGGGTTTTTTAACCCAAATTCGAGCCAAAGGAGAGAGAGAGAGCTGGGTTTTTTATCCCAAACACCCAAGGAACGAACCCTAGAGAGAGAGAGCGACTTGGGAACATTCTTGGAGCTATTTTGGAGGATTTCTTCGCCATTGGAGCTCGGGAATCAAGCTTGGAGATGGAGATTGAAGATCTAGATCAGATTTATGCAGTCTCTCTCTTCTCTATGGAGTAACTTCCCTTCACTTAGGTTTTGAGGAACCCTAGTTCCATGAGTTAGGATCTTTCTTGTATGAAGTTTTGGATGCTATATTGTTTGATTATAATCGAATGATGCATGTTTATTGAGTCAATTGAAGTCTGATCAACTTTTTTAGATTTCTGCTGCAACCTGAGATAGATAGAATCTGATTAGGTTGTTAGAGCCTCATCATTCGGTAGTAGGAGATTGGCTATACGAGAGTTAGTCCGTTTACTGCTTTGTACTGGAATCCAATTCCAGTAGTGGAGTTCTGTGCTTATTGCTTCAGCTTTCTATCCCGGTGAAGACTAGTCGTCTGCCGGATAGTTAGACTGAGAGGGCTTGGTCAGCTTAAGAGATTCCAAGCTACTGTCGGATCTTCCGCAGTTTAATCAACATTAAAACAACCAAAAGGAATTACAACTTGGACCTAATTGAGGAGCTAGGGGGGAATCATACCTAAGTGAGTTCCCAAACTGTAATTAGTAGTTTTACTTAGTTTAGTTAGTAGAGTAGTTTAGTTAATCAATCCTTAATCTAGTTTGCTAGATAATGAACTGAAGCTGAGTAATAGTAACTCTAGAGACCCGTGGATTCGATATTTATTACTTGTGCCACTATACTGCAGTCCCTTTCATTGGTTACACTTGGCCATTGTTAGGTGTTGTGTTTTAGCGCATCATCCACCCAGATGACTGACATGTACGACTACATGGGGCAAATGACCACCTAGATGAGCACACTGCAGGTGACCGTGAATGAGATGCAAGATGAGTTTCGATCTTTCAGTGGAAGATACATGCATCCCACCACATCCGACTACCATAATGCTAGCAACAACAATAAAGAAAATGTGGATGAGGGAGAGAGGGGACATGAGTAGGAACTCGATGATTTTAGATTGTGTGTTTTTATTTTTAAGTGTTAAAAATGATTGTTGATTGTTATTCTGTGGTTTTAGATTTTAGTTATGTGTGAACAATTGTGATTTGTGTTTTATTGTATTTCTTGTTAGTTTGTTTAGTTGTTATGTTATGAAGTTATCAGTCCTTGTTATCATTGTTTAGTTGTTATGTTGGTTTGAAACATAATTTGTACGAGCAAAGGAACCACCCAAATCGACATACATAAGCAAAAAAGACGCAGGGCATAAGTTGATTTACCTATATTCGACCGACCTAGTACATGATTGGGTCGACCGCGAAACCAACACGATCTTCATTTTACGTCAAATATGATGGATGAATGGATACAACACTTCTCTTCAATCTAGTCGACCTCTTGCTGTAAATGATCGACCATTTTGTTAATGACCACCATCAAGTGGTCGACCTATATACCTTTACGGTAGACCATGTTGCTTCTGACGCTTACGAAAAGGGCGATTGAGGTTATTGTGGTCGACCAAAAATAACAATTTAAACTACAAATGGTTGACCATATGATCTTTGAGGTCGACCGCGATGAGTCCTCATGGTGCCCAAATTAGTCAATTCGGTCGACCGCTGTTACGATTAGGTCGACCGAAATGTCCATGTTACGGTGACATGCATGTCACCATAGGCACACCCAAATTATCCTCAAAAACCAATTATCGTTGCGGAAAAGACTTGACCCTTGAGGAAAAAACTTGACGAAAAGTTTATGTAAAAGAGGAAAAACTATTTCTAAGAAAATTATTTTGTCAGTTTAAGTATTTGTGAGAATATTTTTTTTGTAAGCAACAATATTTTTTGTTAATAACACATTGGAATTTCCATCCCCAAAATACCATTATGTGTTTTTGTTGTGATGACTTGTTTATTGTCAGAAAAGGTTGTATAATTAGGCGAGATTTTTTGTTCCCAAAATACCCTTTTGTTATTTCTGACGAGTAAAATTCCTCATGAATGGAGAACTCCTCAGAAATAAAATTATTACCGACACAATGGTTTCGTCGGAACACTAAATAAACTACAAGAAAAAGGCACATTAACGACAGAAAAATCTATCGTTTTGAAGCAATTATCCGTCGTTGCTAGCTATCAACGACGACAAATTTAACGTTGTTGAATGGGTGTGTTGTTAATAATAGCAACGACGGAATCTTGCATCTGTTGTTGGTAATTGCAACGACGGAACACAATTCGTCGTTGGTTTATAACTTTTAATGATGAAACAACAACTAATTCTATTGTTATTATCGGCCATCAGAAAAAGCAGAGAGAACATTGGCATACAGAAACTAATTATATTGGTAGTATTTTATAAATAAAAAAATATGAAAGTACCTTGGCATACAAACCTATGCCAATGAGATTCTGAATTGCTATTCGTCGCCCTAAAATTCAAATTTTATCGCCCTAAAATGCACCAAATTGACAATTTTACCCTTTCACCCCAATTTCCCTAAACAAACAATCCGTTATCCTGCTAACCGTCGCCGACATCAACCACGACGCTGCTGTCACTGTGGGATTCTTCACTCCGGCAGCTGCCCACCTCAACCTAACCGCTGCTGGTGCTTGCCGCTGGGATCGAGCCAGAGGAGTAAGAAGACGAAGAAGAACACCGCCGCCTAACTCCTTTGTCCTGCTGCTGATAATTATTCTCTCCAGCCCACTGGCCACCTAAATCCAACCATCGCCGCTTGCCTACTGCTGATGCCGAATTTTTCTATTGGTAAATTATCTTTGCATCATAAATAAAATTGTAGTGGGTTGGTTTGCATAGCCGTAGGGCCTGCCGATGAAGAAGAAATGGTGTAGAGTACAAGAAGTGTGCATTTGTTTTTTTGTTTCCAGGCGCCGGAAGGGTGAAAATCCATCTCCGGCGTGATTGGGTTTTCAATTTTTTTGTTTTGTTATTTTGGTGTATTTGTAACCTGTAATTCATTAATTTGTTTTTTGATATTTTATTTTGTTATTGAGTATAGTTGTATGGGTTTGTTTTAGTGTTTATATAAATTTTGAAAGATAAGAATTAAGTTAAGGTTATTTAAGTCATTTTAATAAAAGTTAGGACGACGAATAAAGTGTTTTAGGGCGACGAATAGCAATGCCCATGAGATTTCTTCCCCCTCTGCCATTCTGCTTGCGGCTGTTCGAGTTTTGTGTATTTCATGCTTCTTTTCTCTCTGATATGGCAGAAGCGCGGTGCAATTATCTGGAGGCCTGAAATTGGTTTGTGCGAGAGAGGATAAGAGATTCTCAGTTCGATTGTTACTGTCACCGTCTTAACCTGGGAAGTTCTTGATTCACAGGAGGGAAATCAAAGTGGCCGACTCATCAATTCGCTAATTTCTAGCCGACTATCATCTGGGCAACATCATTTACAAAATTGATATGGAAAACTTTGAGTGGGTTAAGATTGGAATGTCCATTGGAAAACACAGTAATCGTGGTATTACTCTCAACGAAATGCAGAATCAGCAAATTGAGATTATTAGCAGCTCGATTCATTTTGAAGATGTTCCGTTTGATTTGACATAATAAAGCAAACCATAGATAAAAGTTTATTTGAACCTTTGGTGTGGTTGGTAGTCATTGGATGTTTTGGTAGCATGCCCATTCCATGAGATTCATAGTTCAGTTTGAATTTATAGAATCTTCGAATGAGAACTGCAAAGTTATGCAGGGCCATATGTTGGATTCATATTGTAGCTTATGTGGAGATCATTCTTCTTTAGAGAGCTCAATCTATCATGAAATTTCTTCTATTCATCTACTTGATTGAGCTGCTAATGTTCTTTCAAAATTGATAAACTTTTCCTTAGATTAGATCTTTTATGTGCTAGATAATTGTTTCTGGTATTCTCCATTGTTTGTCTTCTGTATTTTATCTGCTCTATTAGCTTCTGCTAACATACTAAACATAATCCCTTCTTTCCACAGGAAACTGTTTAACAGGCTATTAAGTTGGGTCTCAATGCTATTATTCTCTCATTATATTGATTGCAAGGCTGATACTACAATGGGAACCTATGATATTGCTCTAAAGCTGGGGAAAATGTGATATATCATAGGTCTTGATTCTTCCTTTTCTATCGGATGTCCCCGAAGGGACGTCTTGATTCTTCCTTTACATCTGTAATTTGTTGTCATCAATTCCATTCGGATTTTGTTCCCCATATGTATAGGTAGAACTAAATGGACTACGGAGTTATGAAATGCAGGAACTTTCGAATGTCGAATGATTGACAGACATTGCACTTACCATGAAAGCTTGCAGTACCAGGTGAAAATCACAACTTGAGAAGGTATAAACTTCTGCAGAGCTACCCGAAATAAAGATATAGTGTTCTCTCTCGGATAAGAATTAAGGTGCAAAGCCCTATTAAGAGTGAAAGCATACTTGATAAATGGTCTAATTTCTTCTGAACTTTGATAATGTTGTGGAGGTTGCATTTTTGGGCAAAGGGAAGAAACCAACAGCAGAATGTATTGAAAATGCAATTTCTCAAATTGGGCTGAAGTAATGCATTTTCCAGCTTTTGTGAATTCTAATACGTATGCAGTATGCCTATGCCATCTAAAATGACTGTCCACATTTTGATTCGAGAATGAGCCTCATTTTTAGAACCTTTCGCCTACTGTAATTATATCTTTTTGTTCACTGATATTGATACCATAAGTATGGACAGGCACAATGGTATCCAATTGAATATTATTTCTGACTTGCTATTGAATACCTTTAGTATCAAATTGTTCACTGATATTGATACCTTTTGTATCTTTTTGTTGAAGTTGTATGCCATAAAATAGTCCTTCTTTCTTGGTGTTCAACAATTCGCTGCGAAATGCGAGCCATTTATCTAGTAATTTATTATAGAGAGATCTAACATGAGTGTAAAAACAAAACCCTATTGCCTAAACAGAAAACCCCTTCAATTGACATAAGGACAAATACTGAAAGTAGCAAATGTGAAGTATGGATTATCCCTCACTATATACAACAAACTACGTAGAAAATTGCAAATTCTAACCAACGTCTGAAAGGCCTTATATCTCTATTTGAGTTTTTGTTAAATCAATAGACTATATAGAAGTTTCACCAAGCAAAACATCGAAAATTATAAACAAGATTCAGCTTTAAAGTAGCAAGCATCTAATTCCTATTATGCTCCACCAACCATATCCGGGAGCGGTTACGGTGCTAATTGTACAATCGTTAGCACCGTCCTAACTAAGGAAAAAACTACTACTAGTTTGAATTAGTAGTGATTTAGCTTAGATGTTGTATTGGTTTTATAATAATCCGTAGTGGTTTCGTTATTTTTAGTAACGTTTTTTGCTAATTATCACGATGCTAACCCCTATAAGCGTTAGCATCTAATCCCATCCCACCATATCCTGTTGTCTACCCCATTTCAGGATCTGTCTATTTTAAGAATGTTTATTGTTGCATCCTGATCCAAGCCATGTCCTGCACTTGCCACCTAAGAAAGTAAGAAGAGATAGTATTAGAAATGTACAAGAAGCATATTCATTTGTTTGGTGAACATATAGCAAGCATTAGTACATAACTTTTCTTTCAAACAACATTCGTAATAAGCATCTTTCGCACTCAACATCAAGAACCATATAATTCCCCTGAATTGCTAACATATAGGAGCGCCCTGTAATCAGTTGATAGATCTAGCTCCTCAAACAACCTCCCATGTGTCCAGCAAATGCACAAGTGACAAGTTCCAAATACCAAAAATCGAATAGAAAGATTGGTCACCACTGGAAGTTGATTTGTTTGTGCCTATACCTGCAGATCCTTTTTGGTCTGTCCATCAGCGGAGCACCAATTCAAGCACCAATTCAAGAGCTTCATGTCTGGTGATTTACATTAATTAAGAGGCAGAGGAGGAAATTAAACAAAGCCACACTACTACAGCCGGAGCTTAGACTAATTAAAAGGTAAATGAGGCAACGTGAGAGGCAGAGTAGAATAGAGAACCTACACAGCTAGCCGGGGATTGATGCAGAGGCCACTGACAGAAAGGAGATCTAACCGACGATGGATGATAGAAACCTATTTCTAGGGTTCTATCGATAGTGCTAGTGCTGGTTGATTGGGAATTTAAGGATTTGGGGAAATAATTAAGGATTCAGATTGAGGATTTGGGAAAGAAGAAGAACATAATTGGCCTAGGCCTTTAAAGGGATTGAGAATGAGAACTGAGAGGATAGGGAGATTAGAGTTTGGAAGACTTTTTCTTAATATTCTTCTTATTGATTCTTAAACGAATAACAAAGTACACTTATATAGAAAAGAGTCGAAAACCTAACAATAAACCTAAACTTAGCAACCAAATAATGATTTATTCTAATAATTATCTCTAATATGAATATGATAATTATAATAGAAACCCATCGAGAATAGGTTTCTATCATTCCCTCCCCTTGAGACCAACCTTGCCCTCAAGGTTGACCGACTTGTCTCACTTCTCTACCCTTCTTGTCCCAGCTAGGTGTCGTCTCCTCCACTTCTTACTCTTCCTCTTCTCACAATTTCGATCAAACATCCGGACTCGACGCATAGCACAAGTAGAAGTAGCTCCCCCCTTTACTGAAATTTCTTCCTTGTCGTAACTCCAGGCATCGAAATAATGAGCACCATATATGGTCCAAGTCTTTACTTGTGAACTCCACAAAGTAAAGACCCGCGAAGTGGTCTCGATCATTAACTACGAATCCTAAATCCTCCACTGAAGGCTTCGTAGCAACCGTAGTTACCTCCGCCGCACTTGTGACCTTCCATTAAACGCTTCTTCCTGCACCTTGTTCCTCACACAATGAAGGATACAGCCGCCCTTCCATTCCACACATGCAACCTCTTCCATTTTTCCAGCATCCATCTTGCCTTTTTAATGTCCGCCCCACGTCGCCATCTCCGCTATGAACATCCAAAAGCACCTCAAACATCTAACTACCAGCCCCCCTTACCAAACTCGACTGCCAAGAGCTAACAAATGCCAACAAGTGATGTTCCCTCCTAGCAGTTGCGCGTCCCATGGCACGGAGATGAGCGGCTCTGGTGTAGCTATGGCAAATGACCAATGTAAGATTGTTCCATTCTCCGCTTTACGCTGCTGTTCAAGCCGCTTCTCTATTTCTCTCTTTGAGAACTCTTGTCCTTGCGACATCACTTCTCCATCCCACCTCGTGGATAGTTTCACAAATTGAGGTTACACATGCATCCCAAGTAATTCAGGTCCACTAAAACTCAATTAGCCCATACTTGAGTTCGTGGCAAATCCCACACAATAATCCTACATTTCCAAGTATCGATTTGACCCGCAAGCACTCGGACTAGAACTGCAGACCTGATAGTCAATTCATCTTCTCTAACCTTTGGAGTTACTACTAGTAACGATGGCTGCCTCGACCTGGCAGTATGGTCGGGAACGCTGACGGCGACCCCAACTACTAGACTCGCCGTCAACTTCTCAGTAGCTTCTTGCTCCGAGTCTGATAGGAGTTCGCCCGGTGGAGGCCTTCGTCTCGATCATTGCTAGGGCCCAATCATTCGCACCCTCTTCTTTCTGTTCGGCTGTTCTGCCGTTACCATTGTTGTGGTCTGCCCGCCCCGACCTGTGCTAGGGCGGGTAGAACCTGACCCGTCCTAGAACGGGACGGATCTTGACCCGACCCGCGAGCAGAACAGGACAGCAATGGGTAGGCACCTTTACCCGCCCCGCCGTCTCTCTATTATCATACGACCGTCCAGTCCCCAAATACCAATCCTCTCCAAATTAGTTAGATATCCAAATCCTTTCGTTTCCATAGCTTCCTTTCTCTTCTCCCCATCCTCTGCCGAAACAATCGATGCCATCAATGCGAAAGACTCCTCGTATCCTTGAAATTTTGGGGATTTCCAAGCCAAACAAGCGTGATTCAAAGTTTAAAATCGAGATGGAAATAGGTTTTAGGTATATTTCGTCGATTCGGTATCCTCCCCTTCCCAATCAAATTCTAGACGAGTACCATATATTCTTCTCATCTTCCTCTTTTTTCTATCATTGTCTTCCTCTGAAGCCGCAACCCTCAGTCATTCCTACTTGCCACTGAGTTGCCAGCATCCACTATCCAATCGCTAGCTCTTCCTTGGCAAGTTTCGCCTTATCCAGGTATATTGCAAAAGCTCTTTCTTTTGGGTTCTAATCCTGTGTTTGCGTAATTGTGTGCTGTAATTGGTTGCTTACTTGCTGGCTTGCTACTACATTTATTTGGATTTTTAATAATATGTGTTCACATGGCGAAATGGATGTTAAGTGGCTTCCTGCTATTTCATTATATCACAATTGAGAATAAGATAACATGGGTAATAAACTAAGAATGGGTTGCTGCTGTAATCTATATTCCTAATCATTGTACGTGAGAGTGAAATATCTACTCATTAACCGGGATGCAGGAACTCAAGGTGCAGAGGCAACATTTTCTCATAACCCCATTCATGGCCTTTCCACTCTAGCAATTGCTCGATCACAACCACCATTTTATTTTCTTACTTCCCATTTAATAATTGATTGCTTTTGTACGTTATTTATCCAAAATACTTGGATTATATACACTTAACAGTTAGCACTCAGCTGAGGATAATTTTTTTTTTTTTTTGCATATGACTAATGATGTTGTGTTTTACTTGTTGTTTTTATAGATGACAGTTCAAGGGCAACAAGGTGATGTTGCAGTTCCAAATACAGATAAAAATCCGTCTCAACCTGCTTCACCTACGATTATGCAAGTTGTTGCTGAGGTTGAAGGTGAACCGACCCCCCTGAACCTACAAATACTTGCCAAGAGCGTATAGGTGGAACAACTCGTAAAGTTTACTCTAAGTGGTGGCAACATTACAATAAATTAATTGTTGGCAATGAGCTAAAGGCGGAGTGCTAGTATTGTAAGAAGCATCTTCTTGAAGACCCATAGCAAGGAACCAACCATCTGAAGAATAATTACCATAGATGTCCTAAAGTGCAGCGACCTATGGAATATGGATATAAGGCAACAAGTTTTACATGGAAATATGAGCAAGGAAAAATTCCAGTTGACACCTTTTAACTTCAATCAAGGTGCTTCTCGAAAAGAACTTGCTAAGGTAATAATCAAGCATGAGTATCCTCTAAGGATTGTTGATCATGAAGGTTTCAGGAGTTTCTGCATGAGTTCGAACCCCTGTTTCAAGATGGTGACAAGAAATACCATCAAGAAGGATTGCATGCTCATATATGATGTTCACAAGCAAGGAGTTATGCAACCTTTGGAGAGGAACGAAGGTCGGGTTGCAATAAATACAAACATGTGGACATCTTCTCGGAATATGGGATTCATGGTTGTGACCGTACATTACATTGACAACAACTGGAGTTTGCAAAGTTTAATTATTAGGTATTTCCTTTTATCTTTTGTGGCCTAGTTTCTGTTATGGAATAATTATGTGCTATTGGAATCATTTTGAGATGTCAGATTACTACAATTTTACAAAAATCGTTAAGATTTACACTGAAACCCAACTGAGCTTGTTTTGATTAGCAGGATGAAACTCCTGATATAACACAGCAACAAGCCATGTGAACACATATAATACATCAGCTTAAATTATATATCCTTGATATAATACAGCAGCAGTAGGCTAGTAAGCAATAGCTAAACATCTTTAATTGTTGTGATGTTGTTGCTGTGGTGGTGTTGATATTTGCTGCTGGTGATGGGGGATTGAATGGGCTTATGTCAAAAGATGGTATGTTACTGTTTTTTGCATCTTTGGGGTTTCTTGCAGTGTTTGGTGGTGGTTGTATTGCTTCTTCATTATTGTTCTTTGCATTTTCTCCCTCCTTTGAAACAAGCACATCTGACTGTGTCTTCTCAATGTCATCTCCTTCCTGATCTTGATCCATTTCATTTGCCTTTCCTTCATCTCCTTTTTTGTTGGCCTCCTAGTTTACATTCTCTGGAACTGAACTTCGTTGGTTCTTCTCAGCAGTTTCAGCAAGATTCTCTGTTGTAATGTTGTTGGTGCTTCTGTTTGATGTTGAGCTTCTGGTTTTGTTGGAGAACCATCTTGATTCTTCCTTTTCTTCCATTGTGTTAGTCCAGCTAGATCCACTGTTGTTTGTTGAGAATCATCATTTTCTTCAGATTCATTGACTATGGTTGCTTTCCTTTTGTCTGATTTTACCTTGTCAAAAAATTTCTTCAGAGTTTCTTCCAGGTTTGTGGCTGCTTCTTTATCTTCATCATCATACTCAATTCCTTCCTTTTGTTCGACAATCACGTCATCAGATCTTTCTCCTTCCACACCATCAAAGTTGTCATCATAAGTTTGTTGCTCCAACATTTGCTTGTGTTTGACAAGCTCATCAATTTGAGCTTTGTATTGCATCTTGATTGATTGCAACATAGCTTTCATCGATGTTTTCACCAGATTCAGTGCTCTCTCAGCCTGCATTAGTGATTTTTGGTATGTAAGTTAATGTTTATTGTAGAATACCACATGTTACCATGGCGGTAATGGATGGTATGTTCATTATATAGTACAATACCATATGTTACCACCATGGTTCATGTGTGGAATTAGTTATATGAATTGCACAATTTGTAATATATGGTAATTTATACTTACTTGGGGGATAGTCTTGATCATCTTCAAATCAAATATGAGTGATGTTGATGGTTGTTGGTCTGTATTGTTGTCATCATCATCACTGTTGGTGTCATCGATCTTCTCTTCTTTATCATGTATCTTCATGAGCTCATGAAGTGCTTCTCCACTGTAGTAGCTTACTATGTTTTCATAGTTTCTTTGCACAGCAAGGTCGTCATAATAGTTTGTTGTTGGGATTTGAAACTGGGTGGAGAAGACCATTTCATCCAACTTGTACATGAAGCATACCTTTTATTTGTTTGTGGGAATGAGAAACAGTTGTATTAGTATTGATGTACTAGGATTTGTAATGCTTTAGGGTATACTAATTGAAATGAAATTATTGAGGGTATAGATACTTACAGTTAAGAAATGAAGATCTGCAGTGATGTACAAGTTTTTTGATTTCAACCCCTCATTCATATAGTCGAAGAAGAACTTGCACCAATTGTATTCTTTGAAATGCTTGATTTTGCCTGGCTACAAGTACTTCAGCACATTCAACTCAGCAGTAGGGTTTGAAAATGGGGACAGTAGAGCTCCCGTAACCAGCAACCAGAACAGTTTGATCCATACTTCAATGGTATGAGCATTAGAAACGTCATGCTCTACGTTAGCTAATTTCACCCTTCCATTTGTAGCTAGAGCTTCTAGTTCTAGTAGGACCTGCAACGCATAGTCTACTGCTTCGTCCAGTGATAATTTCTTGAGCGTCACTTCCTTTTTACCCATTGGTAGACCATAAACTCTATGAAAGTCAATTGACGATATCTTCATGTAGTTTCCACCAGGCATCTTGAATGATTGCTTTGTTGGATTGTACTTGTTCATTGTGAATAGTGCAAAGTTCTTGTTTATCTTTGTTTGCTGGATGGATGTTAAGCCATCAAGGCCTAATTCCTGCAATTTTGCCCTCTGTTCAGGTGTTAAGGTCCTTGAAAGTGTGTTGATTCTTGTTGGGCTGCACTTTGTGCTAAAATCTTCCCTATGTCTTGACATGATGTACCTTCATCCAGAATAGAAGAATTTTTATATCATACCATACCATACCATACCATACCATACTATAATACTATGTAGTTACCATACCATACCATACCATACTATATCATATTCAACCAGTAAGCAATATAGCGTACAACACATCAAATGTTGTTGAACAAGTTTTCAAGTGATCTTACCTCACCATACCATATGGTATTATGGAAAATGGAAGCATAGCAACAGTTTTTGTTTTGGAAAAACTATAATAATATATAGTTACCATATGGTATCAGTGTGGTATTGTAAAAACATCAGTGCATATAATAGGTTTTTTGTTGTTTTTATACTTTTCTAGAAATTGTATTTAACTGTAAGTACTTTGACCAGTACGTGGGTGGTTTCTCTTTAGAATACCATATGGTACCAGTGTGGTATTGTAAGAAAATCATAGCATAGAATAGGTTTTTATAATTTTCCTGTAAAATCTTTTTCATTCCAAGTACTTTGACCACTACTGGAAGGGTTTCTCCTTAGAATACCATATGGTACCAGTGTGGTATTGTAAAAAAATCTGAGCATAGAATAGGTTTTGTTGTCGTTTATATACTTTTCTATAAAATGTATTTCACTGTAAGTACTTTGACCACTGCTATTACTTTTTTCCCTTAGAATACCACATGGTACCAGTGTGGTATTGTGAAAACATTAAGCATAGTAGAGTTTTTCGTTTGGTATTTGTGAAGTATGTACTTGAAATTAGACATGTAGAATCACGAATCTAGTTTTTGAAGAAAGAACTTATGATATACCTTGATCGTTGAAGACGTCGAAGTTGGAAACCCTAACTTTGTCGCTGAAGACGTCGAAGTGGAAACCCTCACTTGATCGCTGTATAATTGAGATCAGTATCCTTTGCTAAGCAAACTGAAAATTCGAGATTCGACTTCGACGGTGCAGTTTGCGAAGATGAATCATACTTTCATTCATCAAAAGAGAGTATGTGGGAAGCTGCTCTGCCAATCGATTCATCATAGCATCATTTGTTGAGCAACAAATTTGGAAGCAAAATAAGGTAGAGAAACCTGCTAGTATGCCAAAGATAGGCGGATGAAACTAGTGTTTGTTTCCTAGTGTTGCGCAAATTAAAAATAGGATTTGGGCGGATTGATTCCTCTAGGCTAGTTTGAGGATGATTTGGAAACAAGACCCACTACTAAAGCTCTTAAAACTTCAGCTATGCTTTTTCGCTCTGCATTTACGCTATCCATTCTCTCTCTCTCTCTCTCTCTCTCTCTCTCTCGCATTTCATCTTCGCAAACTGCACCGTCGAAGTCGAATCTCGAATTTTTAGTTCGCTTAGCAAAGGATACTGATCTCAGTTAATCAGCGATCAAGTGAGGGTTTCCACTTCGACGTCTTCAGCGATAAAGTTAGGGTTTCCAACTTCGACGTCTTCAACGATCAAGGTAAATCATCACTTCTTTCTTCAAAAACTAGATTCGTGATTCTACATGTCTAATTTCAAGTACATACTTCACAAATACCAAACGAAAAACTCTACTATGCGTAATGTTTTCACAATACCACACTGGTACCATGTGGTATTCTAAGGAAAAAATGTTCTAGCAGTGGTCAAAGTACTTACAGTGAAATACATTTTATAGAAAAGTATATAAACGACAACAAAACCTATTCTATGCTCTGATTTTTTTACAATACCACACTGGTACCATATGGTATTCTAAGGAGAAACCCTTCCAGTAGTGGTCAAAGTACTTGGAATGAAAAAGATTTTACAGGAAAATTATAAAAACCTATTATATGCTCTGATTTTCTTACAATACCACACTGGTACCATATGGTATTCTAAAGAGAAACCACCCACGTACTGGTCCAAGTACTTACAGTTAAATACAATTTCTAGAAAAATTATAAAAACAACAAAAAAACCTACTATATGCACTGATTTTTTTACAATACCACACTGATACCATATGGTAACTATATAGTATTATAGTTTTTCCAAAACAAAAACTGTTGCTATGCTTCCATTTTCCATAATACCATATGGTATGGTGAGGTAAGATCACTTGAAAACCTGTTCAACAACATTTGATGTGTTGTACGCTATATTGCTCACTGGTAGAATATGGTATAGTTTAGTATGGTATGGTATGGCATGGTATGTTATAACAATTCTTCTATTCTGGATGAAGGTACATCATGTCGAGACATAGGGAAGATTTTCGCACAAGGTGCAGCCCAACAAGAATCAACACACTTTCAAGGACCTTAACACCTGAATAGAGGGCAAAATTGCAGGAATTAGGGCTTGATGGCTTAACATCCATCCAGCAAACAAAGATAAACAAGAACTTTACCTTATTCACAATGAACAAGTACAATCCAACAAAGCAATCATTCAAGCTGCCTGGTGGAAACTACATGAAGATATCGCCAATTGACTTTCATAGAGTTTATGGTCTACCAATGGGTAAAAAGGAAGTGACGCTCAAGAAATTATCACTGGACGAAGCAGTAGACTATGCGTTGCAGGTCCTACTAGAACTAGAAGCTCCAGCTACAAATGGAAGGGTGAAATTAGCTAACGTAGAGCATGACGTTTCTAATGCTCATACCATTGAAGTATGGATCAAACTGTTCTGATTGCTGGTTACGGGAGCTCTATTGTCCCCATTTTCAAACCCTACTGCTGAGTTGAATGTGCTGGAGTACTTGCAGCCAGGCAAAATCAAGCATTTCAAAGAATACAATTGGTGCAAGTTCTTCTTCGACTATATGAATGAGGGGTTGAAATCAAAAAACTTGTACGTCACTACAGATCCTCATTTCTTAACTGTAAGTATCTATACCCTCAATAATTTCATTTCAATTAGTATACCCTAAAGCACTACAAATCCTAGTACAGCAATACTAATACAACTTTTTCTCCTTCCCAAAAACAAATAAAAGGTATGCTTCATGTACAAGTTGGATGAAATGGCCTTCTCCACCCAGTTTCAAATCCCAACAACAAACTATTATGACGACCTTGCTGTGCAAAGAAACTATGAAAACATAGTCAGCTACTACAGTGGAGAAGCAGTTCATGAGCTCGTGAAGATACAGGATAAAGAAGAGAAGATCGATGACACCAACAGTGATGATGATGACAACAAGACAGGCCAACAACCATCAACATCACTCATATTTGATTTGAAGATGATCAAGACTATCCCCCAAGTAAGTATAAATTACCATATATTACAAACTGTGCAATTCATATAACTAATACCACAAAGGAACCATGGTGGTAACATATGGTATTGTACTGTATAATGCACATACCATCAATTACCACCATGGTAACATGTGGTATTCTACTGTAAACATTAACTTACAGACCAAAAATCACTAATGCAGGCTGAGAGAGCACTGAATCTGGTGAAAACATCGATGAAAGCTATGTTGCAATCAATCAAGATGCAATACAAAGCTCAAATTGATGAGCTTGTCAAACACAAGCAAATGTTGGAGCAACAAACTTATGATGACAACTTTGATGGTGTGGAAGGAGAAAGATCTGATGGCGTGTTGTCGAACAAAAGGAAGGAACTGAGTCTGATGATGAAGATAAAGAAGCAGACAAAAACCTGGAAGAAAATCTGAAGAAATTTTTTGACAAGGTAAAATCAGACAAAAGGAAAGCAACCACAGTCAATGAATCTGAAGAAAATGATGATTCGCAACAAACAACAGTGGATCTATCTGGACCAACACAATGGAAGAAAAGGAAGAATCAAGATGGTTCTCCAACAAAACCAGATGCTCAACATCAAACAGAAGCACCAACAACAGAGAATCCTGCTGAAACTGCTGAGAAGAACCAAGGAAGTTCAGTTCCAGAGAATGTAAACCAGGAGACCAACAAAAAAGGAGATGAAGGAAAGGCAAATGAAATGGATCAAGATCACGAAGAAGATAGTGAGAAGACACAGTCAGATGTGCTTGTTTCAAAGGAGGGAGAAAATGCAAAGAACAATAATGAAGAAGCAATACAACCACCACCAAAGACTGCAGGAAACCCCAAAGATGCAAAAGACAGTGACATACCATCTTTTGAAATCAGCCCATTCAATCCCCCATCACCAACAGCAAATATCAACATCACCACAGCAACAGCATCACAACAACCAGAAAAACTGCGCAAAAGAAGGATAGTGGTGAAGAATGTGCATGGACTAGAGAAGAAAGCAAAAACATCAACCCCTCCACAAGAAAAAACAAGCAAACAGTTGGTGAATAAACCATTCATTGAATGGTCAAACTTGTACTCGTACAGCCAGGAGAGGCTACTGGAGATAAATGCATGCTTGGCTGCTTACATTGATGACTTGAATACTCCAGTTTCACAACCAATACCAGGAATGAGCTCATCAGCAGCAAATAAACCAGTTCAAGCAAAAGATGGTGCCCTAGATGCAATCCCAATTGCAATGATGGTTACACCACCTCAAACAACTCCTGATGAAGTTTTCAATGACATCCTTAAGTACATAAGGTGCAAAGACAACAAAATTGTCTCCGAGTAAGTAAATTTCTTAATACCAATTAATTTCTTAATGACATATGGTATGGTATGGTATGGTATGGTATGGTATGGTATGGTATGGTATGGTATGGTATGGTATGGTATGGTATGGTATGATATGGTATGGTATGATATAATGTTGAATAATACCACATGGTATAATGTGGAATAATGTTGGATAATACAATATGTTATAATGTAGTATATTGTTCTGAACAGGGACGAGGTAATGTTCAGTAGAAAGGATGACACATGCTTACTCAAAAGGTCATCATTGCAATCTGTTGACATAGATCAACTGATAACAAATGATGTCGTGGACTGGTATGGAGATCCGATGAACAGAGATCAAGTAAAAACAAGAAAAATCTCGAAGTGGTTCTTCTCTAGTCATTTGGCAGTAAGTTTATCCATCTTTTAATGTATTATACTTACCATACCAGAATATATGATTGATTTAACATAATTTCAAATTTACATGCTGACTGCAAGCTGGACATAGACAACAACAATCCTCCACTAAGTGCAGACCAATACTTCGACAAAGTGGACGAATATATTTCTGACAAAGAATGGTCAAAAGACCTCAGCTTCCAGAACTGTGACCTTGTAAGTAACACAACAAAAACCATAAAATACCATATGGTATGACATCAAAAAACTATTCCTCCAAACATATTTATAATTATCCATTAACATTCTCACTCATTCATATGCAGTGGTTCTTCCCTTATTGTGATGGTGAACACTACATCATGATATGTGTCAACATCAAGAACACAAGATTTGACGTGCTTGACAGTCTCCGCTACAAAGACTTTGAGAAGACTTACAAACCAGTGGCAGAAAGAGTTGTCAAGTATGCAATCAACTACATGAGTGTATACTGTGGGAACAGACAAATCCCCTGGGAGAAGTTTGACAGGTTCAATCTGGGGAAGATTACACAGCCAGATAAACTCTCATGTGGATTGTACATAATCAGATGGATGCCCCATTGGGAAGGAAAGTACAAGACTTTTATTCAATCAGACTGGAAGAGAGTGGATCTGATCAATGAAGACATGGAGTGTATCATGCTGGATATCATCCTTGTTAAAGAAAACCTTGAGCGTGATCGGATTATGAAAGCTGCCACAAAGTACTGCGCTATGAAGAATCAAGGCAAAAAGGGAAGGAGACAACATCAGTATGGATCTAATGTCTACTACAGACATCTACTTCTGAAACAATGCTTTTGAAGACAAAAAATATGTTAACTATTTTTATTATGTGTGTGCGCTTTTGAGAACAAACAAGATATTCAGTATTTTTCTTATGGGTGTGTTATAACTTACATTTGAAACAGTACTTATTATAGTTAACTTACATTTTAAATACACCAGAACACGCCACATGGTATTTTATGATAACTGAACACAATACAGATTTAAGATTACAGTAATCAAAATGTTTATACCATGGTATATCGTATGTTATAACATGGTATAAACATTTTTAAAAACACCGCAACACTAATATGGTAAAGGTAAAAATAAAAAAAACACCACCATGACAAAACCATAGTAAAACATTATATCAAAAGTTAAATTCATCCACGAAACATTAAATCCTTCTCATGTGCAGATCAATACTACTTCAAACAAAAGCAAAAAACAAAATGCAAGAAACACATAAAATTCAACATCAAAACAGCTAATAAAACTCCACAGCCTTCAAACAACAATCACAACTTCAACTTCGAACTTTCTTCCACAGCCTTCAAATTCTCCTCTTCCAATCTGCTAGTCTTTTTCTTCTTCCTACTAGCCGCCTTTCCAATCTCAGCTTCTGTAATAGGTCATTTCGAAGGCTTAAATGAATCCTTCTTAGGCTTAAACCCCTTCACATTTCGAACTGGAACATCACCTACAAATAAGAAATACATACTACAATCAATACCACATAATACCATATGGTATTCCAACACATTAACAGAAACAATAAAGAAAACCACACTATACCACATGGTACAAAATGGTAAAACAACTTCGCAAACAAAAAAACACCACAAAATTATATACACTATCACAGCAATGAAATGGTGCAACAAAAGAAAGAAAGGAACAGTAAACTTATCACTAATGAAACATATACAACATTATACCATATAGTATTACAAAACATCACAAGTAAAAATCCAAAAACCACCCTATACCACATGTTACAACATGGTAAAAAAAACTTGGCAGACAAAAAAGATAACAAAATCATATACACAAACAAAAGGGGGCCAGAGAATTTACTCTCACAGTTGATCGATCCACCCGTACCAGCTGTTTCGACGGTTGGTAAAGCTTCACACTTCTTGATCAAATCACTCATGAAATCCATGGTTGTTTTATACAAATCATCATTCAAACAAACCCTACTGATAAGCAAAGCAAAAACAGCTGAAATATTGAACAGACGAGACATATACTTTGACGGAGCCTCAGTAGACGAAACTGCAAATCCAAAATTCCCACCAGTTTTTGCTGTCCTTGTCCATCACTTCAAAATCAAACTAGAATGGATGTGATGGAACTTCACATTGCAAGTTGTAGACCACAACAAATCATATCCCCTCAATTGATGCTTACACAACAAACCACTTGACTCCCACTTGCGACAAGTACACTTAATTTCACCATTATCAAAATCAACTATGAGCAGTCTGCTGTCAAACCTTGAAAAGTCTGCTAACAATGTAAAGACATCAAAGATCTTTACATTCCCTTCTTGAGCTAACTCTGTATTAGGGAAAACATTGTATGAAAGAGATTCTTTGTACTGCCCGAGAAAAAGCTTGAATATTTTTGGCGTATATAGATCAGCAACTTGCTTGACAATAGCACTGCATGAAAAGCGACAATCGGCAAACGTAGAAAGTGCTCTGTACTCCTCTTCTTCTTCAGCATCTCTCTTATTATCAAGCATCCTATAAAAATGTACAAAGAACCTAGGAATACTAAATTCTGACTGCAAGTAATGACAAAGATTACTGTTGCAACACTCGTTTAACTGGGTGCTCTTCATACCAGCATCAAAATGAGAATTCACCCAAGCCAATGACCACTTCTCCCTGACCTTGTAAATACCTTGTAACCAACTGTGTCCAAGAGGTCCTTTCCCAGGGAAACACTTATTTATCATTCTTTTCCAATTATACTCAAAATCATCCTCATCATCAACATTGTACATCAAATAGCTAAGCTCACAAAGGAAAGCTGAATCACACAAAGATCCCAGATTAACAACTGCATTCTGTGAGATATGCCATGAACACAATCCATGAAAAGAACTTGGGAAAACATACCTTATACCAGCAGCAATTGCAGCAGCCTGATCAGTAAAAATAGACGACGGGCTCACACCTCCCATGCATTCCAAAAACTGATTAAACAACCACTCAAATGTTGTCGTTGTTTCATCATATAGAAGGGCAGCTGCAAACACAGTGAGTTGATGATGGTTGTTGAAACCAACAAACAGAGCTGCACATACCATATGGTACACAGTGTTAAAAAATGAATACCAAAAAATACCACCATAGTATTAACAGATAACAACATAATGAATACCACAAAATACCACCATAGTATTAACAGATAACAACATAATGGATACCACAAAATACCACAATAGTATAAACAGATAATAACATAATAGCAAATCAGAATAACTATAATACAGAATAATCACAAATATAAGAACACATACATAGTGGTCGATACTCTTTATTCGTTCTGTATGTGGTATCAAAACTAACTGAATCCCCAAAAAAATGATAATCCATCCGCATCTTTCCATCGGCCCAAAAAATACTAGCAATGTTCTTAGCTTGTTGTCTAAAGTATTTTAGCAATGCAGTTGCATCACCATGCTCCATTGATGACGTCCTCACTGTCTGCAGGTGGTTCTTCAAATCGTTTCTTGTGAAACCAATACACTTCCGACCACCACCAGCTGTACTTATTGCATTATACGAAGCAGTCACACCTATACCAGCAACATCATTCACATCTGCCAACATTTTATAGACAGGAGCCATTTGTCTATTCGATCTCATGTAGTGACGCATACTCTCAGGAATCATGTCATGGTTATGCACATCATACCACTTATAAATCTTATAACACTTAAACTCCCTAAACCACCTAATTCGAATATAGGCACCATCACATCCACACCTGATTTCTGGAACACGACGAACACGATCCTTCACATCAATAGAACCACGATTAGCAGGATTATTCTCACTACCAATCCTCCAGCCTTCCTTATTGCAACAATACTTGATATAATAAACCGCCATTGAACCATTATTAAGCTTCGGACATGCCGACCGATGGGAAATCCTCACACAAAAACCTTTATAGTTCCCATAATCCACATAAAATCTATATGCATCATCAGTTGTACCGAACTCAAAATTGTTCCAGGAACTTCGAACATTAGGATCTATACCATCAAAACCTAAAACATAAAAAGAATGAAACATTAATTCTGTACAAAATGTAATACCACCATAATATAATATGGTAAAGTTTATTACATTCAAAAACTCTACAAATACCAGTATGGTGTAACATGGTATTATATGGTATAACATGGTATTCTATGGTATAACATATGTAAAGAAACATAAAACCACAACAACTATAAAAACGATCTACAACAAATAAAACACAACACTCGTATGCAAAAATACCATAAAATACCAGTATGGTATTTTATGGTATAACATGGTATTGTATGGTATAACATATATACAAACTTCAACTTACCAAACACATTTAAAATTCATACCTCCTAATTCAACAACGCTATGAGAAGAACTAGATCCAGTATTAGATTCATTCAAAGAAACAATGACGCTTTGATTAAGATCACTCATTGCACTAAAAAAGCTGAGTCAACAGAGAAGATTCAAAAAATTCCTGCACAAAACATAAATTCAACTACGGATCAATCAACTGAACAAACTTATACAAACAGATCACCAAGAACAGAAAACAGAGAGCCAAAAGAGAAAACGCAGATAAATCATATATACACAAAATCAAAAACAAATTACAGAACGGAATCAATGCGAAAACATAAAATCCTACTATAACTATAAATTACCTCGACGGAGACCAAACAACATCCAGCAGAAACATCAACACAAGCAAAATCACGCCACAACCTCGAGCAAGAAGAAGAAAAGAGAAGAAGAAAATCTAACAACTAATAACTTGCAAGTCCGCCGCCGATTAAGCTAAGAATCGCGTCCTCCACCGACCTTCTCGCCATGGCGTAATCCTTCGGAGAAAAGCTCTCGATTGCTCTGTTTACTTCTCATTCTCTCTCATAAATCATATTCCAGCTCGGCCGAGAATAACCAAAAAGGAATAAAGAGGGAAAGACATAAATTCAAATAATGGAACAGAATACCCCTGCCCCACCCTGCTCCGACCCCAACCGTTAGATCTCCCCGCTCCAGATCGACGACTCCTGTTGGGTTACTGACGGGTGCATAACCCGACCCAACTTGACTGTGAAACAAGTTGGAATTCAACCTTTCTTATGTTGAACACAACTTTAAAGTATAAGGAAGTTTTTGGTCCCTTAAAGAGTCGTGAACGCAAGTACAAATGTTCGCCTAGTGAACTTGATTGGAAAATGATCGAGGAGATCGGTACTAGGCTAGAGACATTTTACAAGACCACTAAATTTTTTTATGGTACCAAGCATCCTACTACAAATTTATGTTTTGATGAGATTTGTGAGATTAAGGTTGCTATAATAAGTGGCGTACTTGTGGCATTGAGAAAATAGAGCATATGGCCACTGATATGTTGGCAAAATATGATTAATATTGGTTAGACGTGCATGTTTTGATGGCGGTGGCAGCGATACTTGATCCCCGGTTCAAAATGGATGTCCTTGATTGTTATTTGCCTGACATATATGGCACGGATAGTGAATTTGAGATGGAGAGGATTCGTGGTATATGTCGTAAATTATTGGAGGAATATGAAGAGAAGGAAAGGGAGAAAGAACAATTGAAAGAAGGTGGTGAAATGGGTTGTCAACAGAAAGGTGCTAGTGATATGGGGTCATTGCAAAGCAAATTTGACTTCTAAATTTCCCGAAAGAAAAGGAAACTTGTGAGGTCAGAGTTGGATATATACTTGGATTATGATATTGTGCCAAAATCTCCTGACTTTGATGTTTTGAGTTGGTGGAAGTCAAACAAGGGTAAGTACCCTATCTTACACAAGCTTTCAAGAGATATTCTTGTTATTCCTGTCTCTGCGGTTGCCTCTGAGTCTGCCTTTAGTACTAGTGAGAGAGTCATTTCTTCTCATCGAATTAGGCTTAAGCCAGAAAATAAAATTCAGTTATTTCCCCTCCTTTTCGGCGTCAGAAAAACATGTTATTTCTGACGTTCATTTCAATTTAGTCATAAATAATTTGTATTTGTGACAAAAGTTGAAATGTCCTCAGTAAAACTGAGATGGCGTTCCTCGTATTTGTGAAATTGACTTTTAGTGACGAAAGTTTTGGACATTATTGACGAGTATTGATGTTCATCACAAATATTTTACGTTTTTATGAGGACAACAAACTTTTGTCACAAAAAATGTTATTTCCAATCATAAAACAATGTCGTAAGAAGGATTTCGTCACTTCTGCCTGTCTTTTTTGTAGTGTCAGCACCAATAATACCCCAATCCAATTGATTAAATTCTGCCAGGAAACGGACCAGGGGCTTTGTTTTCCCCATACCCTGAAAAACCCTCCTTATCTCTTCCTTAGTGACAGGGGAGAAAAGAATTTCACAATCAGCTTCCTCTAACTTACACTGTAATAGCTGGTCAAAGAAATCATATGGATAGTTAAGGATTACCTAACTGCTTCTCATAAAACTCAACAACAACTTCACTCATCTCTTTCACATCTGTAACCTGAACCTCATTATCCTCAATCAACTTGTGCATATGTAACTTATGAGTCTGTGCCTTAACTGAAGCATGGAAGAACTTCGTGTTCAAATCCCCCGAAGATGTCCAGTGCACTATAGATTTCTGTAGAAAAAAACTCTCCTCAGCCTCATGCAATTACTAACATGAGATAGCCAATTCAAATTCCCTCCTCACATTGCTCTCCACCGGACCAGCTAAAACAGCTTGTTGTGCTGCTTCAAGTTCTAATTCAGCCAAACGAGCATGCTCAGAAATATCATAGTACTCAGGACGATTCAATTTCTTGAGTTGAAGCTTGAGTTCTCGTAGTCTCCCATAGAAAACTCTGAAAGAGGAACCCTCAACCTCCTTGTCCCAAGCCCGTGATAGTATCTGATATAAGTAGGATGAGTGCGCCAGAGATTGAAATACTTAAATGATTTCGGCAAAGACTTAACTTCAGGTCTGGAATCCAACGCCAACCCCCAGTGGTATGAGGAAAAGTAGAAAGCCACGGTAGGTTCACAAGAAACCTATCCAACCGATGACAAAATTGGGTTAGCCTCCTGCTTGTTCCACCATATGAACCACGAACCATGTACCTTATGGTCTAAGAGGCACATATCTCCAATCCACTACCGAAACTCCAACGAGCTTTGATTGATAAAATTAGTGTTAGAAGCCTCTGAAGCTTCAACTGTACGTTGCATTCCAATCACCCATCAGGATACTTGGCTCATCATTAATAGAGCACCGCATCAAATCACCAAACAACTTCTGACGCTCATTATTAGGACTGTAGACGGGAGTTATGACACAGCTCTCTTCCCCAGCAACTTTGACTTGGATAAAATGCTCACCTCCTGTCACCAAAGTAACTTGCAACCCTGCCTTATACAGTAACCAACCCCTTCCACACGAGAACGAGAGTAATTATCAATATTTAACCATTGACTAAAATACTTACTAAGTATACTTGTAGAATTTTTACTTTTTAGCAATAACCCTAATCTCCAATATAGCAACTATATCTATATTATTCTTATTTAACTGTCTACTAATATATCTATGCTTCTCAGGGGGACTTAAACCCCCTGAGATTCCAGCACATCAACCTCATTTACGACCACGCTTACCCCTCGCTTTCTTGGGAGAATGACACAAATATTGTGTTTTTTTTTAAATTTATCACCAATATGGCGGATTAAAAAGTATTGACAAGTATATTGTATTTTGGAGAAAAAAGTTAGGCGAGACCACCTGAGATTGAGGTGTCACCGCCTGAGACTCAAGGTGAATAGGTGGGAAGAAAGTCCCAGGTGTTGGCACCTGAGACTGAGGTGGTACCGCCTGAGACTGAGGTGGTACCACCTAAGACTGAGGTGGCACCGCGAAGAACAATCCTAATCTAACCCTAAAACCCTAAAACCCTAAACCCTAAACTAGCGAATTTCGTATCAGTTATTCACACCACAAATGGCTAATAGGTAAGAGACATATTTATTTTTTTAATTATATTATTCAAATGCTATTATGATTGTGTTTAGTTTAATTAGTGAGTTTTTCTGTAGTGATTTTAGAAGATTTGAACTAGTCGTTCGGTGGAAATCGGAGAAAGTAGAGGATAATTTGGACGTCAAATTCGTTGGTGGTGGTAGTTTTCAGTTGACGGTTTTTCAAATGTAATAGTTGTGGTTTGAAGTAGTTGTTGTTTTTCAAATAGTTGTTATGGTTTAAGAAGGTTGTTGTTTTTCAAATGTAGTAGTTGTTGTTCTTGGCCAAATTATAAAATGTCCAAGTTGTTGTTTGTTATTTGTTGTTCCGAATAGTTATCGCTAATAACATCATACATGAATGTAAAAATAGTTCAAGGAATAGTCCACATAATAGTCCACATAACACATAAATAGTCCACATACATATCCCAAATAATAATAACATAACAAAAATACAAAACAAAAACTCTAACGATCACCACCACGACGACCACCATGCTGATCCACTAGATGGCCGTCGGTACCACACCTCACTGGCACCCTGTTCCGTGTAGGCCTACCATCATCATGCTGGGGCTGATCGTCGTTATAGTTTTTTTGTATTTTTGTTATGTTATTATTATTTGGGATATGTATGTGGACTATTTATGTGTTATGTGAACTATTTATGTTTGTGGACTATTCCTTGAACTATTTTTACATTCATGTATGATGTTATTAGCGATAACTATTCGGAACAACAAATAACAAACAACAACTCGGATATTTTATAATTTGGCCAAGAACAACAACTCTAACATTTGAAAAACAACAACCTTCTTAAACCGTAACAGCTATTAGAAAAACAACAACTACTTCAAACCACAACTATTACATTTGAAAAACCGTCAACTGAAAACTACCACCACCAACGAATTTGACGCCCAAATTATCCTCTACTTTCTCCGATTTCCACCGAACGACTAGTTCAAATCTTCTAAAATCACTACAGAAAAACTCACTAATTAAACTAAACACAATCATAATAGCATTTGAATAATATAATTAAAAAAATAAATATGTCTCTTACCTATTAGCCATTTATGGTGTGAATAATTGATACGAAATTCGCTGGTTTAGGGTTTAGGGTTTCAGGGTTATAATTAGGATTGTTCTTCACGGTGCCACCTCAGTCTCAGGTGCCAACACCTGGGACTTTCTTCCCACCTATTCACTTGAGTCTCAGACGGTGACACCTCAGTCTCAGGTGGTCTCGCCTAACTTTTTCTCCAAAATACAATATACTTGTCGATACTTTTTAATCCACCATATTGGTGGTGAATTTTAAAAAAAAACACAAAATTTGTGTCATTCTCCCCGCTTTCTTTGGAGGGGAAGAAGGAATAACCAAAGCTTGACCACGAGCATTGAGAAGAACTCTTGCTGCAAGAGCTGATGGAGGAACTCTCCATCTACTAAAGTTGGAGGAACGTACTGTAAGCGATTCCCTTCACCGACTCCAAACACCCAAGCCCAATTGGCCTATGGTGAATTGGCCGGGACGGCCATCACCGCCGCGACAATTTAGGGTTTAGACCGTCTAGAAAGTGAAAGAAGAGAGAAGTCAGAGAAAAGAGCACTTTTTATTAGTCATCTTTATTATTTTGGTTTCAAATAGTCTATAAGATGAAATTTATATATAAATAAAAAGAGAAACATTGGTAAAAAAAATCAAGCACTAATACAAAAATATTAAAAAATAATTGTGAGTAATGTCATTTACATATTTAACATCATCGATAAGAATTTTTTTAATGAGAAAATAAATGTTGGAAATTACTGGAAACAACATTTTGTCTTTTCCAAAAACAACAGGAAGCTACCACTTTCTATTTTCAGAATTGAAAACGAAACAAAAATAATGCTATTCGGTTCGGAATTCAAAAGAAAAATATGGATATTTCGGAAATCAGGGTTCTTTCAACCGAAATTCCGAATTTCCGACCGAAAAACCGAAATACTATAATTGCAAGCTCTAAATGATGATTTTTTTTATGTTTGTAGTTGTTTTTATACTTAAATATTTGAAATATTTTATGACTTATGTCTTGAAAAGTCTGATTTTATCATTGGTGATGCATATAATTGCATATTTATTATTTATATTATGGGTGACAAATAATTTAAAAGTGAGAAGATACAAGTAGCCGCTCAAATTCGTTTTTACGTTCAAAACCGAGAACCGAATCAAACTATAATTCGGTTCGATTTCGATTTGAGGTTTGGGAAAATTCGGGGACCCGGTACCCCTAGCAGATGAGGGAAAAAAATATAAATCCTCCGTGGACGTGGACAACATGAAGACTACATGGGTCGCATGAGGCACTCGTGGGCTCGCTCGTGGACTCCCTGGCGATGGGTCTATGGGCTATGCGTTAGTTGATACTCAGCCCAATACACCAAGTAGTCCAAGATATCTTGTCTGACTGACTCACTTTTTTTCTTCTGTCACTTGCGGTGCTTTGGACACACGGCTGGAACTCCTCCTCACATTTAATTTACAGCGAACAGATTATTAAAGATGATTAAGAAACTGAAACTGCAATTAATGAAAAAGGAAAGCTTTCAGTCAGCTGCGTTATTGGACCAATGTAAACTGATTTGACCGATCATCTAAAGTGGTTTTGTTTCTCCAAACAAATCCTTTCACTGTTGTATCACTTAGGATGACAATTTTGACATGATTCGTTTTAGCCGACCTATTTGACTTGATTCGAGCGAAGTAGATAATATCTCTGGTAAGTATGCAGAGAGATGGGTACTTTACTCGATCTTACATGCCTCATTCATGACCCATTTGAACCTAAATTACATATATTTTTATTCAAATTACTTAAAATACTTTTACTATCTCATATATAGTTTAGATATAATGAAGGTGTAAACAAGTTAGAACCTAATTTTTTGAACAATTTATTTACATATATCATATTATAGTTTGTTTCTTAGATTTTTATGATAAAGAGAAATATTTTTAATATTTTCCTTTTAAATTACATATTCATATGGCTCGACATGCACCGAGTCACACCTATAATAAATACCCAGCTTGAACTCAACATGAGAAAATACTTGCCATCAAACTGCCCATGGTCATTCATAATCTCACTCCATTCCATGCACGCATTATATAAGCCCCTAAAGAAGAGCACCTAGCTTGATATCATTCCTCTCTTAGGTTTCTTCTCTCCATCGAGCTCCTCTCTCTCTCTCTCTCTCTCTCTCTCTCTCTCTCTCTCTCTCTCATGGCGAAGATATTGGTAATTCTAGCAGTGGTGGGTTTAGCCATATCGCGCTACTGTAGGGTGGTAGCGCAGGATCAGGAGGAGGCCTCCAGTACGCCTTCTCCCCTGTTGGTGTTTGGCGATTCGCTAGTTGACAGTGGAAACAACAATTATTTGGACACCACGTTTCGCGCAGACTCGCCTCCTTATGGGATCGATTCTCCCACCGGCCGCCCCGCCGGCCGCTTCTCAAATGGCCGCAACATGGCCGATTACATCAGTACGTGCTTTTAATTAATGCATGCATGAGATACATATATATATATATATGTGCTATGTTAAAATCGTGTTAAGATAAATATGTTATTGTTATGGGATGTGGTGCCGCTGCAGGTGAAGTACTTGAGCTGCCAGAGCCCCCATCGCCGCACCTGAGCCCACAATTCCAAGGGGAAAGGCTGCTTTACGGTGCCAATTTCGCTTCCGGCGGAGTTGGGATCTTGAATGACACTGGCAGTGAGCTAGTAAGCTCTCCTCGATCTATACGCATCTCTCACTTGTTCTCTTTCCTTCCGCGGTTCATTCCGAATAAAATGTTGTTATGAATTCAAGACTGATTATTATCTGAGGTGGACTGGAGTACACGTGACGTGAATCTCCTCGAATTTATTGAAATTTGTCTCTTTTATCTGTGAATTAACTAACATACTGTATTAGTGAAGGGGAACATAATAAGGATGCCCGAGCAGTTGGCATCCTTCGAGCGATACCAGGCCCAGCTGGCAGCACTGGTCGGCGGGACGGAACAGGCTCGGCGACTAGTCAACCGGGCGCTGGTTCTCCTCGCTCTTGGCACCGAAGATTTCGTCCGCAACTATTTCACGCTCCCTTTCTCGGCACGTGCCAGACAATACACTCCCCGCGGATTCATCGACTACCTGATCTCCGAGTACGTGAAAATCCTGCAGAGGTTGTTCGAGCTAGGGGCACGCCGTGTTCTGGTGATTGGGCCGGGCCACATCGGATGCGTGCCGGCTCAGCTGGCGGCGACGGGCCGGGACGACGTCGTTGGGGAGTGCACATCGGAGATCGAGAATGCTGCATTGTTCTTCAACTCGGAGCTGGCTCGGGTAACTCAGCAGATGAACAGTCAGCTTCAAACGGATGTCTACGTTGCTGCCAATACGTATATGATCGGCTACAACTTCCCCAACAATCGCGATGCTTACAGTACGCAATTTATGTTTATGTATAGTTAGTTATATCCAGCTTGTCACATATTATGTTGACGAATAATACAATGTTAATTACATGATGACTATGTTGGCTAGGGTACACCGAATGGAGAGTAGCTTGTTGCGGGCAAGGTTCTTATAACGGAGAAGGACAATGCACACCAGCATCGAATCTGTGCCCAAATCGTGACGAATATGTGTTTTGGGATTCCTACCATCCCACGGAGAGGGCTATTGCGGCAATTCTCAAGTTCATCTTGGACGGTACTCCAGAGGTTATGTCACCGATGAACCTCAACACCATGCTGGCTGTGAACAACGAGACTTAAGTTCTCAAATCTATACTTCTACGTAGAAGTTTGTACTTCCCGCTGTGTCGTTTGGTCGGATATGTACCCATGAGTCATGACTATATATGTGGGCAATGATGAAGTTCGTATTATGTGTAGGGGTGGCAATACGGTCCGGTCCGGTTAAATTGGCCCAAATTGATCCGGTCCAGTCCGGTCTTTTTGAAAATATAAGGACCAAAGATTGGATTGGATACAGTCCGGTCTTGATCCGGTCCGGTTTTGATCCGGTCCGGTCCCAATTCAGTCTTGATTTTACATTGAGATTTTGGGATTTGAGTGGCCTAAGGCCTTAAAGGGTGAGGAGTTGGTTAAGTTTTGTACTAAGTGCAAAGGTTTGTGACCGTTTATCCAAATTACCCTTAAGTTTTGGGTGTTGAGCTCTCTTATCCGGTCTTTATCCGGTTTTTTACCTCAAATCTAAGCCCAAAGATTGGATTGGATTGTTTACTATCCGGTCCCGGTCCGGTCTCGGTCCGGGTTATACGGTCCGGTTTCCGGTTTTTAATCCGGTCCCGGTCCAAATAGCCACCCCTAATTATGTGGCATTTTGAGTTTATGCGGAGACTGTTCTCAATTGGCTTTTTTATTTTATTTTATTATAAGAGGTTTGGATTTCATACAATTTTTACATTATGTTTTTTTCCTAATGAATGCGTAAATTTCTAAGAAGCCACCGATCAAACTGATTGGCAGTAAAAAAAAAAAAAAACAAACCAGAAAGAATCCCACTTTGTACATTAGCAAACTAACAACAAGACTAATAGATTGTCAACAATCTAAAATTTCTAATCTTTCGAATGGTTGAAAATAAATTTTAAAATGTTTTTTTTATGGTTAATCAGAAATGCATTAAGTGCTAGGACCCTTGTAACTAATGATCCTCTCAAAGATACAATGTATACTGATTACAAACCATCAACTGATAAAAACTTGCAAAAGAAACAGTTTCTATACTATTGGAAACTAGGCAAAAGATTTTGCGTATCTATCCTACTATTAATAAAAATAAAAAAAAACCAGCCTCCGATCGAATCCGGGTCACTAACTGGGAAGGATGCTGCAAACCAGTGCCATAACATCTTCGACATCTCTCTCTCCATATATAACATCATCATACTCCATACTAGCTTACCAAGCTTTCGTTTGACAGTAGAACCATCCCAGAACCTTACAGCCCATAACATAGAATCATGCCAAGTATTGAATACAGAGGAGGAAGGAAGTCAATCAAACTTTGCTGCAAAACATAGGCAGTATATGAGCAAGAAGTGAATAGGTGATCTCGAGATTCAACCCCTCCTGGACAGAGTATGCATGCAATGTCTTCTGTCTTCCCCCATACTGCAAGTTTATCACGAATGTAGAGCCTATCCAACATAATGAGCCATAAGATCAAGCCATGTTTAGGAATAAAAAACTTACCCCAAATCAGCTTAGACTATGGAACTTCATGTTTAGAAGCACGGATAGAAAGCCAAACCTTCTTCACAGAGAACCTAGGCATAGGCTGTCCTAACCAGCGCAGAGTCACATCAGCACCCGTGATAAACTATTGAGCTTCTTCCCTTGCCTTCAGTATGCATTTCCAGACCCACAAACCAATAGAGGTTGGGAGAAACCTCCCAAATAGACTTGGACCTGAGTCTATACTTCCTGATCCAGGCAACCTAAAGAGAGCCACTGCCAGCAAAGATATCCCATATGTGTCTTATAACACAGGCACGATTCCAAACTCTGAAATCCTTCACTCCAAGACCACCCTCTCTGCCTTTAGTGCAACAACATATTCCCATGCTACCAAAGCCTTAGCTCGTGTACCATTATTAACCACACCCCATAAAAACATGTTACAGATAGCCTCAAAGCCCTTCAACACACTCTGAGGAAGAAGGAACACACTCATCCAATACTGAAGAACACTTGAGATAACAGAAGAGATTAGTTGAATACGACCATCATAGCTTAGGGATTTGGAGTTCCATCCACGTATCCTTGTTGTGATCTTCTCCACTAATACCTGGCAATCAGTCTTAGACAATTTTCCAGACATAAGTGGCATTCCCAAGTACCTAACTGGGAATGTACCAAGTGGGAATCCTGTGGAACCTGCAATTATCTTATGTTCCTCTGCTGGAATTCCCCCAAAAGAAGACCTGGCTCTTATCTGCATTACATTTCAACCCCGAGAGAGAATAGAAATCCCCTAGCAAACACTTGATCCCCTCAACTGCCTCAAATGAGCCATCAGAAAACACAAGAAGGTCATCTGCAAATATTAAATGAGAGATATCCAGACTTTTGCAACGGGGGTGATATGGAATAGTCCCCACTGAATTTGCCTTAGCCAATAATCAAGAGAAGACCTCCATGGATATGACAAACAAGTATGGTGAAAGAGGATCACCCTATCTAAGGCCTTTCTCCCCTAGGAAATAACCACACAGCCCCCCATTCAAACAAACACTGAACATTGGAGAAGACACACACACCCTAACCCTTTGAACAAACCAATCTGGAATACCCTTAGCAGTCATAATAGTAAATAGGAAAGACCAATTAACTGAATCTAACGCCTTCATCAAGTCAATCTTGACTACACGTCTAGGAGCAATAGATGTTTTATTATAGTCTTTGACTAACTCAGAGGCCATGAGAATGTTATCACAGATTAATCTTCCTTTTATACACTACAACAAATTCTGCCTATTAGGACAAAAAATTTATTGTCATTTTCTGTTGGTCACAATAAGTACTGTGATATGAAAAAAATAATATATGTCCTATTTGGTATGCTTAATGTGACAAATAGAATTTTATCAGAATAAGTTGTCATTTAACGTGAGTAATGTGACAAATATTTAGTGTCGCAATTAATTTTGTCAAAATAGGCGTCCCATATCGGGATGTAAGATACTCAATAGTGAGAAGTTTCTTCTTGTCAAAATAGTTCGTCATTTAAAGTGAGTAATGTGACAAATATTCTGTGTCACAATTAAGTTGTCAAAATAGGCATCCCATATCGGGATGTAAGAGACACAAAAGTGACAAATTATATCGTCATAGTAGCTTTTGTCATATTATGCCTTCCTGAATTGTTTAAATGACAGTATTTTGTCACAATAGATAGCAATAATCCCACAGCGAGCTGACAAAAGGGCATGTTCGTCATAATATAGTGATTTTTGGATTTCACAAAAGACATTTTCGTCATAATATAGTGGTTTCGTTTTTGACAAAAGACATGTTCGTCATATTTGCTTGTATTAGACTGAAACCTCGTGTTAGACTTAAAACAATCGGCCCGACCGACTTTCCCCCACCCAAATTTTAGTCCCACCCAATTTTTAACTGTCCACTTTTCAATACCTTCCAATTTTTAGACCCCAATTTTCAGCCCGCCCAAAACTTGAAATTCCCTCTCCCCCAACGAAAATTTCAAACTTTTTTTTTTCAGTCCCCCAAACGACATTTCCCCACCCAAAATTTGACCATACCCCACCACCAAAAAATTTTCTCTACTTCCACCCACATTTCCCCTGCAATTGAAAAAATTAAAAATCAAATCAACCACCCACCTGCCCCTAATTAATATCCATTTAATTTATTGATCCCTTTCCCCACTGCTACTTCTTTTCTTCTTCCGCCTTCTATTTTTCTTCTTTCTTTTTCTTGTCAAACTAAAGAGATGTAAGAGGTATGCCTCGCCCTGCCTCTCAGTCTCCAACCCTGCCGCCATTCCCAGATCAAGCTACTGACCGAGAGCTGAATCGATAGCGAATCGATTGCGATTCCCTTCTTCCGGTGCTAGAGCAAGGCATTGACCAGACCCTCGCTACATTTGCTTCCTCAGCACTCCCTCCCTGCTGGCGCCAGAGATGGAGGCCCGATTTCCAGATCTATAAGTGGGTGGCTTCTATTTCCTCCCGCTCCGAAAGCGTACTCTGCCCTATTTATTTGTTTCATTTACCCATTCTACACTTCATGATTCAGTATTTATTTTCCTCTTCATTCAGGTTCCCTTTATTATCCAATCAAACGATTTCCAAAAAAACCCCAATTTGAAGGTTGTGAGTGAAGGTACGAACCCCCTGACTCTCGCCTCCACTTCTTTGCGCTAGTCTTGTGTGGGGTGAACTTGAAACCCTAGAATCCACAATCAAGAACCTCTTAATCCATTGTCTAAATCTCTCGATGTATTTGATGATTCAGGTAGAAAAATTGCATACTTAATCGATTTAGGCTTTAATCTACTAGGATTCGGAGAAATCAGGAAGGAGCTCATGAGGCGGGTGTATTGTAGTGGGGAATCAGAAGAATAAGGTCGAAAAGGTTATTACGACCATTGCTAGTGGGAGGTGGTGGTAAGTGATGGAAGTGATAACGACATGTGCATAGGTGGAGGTTTCTGGAGGCAAAGGGATATCTACAACGATGATTATGAAGGTAACGACACCCTGTAATTTTTTGTGGTTTCTTTTATTTGGTGTGTTCTAATTCCTAGCTTTGTCTAGGAGCGAGTATGGTAAATGAAATACAGGGAGAGATCCCACTAACGGGTTGTCTTTGTCTTCCCACTATCTGATTGTTCTTTATTCTGTAACTTGTGTGACTCTTATCTTTTTGGAACATGGTTACTTAGTTTTGTCTTTTGAGGAAGGAGAGCATACATGGTACTAACTTTATTTTTACTTAAATTTTAGAGAAACTGAGAACATGGTTTACATTTTGACTTGAATTTTTCTGGCACAGGATAGCATTTTCCGAAAGTGTGAAAACCATTAGCTTCATTACTGAGCATATTCACTGTGAAGCCTTGTGATGCTATATATTTGGATAGAAGCAAAAACAGAGGGGAAGCTTGTATCAGGTCGTGAGATTGTTCAGAAGGTCCTGAAGAAAAAGGTGAAGTATGGACCGAAGGAGAACCCAAGATTAGAGGTGGCAAATGGATTGGATTGGTGGATCCATGGATCTAATAGATTGGTGGATTCATGGATTGGATCAAGTGGATTGGTGGATTATCCATGAATCCAAATGACATCCTCAACCAAGGACCAATATGTAAAATGTAAAAAGTTTAGGTACTAAAATGTCATAATGAAAATTTTTTGGTACCAAAACGTAATTTTCCAATGATATTTTTCGCATAAAAAATTAAATTTTAGGTACCAAAATGTAAAAAATAAAAATTATAGGTACTAAACCGTAATTTGCCAATGATCCATGGATCCAATCCATGAATCCACCAATCCAATTGGATTTGGATAAAATGGATTGGATTTAAATGGATTGGATTAGGTGGATATTTTTAATGGATTGATGGATTGGATTGGTGGATTGGATTGAAATTGCCACCTCTACCCAAGATCCACAAAGGAGTTAGAATGTTTAGTGTCATGGTGAACATCTTAGAATGTTTGGTTATGCTGAACAAGGAGCTAGACTGCTATGGAAATGGTTGTAAATTTTTGGATCTTTGGTAATCTTTCCATTATCTAGTTGCAGTGCAGGAAACAAATATCAAACTATGAAATTTTTGAAGAAGGTCGAGTGTGACAAAAATGTCATGTTGTCACATTATGTATTGCATGGCGAATTGTTCTCTTGTCATATTAGACATGAGACAAATAACCCACCTTTCCTGACGACCTATACCCGACAAAATAATGTTGTCATGATAAACAATTGTGGCAAAATGTACTCGTCACAATATACAGTTATGACAAAATATAATCGTGTAATATGAAGAACAATTCTCGCAAAATCACCAGATTATGACAACTGTAATGACAAAATATGTCGTCATAACATCTCTGTTTGTCACAGTAAACTAAAAGCAAATGTGACAACCTTGTTCTAAATTTTTGTCACATTTGACCTATCTTGACGGCGATGAAATGACAAACCTTTGTGACAACACCTTTTGTCATATTATAACTAATATGACAAAATGGTTATCTAATATGACAAAATTGCATCGTCATAATAGGCTGAATTTGTTGTAGTGATAAAAGCAGATTGTGACTGACTAATAAGGAGTGGGAGAAACTTTGTTTATCTATTTGCTAGTACCTTTGTAATGCCCTTGTACAGAACATTACAGCAAGATATGGGGCGGAAGTCTTTCATATGTTCAACATTTACTAGCTTAGGTATCAAAGGATAGTAGAATTAAGTTTCCTACGCAGAATACTTGTCCCAAAAAAGTGAAGGAGTGCATCCTCTACATCCTTACCCACAACAGACCAATCTGCCTTATAGAAATCAGCAGGGTATCCATCAGGGCCTGGGGCTTTGTCTGATGCCATCTCCATAAAGATAGACCTTATTTCTTCACGAGTAACCTCCCCTTGTAACTCCCTGGCAGCTTCTGGAGGTAACTTGTGCCTGAGCATAGCTTCATAAAATTCAACAGGCTGCTCCTGAATATCCATATTAACTTTGCCAAGCAAGGTCTTATAGAAATCAACAACAACACTCCCCATTTGCTCTACATCAGTAATCACTAAACCATCCTCCACCACCAGATGATCTATAGTCTATCAAAAGGATCATTCACTTCCAGGCCAGAATCCTCCCAAGCTGATTTCAAAAGGTCATAGTAAGTAGGGTGAGAACTTCAGAACTTAAAATATTTGAAAGGCTTTGGCAGACTCTTCAAGCCATTAGATGTCAATAACAATAATCCACAATGGTCAGAGACACCAGGGCTCAACGTTCTAGCAGCACTGGAATGAAAACTATCTAACCAAGGGCTATTAACTAAGACCCTATCTATACGTCTCGCAATAGGATTAGATTTCTGCTTATTTCACCACGTATACCATGAACCAGAGACCTTATGATCTACTAGTTTCATTTCATCAATCCAGTGTCGAAAATCCATCATGATCTGATTCACTACCACAGTATTAGATGCCTCATTGACATCAGTAATGGCATTAAAATCACCAAAGACTACCCAAGGAATATCAGCCCTTTGACAAACTGATAGATCCTTATAAAGCTGAGCCCTCTGCAAATTTTTATTTGGACTATAAACAATAGTAACTATCAGAACTTCATCCTTTGTTGAAACCTTCACATGAAGGAAATGTTCCCCAGACTCCAAGTCTGTAACCTACAGACCATTCCTCCATAGCAACCAGACCGGACCCGAAGCTGACTTTGAGTAATTATCCATAACTTCCCAATCTTTAAACTGCCCTTTAACTATAGGATCATAATTCTCCTTTAATACTCTAGTCTCTAACAAAGCAACAAAATCTACTTTATGTTTATTTAGTTCACTATATATATATATATATACACTTATGCTTCTAAGGAGTGTTGAAACCCCTGACATTCCATGAAAGCAGAATCATCGACGCTTGCCCCTCCCACGCCAACGACGAGGAGGTGGAGCTTTAGCCTTTGACATGCTTCGTGACTGAGAATGAGAAATACTGGCAACCCCAACCACACCTTGACTAGACTCTGCATCAACAGCTACCGTATCCACAACTGCTTTACCCTTGTCAGTACCCATAGAGAGCGACTCCACACAAGCCCCCAAACTTGAACCCTGAGCCCCTAAGACAACATGAAACCCCCCAGATGTGGCTGCATCAGTGCTGAAAACCACCCTGACTGGAGATTCTAGAGAAGCTGGAGGAGATAGCTTATCACCTTCTCCAACTGGCTTCATCTGCCAAGTAGTGCCTTTTTCCTCAGGTACTCTGCACTCTTCCCCACTACCTTGGGAATGCCCAAAGACTTGGCACTAGAGACATTTAGGAGGGAGATGAAGATATTCCACATATAGGTTAAAACCCACCTCGCCCTCTGGTTGAACCCGAATAGAATCCTGAAAAGTTGAATCCACCCGCAGCTCAATACAGATCTTAGCCATACCGACATTTGCCCCCCTCTTGGTAGCCTGATCCATCCAAAGAGGTACTCCATGGACACTAGCGATACGGCTCAATCCATCGGTTGTGTGATACTCCAGCGGTATACCTGCAATCTTAACCCAGATGGGAAGGGAAGCCAGATGCAAATCTAGTGGTTGAATCCCCGGCGTCCAGCGCCGTAGAAAGAGGGGAACGTTCTGATAGTGTTAAGGTCCTCCCTCGAAGACCCAAGTGCTCGTCGCGAGATATGGAAACTGAAACAAGAATATTGAATTGCCAAACTGAGAAACTTGAACCAGAACCTCGATGTGTTTTTAAAATGTTTATTATTTGGTAACTTTGATTGTTAACATTAAATGAAAATAAAAATATTTAATTTTATATTAAATAACATGTTTATCCTTAATAAAATATTAGATTGGTTCGAGAAATATTAAAAAAACTTTGCTGATAAATATATTTAATATGATAAATAAATAAAAGGAAGAAAAAAAGTAGGAGAAATAAACATCACGAATCAAGATATAAATCTCTCTGATTATGAGAGATTTGATATCCGTAGATTTTAGAGATTTGAAATCTCTAAAACTAAAATTCACAATACAAAAAGCAACAAAAAAACATAACTTTCTACAAAATCTATGAATTCAATGAATCCACGCCTTACATCCCGTTCTCCAAACGACCCCTACGATCAACGGCTAAAGCAGAATTGTAATACCTCAACCAATGATCAAGATATTGTTTGGATTTACCCTGAATAGTTTTTCTTAAGAGTGTATTATGGTGACTTTCTGAGAAGTCAACCATCTTTAGATTACTCCACATGAGTACATGCATTTAACTTTAGAGCTCTTACACTAACCGGTTACTGTTAATCTGACTTGAATCGGACTACCAGCCGCTACGACTGGAAGTTATGGGGGTCTCGTTGGGCTTGGTCTGTAACTACTTTTCATTTACCATATTGGATTAGGGTTAGATCTAGAAAAGTACTATAAATACTTCTCATACTCCTTTGTAATCTATATCTCCTCGAAGTATAGTGAAACTGGTTCTCTCCTGCTCGTGGACTAGCTAACACACATTGTGTTAGTGAACCAGGTAAATCGTGTGTCGTGTGTGTGCGCTTTCGTTTCTTGAATTGTCGAATCCTCCTATTTTTCGATCCGCAGAAAATAGTCATGACATTAACTCTTTCATTTCACCCAAAATAGGTACTTTTAGTTAATGGTTAATAGCATTTTGTATCCCTCTACTATTATAAGTAACAAACGTACCGCTCTATTAAATCTTTTCACAAACAGACCCTTGTAATATAAAACATAACAAATTTACCCTTCAGACTAATTATCAGTAAGTGGCCGTTAAATGGATTGGGAAATGACCCAATTGCCCTTCCTTTACTCATAATTTTAGTTTTAATAATTTATGTCCGAAATGTATAAATTAATTAAAAGAACAACCCAATGTAGCAACCATAACAACAACTAAAGCTCTCTTATTCCTCTTCCCCGAGAGGAATTGAAGAATCCCCCAAACAGCGGCAGCTCCCTCCGCCAGCAGTTCACCATCTTGGCCCCTCTTGACATCCCCTCCGCCGCCACCCACTCTTTTGACCCACAATTTAAGACCACCCCGAAGCTCCTCCACGTGCTCAAGCTTTACAAGGTCCGCACTTCGGGCACTCTTCATCCCCGCCGCCCACGACCTTGTAAAGCTTCAGCACGGGGAGCTTCTCCTTGTCCTTGTCCTTCTTCTTCTTCTTGGGCATGTTGAACACCTTCTTCTTCCTCTTCTTCCCTTCACCGCGGCCGAGGAGCCATGGAAGGAGATGGACTGTCGCGAATTGGTACCGGATTCCGCACTCGGCTAGGGTTCGGCTGTCCTCATCGAGGAACTTGCCGTGATCAATTGGTAGTACTATTGAAATAATAAAGTTTAATTATAATAAACTAAAAAAAAATCAGAACACCCTAGAACTAGACTATGTGTGTGTAAGTGTAGAAGGGTGTTGAAGTGGTTTGGGTTAGGTGTTAGTTGTGGTACAGAAAACTCAAAAAATGAGAACCACATAAGCCTATGGCGGTTACCAACTACCTAATAAATAAGGCCAGATTTTTTGTATTCTACAGTGGCTCAAGATAGGGTGAGTAACAGTGAGTAACCAAATCTGGACCCTTCTTTTAAGTGGCTGCAGATCTAAAGGTGGAGAATTAAAGAAATTTATTTTCCCTAGTTTTCTTAATTGGATCATATCTTCTTCATTCTAACTCGGATTTCAATTTTTTTTTTGCACGGATGGAACGAGTTCGTTGTGCTCGACAAAATGATATCCATTTTCAATATTTTTTGAGAAATTTTTTTTTCCTATCCCTCTCTTTACCAACTCCATACCATATGGTATCTCTTTTGTTGTTTAGTCATTTTCGGAAATTTTTGCATAAAAGGAACGATTTAATCATGATCTATTGGATTTCAAAATTTTCTGGGGGAAAAATTTGTGAACGGCTATTTGCCGCCAATCAAATTGCTATTTGCCGCCAACTAAAAAAAAAAAAAAAGAATTCAAAATTTGAATTTTCTATTCCTTCCCAGTGCCTACGTCGCCGGTAAAAAAAAAAAATTTAAATTTTGAATTTTCCCTTCCTTCCCAGTGCCTCCGTCGCCGGCACCGTTCTTCCGTCGTCGGCTAACCTCCCGTCGCCCTCAATCGTCGGAAAACAAGTAAGTTTACTTTTTCCGGCCAGTTTTCCAGTTTTCCGGTAAGTTTTCCAGTTTTCCGGCGAAAAACACGGCGGGCCGAAAAAAAATTGCGGCCCGAACGTCGCCGAGCCGAAAAAAATTTGTGGCCGGGACGACGGCCGGCCGAAAAATTCTTTCGGCTCGGCGACGCCACGGCCGCAAATTTTTTTCGGCCGGTCGCCGAACACGCCGGCCAAAAATTTTCCGGCGGCGTGTGCGTCGGCCGGCCGAAAAAAATTTGCGGCCGGAGCGACGTCGGGCCGAAAGAATTTTTTTCGGCCGGTCGCCGAACACGCCGGCCAAAAATTTTTCGGCGGCGTGTTCGTCGGCCGGCCGAAAAAAATTTGCGGCCGTGGCGTCGCCGGGCCGAAAGAATTTTTCGGCCGGCCGTCGTCCCGGCCACAAATTTTTTTCGGCTCGGCGACGTTCGGGCCGCAATTTTTTTTCGGCCCTCCGTGTTTTTCGCCGGAAAACTGGAAAACTGGCCGGAAAAAGTAAACTTACTTGTTTTCCGACGATTGAGGGCGACGGGAGGTTAGCCGACGACGGAAGAACGGTGCCGGCGACCGACGATTGACTTGCCTCGCGCCCGATCTTCGTCCAATCGACCCCGAACTCGCTAGAAATCCATAATGAAATTCATAAGTTCATAATGACACTAGGGTCATTAAAAATACAACTAGAAAAACAACAACATATAAATAGAGCATTGCAACACGACACACGATTTACGTAGTTCACTAACACGAAGTATTTATAGTACTTCTCCATGTGGGTCTAAACCTAATCCAATATGACAAAGGAAACGGTTACAGACCAGGCCCAGAACCCGAACCCAAATAACATTGAGCCCATACACCGTGGGTCGGGGGCGTTGCCCCCGCACCCCCACCGGGGCGTTGCCCCTGGACCCCACTCGCTGACCGGGAAGCGAGACCCCCGATTACCAGTCGTAGCGGCTGATAGTCCGATTCAAGTCACATCAACAAAGGGTTTAGGGTTCAGGGTTTAGGGTTCAGGGTTCACTTAGGGTTTAGGGTTTGAAACACATGGTTCGTGTAGCACTTTGCCCACATTGTCTGATGGTTAGTGATGATTCATGATGCGTGTACGCATTATATGTCGAGGATAGGCTTTCCCGATGATTTTCCGACGACTTTTCCGGCGAGCGTTGAATTTTTCTGATTCAATACGTTCTCTGAAAGTTCGATATGTTGTAGATTGTGAAACTCCTTAACCAAAGATGTATATATATACATTTTTTTTCATCGATGATTTCCGGCGACTTTTCCGGCGAGCGTTGAATTTTTCTGATTAAATACGTTCTCTGAAAGTTGGATATGTTGTAGATTGTGAAACTCCTTAACCAAAGATGCATATATATACTTTTTTTTTGTTGGCGGCAAATAGCAATTTGGTTGGCGGCAAATAGCAAGCCCCAAAAATTTTCATCGTTACCAACTCCATACCATACTATACCACCCTGGTATGAGGTGGTATTTTTCATACCATATGGTATGCTGTTATATGGTATTGACTGGTAATAACTGGCAAATTTTTTTTGTTCCAAAAAATATCAAAGTGGATATCATTTTGAATCGTTACTAACTCCATACCATACTATACCACCCTAGTATGAGGTGGTATTTTTCATACCATATGGTATGCTAGTATTTAATACCAATCAATACCATATGGTATTGACTGGTAATAACTGGCAAATTATTTTTGTTCCAAAAAATATCAAAGTGGATATCATTTTGAAGAGCACAATTAATCTGATCTAACTGTGCAAAAAAAATTAAATTCCGAGTTAAAACTAGTGAGAAATCGTCCGTTAAAGATTAAGAGAAAGAAAATTAATGATTTTCCAGGAGAGAGAAGGAGGCACTGATGTGGCATATTCTTATTGGGTTATGCATGGGGTTACTCACCACAAGTTTACTCACCGAATCTGCTCCCTTCTACAGCCTATAAAAAGGCTTGATCACTTCGTGTATGGCAGAAGCAAGAAGCAAAGAAAAAGGCAATATAGAAGTCTCCATTCTCAAAACTCCTCTGCTAGGAACGGATCAGGTCAGTAACCTTATGGTGAGTAACCACGAGTAACCAGCCCACATCAGCATGACATCAGCATCCTCTCTCTCCTGGAAAGCCTTTAATTTTTCCCTCCTTAATCTTTGACGGACGATTTCTCACTCGTTTTAAGTCCAATTTTTTTTTCCATAGTTAGATCAGATTAATTGTGCTCTTCAAAATGATATTCACTTTGATATATTTTTCGAACAAAAAATTTGAGCCATTTTTTACCAGTTTATACCATATGGTCTTGACTGGTATTGAAATAACAGCATACCTATGATTTGAAAAGCGTACCATGGTGGTATGAACAAACCAAGACTGTAGGATGGTTGAATACATGATAGTAGAAGTATATTAACTGTCATTTACAACTTTTATCATTGTGTACCACAAGATACCACCCCGTACCAGGGTGGTATTGTATGGTATTGTATGGTATTTTTTGGTCATGTAATTTGTTCACCCAGAAATTTGTAGATCCAATAGATCATGATGAACTCGTCCCATCTGTGCAAACGTTTTCAAAAACGAATTAAAAATGAAGAAAATACCATATAGTATGCAGTTGGTACCAAGAGGCCAGAATTTGTTTTTCTCAAAAAATATTGAAAATTGATCTCATTTTGTAGATCCAATAGATCATGACAAGCCTCTCGTTGCATCTTCAAGAATATCTAAGACATAATTCCGCTGGCTAAGAGAGATCCCGTCAGTCGTGCGCGCGACCTCGATACCCAGAAAATAGCAAAGATTCCGAAGATCCTTAATGCTGAACCGATCATTGAGAAACCCTTTTACTTTGTTGATGAATGGCAAGTCATTGCCGGGAAGGATCACGTCATCGACGTATATGAGTGCGACTACGAACGTACTCCCCCGCGAAAGATAAAGAGAGAGTGATCAGCTGAAGAGGCTCGAAATCCCAATTCACACAGTGTTGCGGTGAATTTATGATACCAATTCCGAGAGGCTTGTCAAAGACCATAAATAGATTTATGAAGTTTGCAGACTCTTGTATCCCCAGGAGCTCGAAATCCTTGTGGGATCTCCATGTAAACTTCCTCCTCTAGATCACCATGGAGGAAAGCGTTGTTAACATCGAGTTGATGAAGAAACCAACCACGACTAACGGCCACAGCAATCAAGCAACGAACGGTAACGAGCTTCGCAACGGGTGCAAAGGTATCATGGAAATCCAATCCTTTGATATGGGTATACCCTTTCGCAACCAAGCGAGCTTTGTAGCGCTTGATCGTACCATCAGGGAAGAATTTGATCTTGTAGACCCACTTGGAGGCTATCGCGTGTTTGCCAGGAGTTAAATATACCAAGCTCCAAGTCCCGTTTTCTTGCAGAGCAATGATCTCCTTTGTCATGGCGTCCCACCAACACTTCTGAAGAACATCCTTGAAGAAAGATGTACGTTCATCGTTGTGAGTCATGGCTGCAATAAAGGCACGATAGGTGGGTTTAAACTGATCATAATTAACATAAGCATCAAGAGGGTATTGAGCAAAATGTATATCACTGTTTATTCTGTGAAGTAATGCGAATCGTCCCAGTCGTGTCATAGTCATCCAAATGCTTTGGACGAAAGCGAACACGATCGCTCTTGCGAGGGGAGGCTCGGGAACTGCAGCTCGAGGAGAGGGGCTCGTCTGTGGCGGGGACTGAAAGGAGCTTGAAGTGGACCCGGATGCACCAATAGAGGTAGCTGGGGATGCGTCAACTTTGGGTGTCACAGAAGAGATTGAAGACGGAGTACCTGGCTCGCGGTCGGGACTGTTGGGAGGCGTAGCAGGCTGCGGAGAAGCAGGTGAACTATTCGGAGGAATACTTGTAATGGGTGCAAGCGACAAAGGCTGAGAGGATTGATTATAGAGAGAGGATGATATGTCCCGATCCTCGTTGGTCATGAGAAAAGTTGGTCGAGGCACCCAATGTAGCTCACGACTATCATCAGCTTGAAAGGGAAACTTGCGCTCGTGGAATTGAACATCACGAGAAGTAAGTAGCTTGTTACTCTGCAAGTCATAGACCTTATAGCCTTTTTGACTAGTAGCGTAGCCAAGGAAAACACCCGCGCGACCTCGCTCTGAGAATTTGTCCAAATGAGCATATGTATCTTTATAATACACTAGACAACCAGAAGTTCATAAATGTTGGTAAGTGCAGGCTTGCCGAACAAGGTTTCAAACGACGTCTTACCAGTAGCCGTCGTCGGTAGCCTGTTAATGAGATATTTTGTCGTCAAAATGCACTCTCCCCATAAATGAAGAGGCAAACTAGGCTGGAATCAAAGACCACGTGCGGTCTCCATGATGTGGCGATGCTTTCTTTTGACCACCCAATTTTGTTGAGGTGTGTCGGTGCAAGATGTCTGTAGTAAAATTCCTTCCTTCTCATAGAACTCTTGAAGGACATTGGTTTTGAATTCGACCCCATTATCACCTTGAATTCTCTGAACCGCCCTGCCAAACTGTTTGCGAACTATGTTACAGAAAGCTATCAAGTGACGACCAACGTCAGACTTAAACCGGAGTTAATAAACCCAGACATCATGAATAAAGTCATCCGCAATCATTAAGAAATAATGTGCTCCACTGAGCATTATAACCACCCCATATATCCACGTGAATGAGTTCAAAACAAAACTTCGTCTTAATGGAGCTCAAAACAAAAGGAGTACGGGTCTGTTTAGCACGAGAATAAGAATGACATAAATGATTGTCTTTAGAAATCGAACTAGGAACAATAGAACTAAGCTTCTCCATCTTTGCAACATATGGGTGCCCCAGTCGAGCATCACACAAGCCTTCATGACACCACTGCCAAACAGTCTCAAGAAATAAAGTCCATCACGAAGTTCCCCCTTTTCAATAAATTTATTGGAGTGTAAGTCCTGGATAACGCAGAAATCATCAACGAAGATCAACGCAACATGATTATCCTTCGTTAATCGGCTCATAGAAACCAAATTACAGCTAAATTCAGGAACATGGAGAACCCGGCCAAGAGTGAGTCCAGACTGTAAAGATATAGAGCCGATATGCTTGACAGGAATACTCACACATTAGGGATTCGCACTGGTTGCCCATGAACATTAACTTCCTTGTGTGATAATAAAGATTCGTCCATGGTAATATGCTCGTTACAACCCGAATCTATCAACCATTCAGAAGAATTAGAAACCATACCTGCCATATTAGCAACCGGATCATCTCCAACGCTAGTTGACTAACCAAAGAATTTCTTAAGTTGTTCCATTTGTTTGATCGAGAATCCTTGCATTGGGCTTTGCTCACTTCAGCCTTTGATGCTTTAGGTTCGCCTATGGAGCTCTCAACTGAGCCGCGCTTGCCTTGTCAACGCTATGGCGGCCTCTCACCTTGCCGATCGCTATCTCTTGGCGGGTAGCCGATCAACTCGTAACACGCTTCCCGCTGATGGCCAATTTTTAGGCAGTGTGTCCACCTCGGACGGTCACGATCCCCTGAACCTTTAGGCTGCTTGTCTCCATCACCACGTGTGTTGAACGCGGCGGCCTCAGGTTGTGAACGCCGACTTTGGGAGATCGCTTTCTGCTGTTCTTCGTTCAATACAATATTGAAAGCTTCTGGCAGTGATGGCGTGGGCTTCATTGCCAGGACTTAAGATCGTACAGCTACGAATGCGTCATCAAGTCCCATCAAGAAGTCGAAGAGCCTATAGTGATCCTGCTGCTCACGGACTCTTCGCGACATGCCACATGTGCATAAACCACACGTACAGCTTGGTGTGGGGGAAATAGCAGTTGCTTCTTCCCATAATCCTCTTAGTTTCGTATAGAACGAGGAGACTGAGTGCTTTTCTTGCAGCAGCAGACTCACAAGCCGCCGAAGCTCGTATGCCCGAGAGGAGCTGCCTTGGCCGAATCGCTCGAGGAGGTCTGCCTAGATTGCTCGAGACGTCTCAGTAAACCGAATACTGCTTCAAATTTCTTTATCCATCACAGTCTTCAACCATCCTTTCACCATTGCAATGCAACGAATCCATGCATTACTCTCAATAGGATTCGATGGTTTGGGTAACGTCCCATCAACAAAACGGAACTTATTCTCTGCGATCAAGGCATCTTTCATGTCAAGTTCCCAGTTTCCGTAGTTGGAGGCTGACAAAATTTCACCGAACATCATCTTACCCGGGCCATCCGAATTGCTGGCGGTGAGCTGAAGTTCTTTGTTTCCAACACTTTCTTCCCCATCTTTGTCCATGGTGAATTAATCAATGATCTGCTGGAACTCGCAGCTCTGATACCATGATAAATCGTAAGAACGCAATTGAGAGAAGACGATTTTAACGTGGTTCATTCTCACGTTGTGTGAGACTTACATCCACAGAATGTAGGTTTTTCTTATTAGTTTGTTTGGCCAATGGCCTTACATTCATATATATACCCATCAACAGGATTAGCTAGGGCATTAACACCACGTATGTGGAAATCGGTAAAGCAAGGAGAATGATTCCTTGCTGGACACGGCTTATAAAACACGCCCGCAGCATGTGAAGCTGGCTGGGCCTCGCTACTCTTCTTCGGCCCAATAAAAGCATTTCCCCATTCTAAATAAAAGAAAGCTCTAGCTCAATACAAGCTGCCCGCCAAAGTGTATTAGTAATTTTATTTTGACAAAAAGTCCTGTTTCAGAATGTTAAATTTTGAGCCTTCCGATGAAATGGACCTGAACTGTGCTCGGGTTAGAAAGAAGAAGATCTGAACTTTGTTTCAGCCCAGGAATAAAAAAATGGGTGTTGGGCCACTCCATGGGCTTTAAGACGCAGTCCAAACTGACACAGTTTTGGTTATAAATAACCTAGACGATTGTAGCTGAGGTAGCAAGTCCTCGCCAGACAATTCTCCTTCCCATCCCACCTTAAAATCTCGCCGCCATGGTTCTTATTCAGCCAAGGTCTAGATGACCGTTTTGCTTTCTTTCCTGCCCTTTCAAAACCCTGATGCAGTCCAGTTGCCATGATCAGAAGCTATTTACAGTTTCTGTTTTGCTGTGATTTGCAGCTGGACTGGTTGTTAATTGTGGTTAAGATGTCGCTTTTTCAAAATGTTTTCTGTGTCATAAAGGATGGAATGGCGTGATGAACGAACATATGTTTCCCTATTGGTTTGATCGCCGTGATGATGGCTTCTCACGAACTAGATCTGATCCATTCTACTCTTTTCATGCCTGGTTTCCTGCTCTGCTTTTAAAATTCTTCTCTGAAACTGTAATTACCCTTTACTGATTAAATATCTTTTAAATGAGAATCTTTGTTTGCTGGGAGATGGAAGTGAGGAACTATTATTTGCCTTTTGGTTTGAATGCCTTGATGATGGCTGACCTTTGTATTAGCTCTATCTGATCATATCTCTCAGCAAATTGTCTCTCTGTTTTTGTGTTTCTTTCGTCGAACCAGTGGACATTGATTTTTGTAGAAACAAACGGTTCTAGCTGCTGTTGTTTTGACCCGTGATATTCCGGTGACGATGAAAATTTAGTAATATGAAATTAGCTTACCAGTTCGCGTCACTAATAATATTATTTATAATGAAATATAATATAAAATTTCAAATTATTATAGTACTAATTAATGCAAATATACACATTGAGAAATAATTAAGTCCATTTTTAATGAGAATCTCACGTAAGTTTTTTATAATATTGCAAAAACACAAATTTTCTATTTCTAATGATATTTCTTCTGTAACTATATTTAGTTTAGGTCCAACACACTAGATTACGTTTATTTCAGCTGGGCTAAGCTCTATTTGGGCTGTCACAAATTAATAAAACCAACCATTTTAATTGATTCTAGCTTGTTTTGTAGTTGTTTTAAGCCTAGCCCACTAAAAAAGCTAGTAAGTAGAGAAAAGAAACAGAGAGCCACACAATCTCTCTCCCATCTCATTCGTCTTCTCCTTATCCTTATCTCTTCTCTCTTTTTGATAAGGCCTTCTTTCTTCTCTCTTCTGCAAATCCAAATCCCTAAACTCATTTGCAGAGGCAATTGGTTTTTGAGTTAGGTTGTTGTACTACCACTTTCACCGCTATCCAATCTATTGTAATCAGCTTTAACTTTCTACTCTACTTTCTCGCTGCCAGTTCATTTCCTTTTGCATGCACTGCTATCTCAGTGATGATTCCGTCATTCAATCGGCCATCACGACAAGTTTGAAGAAGAGCTTTAACCGAAGAAGGTTCTGGTAGAGATCCCAAGAGGACTAACTTGAAGAAGGTTCTGCATCACCGAAATTGCAGTCTTGTGCCGATTGGAAAAGGAGAGCAGAAGACTAACTTGAGTTTCTGAAAAGAACGCGCTCCCAAAACCCAAGTTCGCGCTCCCCCAGAAAATAATTCGCGATTTATTCACGAATTCCAGAAAATCCGCGTTTTGACGGATTAGAGCGGGAGCGTGAGGGTGAAGTTGACGAATTGTGTGACCTAAATATGAAACCGAATTGTTATTCGTCGCTCTAATTTTTAAAAATTATCGTCCTAAATTATATTGAATTGACATTTATACCCCGACTTAAATTTTTCCTAATCCTTACCTCCTTGTTGCGTCCCGCCCACCAGTCAATTGCCGGTCGCCGCCGCTGTTTCCCAGAACCCAAACCCGCCGCAACTCCCATTCCCCCATCCAACTTCGTTCTATCTTCCCACTGCCTATCTTCCCAAATTCATTTCCCTTTCCCGTCTCCATCAAATCGCTTTAAACAAATATACTAAAATTAAAAGAAATAAAGAAAGAGAAAAGAAGGAAACAGAAGGCAAAGAAACTCCATTTCCCAAATTCGATGCTCGTAGCTTGCCGCTGCCGAAAAAAGAATTTGGTAAGCTTCCCAATCATCTTTTTTTGGGCTAAGGATACCGATGCTGGAAATGGGTTGAGTTCCCGTGTTTGGACTTGCTCGGCCCGGCCTCTCTTCCCATCGTTGGAATTCATTGATTGATGGTGGTCGGCGGTTGGAATGGGGAAGGAGGGAATGTATCCAAAATTAATGAGAAGGGTAAGAGTGTAACTTTATTATGGTTTAGGGCGATAAATTCAAATATTTAGGGCGACGAATAGCAATCCCCATATGAAAATTTACATGAATGAGCTGAACAGAGGGCATGGTGCTCCCTGTCGCTGCACAGGTTGAGGAACCATTTGCTCTCTAGTTTCATGTACCGGGTGGAATCTAGGCGAAAAGCCTAGGGATCTCAAGGCAATCAAACTATTATAATTAGGGCTGGAAGTTTAGTACTGGTATTTGGGATAAACCGAATACCGTATCGAATTTGACTATTTGTGGTATTACCGAATACACGTATTATTTTGTGGGATTGGGATTGAGTTTCAATTGTTATTCGGTATTAGGGATTATGGGATTGGGATCGGTATATACCGAAATATCGATCAATACCGAAATATAAGCTAGTGTGTATTTTATCCTCTCAACTAGCTCTCTCATTCACTACTACGTGGCCCTCAACCAGCAAGAGTGTCATTTAATTATACATAGATCATTACATCCCTATTTCACACTAGGATTAGTCGTCTCTCAACCTCAAATTCATCAAATTAAAGATTACTAATTACAAAAACTTGAGATGTTAGCTCTAGGCAACTTAAGACTCTTTACTTAGTCTCTTTGTCCTAAATTAAAAAATAAAATCTAATTTAAATATATAATTATTAAAGCCAAGTGCAATTAATTTTGTATTTGATAATACCGATTGGAATACTGAGGTACCGATTGGGATACTGAAATATTTAGGGATAGGGATTGGGATACCGAAATTATTTAGGGATTGAGATTGATTTCAGGGTGTAATTCGGTATTCAGAATTTCAGTATTTGGTATTGGGATACTGATACCGTACCGATTTCCACCTCTAATTATAATGCCTTTTGGTTCCTCCGCCACCTCCAAATGAAAGCACTATAGAGTACGGAATAGACTAGAGTAAAGTTGAGAGAGAAGAGGACTTTATTCTATTATTAGTTTTGAGAAGGATTTATATTATATATATATATGAGATCGTCCAACAGTATTAAACAACTAATAAGAGAATAAAGGAACGTGAACGTCATGGAGTTACTGACTTTGACGAGGTAAACTTGTTTGGTTGTTACACTTAATATGCCCCCACAAGATGAAGTCACTGTAGGAGATGCCAATCTTGGGATGGAGAGAATGGAAACGCGCCTTGGAGAGTGGCTTGGTGAGTAGGTTGGCTAGTTGACATGAGGAGGGTAGGTGTCGAACTGCGAGTTGACCTTTTTCCACACAATCACGTACAAAATGGTAATCAACAGCTATGTGTTTCATCCGGAAATGGAAGACTGGGTTGGAGTTGAGATAAGTGGCGCCAAGGTTGTCTCAGAAGAGGACCGGTGCAACGGTGGAACACATGTGAAGCTCAGGCAGAAGAGAGCAATGCCAAGCCAGTTCAGCTGCGGCAACCGCAATGGCTTTGTACTCTGCCTCGGTGGAGCTACGAGCTATGGTTTTATGTTTCTTGGATGCCCATGACACTAGAGTGGAACCAAGATAGACAATGTAAGTTGTGGTGGAGGACGATTGTCCAAGTTACCCGCCCAATTAGCATCGGAGAAAGCCTGAAGATGAAGTCGTGCCACCGCGAAGAAGGAAATTCCATAGTTGAGGGTGCCCTTTAAATATCGGAGGACATGCTTGACAACCTGTCAGTGAACCTCTCTAGCACGGTGCATGAATTGAGACAAACGGTTAACGGCAAAGCTGATGTCTGGACGAGTAAAATAGAGATACTGAAGGCCTCCGAGGATGCTTCGATAGGTGGGGTAGTCAGTTGAAGTTGAGCCATCATCCAATCGTAATGGAGAGGTGGATGATAAAGGAGTGGAGTTGGGCTTGGCCTCCAACATGGATGCCCGGTCCAGGAGATCAGCTATGTAATTGTGCTGAGTGAGGTGGGCACCAATAGGGATGAGAACAAACTTGAGGCCGAGAAAGTAGTGTAGATCACCCAAATACTTGAGAGAGAATCGAGCAGCCAACCATTGTATAAACGTGTTGACCGTAGTGGGCGCATGAGCCGGTGATGACAATGTCGTCGACATAAACCAGGATATAGATGGTGACGGTAGATTGTAACAACGAGACGTCGGACTTCGCTTGGTGGAAGCCTGACTGGAGAAGGAAGTCACAAAGAGCATGATACCAAGCACAAGGTATTTGCTTCAGACCGTAGAGAACGGTGTAACCTCCATACAAAGGACGGGTTAGCGGAATCAACATGTCCCAGAAGTTGATCCATGTACACTTCTTCGTTGAGGACACCATTGAGGAAGGCGTTATTGATATCTAGTTGACGAATCGGCCAACCTCGAGCAACAGGAATTGCGAGTATGACATGGATAGTGGCCGGCTTCACTACCAGGCTGTAAGTGGCATTATAGTAGAGGCCATGACGTTGATGGAACCCTTTGGAAACCAGACGAGCTTTGTATTGTGCAATGTACCCGTCAGCGTTATGCTTGATGCAGAAGATCCACCTGCAACTAACGACATGAGCATGTTCTGGACGGGAAGTCAATGTCCAAGTCTGATTAAGACCAAGTGCTCGTAGCTCTTCTTGCATGGCTTGACACCAACGAGGATCGCGAAGTGCCTGTCTCACACTGGTGGGTTCTACGCAAAGTCCTACTCTCGGTCGAACCCCAACTCTTAGCCCTATGCCTTTTCCTCCCAACCCACCATCAAATTCACATATCCCAATTACACAACCATCCACAATTACACAACCATCAAGATGTGAGGGATCTAGAAGATGGGGTAAGAGAAGCAAACGGGATATGGAGTTCATCGAAAGCAACATGACGGGAGTGATAGACTCGACCAGAACGAGGCTCAACGCAGAGGTAAGAACTTTTTGTATAATTTTAACCTAAGAAGACACATGGTTGGGACCGTGGGGCAAGTTTATGGGAGGAGTACACACGAAGGTACAGGAAGCAAAGGCAGGCGAACACCTAGAGTTTGTTATAGTTGGGGGCAGAGTGGAATAACTTCGAATGAGGGGATTTATGGGACAGGAGAGGAGTGGGGAGTTTATTGATGAGCTAGATAGCATCGCGGAACGCATAGGTCCAGTATGTGACCGGTATGGATGCTTGATGTAGCAGGAAAGCAGGAAATTCATAGACACCATTTCTAATGCGTTACCGAAGAAGAGGAGTCCCGCACAGCTGCGATTTGACAACAAAAGAGGTAGGAAAGAATTCAACATAAGCTTGGTTAGAGGCACAAAATTGGGAGAAAGATATGAGGTTTTGGGATATGGATGGGGAGCAAAGGACATTATCAAGGGCAAAGGTACGCTTATGGAAAGAAAGGGACATAGAGCTAGTGTGCGATATAGGCAAACCTGATCCGTTACCAATGGCGATGGTGTTAGGGCCATTTTATTTCTCAGCGAGAGCTAGGTTGGCGAGGTCGTCGGTGATGTGATGAAAAGCAGCCGAGTCAAGGAGCCAGGAGGTAGTGCTGGTTGTTGCATGGACTTGTGGCTGACTGGGACGCAACTCTAGATGTATGCGGTAGCATGTCCTCGCTGTATGACCAACACGCTGACAATATTGACACACCGGCCGATTAAAAGGAGACACATGAGATTATGGCATCGAACGTGAGGCCGTGGGTTGGGGCCCAAGAACAGAAGCTGGATGAGGGTTGGAGAGAGGAGATTGACGGCCACCAGGACTGCCGCGGGGCTGTCGAGCTGTTGAGTGAGCAAGGGGCGAATGAGATAGAGTGGCGGTGCGTTGCAGATAATCATCATAGCTGACCAGTTTGTCATAGAGCTCGTCGAAAGTAGGTGGATTGTCACGAGCACGGATGGCAGCAGCAATCTCCTTGAAGTCAGAGTCGATGCCGTGAAGGGTGTGTATGACAAGATCCATATCGCTAACAGGATCGTCGATGAGAGCCAGCTCGCAAGCAAACCCCTTGATTCTTCTTTTTCTTCCTCAAAAACTTCTAAGTGTGCTTCAGTGTTCTTAAATCTAGAACCTAAAGTGGTGATAGTTTTATCCTACGAATAAATTTCCTGTAACCCAAGGCTTTGTAGAGGGTGGAAATATTCTTTACGGAAAGTTAAAGTAGTTGACGACTCTATCATAATCCTAGTCACCCTGTTTTGGGCTATCGTCCGTACACCATCGTACAAAAAAGTTCCAACAATCGTAATGAATATTTCTCATACGATGGCTCGTACTTCTCCCTACAAGGAACCTTATGTCCTTCCTATGGTAAATTGGATGATGAACGAGTCGGAGATAAGGAAAGTAAGCGGCGGTAAATAATTAGTACTCCATATCCATGTTTACGGAATGTAAAATAATGTCTTGAATCTTTGGGATGCATTAGAAGCCAAGTATATGGCCGATGATGCATCTAGCAAGAAGTTTCTTGTGAGTATTTTCAATACTTACAATATAAGAGGTTCTCGCCCGGTGATGGAGCAATATAATGAATTGCTCCGGATCTATGGTCAGTATAGTCAGCATAACCTGAACATGGAGGAGACAATCGTTGTGTTGAGCATAATCGACAAACAATCACCTTCTTGGAATGGCTTTAAGTACATGCTTAAGCACAAGAAGGAAGAGCTGGATTTAACCCAACTCGATACCACCACTTGTGCACAGAGGAGAACCTCAGGGTACAAGAGGATGTGAAACCAAAGGAATATTCATCGGTTCACATGATGAAGATTGGAGAATCTTCTCCCTAGGAAAAGGGAAAGAAACATCCTCGTGACAATTGCAACAACTCATCTAAGGCCATCAAAAACAAGAAAGCTAAACCTTTTTGTTGGACATGCGGGAAACCGGGGCATTTCAAGCGTGATTTTCCCGTGGAAAAAATAAAAAATAAAGAAAATCGTCATGTTGGGCAAGGATATAATGATCAAGGCAAACAAGGTCGAATTCCTACTTTTGATTCTAATTTCGAATTTGATCCAAATTCGGGTATGAATTATGTTTCACTAATTAATGAAGTATATTTTGTACAGGATGATGACGTTGTTTGGTGGGTGGATTCTGGAGCCCACATACATGTAAGCAAGGATCGGAATTGGTTCAAAACTTACAAACCAATGGATGACGGTTTTGTTCTCCACATGGGCAATGAGTCCACTGCTCCACTCCTAGGACGTGGTACCATGGAGTTGGAATTTACTTCCGGAAAGATTCTTTTTCTTGGGGATGTGTTACATGTGCCTAAGATTAGAAAGAGTTTGGTTTCTGGAAATGTACTCAATAAACTTGGGTATCATCAAGTTTATGACTCTGATAGATATATATTATCTAAATCCGGAGTGTTTGTTGGACTTGGTTATTATAATAATGGTATGTTTATGCTAAATATTATCAATAAAAATAATATTACCATTTCTGCATACATGACTACCACTATCAATTTGTCTTTGTGGCATGCACGATTGGGACATGTGAATTACAAGCGAATGATGACAATGTTTAAGGAGGGACTTCTCCCTTCCTTTGATTCTCAACATGATAAGTGTAAAACTTGTATGTTGACGGAAATAACTAGACAATCGTTTAAACACATACAAAGGGAGTCCAATGTACTTGGACTTGTACATAGTGATCTATGTTATTGACATAGCACTCCTACTTTAGGAGGGAAGAAATATGTCATCACCTTTATTGATGACTATTTCAGGTTGTGTTATGTTTACTTGTTGCAAACTAATGATGAATCACTTAGTCACTTTGGTATATATAAAAATGAAGTGGAGTTACAACAAGAAGCAAAGATCAAAACTTTGTGTACGGATCGAGGTGGTGAATACTATGATTCGACTTATTTCCAAGGTACGAGGATCATACATGAAACCTCTGCACCGTTTATCCCTCAACAAAATGGGATAGCGGAGAGGAAAAATCGCTCTCTAAAGGAAATGGTTAATTCCATGCTCTCGTACTCTGGCTTGAGTAATGGGTTTTGGGGGGGGAGCTATGCTAACGACTTGATATTTATTAAATAGGGTTCCTAATAAAAGGAATGTTATTACCCCCTATGAACTATGATATAAAAGAAATCCAAACTTGGAATATTTTTTAGTTTGGGGTTGTTAGGATGTCGTGATCCTAAAATGAAGACTTCAGGACAAAGAGGCATTGATTGCATCTTTGTTGGATATGCTGAAAATTCTAAGGCATATCGATTTTACGTTATAGAACCAAAATAACGCTTACCCAATTCATTCTATAATTAAGTCAAGAGACGCAATTTTTTATTAAAAATTGATTTTCATCAATGCGACGACTGAAGGACATAGTTCCTCATGCTAATAAAGGGATTGATGAAGATACTTCCCAATTAGATTTACCCATTATTCGTCAAAATAAAAGAAGAAAGATTGTGAAATCTTTTGGACCATACTTTCACATGTATCTTATGGAAGGGTCAAGAGAGGAAGTATATTCGCAATATTTATATTCATTTAATAATAAGGATGATCCTAAAACGTTTGATGAGGCTATGAAGTATCATGACACTGCCTTTTGGAAGGAAGCCATTAATGATGAAAAAGATTCCATCATGGCGAACAATACATAGGTGTTGGTAGATTTACCATCAGAATGCAAACCATTGGGTAGTAGATGGATCTTAAAAAATAAAATAAGATTCCATGGGACCACCGACAGTTTAAGACGTGTTTGGTAATCCAAGGTTTTAGACAAAAACATGGAATTGATTACTTTGATATTTATGCGCCTGTTGGTCGAATCTTCATCATTAGATTGTTGATTTCTCTAGCATCAATTCACAATCTAATTATCCATCAAATGGATTCAAGACAACATTCTGGAATGGAGATTTGGATGAAGAGATTTACACGAAATAACCCGAAGGATTTGTTGTGCCCGGTCAAGAGCATAAAGTATGCAAGTTGATCAAATTTTTGTATGGGCTTAAACAGGCTCCAAAACAATAACATCAAAAGTTTGATGGTGTTTTTGTCTAGTGGTTTTAAGCTAAACCAAGTTGACAAATGCGTATATACAAAATTTGATGATTTTGGTAATGGAGTCATCATATGTTTGTATGCAGATGACATGCTTATCTTTGGTACTAATCAAATACAAGTGAACCTCACCAAAGAGTTTTTGTCATCTAAATTCTCCATGAAGGCATGGGGGAGGCAAATGTGATTTTGCATATCAAAATCAAGCGAAACGACAAAGAAGTAGCCTTGTCTCAATCTCATTGCATTGAGATGGTACTTGCTAAATTTCATTGTGTAAGTTGTCCTAAATAAAAAACCCCAATGGATCAAAGTATGAAACTTTTGCCTAATACTGGGTAATCAATTTCACAATTGGAATACTCTAATGTTATTGGGTTCTTGATGTATGCAATGACTTGCACACGATCAGATATCGCATTTGTTGTTGGAAAATTTAGTCGGTATACGAGTAATCCTAGTGTTAATGATTGGCATGCAGTGAGACGTGTACTCGGATATTGCAAAGGCACAATGCATTATGAATTGACTTATAGTGGATTTCCATCTATTTTGGAAGGATACAATGATTCCAGTTGGATTTCTGATGTTCAAGATCACACTTCAACATCAGGGTAGGTCTTCTTGCTTGGGGGAGGTGTTATCTCTTTGACCTCTAAGAAGCAAACTTGCATCACTAGTTCCACTATGGAGTCGGAGTTTGTGGCCTTGACTTCTGTCGGAGGAGAGGCTGAGTGATTAAGAGACTTGGTTTATGACACTTCTTTATGGCCGAAACCAATCTCACCAATTTCTATCCTTTGTGATAGAATGCTACTTTGTCTAAGGCATATAGCCAAATGTATAATGGCAAGTCTCTCCATTTGGGAGTTACACATAGTAAAATCTATGAATTGATCACTAACGGAGTTATTGCTATACAATATGTCCGGACTCTAGAGAATTTAGCTGATCATTTGACTAAAGGTTTAGCTAGAGACTTGGTTGTCAAGTCTGTTAAAGGGATGGGTTTAAAGTCCATTTAATTTTTTGATCATGGGACACCCAATTCCCCTCTAATGCAACGTTAGAGGCCGAATTCAATGAGGAAAGCTCATTATAAAAAATTGAAGCACATAATACATCATCTCAAAGTATTTGCTTGTTATCCTGCATGAGATAAGAGGATAAAGTTTAAAACTTCTTAATTGAATCTTTCAGAAACTGCATTATGAGGGTACACTAATAAAAGATTTAACCTATGTACGATGAAGTACAGCCGCTTCAAGAAACCCAGACTTTGGTTTCGTGTGCGCTTATGAGAAGGATTGGGACACATGACAGATAATAGTGTCAAGTTTACTTAGAAGTTTTCAAAACTTAAGTGTATATTATCTTCGAATATTCATTTAAGTATATGGGTTCAATTGTTACCGACACTCATATATTCAAATATTCGTCAAGTTTTATATACTAAGATGAAAATTCAAGCGTCACGGCATTTTCATTTATGCTTAAGTTTTGTTGGAAGAATATTGTAATTTTAGTGAATCCCATGAATGTAAAATGGGGGAGGAATGTTGGAAAATTGGATAATCGACTCTTTAATTTTTTCTCCCACCTTTCAAATCCTTTTATGATCATAGACGACCTCAATTATACTTTATTTCCTTCGGAAAATCAGTTGAGGAGCTCCGTGATGAATTGACAACCCCAACCTCTTAGGAATTTTACAAATAACTCGAGAATTTTTTAGATTAAATTCATACCATGGTTAAAAATTTACATGGACTAATCAAAGTCATAATAAATATTTTATTGAGCGACGCTTAGACAGTGCTTTTGTGTCAACATCTTGGATGGGTTTCTGGATGGATTCTTGCCTCTATCATCTTTTTGTTAGTAGCTTTGACCTATCATATTTTACAATTCACGCGGAATGATTTTGTTGGGACGTTTAATACGAGGCGTTGAGTGGCCAGAGAGTGAATCTAGAGAAATCGGCGGTGTGCTTTAGTAAAAATATAGCGGCGGCGGATCAGGAATTCTTGGCGGAAATTTTGGGAGTAGGGGTTGTGGGCGTCCATGATAAATATTTGGGCCTCCCCTCTCTGATAGCCCGTTCTAAATTGGCTACTTTCGCTACCTGGAGGAGAAGCTCCTGGCTAGATTGCAGGGGTGGAAGAGGAGAACCCTGTCATGGGAGGCTAAGGAAACATTGATTAAATCAGTAGCATTAGCTTTGCCTCTGCATGTTATGTCCTGTTTTAAACTACCCCTGGCTCTGTGTCGCCTTCTTGACAAGCATATAGCCCGATTCTGGTGGGGGTGGAAGAGGGAAAGTCTAAGATCCGGTGGATTTCTTGGAGGAATTTTTGTAAAAGCAAACATGAAGGAGGTATGGGGTTTCGCCGTTTTGAACACTTCAACCAAGCTTTGTTAGCTAAAATTGGTTGGCATATCCTTGAGGAACCCCAATCCCTTATTGCCCAGGTGTACAAAGGTAAATTCTTCCCCAATGGGTCGTTCCTCACTGCCGAGGCCCGTTCTCGTCCCTCTTAGGGGTGGCAAAGTATCCTCTTCGGTGGAAAATTGTAGGAATCAGGGTTGCGATGGCAAATTGGGAATGGTCAGAAGGCCCCTCTGCTAACATCCAGCTGGATACCCCAACAACATCCCCTTCTCCCAGTTTACAACCCGTGTGTGATTCCTGAGGGTGAGGGATTGAAGGTGGAGGAGGTGATCCAGCAAGGGGAGGGACGATGGAATGATCAAAAACTATGTCAATTGTTTGATCCTTATACCTCTAGAGCCATTAAGACTATCCCTTTGCCGCGCCAGAATATTGAAGATAAATTGATATGGCCCCCGACTTCTGATGGTATTTTCTCAGTTAAATCTGCGTACTACGTCGCGGTGAATATGGATCGTCAGAATGGTCGTTGGAGGGCTTTGGCTAGTTGGATGGATAAGCCTAGTCGGATCAGGCTGTGGGAGGCGGATATTCCTCCGAAGCTTAGGGTGTTTCTTTGGCAAGTCTTTCATAGAATTCTTCCTACTACAGAAGCGTTGCGGGAAAAGAAGGTGGATGTTTTGCCTCGATGTCCGGTGTGCTGGGAGGCATCGGAAACTTTGGAACATATGTTCTTGGAGTGTCCGGTGGCTCGTGCATTGTGGGATCATTCTGGGCTAGCCCACTTGGGTGAAGGTTTGCCTCGCCATACGTTTCCGCTCTTTATGAAGAAATTGTTGGTTGTGGTGCATAACCCTGCTTTGGTGATGTCTGTAGTGGCTGTTCTGTGGAGGATTTGGTGATCCTGTAACTTGGTGGTCTTTGAAGGCAAACCGTTTGGGATCCCTGTCTTGATGCGGCAATTCCACCAACAAGTCCAAGAATGGCTTAGCTTACCCCGGGATCAGACGTATCAGATTGGGCGCCCCCCGGCCCCGACTGTAATTGCTGATGGAGCTGACACGGCAATTTGTATGTGGGATGGGGCTGTGAGGTTGGGTTCTCATGCGGCTGGGGGGATGGTTATCCTCAATTCTGATAGAGTGGTCATCCTTGCGAAGGGGGTTCACTTCCCGTTCCTTGATGATCCAATGATAGTTGAAGCTATGGTCCTCCGGGAGGCGATGGGCTGGTGTTTGGCAAACGGATTCACTGTCATGAGGTTTGAAGGTGATGCCCAGGTGGTAATTGAGAAGATTCTCCGGCAGGATGTTCAGGACAATCAAATAGGGGCAATTCTGGAAGAGATAGTCAATTTGTTTGCTTCGAACAGAGGGTTCACTGTACGATTTGTAGGTCGACGAAACAATAGGGTAGCTCATTTGGTAGCTAGACAGGCCCTGTCTTTGTTCCCGACTATGTCGATTGTTTGATTTCCAGGCCTGGCTGTATTCCAGAATGTAACGATCTTTTGGTTTTAATCTATTGATTATCTTTTGTCAAAAAAAAAAAAAAGATTTTGTTGGGACGTTTGGTAAGAGACTGTATGTACGATAGCCCAAAATCGGGTGACTAGGATTATGATAGAGTCATGAACTACGTTCACTTTTCATAAAGAATATTTTTACCGTCTACAAGGCCTTGGGTTACAGATAACAGAGGACAAAGACACACCTATGTGGATAAACCTTGAGCATACAACATAAAATGTATTATAATTATTAATAATAGAAATAAGAAGACTGAGCAGTAGACACCCAAGCCAAAGTTGGCAAGCAATGACTAAACAGAGGGATCTACTGGCTAACACTAAGGAAATCCAAACTTGTGAACAAAACAAGACAATTTATTTTAACTAGCAAAAGTCTATTCGCTACCACTTCACGAGTGTGCAAGAACATATATTTTAAAAGTAATAGTTTTAATGCTGACCAATGAGTGAAAGTAATTTTATTTCATTCTCAATCTTTCTTTCTATAGGTTTGTTAGCTACAACACCATATGGTCGAAATGAAAAACTTGCATAAGGAACAATGGTCGTCAAACATATGATTTATGTTTAATCTTTCTCTCATGACACTATTGTCTAGGACTGGCTATTTGGTCCAGGTTTTCTAGTTTTACTCAAAACCGGACCGTATAAACTCGGAGCATTTAAAACCTAGTAGAAAATTATTGTTATGGGAAACACAATGGATAATAGGTGTAAACCCAGCATAGCTAAACACAAAGGTTGCGGAATGCAAGAGTGGAGTGAAAGACGGAACTTGGAACTTCGTCACTTGTAAGGAGGAGTGTGAGAGCCACTAATGAATATTACTGCTCAACCTTAGCCAAATCTTTCATTTTAAACAAATTAATAGCCAAATCTTTTTGAAAACAATTTAATAGCCAAAATGTTAACTTTCCGTCTGGTCAATTGTCAGTTGACTATGACGGGTAAAACTCTTTGTTGAAATGGAATATTTTAATGATATGACAAGAAAATATTTGTCAATAAAAATAGAAAATAAAAACCAAAAATCCCCCAAGCCTTTGTCTTCCTCCTCGTGTCCGGACCCGCTCCCCGCAACCGTCGACACTGTGTGGAATTGTCGATCCAGAGGCCTTGCCATAGCCGGTGGAATTATCGATCCAGTGGAGGTTGAGGAGGAATAAGACGTCCGCCCCGAGGACGACGGAGAAGTAGAGCCAGAATGAGAGCTTTTGATTCTCTAATTGAAAGGGAGCAGAGTCCTCGTCGATTTTTCCTCATCAATCGTATTCATTATTCATTGGATTTAAGTTCTTTAACATGTGTATTGTTTTTAGATCTAGAAGCTAATTATATCATAGTTCAAGTTGAATTTTGGGGGTTAGGTATGTAACACTTAAATTTGGAGATGAATCTCTGGGAGAAATCTGAGTCCTTGCCCTGTTGTGACTCCTTGCCCTGTTGGGAGAAAGCTAACAAAATTTATGTTGAATTTGCATTGTGAGAGTAATTTGGAAATTCACCTGTCCACAATACGTTGTCCAGCTAACCATTATTGGGAATTTTGATCATGTCCGACATATTTCAAATTATGCAACTTCAGATCCATTGTCAGCACTATGATTAACAAGGATGTTGTCTACTGGGATAAACAGTATCAAGAGATATCAAACTTTATCGGCGACCAATCATTTTCTTTTATCCTTTAGATTGATATGTATATATTATGAGAAGCAACTCTAATACTCAACTATATGGCCCACTCAAGTAGTGAAAGAAAATTACATATATATATATATGGTGACTTCTATCGTACACCAGGCAAAAATTGAGGTACGTTTTACACCAGTCATCTCCACCGTCCATTTTCATCTCAACGGTCAGCATAAAAGCATATTCTATTTTTTGCGATGAAAATGGGTTGTGGAGATTATTGGTGTACGACGTACCTCAGTTTTTGCCTGGTGTACGAGAACCATCCATATATATACTGGTGTACGCTTGTGTTCATACTTGTTATTTGCACTTCAATATATTTCGCTGAATCAGAATCGTCGGTTATTATTTTTTAGATTAAATGAATCTTGTGGCTCGGGTTAGAGAATTAGTGAATGGGGTCACCCATTAGAGGTTAGAGTATAGTATCATGCCCCAAACTTTGGATAATTCATGCTTCGAATAGTAAAACTCAACGGACGTACAATGTACACCTAACGTACGCTAGCCTGAACTATATATATATATAGAGGCTTCTATCGTACCTTGCGTAAAATCTAGGGTATGACATACCTTGAGTAGAAAAAATGATATCCAGATTCTAGACCTCGAATTAACTAGATGTTTGGGCTTGACACTATACCCAACCCTTGATGAGCGAACCCTAGGTCTTAGTTATCTAAACCATAGAGTCTAACCCCTAAAATTGTACATGTAATTTTTTGCATATATTTCGACGAATCATGACCGTCAATTTTCATTGCTAAGTAAATTGATCTTAGTGTAAGATATTTATAAAATTAAGACCTAGATTTTAATATTTAAAGGTTTGGGAATAGTACCAGATGCCAAACTCCGGTCAATTCAAGGTTTATATATAATTTTCTTACTCATGGTATTTCATACCTTTGATTTTATTCAAGATGCAATAAAATATAAATATATGGTTATATATATTTTTTGATTGAATAATTATATTTATCATATTTCTCCTCTTCTCATTATATTGTAAGCACATTATGCATAATTAAACATAACTAAGGTAACAAACACATGTTACATGTATTTATGAGCATTTACCATATCAATTATATAAATGTCATTTTTTAAGTCTAAACTCTCGAGACCACAACGGTGGGCCCACTAGTGCTAACCCTGCTGGACACCACATTGCCTCATCCCCATTGGGTCCTTTCGAACATCAACCATAGAACATTTCCATTCCCTCAAGATTTTCTCTAATGAACATCATCTCGCTCATTCTCATCATTCGACAATTGTTCTATAGCGTTATTTTCGTATAGAGACTCAATGTAACTTCTCTCGAGATTTCTAATCCACTATATCAGTTGGATTTTCACTCACTAGCTGACGGACGTTAAATAACCCTAACTCTAGATGGTAGGATTAGGCATCGTACGCAATTTTATAGATAGACCGGAGTTTAACTGCAAGACGACATGACATGTCCACAAGATTTTTCTTTGAACCATCATTAAGATGAATGTACCTTCCACTGTTTACGAAAATAGAGATGTATGTTTTTCCTTTCTTTCTTGAATGTCTCTAGGAGGTGAATTTTGCGTTGTAATTTACCAGGAGGGAGTAAAACTTTTAATGACTATATTTGGTATTTTTTACAAAATCTATCTACGTAATTCTAGAAAATTTGTTAATTTAATAACTATATTATACATATACACAATAACGAAGAAGCTACCTGCCCGAAGGGCAGGGGTCAAAGCTAGTTATATAAATGTCATTTTTTAAGTCTAAACTCTAGAGACCACAACGGTGGGCCCACTAGTTCAAATATCTATACCACAATCACGTAAAAAAAGAGCACAACCTTACCAACCGGCCGGTCCGCCCACACGTCCACGACCGTCCAACAGGCAACAACGTTCCATCTCCATCTCCATGCCATATCACTGTACATTCTCTCCCAACACAACACACCACCAGTTCGGTTATGGCCTTTTTTTTTTATATTTACAATAGTTCGGTTATGGTCTCATTGTCATCTTTTTCCTCTACCTCGATCTTCTCGTCGTCTATTCTATCCCCCTTTCCTTTCCTTCATTTCACTTCCGGTATTTGCAAAAACAACACAAACTCCTCCAATTTATAGCGAAGAAAAGATGAATATATAGCTCTCTTAATTTGGAAACTGAAAACAGAGGCATGGAAATGGAAGATATGTAATATCTCCTCTATATAAGACAACTACCATAAGTATGGGTGTGAGGAGTTTGTGTTGTGGAAGGTTGTCAACTCACGGGCTGATTCAGATCAGGTCGAGCTAGTGGGTCAAGGGTTAATGGATCAGTCGTTTTAGCCCAAAAATATGAAAAGAGTCATTATATTGTACTTATCCTGATAAATTATATCAAATCTCATCTAACAGATGAGTTATAACATATAATATTCCACCAAAATAACATATCGTACTTAGATCCAACATATAGTGAAAATTCACACACACTTATATAACATCAATATTCAAATGTTCAACTTAAGATTCCAAAAATTGAGTTAGGCGAGAAAGTTTTTGAAAAATAGGCTCATTTCGCAAACCAAAGGAAAAATGACACAATTTAATCTCCAACCCGGTACCTTGTAGCGGTCGACCCAGCGGGTGCGTGCTACCCGTTTTTCTCACCGGATCAGGGTCAAAGTGGGTCTACCCGCGAGTCGACCGGCGGATTAACAACCTTGAGAAAGAAAAGACAGGCAGAAAGAGACAAAGATGTACGCGGGGAGGGAAATAGAAAATTTTTTTTTGACAAAAGGGAAATAGAAAGTTATCAATCAGAGTGATGTGTTTTTCATTCTTATTAATTAAGATATTAAAAAGAAGGTTTTTAAACCACTATTTGTTAGTGTCTCATTAATAGGAGTTTTTAATAATTAAAATTTTTTAATATTTCAATAGCATTTAAATAGTTTATGGCTTTATGCATTTTCCTTTTCTTTCTGAGATTCTTTCTTATCAATTCTTCAACCTTCTTCCGAAGGTTGTCAATCTGATTTAGCCTATTGGCGCGGTCAAGCAAGTGGGTTGAGGGTTAGTAGTCAACCGTTTTAGCCCGAATATATGAATTAAGTTATTATATTGTTCATACATTTATAAATTATATTAAATCTCATCTAAATTCTTCCCCTTCTTTCCAAGGTTGTCAACCCTGTTTTGCCTATTGGCCTGGTCAAGCAAGTGGGCTGAGGGTTAATGGTCGACCATTTTAGGCCATTTTAAACCAGATATTTGAAAAAATTCATTATATTGTTCATAAATTTATAAATTATATAAAATCTCATCTAACATGTGAATAACTTCAATATCAATATTCAGATGTTCAACTTAAAATTCCAAAGATAGGGTTAGGCAAAGAGAAAAACTGGAAAAGAAACGCATTTCGTAAAAGAAAGTAAAAACAACATCGTGTGACCTCCAACCCGGTAACCTTGCAGCAGGTCGACCCAACGGGTGTGTGTGGCATGTTTTTCTCAGTGGATCAATGTCAAAAAGGGTCACGGGTCAAATAACAGGTCGACCCGATGGTTGACAACCTTTGTATCTCAAGTATTTCTCTCTCTCTCTCTCTCTCTCTCCTTTTTCTTTTCTTTCCTTATAAAACTCTTTCCCTCTCCATTCTCTATCTATTCTCATCCACCCAACTCTTCCTCCAAAATTCATGTCTAGGGATGACAACGAGTGGGGTCAGGGACGGATAGTGCATATTCGTTTTCTACACAAGTAGTTCGTGTTTTACCTATACTCATACCCACAGGCCACAGTGGATCAAGGTCAAAACGGTTCACCAGTCAACTAACAGGCTGACCCATTGGTTGACAACCTTTCCCATCTCATGTATTTCTCTCTCCTTTTTCCTTTCTTTCCCCATAAAACTCTTTCCCTCCCCATTCTCTATCTCTTCCCATCCACCCAACTCTTCCTCCAAAATCCATGTCTAGGGATGGCAACGAGTCAGGTCAGGGGCGAATAGTGCATATCTGTTACACTACCCAAAGTTGACGGGTTTTTATCCAAACTCATACCCACGTAAAAATTGGTTAAAAAATAAATAAAAAACCTCATACTCATTTGGGTTCCGGATATCCACGAATATCCATGGGTAATAATTTCTCTTTATAACTTCAACCAATATGTTAACATTTATAAATATAGTCTCATTATATAAGTGGAAAAGTACGATAGTAATTCACTAGAATAAACAAAATTGTAAACATATATTATACAAAATTGAATCAATATGGTATTTCTATTATCTTATTTTAAACAGATATTATACAAAATAGATGACCGCGCTGCGGAGCGCGCGCAACTTACTAGTACCAAGTTAAATTTGGATCCGTTATATTTAGTTAGTTGTTTGGCAAAAAGAGGTTTATGTATGGTACTTAATCATTTTGTATATGCCACTTCAAACAAAAACCAATTTATGGGATTGAAATTCGTACAGACCAGCCATATCATGTGCTTTAAAGACAATTGTTAATATTGAGAATCATGAGAACTTGAACACGTGACCTCAAGTACAAATTAGCTTTTGTGTCATGTCATAAACCAACTGATTCCAATAAATCAAATTATTGGAAACGCTATGGTATTTAACCACTCACTTACATCTATAACCATTGCCGTTGTGTTTGGTTCATCAATCATCATTCACATGAGGGCAATTTAGAGCGATGTGTTGCGACGGAATGGCTACCTACAAGGCGGTGGAGGAGATTGGGAAAGCTGAGAGTTGAAGATCTACTTTGGGAGAGGCTTCTAATATTTTTGGAATCCAATGGCAGATTATTAGTTCTATAGATGCATTTCTCTCTCTCTCTCTCTCTCTCTCTCTCTCTCTCTCTCTCTCTCTCGGGTGTCGAGATATCAAGGAGGGTCGGTGCAACTGCGGCCAACTGGGGAACAACCTTCCGTCGCCAGCGAGTAGGAGGAGCTAATAAGATCCCTCAAAGCCAAAAGGGTCAAGATTTTGTTGCTTGAAACGAGGGATTGTTACACCAAACTAGGCGGATAAAAGCTAAGTCATGCATATGCTTTTAGGTTTCGTAGGAGGCGATTGCCAGTTGAGGGAAAGAGGTGGGTTGTGATCTGAATACAGGGGCGGCAGTTTGGCGGCGGTAGAGGGTGGAGAGAGGGCTGTAGAGGAGAACGGAGGACGCATGCATAGTTTGATTTCTTGCCACGTCACAACTAATAGTTGACAGGACGGAAAGTTAACGGTTTGGCTATTAAATTGTTTCCAAAAAGGTTTGGCTATTATTTTGATTAAAACGAAAGGTTTGGCTATTATATTGTATTTACCCTATATATTAAGTAAACTCAGTGAACAATAGCTTTACCCTACTCATTGAACGACGACTCATCCTTCGTCTTTTCCCCCCAGATCCAGAGTAGTTGCAAGAAGTAGTAGAAGTAGAAGCGATGGCTTCAAGCTCCAAGTTTTGATTCTTGAGATGGGCGGAAGACTGAAACTGTTTCCACATACTGTCAAAGGGTTTCTCCTTTCTGTGTTTTGACTTGCAAAAATTTTAATCGGGCCCAAAAACCTTTTATAAAATTTTAAGTATTTTATGTAAAAGAGAGTGTTCAAATAGGGTGTCACAATTGCACCTCGTCTTTATCATGAAAGATTCATATTAATTTCGTTATAGCTCTTTTAGTCGTCCAGTGTTATCCAATGCTTGATCCAAACCCTCCTGGGTTGCTTTGTACCCTGAAAATCATTAAAAACAAAATAAGAAGGCATCAAAGAGTATAAAAACACAAGCCTAGCATCATAATTGCTCATTGATCAAATAGTATATGATTTAGGTATGAAATACAAGCGAAAGTAGTAAAAATTAATTGATAAAAGAGGAGAATGTATCAAATATGAGAGTGAAAAATACTACAATTAGAGTGTCATCATATGGATGAGAGAGAAATGGGAGCATGAGATAGATGGGTTTATGGGTTGTAATAGGGCGAGAGAGATAGGTTGTTTTCTCAGGGGAACTGAAAGATTCTGGTATTTATATTCAAACCATACTTAGACCGGGCAATTTGAATTTGGTTAAAACCATTTAAAATCCTATTAGGATTTTGGTTTTATTTTTTTTTTTGCCAATATTGGAAATCGGGTTAATTCGGTCCAATTTAAGCGAATCAAAACGTTTTCCACCCTTAAGCCTTATCTTGACATCCATATCAACAAGCACCTCGAGAAAGCGGCGGATCTAGATTAGGCCACACTGGGTCATTATTCATGGGATTTAAGTACGTTAACATGTGTATTTTTTGGGATAATACCACTAGGAAACCCGAACTATTAATAATGTGTCATTTGTGTCCTAAAGTATCCAATATGACATTTATGTCCTAAACTATTTTTCCGTTAGAGTTGACCGGCATTAACCGTTAGTATTTAACAAATGACACATTCTTAATAGTTCGGGTTATGACATATATGACACAAAACTATAATAGGTTGGGACACAAATGTCATATTAGATACTTTAGGACACAAATGTCACATTATTAATAGTTTGAGTTTCCTAGTGGTATTAGCCCTATTTTTTTAGCTCTTTAACCTAATTATATCATAGTTCAAATTGAATTTTGGGGGTTAGGTATGTAACACTTAAATTTGGAGATTAATCTCTTGTATTGGGAGAAATCTGACTCCTTGCCATGTTGTGACAAGAATTGCAACAATTTTGTTGAATATGCATTGTGAGAGTAATTTGGAAATTCACCCGTACACAATACGTTGTCCAACTAACTATTAGTGAGAGATATTGAACTCTATCAGCGACCAATCATTTTCTTTTATCCTTTAGATTGATATGTGTGTATCATGAGAAGCAACTCTAATACTTAACTATATGGCCCACTTAAGTAGTGAAAGACAATTACTTTTTATATATATATATGTGTGTGTGTGTGGGGGTCACACTCGTATGCGCCAGACACATACTATGCGACAGGATTTCTACACCGTAGATCTAATCTAACGGTGTTTATTAATTGTAATTAAATTATTTAATTTATACAAATTTTAAATGATTAGTTGGTCATGTTACTTTTTTATGCGTACCCTTTAACCCCTAAACAAACTTTTCAATATATTTTCGAATTATAGTACCAAATTTTATTCTAATCATGTCTCCAATCCATTAAGTTATATTTACTTCCAATTTTAGTTTGGTGATTTATTCCTTTTGCCACTCATGTCAACGCTCAAACCCCCTTTCCAATTGCTGTCTGTAGTGGCTGACGAGCCCTCTCCTCTCATCCTGGCTATCGATTGAAGCAATTGGATTTTGCGCTTCCCATCGATGTTTAATCCCTCTATGGATTAAGAGAGTGACCTGTTCGAGGCATGATGGATTAAATCTTGTGCTCTAGAGGCGGATGAGGAAGATGATCGGAGAAGTGAAGAGTGCAGACTCGAGAGGTGGGCCAAAGTGCGGATCGCCGATAGCGGTGGGGAGGTACGCTGCCGTTGATGACCAAAGAAAAGTGCGAATACCAACAACAACAGCCAGAGCGGACGAACGAGACTGATGGCATAAACTTTGATAGGTATGAATAATGGAGCTTACTTTTTTTTTTGGTAAGACATAATGGAGCTTACTTGAAATTGCAGAAGTAGAAGTTGTACTAGGTCAAATTTGTCTTTTAAATTTTATTTGGATGTTTATAGGATGTCTGATTTCATTGTTAGCAATAACACATTAAGATTCATAGTCTCCCTTTCCCCATGTGCAGATTGCAGAATTTTTTATTGACTGGGTGATTTCTCAGCATGATCACATTTTGGGATGGACTGGTCGTGCTTTTGACCTTGAGGTTAGTCCGTAGTTGTGGTGGATGATTTCTAGTGCAAGCCTCAATCAGATTCACCTTGATCACTTAAAGTTGTATTGTGCAATTGTTAAACGCACTGAATTAAATATGAACAACCACGGTAGGGTAATTTGCGAAACATGTGAACTTGAAAATAGTTGTTGGGGTATGCAAGACTGGGAACCGTTGTGTTTCCTGTTGTTTGTGCAGGACTGGGAACCTCTGTCCCTGCAGAAGAGGCAAGCGACATCAATAGTTGAGTCAGTTAGGTATTACACATCAGCAGGCGTTGCTGTCTATAATTTTTCACAGCCTGGATTCCTCTCTGCGAAAACTGTTGAGTCAGTTAGGTATTATGCTACACCTGATAGAACAGTCAATTTGTTTTAGTATGTTACTTGACCACTAACTGGACTGGAAAATGAGTTGAACTCTGCCAATGTTGATTAGACTACTTTCCCTTTGTTTCTTACATAGTTTAAGTCATAGTTGTGTTGCTCTCGTGTTGCATTGGAAATTCCGAGGAATAATCTATATCCCACCCATTCCTCCGTTAACTCGCTATACAGAATCCGTGATAATTTGTCGTCTTTCGAGGCTCAGAGCATGGTTGAATTTTGTGAAAGATTGGTTTTTGAATGACTTTTTAACAACTGGAACCGTTGATGTGAAGAGCTCACCCTTTGGAGAATGCTTGATATCTCTATAATGAACCATCATTGAAAGAACTGCCTTCTGCTTCTCAAGATTTAAAGTGATATTAGCATACATCATTCATCTAATAAAACCTTTTCTTTACAGTTTGTAATTAACCACTTACACAACTCTGAATAATGTGATGGCTTAATTGTTGCTAGCTTTCAATCAAGTTTTTATTATTATCAATCTTGTATGTATTCTCTCATTCTGCCTTCTTTTTGTAGAACTTACCTCCCTGGTGTCTTTCTTTTCGAATGTCACTTGGCAGGTGCTAGAGTAATCTTTTGGAATCTCAGAGAGAGATTCTTGTTTGGTTTTTACAAATTGGTGATGTTGGATCTTCTAGCTTGGGAAATTTCCTTCCTCAAACAGGTAATGTAAGACTGTCAACTTCAGTGGATCCTCCTCTTTGTTTGTCTTGCTTGCTTCTCTTAGCTGAACTTGCACTATTTTTCAGGTTCTTGATGAGATATGCCGATTGATTGATGATAAATTCAGAGACTCGGTGTTGTTAAGAGTTTGCCGAGCATCGTTGGTAGGTCTTCAAATTCTCTTTTGTACTTTGAATTCGCAAACCTTCCATTATAGCTTGTATATAATTTGTACACATTATCTTGCTACAGTAGGGATATGTTTGGGTGTTGCTTAACTGAGGCCCATCTCGTGCATTCTCTGATTCAGATGTTGTTATGATGGAAGAAGACTTAGATATCTTGAAGGTCTATCATTTCCTCTCTCTCTCTCTCTCTCTCTCTCTCTCTATCTCTCTCTCTCCAATGCATATGTGATATGTGTAATTACTTCTGTGTTCGGTTCATCAATAGTGATGGCCGAAATTTTTTTTGGTCAAGAAAGAAATAGTGCTAGGTTGGCTACTGATAAATTCATTTTCATTCTTCAGTTGTTCTTTATAGCTAGTGGAGATGGCCTCCCTCGTTCGGTGGTGGAGCCAGAAGCAATAGAGGAATATGCTTGTAAATAGGCTTGTCATTGGTGCAGATTTAATCTGTACTCCTTGTTAATAGGCTTGCTTTCCTTATTTGGATCAGTTTAGGTATCAATAGAGGAATTCTTTTTTTTTTTTGACGTAATGGTAATAATAAATTAGGTTTGTTTGGCGGTCTATATAAAGGGGCGCCAAGCCTAGAGTTTAACTTGTAAAAAATAACTCCTGTTGTTCTCCCTTGCGACTTTAGAAAAAGTAAGGCTTTGCTTCTCTGTTTGCGGGGAGATAAACTCATTGCAATGGAGAAATCTCGGTACAGTGCAGCAACTAAAATAGCTCTTTCTTTTGCTCGTTTGTGTTGTTCCTTTCCTACAACCTTTTTCCTTTCATGTATGCGTGGTCTTTATTCGCTCCTTAAGCCGCTTTGATTTTTGTTTGTTTATGACTTGATGCTCCTTTAATTCCCTACAATTATGTAAGTCCTTAGTTATTTATTGTTTTACGTGGTCAAAATTTGTTGTTTAGCATGTCGAGCCATGATACTAAGGAAGTTGTTGGATCCATATCGACTACCTTTCAAGCCATGGAGACGACGTTCACTGAGTTGTACGATAAGATTAAATCTTTGACTGCAATGATAATGAAAACTGATACTGAATTTCAAGTGCTAAAGAGGATGTCGAAACGCATTGTTGATCAAGCATATGGAAGTTCACCTCCCACTGATGTTCCTATCACGCCTACCGTAAAAAGAGTTTATTGTATTGATTCAAACCCAGACTCAGATTACGATGGTTCACACAAAAGGCAAAAATATGCGGTCATGGAAGATTTAAATGAGTCGGTGAAGGTATATAGAATTTATTTAAACAATTTGCACTTGTGTCATTTTAAAATGTTTATGATGTACCTATGTATTGTAATTTTTGTTAAATTCAAATCGTAGGTGGAATTTCCGGTGACTGCATCTGGAAGTTCAGCTCCCACTATTGTTCCTGTTACACCTAGCGTAAAAGGACTTATTTATATAGATTCCGACTCAGACACAGATGGCGATGATTCACACAAGAGGCCAAAAAATGCGGCCGTGGAATATATAAATGTGTCGGGGAAGGTATATAGAATTTATTGAAAGCAATTACACCTGTGTGATTTTAAAATGTTTATGATGTACCTAAGTATTGTAAGTTTTGGTAAATTCAAATCGTAGGTGGAATTTCCGGTGACTGCAATAATGGCGTTAAATAATGATGAGGATCGTTCCATTGCTTGTTTCATCTTTGGTGATGGTCTACAAGATGATAAATGGCTTGTTGAGAATTTTGGTCATAGTTTAAGTCGTCTAGAACTGAAGGACTTGCTGCCGGAAATGTGGCTTCATGGTTATGTAAGTATTTTGTAGTTCTGTTTTGGTAAGGCATACTTGACCACATATTAGCTATACTAATCTTGGGTTTTGCTTATTTTAGATTTTGACTGTTGTAGCTTGTCAATTAGCTGTTGATGTTAGGGCTTGGGGGAAAAAGGGACATTGGTACCTTCCATCCAAGTTTGAGGTAAGCAACAATAATTGAAAGCTCTTTACAGTAAGTTTACTTTTTTCTTTCTCCCAAAGTTGAATAGTGAATGTGAACTGCTACCTAGGATTTGGTTGTGAAAATGGGTTGGACTCCAAAAAAAGCCATGAAAAATTATAAGAACCTATATCTTGGCGGCACCTTTGAATGCACCAAGGTATGGTGTAATAATATTAGTAAATTTTCCAGAGTTCCCTATTCTTTTAATGTTTTGCCCTTTAGTGTATAATCCATTCATTCTTTCGTCATCATTTACTTGTTTATTTATTTCAGATATACTTGTGTATAGTCCATTCATTCTTTTAATCTTTTTTTGAATTTTTGTACTTTAATAGTTACGTGGTTAAGTTTGTTGTTACAGTTGAAATTCTTTTACAAGATGCTTCAAGAATTTCCAGACAAGCCATCAACCTATGAAGTGCACTAAGTGCATAAGTTCCAAATCATAAATCCTCCATACGTTTCTAAGCAAATTGATGAGTTAGTATTTCTTTGAGTATTTTGATTATTTCATTTCGATTCACAATCTTATTTTCAATAATAAATGCTTTTTTTCATGTAGCTATGAGTGCGGGTTTTACGTCTGTCAGTGGATGTTGCACGGAGAGGCTGATAATAATTCGTATATGGCGGTATAATATAATCCTTTCCTTCTAAATATGATTCCATCCACGTGAGATTCTACACTATCAAATCGAAATCAACATATTAAGAGTAATTTTCTAAATTTGGTACAGGTTTGTAGTAATAGAGGTCGACTATCCTTGGCCATAAGTTTAGTCAAAGATCTCTCAAATACAATGCGCTCTGAAATTATTACTGAAGCAAGGGCCGTTTATGAAAGACATTTCAAGGGGAAAATCAGCTCAAAATGCCAAAAGAGTTTATTTGATTCATTTTAGAAAAGTAGTTGTTTTTGTTTTATTGGTAGTCGGTCGGTTTTATACTTTTATTGGTAGTCGGTCGGTTTTACTATCACTTTGATCCCAACTGAATTCATTTTAGATTGGTTTTGGTGTTTACCTTTATTTTTTCTTAAATCCGAATGTTGGTTCACGTTTTTGTGGCTTTGTTCCTGATGCTTGTTCAGCTGAGATAAGGCTTAAAGAAGGCGCCTAGGCTTGAGCCTTAACTGCCGTGATTTCATTATGGGATTGAAGAGACTGTGATTGTATAGAAGAAGATGACTTTAACCTTTCGTCTGGTCAGTGGGCTTTTTTGTTTATCTTTATTTCGGCCCAATACCGCGCCAATTCTTGGCTTTGGCCTTTGGATATCTCATATCTTGCCATCGGAGGACGCCGGAGATGTATGCGTTCATCAGAGCAAACCTAACCATGTTGGATCCAACAAATATCTTCAATAACAAAATTTTAACCTAATAACAAGTGTTTTTAGTTGCTTAGAGCTGGATCGTATCGAGATAGTGGTAGATTGATAGTGTATATATAGTATCTTCTCCAGCTAGACCATGTAACTTAAAGTCGATTACAACTAATTTGTCTTTAAATCAGAGCAGGACAACTAAATATCGTCACAAAGTCAAAGAGTTTCAATGACCCATAAAGTTGAATTGCTTCGATACAATGACGGATTCATTACAAAAAATCATTGAAACTTGAATCCATATCAAACACAGATTCGCACTCAAAAAAGGAAAGTATTAGTTGATCAATTTGTGCCTCTTGGGCTCTGGGATCTCACCAAAGAAAGGCATTTTTGGACAGGTAGTATTGGCAGATGATTTACACGTGGACAGACAAGTCAAACCATTCAAGGGTATTGTTTTGGTTCTCAGCGAACATGAAAAGGGAACGAGACAAGCATACAATTCAAACAATTCAAGGGTATTGTTTTGGTTCTCAATGAAAATGAAAAGGGAAACAAAACTAGAGTACTGGCAGGAGAAATAATAAACCAAAAAATTCATAAACGTTTGCAGGAACCAATATCCAAAATATACCACTACAGGAGAAATGAACCACTATCTCCCTATGAATCTTCTAGTTCTGGATTACGCTCGTTTGGCTTTCTTCCTTGTACCTACGAGTCTGGGCAACAAATCTTGATGCATTCCTTTTTGCTTCCTCTATGATGACATGTCTTATGTAATTTGTAGGCTGTTGGACCAGATACAAAAACTAGTTGCATTCTCCTTATATCTCCGCATGACTGCAACAGTTTGACAATGACAATGAGGCTTAGTAGCTCTTTCGAAAGGTTATTTTCCTTCAACGACAAGTAGGAGAATTCTTGCTTACCCATATATTATAAGAAGCATCCCAAGATGCACCCATCATCCATGAGCACACCCAAACCCCACTACCAGACCTACATAAAATAAGATGCATCATATGAGTTGTGGGTATCTAAGTATGTTTCTAATTTATTCACAACGAACAATTATTACTCGTGACGTTGTTTGGGAATTGAAGGAAATGTCAAAGAAAATTGTTCCAACACAGGTGGATCAAGTGTTGGTTCCACTTGCCGATAAAGATCCTCAAACAAGCCATCAAGAAATTCGGTCTACATAAGCAGTAATCACTTTATTCGAAATAGATGAAAAGACAAATCAATTTAGAGATATAACTGTATTCGGATCAGGAGGTCAAACCATACCATAGTTACTACTGCTTTTCTACGAGATCTTTGGCGATTTTAGAAAGATACGAATCCAATAGATGGACTTGTTTGTCGTCCAGCATGATGACAGTTAAATACCAGTGAACTGCATCATCGTCCATTGCATCTTTCATGGGCAGACACACCTAAATAACGACGAGAAAGACCAAACTCAGCTGAGCATTGTAAAATACAATTTACAGAAATATCAAAAGCTTGATGGAACATCTAATTTATTCGAATATCCAATTCAAACAGTAGCTAGAAACAGTAATTGAGGAATATTTCAATGAAACAAGAAAGGAATTGTTAAGAAGAAACCTTCATGCACGTGTGAGCTCTTGCCAAGAACTTTGCCCCGTAACACTCTAGAGCTTTTTTTGATGTCATGTCATAGTTAATTACCATTTCCTGATCATGGTTCATTTAAAATAGAAGATGACACATTCATCCTATTTAATAGGATAATGGAATATTGCACCTAAAATAAATATACAAAGTAAATGGGACTATACTTGTAGTTCAGCAGGCAGATAATAGACTACTCTTCCATCTCCAACATCCCTCCAAATTTCCTCCAGGCTCAATTGGCAAGCCATGGCTGTAATTACATCATCATCGACATTAGACTTAGGGCAGAGGGACCACAACACCTTTCGTGTATAAGATTGCATCATGGTTTCGACCAGGACTTCCTTTTGTGGAAGATCCTTCGCAAATATGTAGTGGGCAAGGTTCACTTCCTCTCTAGTGTACTTGAGATGTGTTGGAAGTGTAAACTTTGTTTCACCTTACAATAGAAGACAAAACATAAGGATAAAAACAAGTGATTTTGTTCTAAGCGGGGAAAATTGGTGGGCTAGATTATCATACCTTCTTGGCGAATTGTAAGTAAGAAAATCCGGTACGGCCTTTCCAAACTAAGTCATTCCAATCTGCCTGCAAATCACCATCAATCTGGATCACACCATCTTCAGTTCTACCTTTCTTTCCTCGACATTCATCCTTCTCTAGCAAAGAATTCATCGTAATAAAACACAATGCCTTATTTAGTTTGGAAGAATAATCTGCCAACGATGGAGAAAAGGAAAAAACAAAAGAATGCAAATTGACGAACCATTAATTTGGAAGAACTTGTAGTCTTGTATTTTATCATCATCCTGCCGTCCTTATCGTTCTGCATATTGCTTCTGGTTTCTGCCCCCTGATCGAGCTCCTGTACTGCTGTCCTGAATGAGCTCCTGGTGAATGCAGAAAAGGAGGTAGCAGTCTTAAAATAGGGCCAACGGGTGAGTGTTTTTCTCTATAAGGATACTAGAAACTTTATCTTCCTCATTAACCTCCACATGGAAAAGGAAAATAATATTGTATACGGGTAATAATTAACATGGAAACAATCCGTATCACCTATTTGGAAGATGAATCTACCATATATATAACACAAGCATTCTTTATTAATTTTTTTTTCGGTAATTCAAGCATTCTTTATTATCTGCATTCTTTATCCAACTAATTAGCTGCATTCTTTATCCAACTAGTAACCATAACGGGAAACAATATAATAAAAATTTAAAGTACTAAAATATTAAAAAAAAACTGTACACCATAACGGGAAAAAATAGAAAAAACTAATAACACGTGAAAAACGAATTAGGTTAACAACAATAGCAAAAAGACCTCTCTCCTGCTTTGCGCCCGATTCAGCCCCTCCCCACAAACAGCAAAAAGACGGCACACCAATGGAGGAAGAGGGAGATAATATCAACAACAATGAAGACAGCGATGTTGAAATCATACCAGAAACAATAACCTCTGACAACGATGGTCCTACTGTACAGGAGGATGACACAAACGTTATTCATAATTCTCTTTTTATCGGTCAGGAATTCAATGATTTTGAGGATGCATATGCGTTCTACAACAACTATGCTAAGAGTTGGGGGTTTTCTATCCGTCGCTCAAGGAAGGTTAAGAACGTCCAGGGAGAGGTAACAAGTGCAGCCTTTGTCTGTTCCTGTCAGGGAGTTAGAGAGCACATAAAGGTCCACAAAAGATTTTAGTGCAGGGCTCTGTTTCGTGTGAGCTTGAACAAGACAAACAATAAGTGGGTTGCTGATATATTTAAACCACAACACAGTCATGACAGAGTTAGGCAGAATCAGGTACATTACTTGAGGTCGCATCGAGGATTAACAGAAGCAGACAAGGCAGACCTCCGATTTAAAAAGGATGCCGGAATGAAACCTTCTCAGGCCATTAAGCTTGCTGTGCATTGTGCTGGAGGGCATGAAAAACTTGGGTATACAGTTAAAGATGGGTTAAATTTCAGCACCAAAGACCGCGCTCAGAGAATCAGCGAGGGTGATGCAGCAACTGCACTCGCCTATCTAGAATAAAAGAAAAGCACAGACCCACACTTCCTCCTCCGATGCACTATGGATGAGGAAAAAACGCTCCATTTTTTATTTTGGGCTGACAGCATTTGCAGAGCCGACATTTCGTCTTTTGGAGAGTTGCTCGTATTTGACACAATGTACCAAAAAAACATTTACAATATGCCACTGGTCATTTTTACAGGTACGCCATCCTAGTATGCCCTCTAAGTATTATCCTTTGCTTTGTTGTTTGAAGACACATAATGGCATCTAGAAAACAGCAACATAAATTGCTAATTAAGATACAAACTTCCAATAACTTTTCCAATGTGTGGGTTTTGAGCCTTCCCCTTTTACTTATGATTCACTTCTTTTTTTATTCGATGATTGTGGAGGCTGCTAGCTATTTCTAATTCCTATCCAGCAATAAACAACAACTACTAGTTTATGATTTAATGTAAAAAAGTCTTGAACATGGGGGTTTGAAAACAGTAAACAAAAGTAACACAAGTTTCTGATTATATGAACTCTACCATTGTTTACATATTCCTCGCAGTTTTATCTTTTCTCTTGCTAGTTCAAAAGATTCTGATTTTTTCGAGTTTCTGTTTGACATTGTAGGTATCAACCATCACTTCAAAACTTGCTTATTCGGCAGTGCACTGTTGCCCAATGAGACTGACGAAACCTATATTTGAGCGTTGAAGATAGTGAAGGAAATGTTGGGGGACATTCCGCTACGTTACCATGTTCAACAAAGAGAAGGTCGTAGAGGTGAAATACAACATTGAACAAGCGATATGGAGTGCAATTGTCAAAAGTTTAAGAGTATTGGGATACCCTGCGTTCATATGCTCTTTGTTCTCAAAGAAGAAAAAGTGAAGAATATTCCTGAAAAACTGGTACTCAGACGTTGCTCGAAGAACCCAAAGTCCCTAGACACTCTGCCAGAACCAAGTACCTTGGGGGATGACAACAGTTTCAGTATTAGGTACGGGTCGCTACAGTTCATGGCTCAATGATTCTGCTTATTAGGAGCAAACACTCCTCTCTCTTATCGAATGGCTCAAGATGAGTTGACAGCAGCGTGTAACAAGTTGGAGATGGTAAAGAAAACCCCCGCCGAGAGAGAAAGGATTGTCATACTAGACAAGTTCAAAGATGTATTGAACCCAAATCAAGTGAGGTTTAAGGGCTGTAGGAAAGGAAAAAGGAAAAACAACTTAAGAAAAAAAGAAGAAAGTGTGGGAACTGCGGGCTAAGAGATGGGCATTATAGGAGCACTTGTACTAACCCCCCAGCCGACGTGGTAAAATTTCAATTTGATGAAGAGGATGACGACGATGACATGGACGATGATGGGGATGATGGGGACGATGATGGGGATGACAGAGAAGATGGAGACGACGATGATGGAGATGATGACCAAGGTGGTCAGCCCCCAAAGGTAATTAGCATATCTGGTTAGGTATTCTTGATATAGTTATTAGAGTTAATAACCTACAGTTGTTATTTTATTTTTACTAGAAGCAACGAATGAGCAGGCATAATACTACTAGAGAGCCCATAGGAAAAGTCAGCCACCACAAAAGGTTATATATCATTTGTTTATTCACTAAATTATCGATTTGTTAGAAATGGCTATTAGCTTAAGAGTTTATTTGCCCTCTAATAGATCGCGGCATGTACTAGGAGCAATACTAGTCAACAAGAGAAGGGAGCAGAGAATAGAGCTAAGAAGCATACAGGACATAGTGCTGGGAGTACTAGTCGGCATGATGATCGTCCAGGCGATGAACATCAACTAATGATTTAACCAACAAGATTAGATGATTCTTTGTGTTGGAAGTTACATCTTTAATATTATTTTTTCTTATTTTGGTCTGCTACAGAAACAACATCAGACTAGAACCCGTGGTGCAAAGAACAGAAGCATCAAGAAAAACAAATGAAGTTCACTAGCACTTTCATAGGAAGAAGTTGAAACGCCCATGGAAAGCAATGACCAATTTTTATTGAGTTTACAATTTCATTATTGATTTTAGGGGACAAAATCTTTTAGTGTTGTCCATTAGTGAAGTTGATTGAGATAATGAAAATGGAAGATTGGAGAGACGATTAGTTAAGTAGTTTGGAGAGACAATTAGTTAGAAAATAAAATAGAAGATTGGAGAGACAATTAGTTAGACTACCTTTGAGATTGAAGAAAAAGACTTTTGTCTTTTAGTTAGTTAAGTGGTTCTCGGGGTAATTAGCATAAATGGTAACAAATTTTTGCACTTAGTACAAAATGGTCACAAACCTTTAATTCGTAGCAATACGGTAGCAAAACTTTGAAATTGTATAAAATGGTCACCGCTATTTAATTTATGACCGTTTTGTTTTAAGTACAAAGGTTTGTTACCGAATCGTTACAAATTAAATGTTTGTCATGTTTTGAGGTCGGGTAGTTTGTTCATTAAGTATATGACACTAACCACTTGAACGACATATAAGATGTCAGGTCATGTGTTCATCAACATATTTGCTTTGCCGAATAAGAACGCCCTCAGTTGACCTTTCAATTTTGATACCAAGAAAGTAAGAAAGTAGACATAGTTTTTCAACTAAAAAGCAGTCTGGAACCCATTTGTGAGCCATTGAATTCTCTCATTGTCATCCTAAACAACATAATCTCATTCACATACATTAACAAAACCACCATACAACTAGAGTGAATTGTAACGGTGATTGAGCGTTCAAACTTTTGAACTTAATTTTACAAAACGGTCACCAAAAGTCTAATTTGTAACGACACGGTAACAAAAGTTTGAACTGGTATGGAATGGTCACACTGTTTAATTTGAGACCGTTTTGTTCTAAGTAAAAAGTTTTGTTATCAAATGGTTACAAATTAAAGGTTTGTGACTGTTTTGTACTAAGTGCAAAGGTTTGTGACCATTTATGCTAATTACCCGTAGTTCTCGTTTAGCTTTTTGCATAATATTTTGGAACATGTGGTTTTTAAGAATTGTGGAGTATTTAAATTGGGATAATTTTATTACTTCTTTTCGTGTAATTACATGTTTTTAATTCTTGTGTTGTCCTTTAAGAGTGATTTTATTCGAATGAAAGAATAGTCGGTCCAATGGGATGGTCAAGACCGAATCGAGCCATATATGGTTTGATCCAAACCGAATCAAAGTTATAACGATTCGATTAGGCAACACAAATCCATGAAATGAACAAAATGACCCTGCTACTTCTCAATTGCAATTCCTCCGACCCTAGAAGGTCATTGATGGGAGAAGCGGGTCCCGTTTCTGAAAAAATAAAGACGGACAATTTTAATGATTTAAATTTTATCTCTAGCAACAAAACAGGGAATCATGAAATTAAGCGAGTCCCTTTTCAATTTCCTTTCTATCCACAAATAACTTTACGTTTGTGATAAATTTGCGCGACATATCACTCGAAATTAGGAGGGAATATTCATAAAAAATAAAACGGAGGGAAAGTAAAAATTTCCAACAGAAATTTTTTAATACCAAAAATACAATTTTTTGTTTTCAACGGATGAAAAGTACACTTCAATTCCCTCTTTAACCGCCAATAACTATTAGCAAACTTTTACTATTTTAATTTATTTTGTGATAATTTCAGGAGGCATGGCACTCCAATTTTTTAGGGAAAGTAAAACTCCTATAGAAAATAAAAATATTGGAGGGAGCTTCTAATATTTTGTATTGTTTTTTCCATGAATCGGCCGGACTTATATTTAATCAGAACAACCCAATACATAAAAGGCAACAACTGTGCATACTGAGTATTTTTTTTTTTGAGAAACCACTGATAAGGATTCATTAAAATCAGGAATCAAATGCCTCAAAGGCTACAACGTCAGCTACCCTTTGTTGTAGACCATTACAATGAAAATGAGTTTCCTCAGAACCAGAAACTAGATGAGCAAACACATGAGCTTGGGACCACAACAAAGCATACAAATCCTCCTTGAACATATCCGAACAAATGACCCCCAGTTTAGTTCTGCCTATTTTCCCATGTTTCAGTATCTCGATCACCTTTTTACAGTCTGACTCTACCACAATCGGGCCAATTTCTTCCTCCTTCACTAGTCTGACCCCATATAGAATAACCATTCCTTTTGCAATATCCAGAGTCCAATTAACATTGATCCTCCTGACAAGTGTCTTCGCTTTTGCCCTCACTTGACATAATTCTTCAGGGGTTTAACTCCTGCACAGACACACCAAAAATAGTGTCATTCACAATACAGGAAACAAAGTCCGATGGAAGCTTGGGACCACAACAAAGCATACAAATCCTACTTTGGGTACTCATCTGGATAATGTTCTTCTTGCATGTCAGATTCCATCCTTCCCTTCACACTCTCCATGGCAATGACATGCACATATAATGAAAGAAAATCGACAAATCAAACAAATGATATACATAAAGCAAAATATAAAAAACTGAAATTTTGTTAAATTTTATGGTCCAGCTTGAAATACTTCTGCAGACCACATATTACTATCATACACTTTCTTGAAGGGTTCAGGAATAAAGGATACCATAGTTCCAATGGTACATATTCAAGCTAAATAGTAATGGGGCATTCCTATGAATGACGCACTCCTACATAACTTCAATACATTCCAGACTTACTATATCATCTACTCTAGTACCCCTCAAGAAAGCATATGACAGCAATCACATTATCTGCGCATGCCTCAACCAAATATTTCGCATATACATGTGTTTTCAAATGAACATTTGAAACTGGAAGGAAATAAAATAATACCATCAAAATTTTGATAGAACCAGAGGTACATAAACTATCTCCCGAATCCAGCAATGGCCTTCACAACTCTGCAAGCAATGAATTTTCTGAGTTGAGGGATTCAGACCAAAAGAAATAATAGACAAAACAACAATAGAACGAAACCAACCTCAAATCTTTCAAATCTCTTGCAGCCTTTGCGAGTTTCTTCCACAATGTAGGAGTCAAGTGGGCGGAAAAGAACCACCAGATGGAATATGGTTTCACAATATTTATTATGAACACTCCAACTACATCTGATGTTCTTCTCTGCCCTTTGTAGACACATCTACATGTTGGGACTGCCCGCCGAACTGCCGCCAACACAACCTCATAAGAAAATAAAAGAAGATCAATAAAATGGATTGGATTAGGTAACTAGTCTGCAAGAATAAGATAAAAAATTTATTTGTGAGTAAAATACGAACCTTCCTCCTTGCAGATGTCTCCCCGACATCAATCTCCAAATCGTCACCCATTTCGCGCCAGAGAAGAAGATTAAGATAGGGCGGCATCGATCTACCCCTCACAACGAAGCGAGAGCTTGGAGGCATGTAGAGGAAGGAATGAAGAGGTAGGCGGGTAGGATTTTTTTTCCTTTGGGTTCTTGGCGAAATAACAGAAGAGATTGAGAACAAGGGGAGGGGGAAGGTGTAATGAGTGACGGCTAGGGTTTCATCGACTCTTATTTATTTAGTTCTTAGCCCAGCATTTTTGTCTATTTTGCCCATCACATCTTGGTGAGGGTCGAAAGGAGGGAGCAGCTGGATTGGGGAGAACGGAAGGGGAAAATGGAATTTAGGGTTTGGATTTTCAAGACCAATGCGCGTGGGAGAGAAGGGCTGTGAATGGGCTGCGCTTGAAAACACATGGCCAACATGCATTGTTTGCTTTTTTCCCCCCTACTAACATAACTCGTTTTTCAAAAAAAAAACAAGGAGGGAAAATGGGCCAATGGGGGATGGTTAGTTGTTCCCTATGTAAACAATGGGAGTTTCTTTAATCAATTTCATTTCCTATAGTTTAACAAGTTGTAAACAATGAGAATACCAAGATCTGTTGAAAACGTTGTATGTCCTAAATCAATCTTGTATTACTAACCACGTTGTGTTACAATTAAGCATTGAAATGTTGCATTTTCCAATTGTTGAATACATTAACGCCCTAGGGGCAGTGGATGAGCCACCTCTTGAGGAGAGGGGTCATAGGACTCAGTTGGGAAAAAACAGGGCAACAAAATCCTTCAGATATGTAAGGTTTAATATGATCCTTTGAATTTAGGACCTCATACTTTCGTTCATGTTAGCTCATCTAAGGACATTAATTAACTCAAAGTTCATTAGATAAACAGAATTTTGCATTTTGAAAATAAAAAGGAGCCCAGTCAATTTAATGTCTAGCTACCACACTCCCTACGACAGACAACTCTACCAATGTTAGTATGAAAACAATCATAAAACACAATGCTTACTGTCGTACGCAATAATCCAATTCTATTCAACAACTTATTTGGACGACAAATGATCCCCGATTCGCATTACACTACATAACTAGGATCCCAAACCAGCCTTCTTGAAATTTGAGCTAACCTTGCTTCGACTATGAAGACATGTCCATTGCATTGATTTTCATATTATCAACCCTCTTGCCTAAACTAATTTGGATATGTTTATCGTCTGTTGCACGATTTTTGTGACAATAAGGGTGAGGGAGATGACTACAAAAGTATCGTTGTAGCGCATCTTTCATAGATTCAAGTTGCCTAGTTTAATTTAAACTAAAACTATAAGATTTTATTAGATTATGATTATGCTCAAGTAATAGGCGAGGCCATTTTTCCCGGGGATACATCCTACGTCGACCACTATACCACGACAACTATACTACGACGCCAAATCCCTTAGTATTTTTATGGATCGAGATTTATAATCTTCAAGGATCCAACAACCTTGACCCCAATCTGAAAAGTCACGATAATGGTTTGAGATATTACGTATAAACTAAAAATATTAAATAATTACTAAGACGCCAAATTAAAGCCAGTGAATGTCATTTGGTGTAGCGGAACTAGCGTGGAAATATGACTCCTTGGATACAGGTTCAATTCCCAATGGCAACACGTTTTTGTCTTCTACTTTTCATTTTAATTAATGGTAAGCCATTAATAGATAAATAATTTCTTTAAAGGCAAGTAAAATGTTTTTTGGTTGAAAGGTAAGTAAAACTTTGATTCACTGTTAGAATAAAATAACTTAAACTTGAGAATCTGATTGCTTTTTGTCTGTTCAACATATTTTTGGATCCAGATAGTACCAAAATCTTTTTCTCTGTTCAACAAATTTTTGGATCCAGATAGTACCAAATATGATGGATTTGTCAAAGCCACTTTATATCTTAACAAAACATTTGGGTACATATTTTAAAATTACAAAGATTTTTAATGGAAAAGAAAATACTTCCAAAAGATTTTTAATGCAAAAGAAAATACAAAATTCTGAAGACCCACTTTTTACAGAAACTAGCCAATGCCACCACCTATATTCGATAAACTTCCTTTTTTGAGGCCATGGGAATGAAAGAATTAAATGTAATGTAATATTGAATATTTATTATTTAATTGATCTCCTATTTATTTGCTGATTGTCTACCCTATCATTATCCTTTTTTACCCTCAAAACCTTCTATCTTCGTCAGAAAAAAAAAGGAAACAACTATACCTAATTTTGTCTTCTTCAATCAATGATGGGAATCTTCTTTTTTTTATCGGAAATCTTCGGTAACATACATTAATTAAATTGATGATCAATACTAAGAGAAAAATCATTTTAAATTTTGCAATCAGGCTACCGATTTCAGAGCAAATATAGAGATTATCTACTATTGGAATGTGGGAAGAATAACTTAGAAGAGATGATACGGAGAAGACTGAAGGGGCAAACGATTTTTTTAAAAGGAAATAAATTAATTACTATATTCTTTACATTACAAATGGCAACATTTATCTTCACAAAATATTTAGATATAGATTCTACCAAAATATGATTGGGTACAGATATTAGAAGAATCACATTTTATCTTCACACAAGATTTGGATACAGATTCTACCCAATAAATGATTTGGGTACAGTGGTTACAAGAACCACTTTTTAGCTTTACACAAGATTTTGATAGAGATTCTAATAAACAAAAATAATTTGATACAATCTAACCGAGATTACAAGAAGAACAGTTTTGTACCATTAGATTGGTGCAAATGATGGTAAAAACAACAACAAACAACCTACGGGGCCACATCTACACAAAAGCACCCACTCTATCTAAAAATACCAAATTGCCAATGCTATAGTGCCACATCTACAAGAACCACTCGTGTCATATGGCAACTTCGGGACCTGCTACCTGCCACTCAGGTGGTCTTCTGCACCAGATACAATCACATACCCTATAAAACATATTAATGGAGTTCCAACATTTTATCCCCGACTTTAAACGTACCCTAAAGAAAAACCAAGTTATGTAGCCAACCTTAATTGACAAATGTGTGGCATTTTCTAAATCAATATAGTGTAACAAGCATAAAATGAGAATTCCTAAACGTGAATATAAAAACATTTATATCCTTACATCCTAAATCAATCTTGTATTACTAACCACATCATGTTGCAATTAAGCGTTTAAATGTTGGAATACCAAATTGTTGAATACGTAACCGCCCTACGAGATACAACTCTACCAATGTTAGTATGACAACAACCATAAAACACAAGTGCTTACTTTAGTATGCAATAATCAACTATATTTGACAACTCATTTCAACAACTTATTTGGGATCTCAAACCAACCTTCTTAGAACCCTCACAATACTTGGTTACCCAGATTTCGATCACTATAACTCACCCGACTATCTAGATCCTAATCACTATAACTCAAGCTATTGTAGAAAACTAGGAGAACCCAACACTCTTAGATTACCCAACCATAGCTCCTGTAATCTACAGAGTAAACAAGCAAACCTGGACCCATCAACAACCCAAAAGAATCCTTCTTTCCCGTTGCCGAACCGTCAAGTTATGGAGAAGAGGATGGAGTTGTTTAAATGAGCACTTGAAGTAGCTTGATGGCCGTTGATGTTGTAGCTTGAAGTCCGTTGGTGTAGACTGTAGATATGATGATGAAGCTTCAAAAACATTGATTGAGGAGCACTAGGGAAGCAACTGTCATTGTTTTAGAGGAAAAGGTGTTCTGCTTTTGGGGTTCTGTTTTTGGAGCTAGAGAGAGAGTGACAGCAAGGCGAAGGACGATATAACAGGCTGATTGCGGACTCCGGACAGATTTGGGCTGAAATTACTGAAGTGGGCTGAATGGCTTATGGTCCGGTTAATTCAGTCAACAAACAGGCTCTCGTGACTCTTTTCTTCCCCACTATCTCCGCTGTCTCTATCCTCCGGCCACCCCACTTCACCATCCCAATCACCGACATCACCGCAACCCCACTTCACTATCATCTCTCTACTCCAGAAACCCCAAATTCCTTCTTCCTTTTCTCGCCCGTCCTCTATCTTCCTTCTTCCCTCCAACAATGACAGGAAGCACTAACGAGAACGGCTCTGCCGGCTTCCACTTCCCACCTCCATTTCTTCGGTCGTCGGTGGATGGAGAGATGCAAACAGCAAAGGAATAGAAGTCCATTCATCGTTGAAAGTCAACCTTTCCCACCTCTGGGCGAAACAATGGTGGGGTTTCGGGTTCATTAGTTTGGGATTTCTGGGTTTTGACTGATAACAAGGCCTCACTGTTGATTCGGGAGAAGAAAGGGAAGATTGTTCAGAAGGTGGTGCCGCCATTGTTGGTGGTGGTGGTTGCTGCTGGAAGGTTTTCGATTAGCAGGGTAGACAAAAACCCGTGTGTTATGCAGCACCGTCATTTTGTCCTGACTCTTCTTCGTTCCCACTCCCACATTCTCCCTCTACACTTTCTCCGTTTCGATTCTCAACTTCGGCCATGATAATTCCGCTGACGAGGTAAAGAATCTGTCGGTGGAGACGCTGAGCATATTCCCAAATGGTGATCGAGTCTACATTTTAGTCCATAATGGGGTCTAGCCTCTACATGGTTAATTACACTGTTAATTTCATGGTTTGAGGAGGATTTGGACAAAGCTTGCTCGTTAATTTCATGGTTTCAGGTTACAGCTTGTCATAGTAATCAAAAATTCAACATATAAATATGGTCTTTCTCAAGGTCCCTTTCCCCAAAACACAAAGAACTATATATGTTTCATTAATGACTTGGGCGGAACGAGGCAGAGAAGAATATAAAGAATGAGCTCTCCGGTGATGGGAGGAAACTCTGCTTCGAGATTTTTATCCCTTTTGTTTCTTTTCGACCCTTTTCTCCATCTCGCAGTACAAAACAGGGTGAGTTATCTACCGCTGTTAATCGAAATCTTTGCCGTCTGAACGAATCGGTGGTCCCGATCTCGCCGTATAAAGAACGACGGAGGGAGGAACTAATTGCCTAGTATCCCGATTCTCGCAATGGCCACACCGCAGCCTCTGTTTTCACGCGTCCTTTTTTGGTCGATCGTACGCCGTCAACTATTTCTGGTTTGTCGTGATTGGGATTTGGGCACCAGTCTGGTACCAGTACGATAAGAGCTTACAAGCAGAGCATGAGCTGAAGTCAATGGCGGTTGCTTTTGGGTTTTAGGTTTCCATGGTTGCTGGATTTGGATGATGATTGTAAAATTAAGGGCACTTAATGGGGTAGTTGTGATGAACCGATGATGATGGTCGAATTGGGATGCTGCACGATGAAGTTCTTATTCAATTTTTCTATCCAAATTTCAATGGAAATTTATTATCAATTATGATAAATCTTCGAAGTTCAATCAAAACCTCTACGAAATAAAGGTAGCATACCAGAAAATACAATTATAATAATTGTTGGGAGACTTCATAGTAAGTATAATTATTTAAAGGGTGTAATTTGTAGTATAATTCTTAATAAATAATTAATTTTAATACAATTAATAAACACCGTCAGATTAAATCAACGGTTCAAAGGCCTGGTGCATGGTATGTGTCAGGAGCATACAAGTCGTATCCATATATATATATATATAGGGTGTTCTACGGTACCCAGGGTGAAATCTGGGATACCGCATACCTTAAGTAAGAAAACACTATTTAGAACTTGAATTGACTGATCTTTCAGACATGATACTATACTCTAACCCTTAAAAATCAAAATCTAGGTCTTAATTCTCCAACTCTTATACCGCAAGATCAATTTCATTAGAAACAATAATCGACGGTTATGATTCGTCCAAATATAGGGGAAAAATTCAATGCACCATCTTAGAGTTTATAGTTTATGATTTAGATAATTAGGACCTAGGGTTCACTCATTAAGGATTAGGGTATAGTATCATGCCCAAAAATCTTGTTAATTCAAGGTTTAGATAGCGTTTTCATACTCAAGGTATGTGGTACCCCTGATTTCACCCGGGGTAGGCACCATATATATATATATATATATATATATGGATACAACTCGTATGCGTCAGACACATACTATGCGACAGGATTTCTACACCATAGATCTAATCTAACGCTTGTTATTAAATCTAATTTAATTTATTATTAATCAATAATTATGAGTACCCATTAATAATTATACATACGGTATAGTCCTCCAACAATTTAAACCATTAATTTTACTATTAAAGTACCTTTTCTCATGCCTATGTAGGTTTAAGTAACCATATTTTGTTAAAAGTCTGCCCATTGAAATTGTTTTCGGATTGAATTTTTATTTTCTTCTTTGTTTAAAAAAAAGCAAGCTTCTTCTTCTTCCCTCGTTGAAATCGAAGAAATAACAACACAGTAACAAACGAACTGAAAAGAACCCTATTCCCATATTTCCAACATACAATTAAATTCTAGAAAACACAGTAGCTTGTTCGAATCAGCCTATCTAACCTAAACCCAATATCATTGTTCAGAAAAGTTTCCAGCAAACCCATGTCGATTGAATGCTACATATTCGAGTTTGAAATTCCCAGGGTTGGATCACACGGATGAGCTGGGCTTGTCGCGCTCGATGATAGGGAGAGGATGACGGTGAATTTGTTGATGCGGCAGAGGATCCAAGGTCTTGCGGGTACGGGGTTCAGTTAGTCTGGATTCATCCCTATAATGGAATTCGATTGGGACAGCGGTGGGTTCAACATGTTTGACTGGAGAGGAAGATGATTGGTCCGTCTATTGTTCAAAAGATTGCAGGGAGAAAGGGGAATGTAGGGTTGCCGGAGAGGAGAGACGCTGGTGGGATTGGTCCTGGGATAGTGACATGGGCTCTCCGGATAAAAGAGACGGCGGTGGGATGGTGACGTGGGGTTGTCGGAGAAGAGAGACGGCCGTCGGATTACGGTGGTGAGTGGTGATGGCGGCAACTGGATAATTGAGAATTTGGGATGTCGAGAATCGAAGGGGCCAAGGAAGACGATGATAAATGAAAAAATGCCATCGTTTTGTGCTCGTCTCTGAATCGAAAGTGGCCTGGAGAACGGCGTCGTTCTATAGGCGTAGCTGAAAATAGAAATTTTGAAATGGTATGAGGGTCGAACCGGCGTCCTGGTCATTACCATGTGCAGTTTTTAACATTGCTGCTGAACAAGTTTTTTGATTCAATATACTTTCACTATTATGTTTACAATTTATAAATGAGTTCTTGTAAAATTAAAACATAAAACTAAACTAAGTAGGCCTTTTGTACCAGGCCAAATAGGGCTTAGTCGAGCAGATCGGCAGCTGTCCTCCCTTTGTCTCTTTCTTTATTCCACCAACAGAGAACAATAATGAATTGTAAAAAAACAACAGAGAACAATAATGACAAAGTTGAAAAAATGGAAGACTACTTACCTACCAAATCACGAAAACGATCCATCTTCCTTCTTTTTCTCCCCTACCCATGCGCTGGCTTCTCTGTTTTCCTTCATACTAAAACTCAACCACCCTCCTCCTCCCTCCGCCTCCCCCTCCGCCTCCGTTGCATGCACGTCTCCGCCTCCGCCGGTCAATCAACCGTTGGTCGCTCAGTAGCGGTCTCCTCCTCCGGGCCACCATCGCCGCCTGCCACCTCCGCCGCTAATTCGCTCTAGCGGTTGTGGGAAGAATAGCGGAGGAAAGTCGCCAGGACTAACCACATTGGTTATGGGAAGAAGAGCGGGCCACCATCATCGCATGCCACCTCCGGCGCTGATTCGCTCTAGCGGTTGTGGGAAGAAGAACGGACCACCATCGTCGCCTGCCACCTTCACCGCTGATTCGCTCTAGCTGATTCGTTCCCGATCTGCTCGATTAACAACGCGGTGTCGCCGGCCACGTTTCCACCGCCGCATGTACTTTTCTTTAATTGATTGTTAACTATTTGGTCCCTTGTATTAGAATAGTTGATCATAATGTGTTTTTAATTCTTATACTCCTATAGAACATCCACAGTACGTGCAAGAACAGAAATTGAGTAGGGTTTCCGACTTCCGTGGTGTAATTTTCTGACAATGGATGATGTATCGCAATGGTATCTGTAAGTATTGTTTACCAACTAATCCTTACGACAGTCTACTCCGCTTCCTTTTCCTATTGTCAGCCATTACTAATGGTTATATTTATAGGGAGTTTATGGTTGAGCCTGGTTTCGTTGCAAATCTGATGTATGAGGAAGCAGTAGCTATGTCTAATTTTTTGGATTCAATCGAGCTTATATTGTTGCAAGAGAATGGTGACGGTGAGGTTATTGAAATAAACTTTTTTGTCATTCATCCTTCTCGATCTCGTTTGCACTTATTGTGTTTGTTAATGCTTGTTATTATTTTTTTTTTTGAAAATCCATTTCTTATTTTAAACACCAGGGCCCTTGTTACCTCATCTCCGGACGTGTCACCGAGTTGAGGACATCATGGTGTGTTGCATGTAGAGTTCATTTGATCCACTTAGTTATTGAGGATGACTATTTGGATGTTGAGGTTGTTTTCCCATCAACAAACTTACGCAAAATCCTTGCAGATGTAGTAAGTGATGAAGACATGGCCAATGCCGATTTCAACTTGCTTGGTGGAAACTCTTATGAGGTTATGGTCACATTGGGTCCTTGGAACGATGCGTATTTTGAGCTGTTATTGGTAAAATTATTTTTTCCTCCCGGAATGAATACCATTTCAGCAATGTCAATAGAATCTACTTAAGTTGCTTAGTGTTCGCCTTAATGTTATTTCTCTTGTTACGCAAGTGTACTAAGTGTGTGAACACAGTGCTTTTTTGTACGGGTTCTGCCCTTCTTAATGAATGTTGCTTGTATCTTTCTATACTTATCGAAACATTTATCAATTACTTATAAACGGGATTAGTTGCCTAATGAAAAGTTATGAAAAAAAATTCAGGTTAATTTTATTCAAATTACTGTATCATCAACATCCCAAACCCCAATTCGACTATCCAAAAGGCCATCATCTGTTCACCCAAACTACCCCATAGCTAACCATTTATCTCACTATCATCATCAAAACCCAACAGCCATCAAAACCACGGTTATCTCCAATTACTTCCCAGGGAAGACGACGAGACATGACAAACGTCGTCGTTTGTGCTCGCTGCTCAAGCGAGAGTGTCCCCAGGACGACGTTGTTCCACAAGCGTAGCTGAAACATGGTTACATGGATGTGTTTAAAAAAATAAGACGATATGAAGAACCGAACAGGCGACCTTGCGATGACTATAGCCCATTTTAACCATCACTGTTGTACAGGTTTTTTTATACCTTAAACGTACACGTTTTGTATACATGTGTTGTAACAATTAAACATAAAACTAACCAAAAAAATAAAACTAGGGAACACATGACTTCTTAGAGTTGTTAGAAAAGAATCGATGATAATAACAAAAATAATTAAGGAAGTAAAGCAAAATAAATGAAGACGACGGAATTTTTTGTATAGAAGTCAATGGCTTTACCGTGACTATATTATATGAAAAAGCTATCTACATGTGCATACCATGCATTTGGACAATAAACCTTCCATACTACTCACTAGATATATCTCTTTCGTCAAAACAATATGTTTTCAATACATTATGTGGTTGTGACACAGTCAATTTGCCATGTTTAAACACCATGTGTTTACATATTATTTTGGTTAGTGAAGTTGTATACTTTCATTACTATTCGGGTTATACAATAAGTCTGTTTTGTGCGAGTCTAAAAAGGCATTATAATAGAAATAATGTAATATACACTTCTGATAAATTTCAGTTTCATGCCACCAAAATTCAAAATAGTAAAACTTTGCGTATCGTGAATATATTATATGAACAAGCTATTTGCATATGCATACCATGCATTTGGAAAATTAACCCCCCATGCTATCCACTAGCTATATCTCTTTCACCAGAACAACATATTCTCAACAAATATGTGGTTGTGAATCGATCGATTTGACATGACGAAACACCATGTTGTACATATTGTTTTGGTTAGTGGACTTATCCTTTGGCTTAGCCTACTTCCTGAGCATAATCATAATCTAATATAATATTTATGGTTTTGTCTAAATGAATTTATGAAACATGAACCTACGAATGATGCGCAAAGAGAAGAACAATACTTTGGGAGTCATGTCCTTCACCTTATCTGTCACAAAAATCATGCAACAAACGATAAATTTTTTATGTTCTTCATCTTCTTCTTTACTTTCTTGTTAAAAGCATATTGATTCTGCAGAATGACGTACTTCATTCCAAATCCTTAATAATATTTTCAGTTTTTTTTTCATCCTTTCTTCTTCCAATCCAAAAGTCTTTAAAGCCCCATACTTTGATTCTACAATTGGTATCAGAGCAGGTCGTCATAGAACAAGGTCTAACGATCTCCGGCGAAATCGATCATGGGAAGAAGCGGTTCAACCAGCAGTGCTCAATCTCTTTGCTTTTGCGACAAAGAGTTGGCGTTTCTCAGACCGCCCAGGTTTGTTGGTAAAGAATATTCTTATTGGAAGCATATGATGAAATTATTTTTGCTTTCGCTTGATCCTGAACTTTGGTTTATCATTGAGAATGGGTTGCTTGAATTAAAAGATAAAAACATGATATGGGCAAAGAATAAGACAACAAAGTTACAGTTAAATGCCAAAGCTATGTATATTCTGTTGAGTGCTCTAGCTATGGAAGATTATAATTGTGTATCTCACTGTAAGTCTGCGAAAGATGTTTGGGGAAGTTTGCAGGGTTTATATAATGGTGCAGATTTATCGATAGAACAAAAGGTATGCACTAGAGCTGGAACTATGAACAAACGGTATACCCAAGCTCAGAAGGGAAGCACGGAACTCGATAAGCCTAATGATGCTGAAGCAAGCAGCAAAGTTACTGCCTTTTGCTACAAATGCGGCAAACATGGACATTTCAGATGCCAATGTTCTGAATCAAGCAAGAAAACTGAAGAAACTTTGGTTGAAACTTGGAGCTTGTCTAAAGAAGATAGTACAGATCCCAGAGAAGGTCACTTTGCTCTCATGGCTAGGGGTGTGCAATGGTCCGGTCCGTACCGAACCACACCGGACCAAACCGTTGTTAAGACCGGACCGGACCAGACCGAGTAAAATGCGGTCCGGTCCTTGGTCCTCATGAATTTTATAATTACTGAAGAAATGGTGGACCGAGCTCATATTTGGACCGGACCGAACCGGACCAAATGTACCAAATGCAAGAATGGTCCGGTCCTTGGTCCTAACATGTCTTTCACTAATGGACCGCGGTTCTCATGAGTTTGATCCGGTCCGGACAGAACCGAACCGTTGCACACCCCTACTCATGGCGAGAGGAGATCCAAACTCCAAGGTATGTGGCTCTAACTTTTCTAATTCAAAAGATGAGTATTATGAATCTGATGATAGCTCATCTAGCTACTCTGAAGTTACAAAATCAGAACTTGTTGATGACATCCTTAGAGTTCAAAGTTTGTATTTAAAACTTGGTGTTAGGTTTAAGAACCTAAAGGAGGAGTTTGAAGATGAGGTCTTTGAACTGAAAAGAGAGTTAGAGGAACTAAAACATGAAAAAATGATCTCTGATGACAAAGCAGAATCTTTTGTTGGTGAAAACTCAGTTCTAATGGTTGAATTGGAAAAATTGAGGAAAGAAAATGATATTGACAAAGGTTCTGATCTTGCGTCTGAATTAGAAGGTCTAACGACTATGATAGCTTGCTTAGAAGCTGAAAATGTTTCACTGAGAAGTAAACTATCCGCTGCTGATAATAAATGCTTGTTACTAGAGTCAGATAATGGAAATCAAGCCAATATTTCTCATCTTTCTGGATTTATGTCGATTAGAGATGTTATATGTCATGCGTGCAATAAACAAGGTCATACTAGTCGATACTGTTTCCTAAACAACAAGAGTGTTTCTGTTTTAAAGAAAAATAACTTGAGATGTTATTGGTGTCACAAACCAACACACATAAGTTAAAATTGCAGGTTTGGGCATGAAAATAAATGGTTTGATAAACCATGTAAGTATTCTCATAACAAGGTATTCAAACTAGTTTGGATACCCAGATCACAATATTGATAATTTTGCATAAATTAGTGAGGCTGCACAACTGAGTGAACATTTTGCTGTGTACTTTAAATGAGTTGCATTAAGATTAATGAGTATCTTGGACAGCAAGTTTCACTCTTTATTAGTAAACTCCTTTCATCTGATACAAGCCTCACTCTAATCCTAGAACATTTTATGATTGTGTTTTCGTCTAATGAGTGGAATACCATATATGTTAAAATATGACTTCAAGAAAGATTACTTAGATGGGTGTTCAGATGGCACAACCCAAATAGTTTGGCTTTCTCCTTTGATGAAAAAGGGGGAAATACTACAAAGGTGAAGCAAGCTTCAGAAATCAGGACCGCCTTGTGTTTTTGAGCGTTCAATTATTTGATCTGCTGATACTGTAAGTATTCTTGCCTCATGGGATTAAAGTAGCAGTAGCATCTACGCTCATTTTACCGTATCTTCATGGTATGGGTATAACTGGATTCTACTTGTATGCTCTGTGCGTTATTGGTTTATTTGAAGAGCTTATTAATCGAACCCTTCTTTGCTAACCCCTTATGGATATGGATGTCGGTCTTAGGGGGAACTATTTTAATCCTGAAATTATATGATTGATTTTTCAAGCTCAAGCTGCATAAATCTACTTGTTCTCTCTTTGCCCTAATCCATAGCGTTACAGCTGCCTCCTAAGATAACAAGTTTCTTGTTGCTGCTATTCTTTTCAAATCACGGTGATTAAATTTTTGTGGGTGTTCAACTTTGCTGGTATGATTGAACCTTTACTTTCTGACGTCTAAGAACTGTGACTGCACGATAATTTCTCTCTCTCGACCCATTTCAAGGAATCAAGGTTACAGATATTTATCTTTTAGACGACTATGTTTCTTGATCTTGGATGTTATTCTAGAAGATATCCATTTTTGCAGTCTGCTTTGTGTTTGTGTTTCTGCTGGTGTGGTCTCTGTTTGCAGTTAAGTGGTAGCTCTCATGACTCAATTAAAAAGGATGGAAAAGCCATTGAAAATCAGTTTACATGAGAGATGGATCATTAGCTGTCAGCTGGTGGAAAATTGTTAGCTAGGAGTACTCTTCCCCGAAAATCAATCCTAAAAGTCTTTATGAGGGATAGCCATCAATCCACTATAATGAGCTATCCTAAGTTATTAATGGCTCCTTCGACCTCGAGATAAGTACAACTGGACTCCTGTACACATATTCTCTCTATCTAATCCATCATAATGAACGTGTGTATGTGAAATGAATTGCTAGAATATGCATCCAAGCCAGCTTTCTATGCTGAATTATATATATTTGCTATATGAGAATGTTTGGATAACGAAATGGAGTCTTTAACGTTGGACTCTGCTATATTACACCAGAATCCTTTTATATCTATAATAAGAATCGCCTTTGCTGCAAAATCAAGAGGGACGAGAGTGTAAATGTCTTCGTGCACATGATTGTGATCGAAGCTGGAAATTTAGATGAACTTTTCGTTTCTTAGGTGCTTTCAAATCTGGATAGATTAACCTATTTTCTTGAACTGCATATTTGAAACGAATTCCTTCAGTTCTTCGAATAAGGTTACTACATGGTTTAAACTATTGCTAATGTCATGCTTTAAGGCAATGCTCTATACTGATTTGTGTGTTTCTCATCAATGTTAGAAGTCGCCTATCCTAGGGTCCTAAAATGCAAACTCTCGAGTACTTTTGAAGTTGGCTACAGTACGTTTGCAGTGTTTAGATTTCTCATGGTGGCTACTTGAATAGATTGTTGACTGCTTTGTACTGATTAAATGACTCATGAGCTGTTTGCCTTGTTGAGAGTTAGTAATCTTAGTTTAAAGCAGTCATCCATACCCTGAACTTGCTTATGCCAATCCAAACCTACTGATGCCCGTCATAGGGGGAATTTACAATTCAGCAAAAAAATATTATATCTATTTGACCTTAAACTTGATCAATTAAGCATGTGTTGCACCAAACTTTGTCTTTATTATGACTTATGGCTTTATATTTGGTTGCGAAAGCTACCCGGGTGTTTTATGTGTTTGCAAGATTGGCAAGTTGATGTCCCCTGTTGCTTTTGCACCTTGGTTATTATGATTTGCTAACAGATGATAAATAATCATAACTTGTGAACACTAAAAACCTGAAGTAAATGTATGTGAGCATTTGCAAATGTTATAAATTATGATGCTCAGCATGTTATAAAGTAACTCTGTTTTTAGAAAATGTGAAAATATGGTTGATAGCTTGTTGCTTGATCTGAATTCATAGAAAATCATATGGTAAGGCCTGTGTTCAGAGCATTTTCCTTGTGAAAATGGATTTATGATATCACATAATACTTTAATATGCTGAGATTCTTCAGCTACTGCAACATTGACTTGACAAGGTGGAAATTGGAACTCCTTGTAAATAAGATGATGTGCTTATTGTCCAGCACATTGTTTAAGAAAAGTTTTCTTTCTGAAAGGGGGAGCATAATCTCAGGGGAATCTTGCAAGCTCCTAATACTTGCTCTGGGTTTAATCATTCATCATCTTCAAATGACAACTTGCTTTTAGTGCATGGACACTGCTGTCTTTTTATGGTTAATTCATTATTCCTTAACTGACATTGGATATTTCATGGTTACTTAACTCGTTGAACCACATAATAAGAGTGTATTAATTGATGTGGCAATCTAAATGCTTTTCCTTTGATTTGGAATGAAATTGCTACATGGTTAATGCTCTTGGAAAGTCTGAAGGAGCATGGGAGAGCTATTTGATTATTATAAGCCTATGTTGTAAAGTTGATAAGCTTGTATGCCGTACATAGGTAGTATTTATTATGAACGTTTTGAACTAACTGCATTGTCAAAGTGCTTTTATGTTCAAAGGTAGCATGCTCAAAGGTCAGTACACTGAAAGTTTGTGTGTGATCTCATCAAAGTGTCTCTGCATATTTTGAACATACACTTGGAAACCTCTTCTTGCACAGACATGAGTTAATTAAATGATTTATTAGTATGCTATGAGCTGGTTACCTTATTGAGAATTAGTGACTTTAAATGAAAAGCAACAATTCATATCCTGAACTTGCTTCTGCCTCTCCTAATCCATAGATCCCCTTCTTAGGGGAACCTATCTTCTGCCATCTATGTATTGTTGCAAAAACATTATTGTCTGCTTATTTCCAGGGGAACCTCCTTTCTTTTATCAAGGTGTTGTTGCAAATTGATTGTGTTTGTGGATTCCCTTTGTGCTGCTTTCATGACTAGCTTCTGACCCTTGGCATGTTCACTCTCTATGAACTTTCAATTTGTGATTGTTGTCTCATCTGTAGAACTGTGCTTGCACTGCCTTTGTATGCGATTTTTTTTTTTGCAATATCTTTTGTGTACTCTTCCTTGTGTTCTGGACACACCTTTGTGTTGTCTATTGTGGTTCTGTTTGTTTCTTTTGCAGTTCAGCTCACCAAGGCTTGAACGAAGGTGGAAATTGTTGACTGAATTAACCGGACCATAAGCCCATTCAACCCACTTCAGTAATTTCAGCCCAAATCTTTCCGGAGTTCGCAATCATCCTGTTATGTCGTCCTTCGCCTTGCTGTCACTGTCTCTCTAGCTCCAAAAACAGAACCCCAAAAGCAGAACACCTTTTCCTCTAAAACAATGACAGTTGCTTCCCTAGTGTTTCTCAATCAATGTTTTCGAAGATTCATCATCATATCTACAGTCTACACCAACGGACTTCAAGCTACAACATCAACGACCATCAAGCTACTTCAAGTGCTTATTTAAACAACTCCATCCTCCTTCTCCATAACTGACGGTTCGGCAACGAGAATGAAGGATTCTTTTGGGTTGTTGATGGGTCCAGGTTTGCTTGTTTACTCTGTAGATTAAAGGAACTATGGCTGGGTAATCTAAGAGTGCTGGGTTCTCCTAGTTTCCTACAATAGCTTGAGTTATAGTGATTAGGATCTAGATAGCCGGGTGGGTTATAGTGATCGAAATATGGGTACCAAGTATTGTGAGGGTTCTAGGGTCTTTTTTTATGTTCTTCATCTTCTTCTTTACTTTCTTGTTAAAAGCAGATTGATTCTGCAGAATGACGTACTTCATTCCAAATCCTTAATAATATTTTCAGTTTTTTTTCATCCTTTGTTCTTCCAATTCAAAAGTCTTTAAAGCCACATACTTTGATTCTACAATGTTTTCTTTCCCCGCTTAATTGATTATACGACGTCGTTTCCGCTTTCACTCACTTCAGCCATGAGCAGGGGAAGAACACAAATCGAACGAGTTCCGGCGATAGAGAGAGAAGGAAAGCTAGGGATTTTTACTAGTCACTAAGGGATGACTGCTTGGAATTGGTTTTGATGATGAACTGGTGGAAGTGGGGGAGGGGTTTTGCAAATGGCCACAAATGGCTTACGAAAGAGAGATAATTAATGACTACCTCGTGTTCTGGTTGATGACAGAATTTAATCATCAATGTAATGTAGCAAATAAAATTGTAGGAGTGTTATACAATGGCGAAAAGAAATTAGGCAGTTTAACATAAAATGTAACCATTAAAATTCGAGAGCATATAACGTATGTATAAAAAAATAGTGGATGTAGTTCGTGAATATAACTATTAATCAATAATTAATTTTAGGGTAAATACAATATATTAGCCACAACTATTATGAAGCGGGGAATTATAGCCACAACTATTGAAATTCAAATTATTAGCCAAACGTTAACTATCTGTTAACAGTTTCGTTAGGAATACTGACTAAACTTTTATGTTTTGAAGTTATAAACTAAAAGCATTCCTACATGGCCGTTGTCGTGGCCGATGACGTGGCCTTCTCCGTCAAAAATTCAACAACAGTAACAGACAGTTAGCCATATCTTGGCCTACAACAATAGTTATGGCTAATAATTTGAATTTTCATAGTTGTGGCTATAATTCCCCGCTTCATAATAGTTGTGGCTAATATATTGTATTAACCCTTAATTTTAATACATTTAATATTGTACCGTTAGATTAGATCAACGGTTTAGAGAATCTATCACATGCTATGCGTCAGGAGCATATGAATGTGACCCATATATATATATATATATATATATATATATATATATGGTGCCTTCTACCGTACCCCGGGTGAAATCCGGGGTACCGCATACATTGAGTATGAAAAGGCCATCTAGACCTCGAATTAGCAGGAGTTTTGGGCATGATATTATACCCTAACGCTTAATGAGTGAACCCTAGGTCCTAATTATCTAAATCATAAACTATAAACTCTAAGATGGTGCCTTCATTGTTTTGCCTATATTTGGACGAATCATAACCGTCGATTATTATTTCTAATTAAATTGATCTTAGGGTATAAGATTTAGAAAATTAAGACCTAGATTTTGATCTTTAAGGGTTAGAGTATAGTATCATGTCCGAAAGATCAGTCAATTCAAGTTCTGGATAACGTTTTCTTACTCAAGGTATGCGGTACCCCGGATTTCACCCAGGGTACGGTAGAACTCCCCATATATATATATATATATATATATATATATATATGTGGTGACGTCTTTAGTACACTCACTTTTTTGGGTGCATTCAGTGCATTCGCTTCATAACCGTCATTTTAAACATGTGATTTATGTCAAAATGATGTCAATCATTACTTATGATGTGATGAACAATAACTCACATGAATTTGCATAAAAACCATTAAAGATTTATTTTGATTTGAAAAATTTAGAGTTTAGAGATTTAGGTTTAGGGTTAGGGTTTACAATCTGGGGCTTAGGGATAAAACTCAAAATTGGAGGTCTAGGGCTTAGGATAATACATTAATTAGTTGTGATCATGTGTTATATCATCATATTACACTAATTCTACAAATTAAATCCGACACCTTAAGAGTAATTTTTGAATTCGGTGCATTGAACGCATTCATTTTTGTGAGTGCACCAAAGTAGTCACTATATATATATATAGATCGAAAAATTATATTTATCATATTTCTCCTCTTCTCATTATATTGTAAAGTATAATTGAACATAACTAAAGTAAAAAAACACATGTTACATACATTTCTCATATTAATTATATAAATTGTCATTTTTCAGTCTAAAGTCTCCTAAACAATGGGGGCGGGCCCAAAGCTAGTTCAAATATTGATAACAACAATCACGTAAAAAAAGAGCACAACCTCACCAACCGGCGGGTGCGCCCACACGTCGCCGACCGTCCAACACAACAACACACCACCAGTTCGGTTATGGTCTCATTGTCATCCTTTTCTTCCTCTGCCTCGATCTCCTCCTCGTCTATTCTATCCCCCTTTCCTTTTCTTTCATTTCACTTCCGGTATTTGCAAACACAACACAAACTCCTCCTGATATTTATAGCGAAAAAAAGATGAATATATAGCTCTCTTAATCTGGAAACTGAAAACGGAGGCATGGAAATGGAAGATATGTAATATGATATCTCCTCTATATAAGACAACCACCAGAAGTATGGGGGTGATGAGTTTGTGTTGTGTGTGCAAGTGGACCTGAGAAAAGGAACAGATGAAGAAAGAAAAGACAGGCAGAGAGAGAGAGAGAGACGTACGTGGGGAGGGAATAGAAAGTAATCGATCAGAGTAATGTGTGTTTTCACATTTATACCAAGTTAAATTTGGATCCGTTATATTTAGTTAGTTGTTTGGTAAAATAGCTTCATGTATGGTATTTAATCAATTTTGTATATACCATTTAAAATAAAAAATTAATTTATGAGATTAAAATTTGTACTAGCCAGCCATATCATGTGCTTTAAAGACAATGACTTATATTGAGAATCATGAGGACTTGTACACGTGCGTCAAGTACAAACTAGTTCTAGTATCATGTGGTAAACCAACCAATCCTAATAAATCAACGCATTGAAAGTGATGTGGTACTTAACCACTCCCTTACATCTATAACTATTGTGGTTGTGTTTGGTTCATCGATCATCATTCACATGAGGGCAATTTAGAGTGATGTGTTACGACGGACTGGCTACCTACAATGCGGGCAGAGAGATCATTTAATTACCATTTGCACGTACTATATAAGCCTCTCGAGATCAGCACCCCGTCGGACCTCAATCGAACGTGGATTAAGCTCTTTTATCTCCATATTTCCTTTGCTTCTTTCTTACTCCGATCCCCTTGCCTTCCTGATCTCTCATGGCTGCCCATTCCCCAATGGCGAAGATGCTAGGCCCAGTAGCAGTAGTGGGCCTAGCCATATTGGGCTGCAGCCTGCTGCTTGTCCAGGTGGGTGCCAGCCCGACCCCGCCTTATGATATTGTGCCTCTGTGTGTGTTTGGCGATTCGTATTCAGACTTTGGGAACAACATATACTTGGACACCACCGTTCGCGCAGATTCCCCTCCTTACGGGATCGATTCTCCCACCGCCCGCCCCACCGGCCGCTTCACTAATTACCGCAACATGGCCGATTACCTCAGTACGTATATGCAATGCATGCATGAGACATGCATCATCGTTCGTTTTTCTTATTTAAATGCGATTTGCTTTTATCATATATATATGCATGCTGAGAATGGAACCTTACGTAGGTGTCGCACTTAGATTGCCGGAGACCCCCTCGCCGTATTTGAGCCCACAGCTTAACGGGGAAAGGCTGCTATACTGTGCCAATTTCGCTTCCCCGGCCACTGGGATCTTGAATGACACCGGAGTCCAGGAAGTAAGCTTTCTTTTTATGATTTTAGGCCGGTCTGTTACTAAATGATTTATAGTTCAACATCATCCAACAACTCTAGTTATTTATATTAATCGGTATTTGATATTGTATTAGAACCTTCTATGACTGATAGATCTTCTGTTCGAATCTCGATATCCGGATCTATACAAATTTCTAACACTTCTCAATTGTCTTTCGTTTGAGATGGTGTGTTGGCTAGTAAATAGCATATGGTTCATAATTAAATCTCTCTTGATAACTCCAGTTATTGAGAATTGGAATCAGCTAATTTTTCACGAGATAAGAGCAATTCTTTAGTAGAACAGATCCCAGAGTTGCATGTGGGTCAACAGATTCAATGAAATTAAGTTGAAGTTCACTGAAAATTTGCACTTCTTTTTTCCCTAATAAAAGTGTATACCCGGCCCATACTAAATTTATAAACAAGCTAAGTATTTTTTATTTGTGAGGAATTTTACAATGCTATATAGTATTGGTGTTATAAGATTTTGCTTTTATGGTACAATTTGAAATTATACATTTCACGTTATAGTACAACTTTATATTGTACTTATATTTTTTTTTACAAATTGTCTTATGGTACAACTTGAACTTGTACCTTTATGTCATGGTACAACTTCAAATTGTAAAGTTGTACCATAACATAATGATACAAATTTCTTTATGGTACAACCTGAACTTATACATTTAACGTTATGGTACAACTTCAACTTGTGCATTAAAGCACCAATGTTTTATATCATAGTAGAAGTACTCTTAATTTTTATTTATATGTTTGTTGCCTGCATGCATTTGATGGTGAACGTAGGGGAACAGAATAACGATGCCCGAGCAGCTAGCATCGTTCAGGCAATACCGGAGCCGGTTGGCAGGAGTCGTCGGAGGGAACGCGCAGGCTGAACGACTAATGAACCAGGCAGTGTTCTTCGTCACCGTCGGCACTTGGGATTTCCTATCCAACTATTACCGCCTCCCATTCTCTGCCCGGGCCAGCCAGTACCCGGTACTCACCGACTTCATCGCTTACCTGATCTCCGTGTACACAAACTACCTCCGGAGCTTCTACCAGCTCGGGGCTCGCCGGGTTATGATCGTCGGCGTGGGCCCCTTGGGGTGCGTGCCGGCGACGCTGGCGGCGAGGAGCAGGAACGGGGATTGCGATCCGGAGCTCCAGAGAGCTGCGCTGCTCTTCAACGCGGAGGTGGTTAAGATGGCCCAGTATCTGAACACCGAGTTTGGAGGCGTTTTCTTCCTTGCTGCCGACACCAATCGATGTATCTATGATTTATACACCAACGCTGCCGCTTATGGTAAATATCATCTAACAAAGTTTATTACAACAGTAAGAAATTTAAGGTTTTTTTCCCGCAAATTACTACCAAGGTTAACAAAACTAATTCCCAACATCCAACATCTACACCAAAAAATTCCAAACAATTAGAGTTTGGTGCAGTTCGCTGGTTTCAAAAGTATATTATATTGTTGAAGTATTAAAGTGCCTAGAAGATCGCTTGTGAGTGCTGCGATTTTCTAGGTTGGATCGCTGGTTACTCCAGCGATATATCCTCCATATCACTTGTGTGACCATCGATTAAACCAAAACTTTTTTTACTTCGGAGATATAATATACCCGTTCACTTTTGGTACAAGCAAACTGAACCGAACTCTAGTAATTTGGGGGGAAATTCAAAATTTATATTCACGCAATGAAATTAAAATGAAAATTACTATTTACTATGTTGTCCAGGGTTTACCGAAACAAGGGTGGCGTGTTGCGGGCAGGGCCGTTATAACGGGGAAGGACAGTGCACACCAGCGTCGAACTTATGCCCGAACCGGGATGTGTATGTGAACTGGGATCCCATCCATCTGACGGACAGGGCGAACGGGATCATAGTCCAGCTCGTCTTGGCTGGTCCTCCAGAGGTCATCTCCCCAATGAACCTCAACGCTATGCTGGCCATGGACAATGGGGCTTAAATTAAATGTTTATTAGTTTTCCTACTTCTACTTGTGCTCTGCCAAATTATCCAGCTCGTCTTGGCTTCTATATACGTTTATGTTGGTACTTCGTCTACCTTTTGAAGGGAATAAAGGTCGCAACATGTGCATGTTGGCTTTACGGGCTAACGTTTCTAGGGTCAGTTCTATAAGGGACAAGTCTTTGTCTACCTAGTTTTCCTACTTCTACTTGTGCTCTGCCTCATTATCCTACTTGTATACTGTAAACGTTGTGGCTTTGTGTGTTAGCCCACACAATCACATGGTCTCCGGTTCGAAGCTCTGGTATACTGTAAACGTTGTTATGGGTATATATATACCCTTACATCAATAATATACAACTCAGCTGTTCATAAACCTTATAAGTTCCTGATCAAGAGAGGGGCAGATTGCATGCACATTTGTTTGTTTTTACAACTTGTTTTCTCACAACTTGTATGCATGAACTTCATTATCTATATACTATCTAGGAATGGCAATTTCGACCTGACCCGTTTTACCTGTTTTGAGACGGACAGGCATTTGTACCTCTCATTGACCTGCTCTGCCTTGACACGCCCCATTCCTTACTCATTCTCGCTTAAATTACGTGTGATCATAGTCAAATTACTTATGATTTTCCTCTTATTACGTCATATTTTAGCTATAATAAAGCTGTAAGTAAGTGATAACCTCAATCTCTACAGTAATTTAAATATATTTTATTATATTATGATATATTTTCTTGGTCTTTTCATGAAAATAACGAATATTTCTAATGTATTTTGCATAAATTACATACTCATTGGGTCAACCTGCCCCAACTCACGCCCCATAATAAATTATCCAACCTGAACTCGACCTACCAAATAACGAATATGGGTATCGAAATACCCTCCTTCATAGTACTATCATTTCTGGATCTCTTACTCTCTTAGTTGGGATGTGGTAAGTTGCTTCTTGCTTCTGTCATCAATTTCATGATCCATACAAGGATGACAAGCTACGTGTCTTCGGGTGGGCCGACAGGTATCCATTTCTTATTGGGCTGTTACAAGACTCTAATATGTTTTCAGAATACAATTTCAAGCCCATCTGCACAACCGATATGAATGTTGTAACCCATAGAGTCGAATATTAATTAAGACATTAAAGCACTACATCCAGCCTCCATGTACTATTTCTTAAGTATGCACACGTTGTTGTTAGGGTGGTTCGGATTACGGTGTTCAAACATGGTGGTTATTAATGTAGTTAAAATTGTGTTTTAAATATTAAAAACATGCGTTTAATATTTTTATGTCACCACAACGCTTTTATGTAAAATCACATGTTAATGTAATTAATAACATACTTTAAAGTTTAAAAGCTGACGGTTTTAGAATTCTAGATCAATAAAACACTTCTACGTGGAAACACGCTTTTGACTACATTTATGGTTTATATAGTTTAATCAATTTGATTTTTTCAATTTGTATAATTGGTGTTGTTAAATTTTTTAACTTCATTGGTTTGAGTGATTTCGTCGATTTGAATAATATGCTTAATTATGACCCTAAAAAGAGATGTATTTGTATGGTTAATAGTTTGGAGAAATTTTACAATGCTATATAGTATTTGTGCTATAGGATTTTGTCTTTATGGTACAACTTAAAATTGTACATTTACGTTATGGTACAACTTCAGATTGTACCTATACTTTTTGTACAAATTCTTTTATGGTACAACTTGAACTTGTACCTTTATGTGATGGTACAACTTCAAGTTGTAAAGTTGTACCACAACATAATAGTACAAATTGCTTTATGGTACAACCTAAACTTATACATTTAATGTTATGGTACAACTTTAAATTGTACATTAAAGCACCAATACTATATAGCATAGTAGAAGTGCTCTAATAGTTTGAGACAACAAATATTAGAATATATGGGCTACATATTTTTGGTATATACCTACTCAACCCGAGATCCGGGTCATTGGATTTATCCCCAAAAAATTGGGTGATTTAAGAATAAGTAATTAAACATATGTTATGCACTCTATCAGTGGGGTCAAGATAGATAGTACTTAACAAGAGTAATCAAGTATGTACCCTTCTTTCTAAGTGGGTTGCAGATCTAAGAGTTGAGAATTAATATCATTTTATTTTCCCTATTTTTTTTAATCAAATCAAATCTTTTATGTTCTAACTCGAATTTCAAATTTTTTTCACAGATGAAACGAGTTCTTTTTGCTCTACAAATAGATCAATTTTCAATATTTTTTGAGAAAAAAAATCATACCTTTCGTTACCAACTTCGTACCATATGGTATCTCCTTTGTTTTTAGTCATTTTTTAAAATATTTGCACAAAAGGAACGAGTACATCATGATCTACAAACTGCTGGGCGAAAAAATACAGGATAAAAAGATATCATACCATACCACTCCCGTATGTGGGTGATATCTTTTGGTACACAATGTTGAAAGTCGTAAATGACAGTTAGTATATTTCTATTATCATGTATTCAACTATCCTACAGTCTGGTATGTTCATACCACCATGGTACGCTTTCATACCATATGATATGCTTTTATTTAATATCAATCAATACCATACGGTGTAAATTGGTAAAAATATCTCAGTTTAAAAGCTTTACATGAGAGAGAATGGATGCTGATATGGCGGATTATGGTTGGGTTACTCATAATTACTCGCCACAAGTTTACTTATGGGTTCCGCTCCCCTATCACTGACTTTATTACAACCACTATCATTTTCTGGCTTTTCATCTTATGTGTCGACCAATGTGTCAGACACAAGATATTTATTTATAATAATATTAGTGTGTAAGTTATGAATTATTGAAATTATATTTTGGATTTTAATACCTGAAGATTCATGTATCTTGGCGCCAAGCGCCCTTCAGAGCCCCAGATATGTTTAATAGTTTGATATGTAGTGTTCTAGGTTGTATGAAGTCTTACACGCTATGTTATTATTATGATATGATATTGGTATGATGGTAGTATGAATTCTTATCACAGTGATAAGATTATGGTATGTCATTTATAAGATTGAAGTATGATCCCACTTGGCCACTTCTACAATCCAAAAATACTTGCCAAAGAAGCTATCAAGGTTGGAAAGAAAAGAGGCAGAATTTGGCTAAGTCAAATTCCGAGTTCATGGTACTTACTTTGGAGGCATGGTTCTCTCAATTAGCTCGGTTGAAATTCGAGGTTAGCTATTTGTTTTGAAGACAAAGTTACCCTGTACACATTGGTATGGATTTTGGATCCAGAAGAACCATTAAGACCATTTTTCAAGCATCCAATAATGCTATATGGAAAGCTGAAAATGGCTATGGTAGAAATTTGGTTTGTGAAGCCTACTTTGGAGCTCAATTCGAGGAGCATGGATCTTATTCGAGTCCAAAAGCTTCCACGACATGAAATAGGTATGTTTTTCTACCAAGGTAATGAATTGGATGAAAGAATGGAGATCTGGAAGGCCTCGAACGGATGGCACGATGTTACTACGAAAGTTGTTTTGCTGGAAGCTTACTTTTGCGTGAAGAAAGAGAGTTTGAGTCCGAATTTTGAAACCTTTTTAGAGTAGACTTTTACCTTATTTGGTTTCTTGTTCATTTAGGTTTGTATTAGTGGTTGTTGCAATGGTCATGCCACACAACCACATTTCTAGCTATCTATGTTAGCTCAATGGCATATAACTAACTACATACCTAGATGATTTGGTCCAGACTCTCAAACCAATTCGTACCGACCGGTTGGACCAGATATACAGGATACCAGACCCAAAATGGTAGGCACATGGTTTTAACGGTAGAAAACAGTTGAACCCTTGTTTTAGTATAAAATTTCTACCACTTAATTTTCGGTATTATCTTCAGCTACGGTTTCACAATCCTTGGTTCTAGTATTGACCTATGGGGATAATCACATCAACTTAGCTAAAAACTAAAAAAATAGCCACCTTTATCAAAGCAAGAGATTGGCATTGATTAAACGACAAATAGACATAGATAATACGGTAACAATAATTCATACATACAAACACATAACTCCTAAACAACAAGAGAGCATAGAACACACATACACAGTACAAGGAGTAGAAAAAATGACAATCTTATGTTAGATCCATCTTCTCCTTCTTGACTTGAGCACCACTCTTAAATCTCAAGATGATATGGGGTTACAATGAGGAAAATGTCACTCAAAACCTCTACTAACACATCACTCTCACTTTAGATCTCTAACCCTATATTTTCCACACTCCATGATGCCTCCTGTTGCTTTAAAAGAGCCCCAAAGTACTTATATATTTGTGCACAAGGTAGAGTTCACGGCTTAGGGTTCGGTGAAGTTCACGAATATGAACTTTGGCCAGATCCCATGAACTTTTGAAAAGCAGATTCATGTTTAGGGCAAGGTCACGGACTCAACCAAGTCGTAACCATGTTCACAAGAAAATTTTCAATTCCACGCATGAGATCTTTTCTCGTGGTCGCCATCTCGCGGTCTAGTTTTTCAGGGGCATGAGGTTGGCTGTGAGACCTTTTGTACTCATCATTGCTCACACACATGGCCAAAACATGCAGTTCACGGCGAAGATCTCTGGTTGTGATGAACGTCGTGGCTTGGGTCACGGTCGTGCTCTAACCATGACCTAACCTAAGCTTGAGCCTCTTTCACATTCTTTTCAACCTTCAAACAAATTTCAATGAGCATGAAACTTGATACGCTCGTTCCTTATCATGCTAGGGCCTGAGATTTGGAAAGAAAGTACAAGTCTAAAATAGGATGAGAATGAACGAGTTATGAGCCAAATGTACAAGAAATGATAAAGTCATGTTGAATTTTAAGGCATGAAGATTTAAGTGAATGTAACCACAAAATCAACCCAAAATGGCAGAAGTTTGATGATTATGACATTTAAACACCTAAGAAATATGAGATTAATTAAGGGTTGGTAAGGATACAATACCACGAGTTTTGTAGTCCTGCAAAACCTCTATGTATGGTTGAGAATGAGAGCTTGTAGGGGGTAAAGAGCAAAAGTAGAAAATATGAGACAAGGTTGATTGGATTTTTTGGACAGCTAACCAGATTTTGAGTGACTGACACGAATTCCTAGGTAGTTGTTAAAGCACTTTTCAAATCTCTTCCAAAAATTTAATGGACCTTATCACAATTGTTTTACATTGGATTTCAGATAATTTTTCACAGGAAAATCATATTTTTGTGCTCTACAAGATGATATCCATTTTGATATTTTTTGAAACAAAATATTTTATGTCGTTCTACCACTAGCAGCTCACAATATTACCACTAGCAGTGATATGATATCACAGTGGTATGATGTTGATATTAGTGATATAATGTTGATATGATGTTGGTATGATAGTAACATGATGTTGGATGAAGTCTTATGTTTGTCAAGAATAATTTGATCATACCAACATTATACTGTCAAACATAAGACCTCATACCAAAATGTATACCAGTATTTTGGCAAATATGGGTATTGGGTGTTGAGGAGCCAAATTTTACTAGGTTTCTAAGTGAGAAGCTATAAATGGCTAGGGGAAAAAGTGGGCATGCCCGCGGCACATGCTTTGCGTCTGTCTCGACCAGCGACAATAGACCCATTTTTTTCCTCACTTTCCCCTTTGTCATTGGTGGTTGTTTTATTTGAATGTATTTTAAATTTGAATGAGAAATAATTGATGTAGTGATGAAACAACGCTCATTTCGAAGTGCATGCAAATTTCTAATATGCTCAACCAAGTCATTTCAAATTGCATGATGTGTTGTTGAGGAGCAAATCCTGTTATTTCTAGCCAAATAATCAACCAGATTTGAAAGATTTCAGTTGATTGGTTGAGGTTGTTCATGGACTTCATAATCAATATAGTCAAAATCGCGTTTTAAAACATAAAAACTTATGCTTTTACGCTTCTGGGTCACCAAAATGCTTCTACGCAAAATCTCATTTTTTATAGCTATTGTAGTTAAAAATGCATTTTAAAGCTTAAAAGCTTACGATTTTATGCTTCTATATCACCAAAACGCTTCTACGTAGAAACGCGCTTTTGATTGCATTGCTCGTAATCAAGGTCATCATCCATCTCTTCGTCTGAACCAACTTGCTCATCCTCGATTATCATGTTGTGTAATATAATGCACGTCAACATTATATTATTAAGTGTGACAACTTCTCAAGCTCTTGCAAGGCCATGAACATTTGCCCATCTTGTTTGGAGAATTCCAAATACTTTCTTTACATCTTTGTGGTGTGCTTCTTGATGTTGAGCAAACAAAACCTCTTAGTTTGACCTTGAATTGCTGAAGATCTTCACTAAAGTCGACCATGATGGCTAAATCAGGAAAATTATAACGTTGATCGTAGGCATGACCATTTATCTCAAATCGTACATGTGGATCGCTTCCATTGACGATAATATCAAACACTCGAGACATCGCGAGAATATTTATATCGTTATTCAATCCCGATGAACCAAAGAAAGAATGTCATATCCATGTGTTGTAGGAGGCCACCCCCTCCAAAATGATTGTTGGTAGTGTATTGTCTTGTCCAACCACTTGGACAATTCCTCCATTCCCAATGTATGCAGTCAATTGATCCAATCATTCCAGGAAAGCTATGACTTGAGCATTTACGGAGTAAGATCCTTAAATCAACAGGATTAGGTGTGCGAAGGTATGTGTTCTCGTACATGTTAATAATGTTGTTGCAAAACTTTTTGAAGATGTTCATCAAGGTGCTCTCCCCCATACCGACATACTCATCAAGTGATCAACTAGGAAACCATATTCTAGCATGCACATCGTACCAGTAAGCTTCTGCTCTAGAGATAGTGATAGTTGACCAAAGATATCGCGCCTTAGAGCATAATGCGATGGAATAATCTTGGCTTCATCTTATAGCGCCTTCTGAATATGGGAGCATTGTATGCTGGATTTGAATCGAAGTAATCCCTCATAAGATGGCGATTACATTCGACACTTTCACGATCAATGTGAGTTCGGTAACATATGATGCACAAAATGACAAAACATGGTAGTAAAGTTACGACTACAAAAAACAGTCATACCAGAGTTAAAGGTAACAAATTACCGAATAATATTCAAAAAAATTTTGTCTAGGAATTTAAAAAAATAACATAAAAATTTTATTTTAAAAAGTAATAACGAACTATAAAAAAAATAAAGTGAAATATAAAAATTAGAGACCAAATAAGTATGATTTATTGAAATAAATGGAAAAATGAATGTGAGAAACTAAATTTTAGTTTTTTGTTGGGTTGGAGTGAAAATGCGCTTTGTTAATTACCCAGGAACCTCAGCCTCACGTGCCACTTTGTGATAGCGGAGCCTACTTAAACTGTGGGCCACCTACAATCAATTCGATACCAATGGGGATATGCCTTCAGCAGTCTTATACCTACGAGAACACCAACAGGCCTCGCTTGGATTCGAAGCTGGGATCTACAACTCACAAACCTTCACTATCGCGGTAGCTTTACCTTTAGGCTATCTTACCTTTGGTACTGAAAATGGGGTTTGGAAAGCTTAAAAGTCATATTTAAATTTTTCAGAACCTAAATTTGGATTTTTGGGTTGGAGTTAGTCTAAAATCATATTAAAAAAATCAAGATTAGGAAAAGTAGCGATTGTCTTCTCTCTCTCATCTGGATCCATGTCACACCAAACAAAACAAAAGATAGGTAGTGGCGGAATTACCAATGCACCCCTTGACTGATCCCGAATATCACAATAAAACTTCCAATTAGGACCCAAGTATAAACCTTAATTGAGTGCAATATAGGGCAAGTATATTTAAATATAAACCCGGGCCGGTCCATCTACCCATACCTCGACTGTTTGAAACATTATCTAGCGATTGGTTGGTTGTTGAAAACTACGAAATACAACTAACACGTTTGTAAAAGTATTTGGTTTTGACTCTAAATGAGAAGCATTCACCCGGGTGTAGCTCCCCATAACTAGCTACCATGACTTGTCCGAATGAATGAAAACATGTGGTGGAGGTGGTTGTGAATCGCAAGGGAAGTCTAGCTAGCGATGGGACATCACTCTCTCGCTCTCTAGGCCAAGGAATTCGTATTAAGCTACCTCGGTAGATCTCTTGGCCTAATCGACTAAGGACTGTCTAACCTTTTTGACACGCCAAAACACAACACCAAACTGCGACCAAGTGTAATCGCAGTCCGGGAATGCATTAAAGTGGCAAGTTCTAAATATCAACCCGGGGTCTAGATCTACTGTCTACTCCGTGATTATCTATTATCTAGCCAACTAAGTCGATTGAATTTGGTCTTAACTGAAAGCAGAAAGAAAATAGGAATTGGTTCGGTTTTCTCAAGCAAAGGAAGAGTCACTCGGGAATGAGTCCCCCTAGATCCTTAGTTAGGTCTCAATTGTACTTACCCTGGGTTGATTTACTGTTGATTAGACTGCGGAAGATCCGACAGTAGCTTGGAATATCTTAAGCTGACCAAGCCCTCTTAGACAGAATACCCGGCAGGCGACTAGCCTTCACCGGGATAGACTGCTAAGGCGATTCACACAGAACTCCACTACTGGAATTGGATTCCAGTACAAAGCAGTAGACTGGCTAACTCTCGATTAACCAATCCACTACTACCGAATGATGAAGCTCTAACAACCTAATTAGATTCTATCTATCTCAGGTTGCAGGAGAAATCAAGAAAAGCTGATCAAACTTCAATTAATTCAATGAAACATGCATAATTCAATTAAAATCAAACAGTATGATCATCCCAAGTCATTACAATCAAATCCCTGACACATGGAACTAGGGTTCTTCATACCCAAGTGAGAGAAGGGTTCTACTCCATAGGGAGAGAGAGGAAAACAGAAATCAGAGTAGTCATACTCATAAAGATGAGGAAAATCTGCTCTGGGATGTCAATCTTCACTCCCGGGGACGCAATCTGGGCTTCAATGGTGAGAAATCCACTCCAAATAGCTCCTAGGGTTTATTCTTTGCCATTTCTCTCTCTAAAACTCTGTTTTTGCTCTGAAAAGTCGATTTCCTCACTTGTTGCTCGAAATTGGGTAAAAACCAGAATTCCCGACTCACACGGGCAGGCCACACGGCCGTGTGGCTTACCCAGATGCCCGTGTGAGAGTCAAAATGCCGAGTTTCGATTAATTGAAATTCAGGCTTCCTACACGGCCAGGGACACACGGCAGTGTGGAGCCTCCAGTCTGCCCGTGTGAAGCCTCGCACAATCCCACACGGCCACATTGCTTCTTTACACGGCCGTGTGGGTTTATGTGTGCTTGTGTGGCTTCCTCAGCGACTCGCCACACGTCCGATCTTCGTCCAATCGACCCCGAACTCGCTCCCAAACCTTCATTCACGTACTAGGACCTGAAATATCACAAACAAGCACAACCTAGCGTGAAATCGGCCTAAAACACGAGAATCGACATCTCAAACGGCTCAAGAATAGGGGTAAAAACATGTGCAATTAACGGTTTATCAAACTCCCCTACACTTAACCGTTTGCTTGTCCCCAAGTAAACCAAGTCAGACACAAGGTAAGCTCACATATTTCAATCATACCAACATTGGGGACAAATCATATAGGCACAGAAACACATGAATCATACTGACTTTCAAACATCAACACATGAACAACTTCAATAGCAACCTGGACAACCACCACAGACGACATTCGAGTGCAGCAAAATCGAATAAAGGAGGATTCTCCCTTCTGTTCATCAACCAACATAGGCTTGACTCAACCACTTACTCAAGGCAGTCACCTCATGCATAAAATTCAAGAGATTAGAATCAAGACCGAGCCATCTAGGTCCTCACCGGGGTAAAGAGTGTAAAGAACAAGGAAATGAATCGCTCACTCTCGACTAGTGGGGTCAGGACAATTTGATGCGAAAAATGTGCATACTTATTCTCTCAATTCCTAACATCTATTCACCATGACGGCAGCCTCTAAGTGTTAGAGTTCACATAAATGGTTGTCATCACTAACTAATCCGGAGGTCTTAGAAACAGGTTCAAGTGACTGGCTAGGGTCTTGGACATGGGGAAAATGCCTTTTAGGTGGTGGAAGTATTCATAGCACAAGGTTCCACATTTCCAAACCCAAGAAACTCACAATCAATCAAACCAGCAACTTTCTTTCTACTATTCTGCATTACTCAAATTCTTGAGGACACAAGAGCGAAGGAGGTCACATAAATGTTAGTATTTCTGAGCCAGACTACTAAGAAACACTACTTAATGGGCACTATTTAGATTTTTGGTGGTGGCTCTCTTTTGCTTTCAATTTTTTCTTTGTTTTTTCTTTCAATTTTTTCTCTCATTTCTTAAGAGAACCACCACCTCTGCACATTTTTAAACACCTGCCCAACTTTTTAAGAACTACCTCCAACTCTAACATTATATTTAGCAGAAACAACAGAGAACATGCAAAAACCACTCTGTGGAACCTTCTAAGAGATGCAAAAGGGTGATTTTTCATTGCAGACCGAAAGAAGGGAGAACACACGGCTCAAAGGGGCTGACTAGGGGGTATGACACACCAGGACAGTCAATTTGGTTGTGGGCTAATCCTATGCCTCCATCATCTTAGCTAATGACAACGTGAATGCTACACATCATGGAAGAGGGAACTATCGCACAAGAAAGAAACAGCAGGCTCAAATCTCACATGGCTACCTATATGCTCTATCTCTCATTCTGATTCCCTAAACTAGATGCATAAACGACTATCAAGAACAAGTGATCCATTCAAGTCACAGTTGGTAAGCAAACAGTTGAAAAACTGAACCCCTACACAATCCTACTGCACGTCTCAATCATCATAATAGGCTGTCCTAGTCACAATCCAGTTGTCATGCATTAATCCGAAAACCATTCAATTCACCAATCAAAACAGAGTGCCAATATGATCAAACAGCCGTACTTGGAGCCCTCAAATCTTGAGATTTGGACAGCGGACTAGGCTCCAAGCACATGTATATAGATTCCAACCGATACAAAGCACCCCCCCCCCCCACACTTAAGCATGACATTGCCCTCAATGGAGCATAGGGAGAGAGAAGGGGAACGATGTTACCGAATTGAAATGCTGCGGGAGACTGGTAGTGGACCAGTCGGCGGGGAACATATGGAACGAACGGGCAGTTCTACACGAAGGGAATAACAAGAACACACTAGCACAATGTGCGTTAGGGATCAGAGTTGACCCAGATGGCCACAAAATCAACAATCCACAAAGAAAACCAAAAGGACAAAAACAAACGACAGACTCAGTTCAAGCTCTTTAAACACATGGAGCAAACATAAAAAGTCGAAGACAAAAACACACACTGTAGGACTTTGCCAGCAAGTGGTGGAGAATGCGGTTGTCGAGCTGCAAGGTGCTGGCCTTCGTCTTCCCCGCCTGGAAAGGACGCTGGCCTGGCCGAGCGAGGCGGGTGTACAGTGTCCTGAAGTCCACCCCCTCTGGCTCGGTGAGCTCGGTGATGTAGTCCTCATCATTGGCCAGGCCGAGGCCGAGGGCGGTTGCCAGGTCGTGGTAGCTCATGGATCGGGGTGCACCGCCGAGCCTGAACTTGACGGCTTCTCCGTCCTTCCAATCCTCCGTGTCTGCGTGCTTGAAGGTCGTGTAGAACTCAAGCACGAGCTCGTGGTAAACCTTCTCGCGAATGCATAAAAGACGGCGCCAGGGGTGGTTGGTGACAATGGCAGAGAAGTGCTCGTAGCACTTCAGCTTCTCAAACTCCCGCTTGGACCAGCAATGATGCTGCCCAAACTTGCAGGCCAGGACGCTCTTAAAACGATCCTGGTAGGGGCCCCTCTTCAAATCTCGAATAAACGGGTGCTTGAGGTCGGGCTTCGTCATGGTCCTGCAAAAGAACAACCCAAAGTGGAACCAAAAGATCCAAGGAAAAGGTTAATCACACCCCCACACTTAAGAACAGAAAATAGCCGAACCATGGTTTCATCCATAGTTCGGGGGTGAAAAACTCGATCAAACAAGCATAATCGGGGTGGGGGTGCACATCCATGAAAAGGTAGGCAACTCAAGATTCACACACATAGCAAACACACCCTCAAATCACATCATTAAGGGCCCCAACCGACTTCCACAAAATGGTACGAAAACAGGCATTTCATCGAACACCTTTTGTGCATTATTAAGTTAAGCATGAAATTGACAAATTTCTTGCACACAAGGGCTCAAACAACCATGGGGGACATAGCCCAACACACTTCACACATAAACCAAGCATTCCCCTCAATCAATTACACACAATTCACATAATTCAAAGTGGTTCTCTAAACATACACCCTAACACCCAATTCTCCATAAATCACAAGGTTAATGTCAAAATCAAACCTGGAGACACGGTGTAGGGGATGATGAGGGGAAGGCAATGGAAGCGACGAAAAGGCCAAAATCTGCCCGGAAGTGCTCGTCGGGGCCTCGCCGGAGTCTCGCCGGAAATCGCCTCCGGCGACTCAAAATCGGTCCAAATCGCCTCAAAGTCGAGGGATAGGCCGAAAATGGGGAGAAAAGGAGGGGTGTGGAGGTGGTTTGGTAAAAAACCGACCAAAAATGGCCGAAAATTGCCAAAGAGGGCGAAAGGTCGCGGTTTTCCGGCGAGGGGGAGAGGATTCCGGCGAGAAGATTTGAAGTTTCTAACCACGCGGCCGTGTCGGCCGAAATTTAAAGGCTGGGCTCGGCCACATGGGAAAGCTCACACGGCCGTGTGAGGTGCACATGTGCCCGTGTCAGCCGACACGGTCAGGCCGAGGATTTCCACACGGCCGCGTGAAAAGCACAACTGGCCGTGTGGAAATTGTCGAGAGCTCACACGGCCAAAACCCATTTTCACACGGTCGTGTGACTTTCAGGGCTAGCCGTGTGGGCTGCCAGAACTCCGAATTTGACCTGTTTTCACTCAAAAACGACATACGACTCGAGAACAACACCTCAAGACTCAAAAACACAAAAAAATCAAAAGGAAAAAGGTAAAAAAAATGCAAACCTAGGTGGGGTTGCCTCCCCACAAGCGCTTCTTTACCATCTTTTAGCTGGACGCCAGTAGAGGAACTAAGGGTCCTCGAGCTTGATCAGCAGCTCTGCGCGCTCGACAGCACCTCCCAAGTACAACTTTAGGAGGTGGCCATTCACCTTGAATGGCTCAGTTTGAGCATTGCTTATCTCCACCGCACCGTGCGGGAAAACTTGGGTGATCGTGAAGGGTCTCGACCACCTCGATCGTAACTTGCCCGGGAAGAGTTTCAGGCGTGCATTGAAGAGAAAAACACGATCACCTACCTGAAACTCCTTCGGGTCCCTTAACCGAGCGTCGTGGAGACGCTTTGTTCGCTCTTTGTAGAGCAGGGTGTTCTCGTAGGCGTGGTAACGCCATTTCTCCAACTCCAACAGCTGCAACTTACGTTCAGTACCTGCAACACTCAAATCCAGGTTTAGCAGCTTAATGGCCCAGAAGGCCTTGTGCTGTAGCTCTACTGGCAGATGACAGCCTTCCCATAGACAAGCCTATAGGGAGAAGTGCATATCGGGGTTTTATAGGCCGTCCTATATGCCCAAAGAGCATCATCGAGCTTGGTGGACCAATCCTTGCGGGACTGATCCACCGTCTTTTCAATTATCCGTTTAAGCTCCCGGTTCGTCAGCTCGGCTTGCCCATTTGACTGGGGGTGGTAAGACACCGACACTTTATGCTTAACACCATAGCGAGAGAGGAGCTTAGTGAATTTCCCTTGGAAATGGGTTCCTCTATCACTAATGATGGCGCGGGGTGTCCCGAACCGGGAGAATAGCTGCTTCAGAAATGAGCAGACCCGTCTTGCATCATTGGTGGGCATGGCTTGAGCTTCTGCCCACCTCGAGAAGTAGTCCACTGCAACCAATATGTACAGATTGCCAAAAGATTGAGGGAATGGGCCCATGAAATTGATACCCCAAACATCAAAAATTTCAAAAATGACAGAAATATGTTGGGGCATCTCATCCCGGGCAGAAATGTTACCTGACCTTTGGCAGCGGTCGCACTGTCGTGCGAAGGTGTCTGCATCCTTGAAGAGTGAGGGCCAATAGAAGCCCGACTGTAGAACCTTCCGTGCCATGCGGTTTCCTCCATGGTGACCTCCAGTACGTCCCTCGTGGCATTGAGACAGGATGTCTCCCATCTCGTGCTCCATGACACAGCGCCGGATCACGCCATCTGCTCCAACCCTAAAGAGGTAAGGATCCTCCCAGAAGATGCTTCAGGTCGGAGAAGAACTTGCGCTTTGCATGAGTGGCCATCCCCTTAGGTAGCTGCTTTCCCACCAGATAATTGGCAAAGTCAGAATACCAAGGGACCACGCTTTCCACCAGTGTCATCGCCAGCAATCTCTCACGCGGGAAGGAGTCATTGATCTCTTCCATGAAGTTGTCCACCAGAGGGGCTTCCAACCGTGAAAGATGATCTGCAGCAACATTCTCGGCTCCCTTCTTGTCCCGGATTTCGATATCAAATTCCTGTAGGAGCAGGATCCAGCGGATCAGCCTAGGCTTTGCATCAGCCTTGCTCATCAGGTAGCGAATCGCCGAGTGGTCAGTATAGACCACCACATGGGAGAGCACCAGATAGGGTCAGAACTTATCAAATGCATACACCACGGCGAGGAGCTCCTTCTCAGTGGTGGTGTAGTTCTCCTGTGCATCGTTCAAGGTCTTTGACGCGTAGTAGATGGGCTGGAAGTGTTTCCCGCGTCTCTGACCCAGAACTTCTCCGACTGCATAATCACTCATCGCACATCAGCTCAAAAGGAAGAGACCGGTCAGGAGTCACCATGATAGGTGCATGGGTAAGCTTCTCCTTCAGATTCTCGAATGCAGCTATGCACTTAGGAGTGAACTGGAATAGTGCATCCTTCTCCAGCAGCTTGGTCAGAGGCAAGGCAATCTTCGAGAAATCTTTAATGAAGCGCCGGTAGAAGCCTGCATGACCCAAATGGCACTTCTCCCAGCTGAGTGCCAGATTAGTCTCCTCACACCTCTTCAAGACGAGTTCCAGGTTATGGAGACAATGAGTGAAGGAGTCTCCATAAACCGAGAAGTCATCCATGAAGACTTCCATGATCTCTCCGACCAGTCGGTCAAAGATCGCCATCATGCATCTCTGGAAGGTCGTCGGTGCATTACACAGCCCGAATGGAATCCTCTAGTAAGCAAAAGTGCCGAAGGGGCAAGTGAATGTGGTCTTCGCCTGATCCTCTGGTGCAATAGGAATCTGGAAATAACCAGAAATGCCATCCACGAAGCAATAAAACTCATGACCAGCCAACCTCTCCAGCATCTGATCAATGAAAGGTAGGGGAAAATGATCTTTCCTGGTGGCGTCGTTCAGGCGCCTGTAATCGTTGCAGACTCTCCAGCCGGTCACGGTCCGCATCGGGATCAGCTCTTTCTTCTCATTCGGGACCACAATCATCCCGCCTTTCTTCGGGACCACCTGAGTGGGGCTGACCCACTTGCTATCAGATATAGCAAAGATGATCCCTGCATCCATGAGCTTCACAATCTCTGCCCAGACCACTACCTCCAAGTTAGGAGACAATCTCCTCTGCGGCTGCTTGACTGGCTTAACCTCATCCTCCATCAGAATTCTGTGGGAGCAGAAGGATGGGCTAATGCCTCTGATATCTGTGATCTTCCATGCCATGGCCCGGGCATACTTCTGCAGCAGAGCCACCAGCCTGCTCTTCTGCTCGGGTGTCAGATCCGAGCTAATAATGATCGGGAGCTTATTCCTCTCCCGGAGAGATGCATACTCCAGGTGAGAGGGGAGGGGCTTAAGCTCCAGCTCTGGTGGCTCCTACAATGTAGCGATCCGGGGTGAGATAGGGATCGGCTTGAATGGTATCTCTCGCCCCTCGATCGCGGCCTCGTCTAGCTCCGCAAGCTGCTCCTCCAGCTGCACGTCCTGTGATGCCTGTTCCCCTAGCAAAAGACAACGCGCAAGGAAATCATCAGTACCCGCACTCGTGATGGCGAGCGCGGTCTCAAAATCAGCAACAACATCACAGTAATCTAGATCATCATGGAGCTGGGGGTGTTTCATACTATCAGAAACAGAGAAGGTGATTTGTTCATCCCCAGCTCGCAAAATCAGTTTTCCATCATTCACATCAATGAGCGCCTTGGCGGTGGCGAGAAAAGGTCTACCCAATATCAATGGCACATCCACATCCTCATTTATGTCCAAAATCACAAAATCAACCGGATAAGAGAATGGCCCTACTGCGACTATCAAGTCCTCTGCAATGCCCCTAGGATGCACAATGGATCTATCAGCAAGTTGAATTCTCATCCTAGTATCACTGGGTTCACCTAGGCCTAGCTTTTTAAACAGTTTATATGGCATGACATTTATGCTAGCGCCTAAATCCGCCAAGGACTTCCCTATATGCAAACTACCAATCATGCAAGGGATAGTGAAACTCCCTGGGTCTTTTCGCTTCTATGGTAGTTTGTTCTACAGGATGGCACAACACTCCTCGTTGAGCATCACCATTGACAGCTCCCCAATCTTCCTCTTGTTGGTGAGGAGATCTTTCGTGAACTTGGCATACTTGGGCATCTTCAATAATGCCTCCACGAAGGGCATGCTTATATTCACCTGCTTTAGCATTGCCATGAACTTGGCAAACTCAGTCTCCAGTCGGTCCTTGTGCAACCGAGTAGGAAAGGGGAGCTGGGGTACATACTCCTTCACCACTGGTTGCGGTTTAGGAGCAGGCACCTCAACCTCCTTCTCCATTTCCTCTTCATTAGCTGGAAGTGCTGAAGCAGGGGTCTCTCTCTCTCTCTTCTGCCCGAACAGGTGGATCGGCAGTCACCTTGCCACTCCTGGTTGTGATGGCATTGCAGTTGGCATTCGGGTCCTGCGGATGAGGGATGGTCTGACCGGGTAGAGTACCAGGAGTCCTCTGAGCTACAGCCTGAGCAACACTCCCAAGCTGGGTTTGGATATCCCGAAGCACAGCCTGCGTGTTTCTCTGACCAGCTTCTAGCTCCATGAATTTGCCTGAAGCCTTCTCCATGAACTGCTCGATGTTCTTAAACTTGGTTGCACTGGAGGTGGCCAGAGAACCCACCAGATCTCGCAGTTCCGCCATCGGGTCACTTTGTGCTGGGGCTGCAGGTGCTGCCCCTGTCTGCTGAAATGGCCGCACCTGTGACTAAGGTGGAACTGGCCACTGTCTGGGCGAGTAGAGTGGCTGCTGTGGCTGCTGAAATTTCCCCTGTCTGGGCTGGTACGGAGGCCTCTGGAAGCCAGGTGTTCATTGGGGGACTGGTGGTCTGGAATTTGCCCCACCCCGAGAGAAGTTGGGATGCTGGTGCCACCCCTCGTTGTAAGTGTTGTTGTAGGGGTCGAAGCGTCTGGCATTGCCGATGAAGTCCAGCTGCTCCTGGGGAGTAGAAGACTCCATCATATCCTGGCAATCCTCCACGGTGTGATGAGAACTCTCACACCACTGGCCGAGCATCGCCTGCTGCTGTCCGGTACCTGCAATCATCCCGGAACGATCGATAGCTGAGACCAGCTTCGATACCACCTGCACCAAATCAGATGACTGGGTGGATACATCATGCACACCCCGTCCTGGTGCTCGTCTCGATCTCCTCGAAGTTCCCCAGTCATAGCCCTGCTCTGCCATCTCCTCAAAAAGTTGATTCAGCTGGGGTAGTGTTTTGGTGAGCATATTCCCGCCACAAACTGAGTCAATCAGCTGCTTGTCTTCTGGGAAGAGGGCATGGTAGAAGGTTCCCACCTTGAAGGCGTCAGTAAAACCATGGTTAGGACACTTGAGAAAGAGACTGGTGTATCTCTCCCAAGCATCCCTGATGGTCTCATCCACCAGGTTGGTGAACGTGGTGATGGAGCCTGGAGGTCCAGTGTCTAGCCACTCCGTGGCCTGTCCCTCTAGAGTAAACGGGAAGTACCTCAGGTGGATGGCATCGGCTGGGACCCCATTTATCTTGATTCCATCGATGAGCTCGTGGAATCGCCTGAGATGTGATCGGGGGCACTCTCCCTCTTTGCCACGGAACACCATCGAACCGCGCAACATGGTGATGACGGAGGTGCTCACCTCAAAGTTGTTGGCTGGGACATGAGGGTGTTGAATAGGTGACCTCATGTCCGCGGCCCTAGCGGTCTAGTAGTATCCCATGGTCTGCTCCTCAGGAAGGACCACATCATGGTCCTGTGGATCACCCATCTCTTCTTCTTTGGCGATCTGCAGCTGTGCTAGCTCCTCCTCCGCAGCCAGTCGCGCCTTTAGAGACCGCTTGAAGTTCCTGCAGGTTCGTTCAAGCTCCTGGTCTAATGGTAGTAGATCACCCGACTGGCTACGGGTCATGCACTACCTGCACACAATAAGCAGAAACAACCCGTGAAGGCACACAAGTGGAAGAGAGAAAATGCAGTAAAGAAAAAGCTAGAGTAACAAATTTTCACGTTTCCCCAATAACCTAGAGGATCCCCGGCAATGGCACCAAAAACTTGACACGCCAAAACACAACACCAAACTGCGACCAAGTGTAATCGCAGTCCGGGAATGCAGTAAAGTGGCAAGTTTTAAATATCAACCCGGGGTCTAAATCTATTGCCTACTCCGTGATTATCTATTATCTATCCAACTAAGTCGATTGAATTTGGTCTTAACTGAAAGCAGAAAGAAAGCAGGAATTGGTTCGGTTTTCTCAAGCAAAGGAAGAGTCACTCGGGAATGAGTCCCCCTAGCTCCTTAGTTAGGTCTCAATTTTACTTACCCTGGGTTGATTTACTGTCGATTAGACTGCGGAAGATCCGATAGTAGCTTGGAATCTCTTAAGCTGACCAAGCCCTCTTAGACAGAATACCCGGCAGGCGACTAGCCTTCACCGGGATAGACTGCTAAGGCGATTCACACAGAACTCCACTACTGGAATTGGATTCCAGTACAAAGCAGTAGACTGGCTAACTCTCGTATAACCAATCCACTACTACCGAATGATGAAGCTCTAACAACCTAATCAGATTCTATCTATCTTAGGTTGCAGCAGAAATCAAGAAAAGCTTATCAAACTTCAATTAATTCAATGAAATATGCATCATTCGATTAAAATCAAACAGTATAATCATCCCAAGTCATTACAATCAAATTCCTAACACATGGAACTAGGGTTCTTCATACCCAAGTGAGAGAAGGGTTCTACTCCATAGAGAGAGAGGAAAACAAAAATCAGAATAGTCATACTCATAAAAATGAGGAAAATCTGCTCTGGGATGTCAATCTTCCCTCCTGGGGACGCAATCTAGGCTTCAATGGTGAGAAATCCACTCCAAATAGCTCCTAGGGTTTGTTCTTCGCCCTTTCTCTCTCTAAAACTCTGTTTTTGCTCTGAAAAGTCGATTTCCTCACTTGTGGCGCAAAATTGGGTAAAAACCAGAATTCCCGACTCACACGGGCAGGCCACACGGCCGTGTGGCTTACCCAGATGCACGTGTGAGAGTCAAAATGCCGAGTTTCGATTAATTGAAATTCAGGCTTCCTACACGGCCAGGGACACACGGCCGTGTGGAGCCTCTAGTCTGCCCGTGTGAAGCCTCGCACAATCCCACACGGCCACATTGCTTCTTTACACGGCCGTGTGGGTTTTATGTGTACCCGTGTGGCTTCCTCAGCGACTCGCCACACGTCCGATCTTCGTCCAATCGACCCCGAACTCGCTCCCAAACCTTCATTCACGTACTAGGACCTGAAATATCACAAACAAGCACAACCTAGCGTGAAATCGGCCTAAAACACGAGAATCAACATCTCAAACGGCTCAAGAATAGGGTTAAAAACATGTGCAATTAACGGTTTATCACTTTTCCCTCAAATCGAAGTTCGGACAGCCAAAACACAACCAACCTAGGTGCTACCACGATTAAGGAGACTTAGCCTACTTTAGCCTTGATAGGAGACAAGATTTGCCTAAGAAAACCCAGCTTTACAAGCCTCTTTCACAAAGGGGGTTTTCTCTCTACCTAGGTTAGAATGGCAAAATAGATTGATAGGCAAACACACAACACAATGTTCCATGAAAATACCTCCAAATTCATATTAAAACACACCCACACGTAAACGATCATTCCATACAATCAATCACATGGTAGAAGTTATGGTTCACAAACACGCAAGTGAAAAGGGACACTACTCCATGCTAGGAGACGGGAAAAGACAAGGAGAAAGAAGAGAAACCATAATGGAGATGCTTAAATCCTTCCTTGTGTAGTAGAGGCTAGGGTTTCAGCCCAAGGCAAGAATTTGGGACAATGACCTCGAACAAAAACGCAGCACTTCATTTAATCTCTTCACGGTCTCTGGCTTGGGTTCACGGTCTTAAGACCGTGAACAGACTTGAGTCCAGTGAGACTGCAAATTGCTTTGGACGCAGGTCTGTTCACGGTGGATGGCTTCAGTTCACGGTCCACCTGACCGTGAACTCTCTGCTTTTGTCGTGATCTTTGGCTGCCTCCATCCTTTGACCCGATTTTGCGTCTTCTCGTCCGACTTCCGACTCCGGAATTGGTTCCACCTGCTTGAGTCTGAAACACCCTAAAACGAGGCAAAACCTAGTGTAAAACCAAACCACTCAGAGAGCAAATGCCTCAAACTTCTAAGAAAAATGTGGATAAAAAATGTACAATTAGCTTCAAATCACCCCTCTATTTTTTGTTTGTGAAATAATCTGAACTATTGTTGGTGAAGGGTTGAAGAGTGGACGATGGGATTTTGTATTGGGTTTTGTAGTAGTGGGTTCTGTAGTTTACTTCTTCCCATAAATTAATATCCACTTTAGGTGTTATCCTTTTCTTTCTCTTTCGTTTTTTATTCTGGTCAGGTTTCTTCATGAGAGATAGAATCACCTATGTCATGAGCTATTCTTATATTCATTTGTTCGTGCCGTAGACTCTTCATTAGGTAACAAAACCTGATCTCTGGTTGATCGAGCAAAGTAATTGACAAAAATTTAACTCCAATCGACTCTAACTATAGGACCGCAGTCAGAGATAAAATGGAAAGGTTGGCGTAAGAAAAGTAGGGTACGTGATCCAATTAAAATTTATCTTGAGCAGCTGCAACATTCCCAGCCATACCCAGAGAACCAATCCAAGCCAATTGCAAACATTAAACAAGTTCACAAGAAGAAGAGAGAGTGATAAAAAGGAACCGCGACCACCCTCCTTTCCATGTGAAAAATAGATCAGAGATGCCATTGCACAGCTATGCGGATCGATCTTTTAATGGCCGTAAGAAGTCAGTAAAAAGCTAGCATATATAGCCTACACGAATTATAGAATGAAATAGAACCCCAACACGATTTGGTAGGTACCAATAAAATCACGAAGTGAATTGAATCTCATCGGTAAAGAGAGGAAGAGGGTGACCGGAGAGCTTCTAAAAAATTATTCATATTGTTATTTTAAATGAAATTATAGATAATAGGAAAATGTAATTTAAATTTGGATTAATTTTGAATTTCTTAATAATTTTTATGATGACGTGGAACATTGATCGTTGGTCAATGGTATTAGTCGTTGAATTTGATACCAACCCACAAGTTCGATCAAATTAATCTAGAAAGTGCATAATTTAGGTCACTATGGGTATTTCATAAATCACAGGTCAAAGTAGTTTATTTGTATAAATTTCAAACTAATTTAATGTCTTAACTTTAATTATTAAGCTTCACTAACTAATTTGTTAGGGATGGGATTAGGTGCTAACCCTTATAGGGGTTAGCACCGTGATAACTAGCAAAAAACGCTACTAAAAATAACGAAATCACTACAGATTATTATAAAATCAATACAACATTTAAGCTAAATCACTACTAATTCAAACTAGTAGTAGTTTTTCCCATGGTCAGGACGGTGCTAACTACTGTACAATTAGCACCGTAGCCGTTCCCAATTTGTTAACTCTCGCGATTATATGATAAATAAATTGTGTAGGAGATCAAAGTACTAAGTTAACTATTCAATTTTGAAAGTATAGTCAACATTTTAAAAATTCATGTAATCCCGTTAATAAAAGCATCACCACAACTAGCTTTGTTCCCGGCCTTTGGCTGCATGAGTTTCGTGTTTTATCTTATCAGTCAAGTAATTTACAGATAACTAATTTAACTTGTTAAGTTAGTTTATTTTCGAGAAAATATTTGTAGTCTATTAATTTAGATTTATGAGATTGTACCTAAGTGATTGTTTATTTCTCAACTAAGCGGTCGACATTCATCAATGATATTTAAGTTCGACATTCAATTTCTAATGGTTGGATATTGACATATGAAAGTGTAATATAGAGAATTTTGATGAACGATTGTGGTGGAGAAGATTTTTTTTGAACAAACTCCTTAATATATTTTTATATACATATTTTGAAGTTATATATATCTATCATAAATAGGTGAAAAAATTATTATTATATATTTTTATGAACAAATAATTATTTTTAATTATAAATAGATAACCATTTATCACGATAAATAATAATATTTTTATTTCATAATCTCTCATATACTTCTACAAAACTACCAAAAGAAAAGGGGGAAAAGAAAGCCTACGACAAGGAGGAGTTTTAACTTGTAAGAGCGAGGAAAGTAAAAACTATAAAAAAATCTCTCACGGGTATGAAAAAAACTACTGTAAAAAAAGGAACTGTTGAACTTTGAAGGAATTATATCTTTGCCATGGCATCGTTTCAATGTTGGGATTGGGGGGGGGGAGGGGGAAGATAGACGGAATTCTGATGGGCGAAGGAGAGTTAAATGCTGGCATGGAGGCATGTATGACAATAAATTTTGAATCTCAACATGGGAGTTTGGAAAAACGCTTAAAAGTATTTTTAGACAAGTTAATACAATTTTATAAACGCATGTTATCATGCCATTACTACAAACTGATAGAATGCATCATTAAAGTGCGATATCTAACCCACCGCTAAAAAAACAAAAAAAAACAGGGGCAATGGCTAAAGATGTGAAAAGTTAGAAGAAAGATGTGGTAGACTGGATTAATGGCTGGAGCTGCCAAAGTAGTTGCAATTCAACCCTAGCCACCTTCTACCGCAACGCTACTGCATGCATTTCCGGCCATTAGCATTTATGAAGTGTACAGATGCAAATTGTCAGCTATATGTATATATAATATAGCCACTCTATCTGCCTGTGCACTTCACATTATAGTATTATACCATCCCAATAATACACACATCAATAACCAAACGGCAGCAGAAATGGCAGTCCCAGCTACTGTAACACTGCTACTCATTGTAGCTGCTGTACTTCCGATCGTCGTCATTAGAACCGCAGAGGCTCGAGCTTTCTTCGTGTTCGGCGATTCGCTGGTGGACAGTGGCAACAACAACTACCTCGCCACAACTGCTCGCGCGGATTCCCCTCCTTACGGTGTCGACTACCCGACCCGCCGCCCCACCGGCCGCTTCTCCAACGGCCTCAACATTCCCGACCTCATTAGTACGCAATTCCCTCTCCTATGTCTATATTATTATCATCATTAATTCCCTTTCAAATTTATATGTTAAACTAATTTATTTTGGGATGAAATTCTCAGGTGAGAGAATTGGACAGTCGGAGCCTCCTCTGCCATACCTCTCGCCGGAGCTGACAGGTCAGAGGCTCCTCAACGGCGCCAACTTCGCCTCTGCCGGGATCGGAGTCCTCAACGACACTGGAATCCAATTCGTGAGCCATGGCCTACTACCGGAATCATATGCTGGAACTCTAATTATAATATCAACTCATCTAATCAAAATGTTGGCCAGTAATATTGTGACTTCTTAATTAATCATGTATGCAATGCAGATTAACATAATCAGAATGTACCAACAACTGGCCTACTTCCAGGCGTATCAGCGAAGGCTTCGAGGCCTAATCGGCGCTGCTCGAGCCAAGAGGGTCGTCAGTGGAGCACTGGTCCTGATCACGGTTGGCGGTAACGATTTTGTGAACAACTACTACTTGGTGCCTTACTCTGCCAGGTCTCGCCAGTTGGCCTTGCCTGATTACGTCAAATACGTCATCTCGGAGTACAAAAAATTGCTCAAGGTGCCTACTTAACACACGTACATACCTCAATAGTAAAAAAAAAAAAAATACTAATTTTGGTCGTCAATTTGTGATCATGGTTTGTGAATACGTTGCCCAGATTTTGTACAAGTTGGGAGGCAAGCGAGTTCTGGTGACGGGAACAGGGCCGCTAGGGTGTGCCCCGGCAGAGCGAGCAATGAGGGGCACAAACGGAGGATGCTCGGCAGAGCTTCAACGCGCAGCGGCACTGTTCAACCCGCAGCTCGACGAGGTGCTGAACGAGCTGAACAGAGAGATTGGGAGGGATGTTTTTGTTGGTGTCAATACTGCACAAATGCACAACGATTTCGTCACCAACCCCGGAGCTTTTGGTAAAAAAAAAAAATCATGTGATATTGCTTGATAACTTTGTCAATATTGAAGAAGAGAAAGTGATCATGGCTTAACTTGTAGGGGTGTGACCAATTTTCTTTCAAATTTTGGGTGCAGGGTTTGCGACGTCGAAGGTGGCATGCTGCGGGCAAGGGCCTTACAATGGCCTAGGACTGTGCACACCAGCTTCGAATCTGTGCCCGAACAGGAACCTGTACGCGTTCTGGGACGCCTTCCATCCATCGGAGAAGGCAAACAGGATCATAGTTGAGCAGATGTTCTCTGGAACCGCGGAGTATATGAAACCCATGAATCTTACCACCATCATGCAACTGGATGCCAGAACGTGATCCATCGTCATTTGTGAATGGAACTGGAAAAAATTTGGATGTTGTTGTTGGTTAATAAATGCATTGTTATTGTCTTCGTTTTACCTTTCCTTTTTTCGCTTTGTTTTGGGATAATGGAGTTTCATTTGGTAAAGTTATGGTCAATTGGTCATTGTACGTACAATATCAAGGTTTTATTTTGGTGAGACTTCGAATTCGAAGTTCAGCCTGTTGAACTGGAATGTCATTTTCTTATTCAGACTCAAAGTATTAGCTAGAGACTGCAAAATACGTGCAACATTTAAACTCCAGCTGTTTTACATTAAAAAGGAAACTCGAGGAAAAAATCCAAAACTAACACCGTTTAAAAAAAAAATTACAAAAATACCACCCAGACCAAATAATTTCCAAAAATACCATCATTTATATAAAACCGCGCATTTAATGAGCGGTTTTTAATAAAACCGCGTCTCCAGGTGGCGGTTACAGAGAAAAACGCGCCCCCAAGGCGCGGTTTGACCTTGCATGGCTGTCAAACCGTGTTGCCACGTGGCGGTGCATCAAACCGCCAATCGGAGGAGCGTTTTGACGGCTAAAACGCGTGCCAAGTCAGCAATCCGTGTAGCCCACAGAAACCGCTTCCCCGAGGCGCGGTTTGACCGTTGGGAAACTAAAACCGCTCCCCCGAGGCGCGGGTTGACCGTCGGGAAAAGCAAACAGCGTGCTGGAGGCGCGGTTTTTGGTGGCAAGAAATTACTCCACCGACCCTCCCCCACGCGGTTTGAAGCCTATATAACCCCCCCCCCCCCTCCCCCTCTCTTCTCTTTTCTGCACACCATCCACCACACTCCCCTCTCTCCCTCTAACTTCTCTCTACCCAACCCCTCCCCACCCAACCTTAGAATTAGTTTTTTTGTTGGTTGCGGCTAAGTCCGATCTGCCTCCAAAAGACTTTTTCTTTGGTTTTCACTAAAAACCCGTCGAACCTCTGTCCGGATTCCGAGAGAATGGCCGATTTTGCTCAAGAAGAGGGTCTTTTTTATGATGATTATCAAACGGTACGTACTCATTTTTCCCAATTGTTGTTGTTATAATGATTTATTTAATTTATATACTAATGATTTATGTTATTGTTATGCTATCGTAGGTTGGGCCGAATGTTGATATTTTCAATCAACGATATTATGTTGATCAAGGACCGATTGATCCGACAGTTTTATACGATCAAGCAAATCATCGTTCAAGAGACGTTTGGAACGACCACAAGGTACATATTATTTATCATCACTTGTAATTTGTATTTTGTTAAAGTAATTTATTTGTTGTACAATAATTTACTTAATTGTTAATCGTATTGATTATTTTTAATAATTTAAATCAATACAATACAACACTTATTGAGACTCTGTTATAAAGAAATACATGTCTAAGGAAATGGGGACTTAAGCGATCATCATGATCCCCCCATGACCTGGGAAAATCGGGTTCTAAGCGATCCTCGGATCCCCCCTTTTTCTGTCAAAAAGACTGTGTTTCTAAGGAGATGTATACCTCTCCTAAGAGTCTTACGAGTGTACTTGTATTGCTTTAAATTATTGAAAATAATTAATACGATTAACAAAATAATATATTTGATTTTATGTGTATGTGTACAAAAAATATTTATACTTAAATTTCGAATATTACTTTAGTTATGTTAATATTAAGATTTATTAGATAATGTATATTTCTCTAAAACAACCTTGCTTTAATTAATATTGCATCTTTTAATATTATTTATTTATGCTAATATTAATGTTTATTAGATAATGTATATTTCTCTAAAACAACCTTGCTTTAATTAATATTTCATCTTTTAATATTATTTATTTATGCTAATATTAATGTTTATTATATAATGTATATTTCTTCAAATGAACCTTGATTTAATTAATATTGCATCTTATAATATTATTTAGTTATGTTAAAATTAATATTTAATTAGATAATGTATATTTCTCTAAAACAACCTTGATTTAATTAATATTGCATCTTAGAAAATTATTTTAGTTATGTTAAAATAAATGTTTATTAGATAATGTATATTTCTCTAAAACAACCTTGATTTAATTAATATTGCATTCTTAGAAAATTATTTTAGTTATGTTAAAATAAATGTTTATTAGATAATGTATATTTCTCTAAAACAACCTTGATTTATATATAAATTGTATCTTATAATATATTTATATATGTATAAATCATCAACTTATAATGAAATTTAAATTTTTTTCTAGGATGCATACCATATAGTCCGCTATAGGGGCACAACGAATGTGCTTGAATGGAACAACGTCATCTAAAAAGGGCAAGATTGGATTCGATTCGGCATTTTCAACGAGATCAAGATCGACCGCCAACTCATCACGGCGATGGTAGAGAGATGGCGAAAGGAGACACAGTGCTTCAATTTTCGTGAAGGCAAGTGCACCATCACACTTAAGGACATCGCCATCTTAACCGATCTCCCCATCGATGGTGATGTTGTTTGTGTGGATTCTACGCCACCACCTAAAGTTGTTGCCAATATGAGTGGTTGGCAACATTTTATATGGACGGTCACCGGGTTGTGTCCGCCAGAGAAGGGAGATCACGATGCGGATGGTCATCCACCATTGTCCAAGGGCCAAGTATCCATCACTTGGTTGACAGCGGAGATCAGGTGTAAGCACAACCCTGAGTTCGGAGGCATTCCCCTCACGGAGGAAAGTTCGGAACGTGATAAAGAAATTTATGCACGTATCTACATCCTCGGCATGATCGGAGGAGTCTTCTTCCCCAAGAAATCCAACAACCTAATCAGCAATTCATGGTTGAAGATCATACTTGGTGATTGGGATGACATGGGAAACCTGAGTTGGGCATCTACTTGCTTAGCTCATCTCTACCGATCTCTATGTAATGCTAGTGCGAGAGCGGTGAAGGAGATTGATGGGGCTATGTTCATCGTCCAATTTTGGGCTTGGGAGCATTTGCCATGGATTGCGCCGAAGGTTGAACCCGACAGGGAATGGGGTCCCGACCATCCCCTACGACATGAAGCTTATGGTTGTAGGTAAATGTTTTCTATCCCACTCATAGTTCTCACAATTTTTTACTAATTGGATATTTTATAACGAATTGGGTATTATGTATTAACACTCCATACTATTTGGATTGAATAGGTGGCTTGGTGAAAAAACATGCGACAACCTAGGAGCGCATAAGTTGGAGGAGTATCGTAGGAGGCTTGATCGCCTTTGGGAAGCAGAGGTGAGCATCATAATACGCAATTAAAATCTACTTTTTTATGTTATATTATTATGTTGATTAATATTTTTTTTTTATAAACCTTTGTAGCTCAAGTTCGATCCGTATCCAGAACGGATTGTTGCGCATCACGTTCACAAATTCCCGTTACATCCCGGTCAATGGTGCACCAGAGTTCCACTAATCTGCCACCATATAGTGGAGTGGCACTTGCCGGATCGATGTCTACGACAATTTGGACGTGAGCAATGCATACCATTGGATGTCCCAGAGAGTCAGAAGGGGTACCACGGGAAAGATGGTCGACAGGGACCTACTAATTGGCCGGAGGAGTATGGAAACTTGATCCGCCTTTGGAATGTTAGGCAAGATCAGGATATTGTGACGGCATCTAATGTGGGCCGGATGGGCTACCAAGACCCTTACCTGGAAACCTACCGTCGACAATCTGTTCGCTACATGACCCCCGAAGGAGCGGCGGACGGAGCTTTGGTAAGTAATTTTTTTTTTTACTTTTTTAGTCATGCGGTGCATTATTTTCTAAATGGCTAACGTTGTTATTTTCTTCGAATTAGGTTGATGGCATCGAGCGAATCCACGACCTTGCGCGGACGGCAGATCCTTTGGTGGCGGGTCGAGGGGTGGGGCTCATTCGGAGGATAGCGAACAATCTCCTTGGATGTATGCGAGCGCGCGGGCGTGACCATCATAGATACCCTCCAGTTCCCCCAGTGAGACCGTCGCCGGTTGTGCAGGATGTTGAGCCGGTGCCTCCGCCGGTCCATAGAAGGCCAAACAAAGCTACAAGGGATCGACCTCACGTGCCGGAGATCAAGCCGATTGAGGCGTGGAAGGCGCCTACTCCTTTGGAGGTGTGTAGCGGTGAAGGGAGAAGTACTCACTACGATCCCACACCCGGAAGCCAGTATGATCCGCGGTCGAGCTTCCAATACAATCTCCGCCCCAGCTTTCAGTATGAACAACGGCCAAGTACATTTCATGATGGCACATCCTCTGCAACTTGGGCCGAGGGTTCATACTCAAGTCCCCACCAAGACTATGCACCTATGCAGCGACCACAACAACAATGGCAACAACAATGGCAATCCAGTCCTCACCAAGACTTCTCACCTTGGAATCGACCACAACACCAATGGCAACAACAATGGCAATGCACTCCCCACCGTATGAGCATGGATAGCCCTCGACCGCAGACGGAGGGGCCATCGTTCACGGAACCGAGGCGCCATAGCACGGAGGATCGCCCTTCTACGGCGAATAGGAATCTGCCACCCGTTCCACCATCAGTTACACCCGGTGGACCAGTCGCCCATCGCACAAGGAAACAGAGGGCAAATCGTCGAAATAATGCATGAGTGTGCGAGTTGTGTTTATTTCAAGTTATGTTTTGTTTAAATTTAGTTGAACAATGGTGTTTTTAGTTGGAGTTTTTTTTTTAGTTTTTTCATGTAGTGTGTTTGTGTTCGTGAAAAGTTTTATTCAAAAAGATGGAAAATTGCACCAAAGTTTGTGTTTTGTGCAAATCTCTAAGTTTATGAAAATTACACCAAATTTAAGCACACAACATACAAGTAGAGTAACCATTGAAATTAATAAACAAAGATGGAACAAACGCATGAAATCAAGCTAAGCGCCATTATCCAGGTTCACCACATCGGGCCCTGCATTTTGAGGACCAATTGGTCCGGGACATTTTCGTTTATCATGACCGGGTACTTTGCATATGGAACACCGCCTTGGCCCCCGCGGTGGTCTTCCACTTTGATCCATTTCATTTGGAATCCTTTTTACTCGTGGGCGCCCTGTTACCCGCCTAAGACCGACTGGTGGAATGATGACCATACCCTCATAAACTGGCCAGTAAGCTTCATCCAGCAATGCACGGAAACTAGTACGATAACTGCTCTTTTGTGAGTCAATGTTGAAGAACGGACTGACGAAATGACGAGGGTCTTTGCTCCTGTGCTTTATTGCAGCCATTGCATGGGAACATGGTATCCCTCTACCCTGATACTTCTGACAAGAGCACTCCCCTTTTTAGTCCTAAAGTTGACGGTGACTTCATGGCGATGACCCCCACGTCTCCCATCCTCCCAGTGCCCAGTCTCGACCGAAAACTCGCCAGCATGTCGGTTCATCACAGTGACGGTGTGACGAGAGCTCTTCCGATTATCTTTTTCCATTATTTTCATGACATAATCGGAGTGTACCTAACCCTGTGCCTCCCTATTCTCAGACCAGTGGAGACGGTTGACGAACCATCTGTTTGTTTTCCAGAATGTCATTTCAACAATTGCAGAGATGGGGAGTGCACGACATTCCCTGTAGACGTTGTTGATACTCTCGCTTGAGTTTGTTGTGGCAATACCCCATCTGTGACCTCCGTCCTTATGAAAAGTCCACATTTCAAGGTCATGTTGATCAAGCCACTGCGCACCTTCAGGGCATATTTGACGGATAATCCGCATCTTCTCTTTAAATTTCTTCTCTTGGTACGCGACAGCTGTTGAATATAAAAAAAAATCAGATAAGCAAGATCGACCTTATTGCCAATACAAGTACACTCGTAAGACTCTTAAGAGAGGTATACATCTCCTTAGAAACACAGTCTCTTTGACAGAAAAAGGGGGGATCCGAGGATCGCTTAGAACCCGATTTTCCCAGGTCATGGGGGGATCATGATGATCGCTTAAGTCCCCATTTCCTTAGACATGCATTTCTTTATAAAGATTCTATATAAGTGTTGTATTGTATTGAAACATTCCATACTTTTATACAAATGAAAAAATGTACAGAGACACAATTAATTAGAACGCTTACCGATCCACCATATACTGTCAGCAAGCTTCTTTCGCTTGAAATGATGGTTCTAGTTGCTCTTGAAATGCCGTATGCACCATCTCTGTGACCAGTTCTAGGCTGGATCCAAGCCTAAGATAGCAGCCCGTATTCGGGCGTGGCGATCTGAGATGATAGTCAGGTTCGTCCGCCTAGTGACATGGAGCTGAATTTGTCTGAAGAACCAGCCATAGCTATCGGTATTCTCTCCCTCCACAATGGCAAAGGCTAATGGATATACTAATCTATTTGCATCTGCTCCGCTGGCAATCAGTAGAGTACCCTTGTACTTGCCGGTAAGGAATGTTCCATCAACTTGAATCACAGGAACACAGTATGGAAAACCATCAATACATGGCTTGAAGGCCCAGAAAAGATGCTTGAATTGGCGATTGTTACCAGGCGCCGGCGATTGAATTTCTTCATCTTGGTAGCGAGGCGAGCAAATGGTGCCAGGGTTAGACACCTCCAACACCAAAATCAATTTGGGAAGGAATGCATATGATTCTTCCCAGTCACCAAACACGGCAGCCATTGCTTCCTGTTTCCCATGCCATGCTTTCTTGTAGTTAATGATATAACCATAACGACTAGAAATGTGGGCGATGATGGTTTTGACCTTCAGGTTGGGCTGCTCCTCAATTAGATGTTTGATAGCCGCGGCAACCACCCTTGATTTCAACTGTCGATGGCCTTGGGATGTTATTGATGACACACATGTGTGTGTGTTCACCGCACGGGATATGACCCAATGGCCGACTCTCTTGCTCTTGATAGCCCGAACCCTAGCTTTGCATCCCTCATTTTCATTTCTGCATCGAACCAGTAGCCTCTTTGTGTCGGAATGGGTTGTTTGCCATTCAAAACTCCGAGTCATTGCTTCAGTGGAAATAGCATGTCGGACCTCATTCTTCGTTGCAAATTGTTAGCCCTTCGTAAAGCCAGTTAGTGGACCCCATACTGGCACATCTGGCGGGTCCATGTCGGCATCAACATACCAATCTTCACTTTGAATGTGATTGTAGTATGGAATAGGTACACGGTCGTGAGCTACCTCATCACCATCTGCGTCTGAATCTGGACCGGAATCATCAACACCCTCCAACGGATCGTCGCTGTCTGCACTAACTTCGCCTTCCTCTTCTTCAACCTCAGGGTCACTAACTGGACTTGGATTGACCTCTTCTTCCATCTGACTACCAGCATGAAAGGCACCTTCACCTTCACTAGCTCCGTAATGGTAGTTGTGGTAACTAACACCGCTTTGATAGAAGTTGTAGTCGGGTGGGTACTGGTAGCCTGCTTGTTGGTTGTAATCCGCCTGTTGAGCTTCTTCTTCATATGAAGGGAAGGATTGATGACTTCCTCCAGTACCATGATGATACTCCTGCCTCCAGCTCGACTCTTGGAAATCCTGGTGGGGATGATCTTCGTATAATACACTCCCACCGTGGATACCAGATGTTTGGCCATCTCCAGAATGACCTACACTGCCTTCGACGACCTCGGTGTAAACGAACATCTCCGCTTGCTTAATTTTATTGGTGGTCAAAAATTGGACCATGGCATCAACGTCCTCCTGAGTGGTAAGGAGGAATTCCTCATGCTACAGCGACCCGTCATGTCTGTTTGGATATCGATACACCATTCGATCAACTCTTCTAGTGCCATCCATGCAGGTAATCTGAGTGCACATTTGATGGAGCTCTTCATGCATCGGTCTCGTACGGACCTTCATTTTATAAAAATTGCCACCGACGTAACTTACACCCTTTTTGGTCTCTTCCGTGTAACCATTCCACCGCAACCCAAGCGTGAACCTTTGGAATGCCATCTGCAATGAAAAGTAATTAAGTTACTAACATAAAATCACAAATGACAATGGAAAGTAATTAAGTTACTAACATAAAATCACAAATGACAATGGAAAGTAATTAAGTTACTAACATAAAATCACAAAGGACAATGAAAAGTAATTAAGTTACTAACATAAAATCACAAATGACAATGAAAAGTAATTAAGTTACTAACATAAAATCACAAAGGACAATGAAAAGTAATTAAGTTACTAACATAAAATCACAAAGGACAATGAAGAGTAATTAAGTTACTAACATAAATTCACAAATGACAATGAAAAGTAATTAAGTTACTAACATAAATTCACAAATGACAATGGAAAGTAATTAAGTTACTAACATAAAATCACAAAGGACAATGAAAAGTAATTAAGTTACTAACATAAAATCACAAAGGACAATGAAAAGTAATTACGAAACAAACTTACGAATTAATGTTAATCGCAAAAACTAAATAATTTAAAGCTGAAATTTTAAGAAGGAAGAGGAGGAGGTGTGAAGAATTGAGTTCTCTGAATCCGCCTTTTATAGGCAAATTTTGCACCAAAACCGCTGGGGGGAGCGGTTTTAGGTCTGCCATGAAGCCCTACGTGCCCTACCCCCTGCATGCCGACATGTCCGACATGTTGGCTGTCGGGTGACCAGGCACAAACCGCGCCTTGGGGCAGCGGTTTGTGTCCTGACACTATAAAACGCCGCTTGGAGAGGCGGTTTGTGTCCTGACACTATAAACCGCCGCTTGGGGAGGCGGTTTGTAATGCCGACACTTAAACGCTCTTTCCTAAAGCGTTTTGTGGTAGGGTTAGCCTATAACCGCTCCTTCCAAAAGCGTTTTGTTCTGGAAATTAAAAACGCTTTTCCGTGGCGCGATTATTATGTAAAACGCTTCCTGGAAGCGCGGTTTCAGTAAAAACCGCTCCTTAGAGGCGCGGTTTTAAATAAAGGATGGTGTTTTTGGAAATTATTTGGAGTGGGTGGTATTTTTGTAATTTTTTTTTAAACAGTGGTAGTTTTGGATTTTTTCTGAAACTCGAGGGGTTATTATCCTCAAAAGTAACCAACAAAACAAGTCCACAACTTGAAACTATTTTGTATTATTACAAAAGATTAGATAATTATAAAGATAAGAGTATCAATCTGTAATTATGTATAGCCACGATTAGTTGTCTGTTTGATTAGGTTTCAATGCTATTCCCTATGTAGAGGCAAGATTCATCATTGTAAGAGGTTAAGTCGTTAATAGTAAAATCCTTTGGAGAGCACAGTCTTACCCATGAATTAGTTTTGATCTTCAGGGATAATACGTTAAAATTTTTGTGTTCTTTACCATTCAGTTCATACCACTTTACATGGTATTAGAGCCTACGATCACCTTAAGGTTGGTTTGTTCTCTTTTGTGTATTTGTTTGCTACAGCGTGAGTCCTCTTCCAAGAGCAGTCTCTTTGGTTCTTGTTCTAGGGATTGCTAGGGTACAGGCTGTATATCGTCTTACGTCGTTTGTTGGTGTGGTCGATTTGTGTTGGGGTTTTGGCTGCCTTTGGATGCTCGTCTTGACAGCTCTTGGTTGGAATGGATTTCTCTAATACCGATTTGGTATCGATAAAATTTGACAGGAAATACTTTGTCATCTGGGAGTTCCTAATTCACAATTTCATTGATGAAAAGCATCTCCTTTCTATTATGGCAAGAGAGAAAAGGCAGTGGGCTGTTAATGTAGGTATGCTTGATGTGGAGGATTAGACTGCTTCTAACCCCGAGGTTATTACATGGCTTTTGGCTTTGGTGGATCTTTCAACTGCCCTCAATCTTCAGCGGTTTAGCATGGCTCACGATATGAGGAGTCTATCTGTGTGACCTACACGCAGAAAAGTGCCTCTCGACAATTTTAATTGGAGACTTAAATCTATCTGCTTTGGTAATGTTTTCTGTTTTCTTTTCTTTGCGTTCTCCCTATTTGCTAAGATTCTGAGTTGGATATTGATTTCATAAAGATAAGACGTTCAAAAAGGGAGCTCAAGCCATTCAATTTAAAGAGGACTCCAAATACTGTTAACCGAGTCAGAGGATGAACTTAGGTATTTTGACCCAATACAAAAGTCAACAAAGCAAATGGAAAACGAAAAGGGAAAGAGAAGATGAAGCTGAGAAGCTTCTGTTTCTTCTCAATAGATGGTCACGAAAGTGGGCTCTAATGGCCAAAGCCCAAGGTGAAAAAGGAATGAATAAAAATAACAACGTGGGCTAAAACTTCAAAGCCCAAAGGTAAAATAAAAAAATGCAAAAACGTTTTACTCATCTTCTTCTTGCAGTTGTCGAAGGAAAAATAGCATAGAGGCATAAAACAGAGACTACTAGACGCACAATTGAACCAGTACCCACTGATTTCTAGGAGACTCTTTTTATTACGTTTTCTCCTATCAAACATAAATTGAAACAAATAGACAAATACGATAAAGAAAGAACAGAGTAACCAATTCCCGGATCCCAACCAAACCCGTTGCACCTTCAACAATCCAGATCCTCCACTTACTGTTGAACCCTTTTGTAAACCGAAGACCTATACCTCTTCCCACTATAAAAGTTACAGAAATAAAGGACACAGGATGAATATTTATAACCTAATAACATAGTCGTTACTTGCATTCTTCATAAGGAAGGAATTACAATTTGTCTGCTGAAAACATGCCTTCCTCAGAACTTTCCTTTCCAGGCTTGATGAAATAAGAACTTCCAATTATACCGACCTTGATTATTGAAATCACCAATCATCTTTGACAAGAGATTCGCTATTCTGATTTTCCTTTCCAAAACCTTCCAACAATCTCCCCCTAAATCAGAGATTGCGAATTGATAGATAACTGCAACCATGGAAAAAAAAACTCTCCTACCAAAGAATTGTAAAGATTATTGGTGAGACATCATCCATCATAATTAAATAATTCTAGTTAAGATGCATGTCTCCCCCTATGTAGAGCAGTGGCTCGCTCCTACAATCACTCTAGAAAATGGCCAAGTGTAACCACCTCCTAAACCGTAGTATAGCGGGTTAGGTTTTAATGTCAACCCGGGTCCTAGCTGTGATGACTACTCCGTGAGTTCTTATTATTTAGCAGTGAAACTTTAGTGAAGGTTCAAACAAGCAAACAAGCAAAGCAAGTAAAAAGGGTTGTTTTCAAGTCGAGAGAGGTCACCCGGATATGATTCCCCCTAGACTGCAGTTAAGCCGGATTGTAATTTACCAAGTTCAGGTTCAATGATGAGTCTCGACTAAAGGTCTCCAGACCCTCTCAATCTGAGTCTCCAGCAGGCGACTAACCTCCACCGGAGTAAACAAATTGAGGCCCTAACGAACCAAACCTCCACTACCGAAGTGAATTCGGTACATAATAGGGAATTCACTTCTCGACTAAAGTCGTCAATCCACTACCTTCAATCAAGGGTGCTCTATCAACCTAGGAAGATATTATCTTTCTAGGTTAAAGCAGAAACAACAGGAATTTGATCAGGATTCATGCCATTCAACAAATCAAACATCAATTGAACATAATCATATCAATGAATCTATACTTGGGCTCATACAATCATACCTAACATACAAATCTAGGGTTCTTCATACCCAGGTGAATAAGAAAACTACTCCATAGAGAGAGATTGAAAATCTAGCTCAGATGCGGAAACCATACTGTGAAGGCTGAGAATCTGCTTCTGGCACTCAATCAGGTCTTCTCCAAGCTCAAGGCGGGCTCCAATGGTGATGGAGAACGATCTATGACACTTGCAGGATCAGTTTCGTCACTTTCTCTCTCTAGGTATCGCTTTTCCTCTCTAAAACTCGGAACCGCCTTCCTTTGGCTGAAAATTGGGTTAAAACCAAGAAAATCCCGACTCAGACGGCCAGGCTACATGGCCGTGTGACTTTCCTAGCTGCCCGTGTTGCTTTGCAAAACGCGGCGTTTCGTTAAGTGACTTCAGGCTTCCTACACGGCCAGACCCACACGGCCGTGTGGATTTCCAGGATGCCCGTGTGAGTTCCCTGGAATTTCCACACGACCACAAAGGGTCCCCTACACGGCCCGTGTGATTTTGCACGTGCAATTTGATGCCACACGGCCAAGTCACACGGCCGTGTAGGTTTTAGGCGTGCCCGTGTGGCTCCATCAGCTTCCCGCGAAATGTCCAATCTTCGTCCAACCGACCCCGAACTCGTTCCCAAGCCTTCATTCACGTACTAGGACCTGAAATATCACAAACAAGAACAACCTAGCGTGAAATCGGCCTAAAACGCGAGAATCGACATCTCAAGCAGCTCAAGAATAGGGGTAAAAACATGTGTATTCAACGGTCTATCAAATTCCCCCACACTTAACCGTTTGCTTGTCCCCAAGCAAACTTAACTGAAACCAATGCAACTCTCCAGACCTCTATAGCAGCAAACAACCCCGATCGTCGGTTGAGGATTTTCAAGATCATATAGCAGCTTATGAGGTCAACTGGTCTTCTAAGACGTTCCCTATCTCTCTCAATGCGAGTACTAGACTCAAACCAGGATCATGACTAGAAGTGGAAGTAAGACAGTCAATTCATGGATAAAGGGACTCACGCTATTCACAATCAAGGACTCGTTGTACCGGGGTGCTCTTTCACTTCATTTCACCATTGGAACCCCTTTTTCACTTTCATTTTACTGTTTTTTTTTTCTTTTTCATTCACTTAGCGGGGTTCCAACTGCAGTCTTTTGCACGGTCGACCCTTATTAGTCGAGCAAGAACAATTTATGTACATCTGGCGCTCGCCAGAGTACTTCTTTTAACTCCTTTTCCTCAACTCGTGTGGAGGGTCAATGAAATTAAGGGGGGTCGGAAGCTCTATCCGTGCCCTTAAAAACACATCCTCAAGTAGGCAAACCGTTCAACGGGTGGAAGTTTTACTTGTACTAGAGACAACTTAGCTTCACCTTGTAGGAGTACCCCACTAAGGATCACTAAAATCTCTTCCAAAACCCTATTTTGTGCAATGAACGGTGCCGCACATGTTGGGCTTACCCCATGTTTAAGATTTAATGATTTTGACATGGGGGACCAACCGCATTTCATTTTTCACATGAGCGCCCTGTTCGATACACGAGTCCATAACACAATCCAAATAGAGTCACCATTTGGATAAGAGGGAAGGATAAGGGGAATGATGTTACTGGTGTGCACGGACTACATGAGAATGGAAGCGGACCAGTCTGAGTGAAGCGGACTGAAGAGGGGACCAGTCAGGACAAGGAACAGCTAAAAGGAACAGAAGAACTCAAACACCATACGTTAGATCCAATGGTCAGCCCAATAGTACATCATCCAAAATAAAATAAAACAAACCAAAATCAAACCAGTTTACAATCCGACTCAAAACAAAAGAAAGAAATTTAAACTGTGGTGGGGTTGCCTCCCCACAAGCGCTTCTTTACCGTCTTTTAGCTGAACGCCCATGGCGGAACTAAGGGTCCGCGAGTTCCACTACCAACTCCGCACGTTCGACCTCATCTCCCAAGTAGAGCTTGAGACGATGGCCATTCACTTTAAACGGTTCAGTCCGCGGGTTGGCAATCTCAATCGTGCCATACGGGAACACCTGTGTGACCGTGAACGGTCCAGACCACCGGGAACAGAGTTTTCCGAGAAAGAGCTTCAGGCGAGAGTTATAAAGGAGAACTCGATCACCAACCTGAAACTCTTTCGGACCCTACAACCGTGCATCGTGCAGGCTCTTAGTGCGCTCCTTGTACATCTTGGTGTTCTCATAGGCGTGATAACGCCACTCCTCCAGCTCCAGCAACTGCATTTTGCGCTCAACACCTGAAACACTAACATCCAAGTTGAGCAGCTTAAGGTCCCAAAAGTCTTTGTCCTCTAGCTCCACGGGCAAATGGCATACCTTTCCATAGACAAGCCGGTACGGTGAAGTACCAATGGGTGTCTTGTAGGCAGTACGGTATGCCCAGAGAGCATCATAGAGCTTGGTGGACCAATCCTTGCGGGATTGATCCACCATCTTCTCCAGGATACGCTTGAGCTCCCGGTTCGTCAGCTCGGCCTGGCCACTTGTTTGAGGGTGATAGGCCACAGCCACCTTATGAGTCACACCATAGCGAGACATTAACTTATCGAACTGGCCTTGGAAATGGGTGCCTCGATCGCTTATGATGGCTTTAGGTGTCCCGAACCGGGAGAATAGCTGCTTCAGAAAACCACAAACACGTCTAGCATCATTAGTGGGCAAAGCTTGCGCATCAGCCCACCTAGAGACGTAGTCAACAGCAACCAGGATATAGGTATTGCCAAAAGATGGAGGGAAGGGGCCCATGAAGTCGATACCCCAGACATCAAAAATCTCACAAGCTATAAACACAATCTGGGGCATCTCATTACCTGACCTCTGGCATCGGTCGCACTTGCGTGCGAAGGCATCTGCGTCCTTGAAGAGCGTGGGCCAGTAGAAGCCCGATTGTAGCACCTTCCTTGCTATGCGGTTTCCTCCATGGTGACCTCTAGTAGGTCCTTCATGACAGTGAGATAGAATGCCCTCCATCTCACTCTCCATAACACAACGACGGATGATCCTGTCGGCTCCGATCCTGAAGAGATGAGGGTCATCCCAGAAGTAGTGCTTCAGGTCGGAGAAAAATTTCCTCTTGGTGTGAGTTGTCATCCCATTGGGCAGCCGCTGGCCCACCAGATAGTTCGCAAAATCAGAGTACCACGGGGTGACACTCTCCACCAGGTACATCATCATCAGTCTCTCATCTGGAAGGAGTCGTTGATCTCCTTCTCGAGGTTGTCCGCAGGAGGTGCGTCCAACCTGGAGAGGTGATCGGCTGCAACATTCTCCGCTCCCTTCTTGTCCCGAATCTCGATGTCGAACTCCTGCAGTAGTAAGATCCATCGTATGAGCCTGGGCTTGGCATCGGCCTTGCTCATCAGGTATCGAATCGCGGAGTGATCTGTATACATGGTCACATGGGACAAGACCATATAAGGACGAAATTTTTCGAAGGCAAACACCACCGCGAGCATCTCCTTCTCCGTGGTGGTGTAGTTCTCCTGGGCATCATTCAGGGTCTTCGAGGCGTAGTAGTGATAACATCGTATTTGCACTTGTTTGCACCCTCGTTTCTTGATCATTTTGGCTTGAGTTTTTGCTTTCTTGGAATATTTTACGCTAGGTTTGTTTCTTTGTCACATTTCAGGTCCTAGCATGTAAATTGAAGCATAGGCGCAAGTTTCAAGTCAATCGGAGATCATTTGGCAATTCGGGAGAAGAAACACGAGCATGACCTGAGTAAGAATGGACTTCTACCTCATATTATGGACAAATAATCATGGAATCTTGTCATGAAAAGATAGAGGACGAGACTACGAGCGTCTAGGATCAAATGGCGACTGATTCGGAGTCCGGACAAGGGAGAAACGAATCATTAAACAGGGGTGGAGGAAGAATTACGGGCAGGAGAATTACGACCGTAATTTCCCCTCCCATGCCCGTATTTTCACTGCCGAGAGGAGCTTTGGATGCGCTGAAACTTAACCAAAACGCGTGTTTTGGGCAAAATACAGGCATGGAAGAATTACGACCGTATTTCTACCCGTATTTCGCCCAGAATCGGGTTTTTGAGGCAGATTCGAGCCAAAGGAAAGTGAGAGCTGGGTTTTGGTTCCCAAACACCGAAGGGACGGACCCTAGAGAGAGAGAGCGACTTGGGAACATTCTTGGAGCTATTTTGGAGGATTTCTTCGCCATTGGAGCTCGGGAATCAAGCTTGGAGATGGAGATTGAAGATCTAGATCAGATTTTTGCAGTCTCTCTCTTCTCTATGGAGTAATTTCCCTTCACTTAGGTTTTGAGGAACCCTAGTTCCATGTGTTAGGATCTTTCTTGTATGAATTTTTGGATGCTATATTGTTTGATTATAATCGATTGAGGCATGATTTATAGACTCAATTGAAGCCTGATCATCTTCTCTTGATTTCTGCTTTAACCTATGATAGATAGAATCTGAGTAGGTTAAGAGAGCTTCCTTGATTGATAGTGGTGAATTGGTTGTGCGAGAGTCAATCAATTCACTGCTTTGTACTGGAATTCATTCCAGTAGTGGAGATCTATGTGAATCGCCTTAGTAGTCTATCTCGGTGAAGGCTAGTCGCCTGCCGGGTATTCTGTCTAAGAGGGCTTGGTCAGCTTAAGAGATTCCAAGCTAATTTAGGATCTTCCGTAGTTTAATCAACAGTAGACCAACCAAAGGTAATTGCAACTTGGACCTAATTGAGGAGCTAGGGGGAATCATACCTAAGTGAGTTCCCAACTTGTAATTAGTAGAGTAGTTAGTAGAGTAGTTTAGTAAATCAATCCTTAATCTAGTTTGCTAGATAATGAACTGAAGCTGAGTAATACTAACTCTAGATACCTGTGGATTCGATATTTATTACTTGTGCCACTATACTGCAGTCCCATTCTGCGATTACACTTGGTCGCAGTTTGGTGTTGTGTTCTAGCGTGTCAAGTAGATAGGTCGGAAGTATTGACTTCGCCTCTGCCCCAAGACAGCGCCAACAGCAAAGACACTGGCATTGCACATCAGCTCAAATGGCAGGGACCAGTCAGGAACAAGCATGATAGGAGCTTGGGTGAGCTTCTCCTTCAAGGTCGTGAATGCTGCTGTGCATGCACCAGTGAACTGGAAGGGGGCATCCTTCTCAAGAAGCTTAGTCAGGGGCAGGGCTATCTTCGAAAAATCCTTGATGAACCGCCTGTATAACCCTGCATGGCCTAAAAAACTCTTGATCCCCTTTACATATGTAGGAGGAGGCAGCTTGCTGATAGTCTCAATCTTTGCTCTGTCCACCTCAATCCCCATCTACGAGATCTTATGCCCCAGAACTATGCCTTCGCGAACCATGAAGTGGCACTTCTCCCAACTCAGTTCCAGGTTTGTTTCTTCACACCGTTTAAGGACAAGTTCCAGGTTATGGAGATAGTGAGAGAATGAGTCTCCATAAACCGAAAAGTCATCCATAAACACCTCTATAATCTCGCTGACCAGGCGGTCAAAGATGGCGAGCATGCATCGCTGAAAAGTGGCGGGGGCATTGTATAGCCCGAATGGAATCCTCCGGTAGGCAAATGTGCCGAAGGGGCAGGTGAAAGTGGTCTTCGCCTGGTCCTCCTGTGCAATGGGGATCTGGAAATACCCGGACATCCCATCCAGGACACAGTAGAACTCGTGCCCCGCCAGTCTCTCCAGCATCTGGTCAATGAACGACAGCGGGAAGTGGTCCTTCCGAGTGGCGTCGTTGAGACGCCGATAATCAATGCAGACACGGTACCCAGTCACCGTGCGCATCGGGATGAGCTCATTCTTCTCGTTAGGCACCACAGTCATCCCACCCTTTTTGGATACCACCTGGGTGGGACTGACCCACTCGCTGTCGGAAATGGCAAAGATGATCCCCGCGTCCATAAGCTTCACGATCTCTGCCCGAACCACAGGATCCAAGTTCGGTGTTAGTCTTCTCTGCGGCTGTCTCACTGGCCGCATCTCATCCTCCAGCAGTATCCGGTGGGAGCAAAAGGAGTAGCTGATCCCCTGGATATCTGTGATCTTCAATGCTAGAGCTCGCTCGTGCAGCTTCAGCAAGGCCACCAGTCTGTCCTTCTGCTCGGGTGTGAGGGGCCACCAGTCTGTCCCCTCCCGGAGAAATGCATACTCCAAATGAGGAGGGAGGGGCTTTATCTCCAGCTCCGGTGGTTCCTCCAAAGAGGTAGTGATGCGGGGTGAGGATGAGATCGGTTTGAACAGCCGGTCGCCCTCCAGGGATGTGCCACTCTCCAGCAAGACCAACTGCTCCGCCAGCTGTGGCTCCTACGATGCCTGCTCACCTAGCAAAATACAACACTCAAGAGCATCGTCAGTACCCGCACTCGTTATAGAGAGTGCGGTCTCAAAATCAGCAAACACATCACCGTAATCTAAGTCATCATGCAAATGGGAATGTTTCCCATTCTCAGACACAGAAAAAGTAGATTGTTCATCACCAGCACGCAGGATCAATTTACCACTATGCACATCAATAAGCGCCTTGGCGGTGGCGAGAAACGGTTTACCCAAAATCAAAGGCACATCCACATCCTCATTTATATCTAGAATAACAAAGTCAACAGGATATGTGATGCATCTACATTTACAAGCAGATCCTTTATGATACCCCTAGGATGCGCGATGGAACGGTCAGCTAACTGAATGCTCATCCTAGTAGCTCTAGGTTCACCTAGGTCTAGCCTTTTAAACAATTTGTAGGGCATGACATTTATGCTAGCGCCTAGGTCCGCCAAGGACTTTCCTACATGCATGCTGCCAATAACAAGAGGGATAGTGAAGCTCCCTAGGTCTTTACGCTTCTCGGGCAGCTTGTTCTGCAGGATAGCAGAACACTCCTCGCTCAGCATCACTGTCGAAAGATCCCCAAGTTTCTTCTTGTTGGTGAGGAGGTCCTTCATGAACTTGGCATACTTGGGCATCTTCGACAGTGCCTCCACGAACGGCATGCTGATGTTGACCTGCTTCAACATTGCCATGAACTTGGCAAACTCAGTCTCCAGCTTGTCTTTATGTAGGCGAGTGGGGAAGGGAAGCTGGGGTACGTGCTCCTTAACCACTGGCTGTGGCTTGGGAGCAGGTGCTTCTTTGTCCATCCCCACTTCTGCATTGTCAGCTGGAAGTGTTGAAGCAGGTAGTGGTCGTCCTGCCTGGGCTGTGCAGGAGCAGCAGATGTGGTCTTGCCACTCTTGGTAGTGATGGCATCCAGCTGCTGGTGCTGGTGAGGCTCACGAGGGTTCGGAATAGTGGTGGCAGGGAGAGTCCCCGGTGCCCTGGTAGTATTTTGGCGAGCTATGCCACCAATCTGTTTCTGTAAATCTTGCAAAATGGCACCTTGGTTCCTCTGGCCTGCCTCCAGTGAGGCTATGTTCTGGTCCATCCTCGTGAAATTTGCTTGGATGGTAGTCATGAATGCCGCTAGAATGTTTTTCCGCTCCGTCATCTGATTATCTGGGACTGGAGCTGTTGCTGGCTCGGCATACTAACGTTGAGGCTGCTGAAATGGCTGCCCCTGCCTAGGCTGGTAAGGCTGCTGCTGTGGGACTGGCCCCTGTCTAGCTGGAAAGGCTGCCTCTACTGAAAACCACCAGCAGGTGCTGGGAAACCAAGTGGTTTAGTGGTGTTGCTACTCCAAGAGAAATTAGGACGTTGGCGCCAACCCTCATTGTATGTATTGCTGTAAGGGTCAAGGCGCCGAGCATTGGCGATGAAGTCCAACTGCTCTTGGGGAGTAGAAGACTCTCGCATAGCCTGGCAGTCTTCCACCAGATGATTTGAGCTCTCACACCATTGACATTGAGCTACTGGGGGTGTAGCCAAACCTCTGCCCGAAATAAGACTGTTGGGCTGCTTCAATGTCTGTACTAACTCGGCCACCTGCTGCTCGAGCCCGGACCTGGCCTCCATGGCGTGCACACCATGATCCCGGGAATTTCTGCCTCTGGTGCTCTGCCCCCAGGAATGATCTCTGCCAGCCAAGGTACTGATCATCTGGTTCAGTTCGGGTGGAGTCTTAGTAAGAATATCCCCTCCTAGGCATAGAGACTCAATCACCCTCTGGCTGTCCGGAGAGAGAGCATTGTAGAAGTTCCCCACGGTGAATGCATCACTAACTCCATGATGAGGACACTGCCAGAAAAATCCCATGTACCGCTCCCATGCATCATGAAGGGACTCGTCTGGCTCCTGGCGGAAGTGAGTGATCTCCCGCTGGATCTCTATGGTATTTGATGCCGGATAGTACCTGTGCACAAACTTGTTGGCGAGATCGTCCCAAGAAGTGATGGACAATGGGGGTTGGGTCTCCAACCACCTCTTAGCATGCCCCGCCAAAGAATGGGGGAAGAGGTGAAGGCAGATCGCATCATCTGGGACACCGTTCATCTTAAACCCGTTCGTCAGCTGCAGGAAACGGTAAAGATGCACCCTTGCTTCCTCATACTTCAAGCCATGAAACTGGATAGAGGATGTAATTAGTTGAATCCAACATTGCTTGATCTCGAAGTTGTTCGCTGGAATGGGCGGGTAGAGGATGACATAGCGGATATCAGCAATCCGTGGAGTGTAGTAGTACTCCAAGGTGGGACCCGGCGACGGTGGTTGATGATGAACCCCATCTGCCTGGGGCATTGGGTTGTTCCCGAGGATCTGGTTCACTGGGGGAACCTGGAGAGGTATCCCCTGTGGTGGGTTATGGTCTCCTTGTCTTTCCATCTCGTACTCTTCCTCGGACTCGCTGCTCAAGTGGTCGTCTATGCGCTCCTCCGTAGCCAGTATAGCTCGTTGTTGTCTCCTAAGTTGGCGACAGGTGCGTTCAAGCTCCGGATCCAACGGCAGTAACCCTCCTGACTGGCTACGGGTCATGCACTACCTGCACACAGTCAAGCAGCAAACCCGTGAAGGCACAAGTGTGACCAAGAAAACAATGCGAAAAAGAAAAGCTAAATTAACAGAATTCCGTTTCTTCAACAACCTAGTCGTCCCCAGAAACGGCACCAAAAACTTGACTCGCTCCTACTGTCACTCTAGAAAATGGCCAAGTGTAACCACCTCCGGGAAGGAGTGATGACTACTCCGTGATGACTACTCCGTGAGTTCTTATTATTTAGCAGTGAAACTTTAGTGAAGGTCCAAACAAGCAAACAAGCAAAGCAAGTAAAAAGGGTTGTTTTCCAGTCGAGAGAGGTCACCCGGATATGGTTCCCCCTAGACTGTGGTTAAGTCGGATTTTAATTTACCAAGTTTAGGTTCAATGATAGTTATACTGCGAGAGGTTCTTAAACAGTCTGAAGTCTTGACTAACCTCAAAACCGGAGTAAACAGATTGAGGCCCTAACGAACCAAACCTCCATTACCGAAGTGAATTCGGTACAGAATAGAGAATTGACTTCTCGACTAAAGTCGTCAATCCACTACCTTCAATCAAGGGTGCTCTATCTACCTAGGCAGATATTCTCTTTCTAGGTTAAAGCAAAAACAACGGGAATTTGATCAGGATTCATGCCATTCAACAAATCAAACCTCAATTGAACATAATCATATCAATGAATCTGTACTTGGGTTCATACAATCAAACCTAACATACAAATCTAGGGTTCTTCATACCCAGGTGAATAAGAAAATTACTCCATAGAGAGAGATGGAAAATCTAGCTCAGATGCGGAAACCATACTGTGAAGGCTGAGAATCTGCTTCTGGCACTCAATCAGGTCTTCTCCAAGCTCAAGTCGGGCTCCAATGGTGATGGAGATCGATCTATGACACTTGCAGGATAAGTTTCGTCACTTTCTCTCTCTAGGTATCGCTTTTTCTCTCTAAAACTCGGAACTGTCTTCCTTTGGCTGAAAATTGGGTTAAAACCCAGAAAATCCCGACTCACACGGCCAGGCCACACGGCCGTGTGACTTTCCCAGCTGCCCGTGTGGCTTTGCAAAACGCGGCGTTTCGTTAAGTGACTTCAGGCTTCCTACACGGCCAGACCCATACGGCCGTGTGGATTTCCAGGATGTCCGTGTGAGTTCCCTGGAATTTCCACACGACCACAAGGGGTCCCCTACACGGCCCGTGTGATTTTGCCCGTGCAATTTGATGCCACACGGCCAGGTCACCTGGCCGTGTAGGTTTTAGGCGTGCCCGTGTGGCTCCATCAGCTTCCCGCGAAATGTCCAATCTTCGTCCAATCGACCCCGAAATCGTTCCCAAGTCTTCATTCACGTACTAGGACCTGAAATATCACAAACAAGAACAACCTAGCGTGAAATTGGCCTAAAACGCGAGAATCGACATCTCAAACGGCTCAAGAATAGGGTTAAAAACATGTGTAATCAACGGTCTATCAAACAGCTACTAGCCAAACGAGATGCAGCATGAGTAATACATGTATCCTACCCAAAGGAGCTAAAGATCGCAAATACTTGACTCTCCCTACAAGAGATGCACGCAAGACAACAGGTGTATAGGTGTATAGGTTATATATCCCCCTCAATTTGCAATCTTTGGGTAAGCAACCAAGGGTTCATAAGTGAAACCACGCTAGTGACTTCAACCAAAACCTTACCTATCAGTTCAACACAACAACTAAAGTAAGAATAAGATCATTCAAGACCAAATGCATTTCCTATTACTGTATTGAATAAGCTGAAACATGATGATCAAAACTCAGAACCATTAGTTAATCACCATAGGAGTAAGACATGAAATAATCAGCAAGAATCAACCTTCAAATTCATTAGAACTCCCCGAGAGAGGCCATATATATAACATAGAGAATTCTATTCTTAGTCTCCCCCTAAGATCAAGCAGAATCCACCCAATCCTAAGATCTATCGTGATTTAGCAGCATAAAGAACATTTGCAGCATAAGTAAAGCCCAGCACTGGACTTAGCCAAAAGATATGGAACAAATAGAGCTATAAAAACACCTTCAATGCAAAAGGGCACAAAATGGGACTGTAATCAAATCATGCAATAGTCTTTCTATGAAAAGATCATAGTTAGCAAAAGATACGAGATAATGACTAACCAGACCACAACCAACAAGTCGAAACAACATCATACCAGTTATCACCATAAAAAAAAATTATTGCCTTACACATATGGTAGGAGCTCTCATTGTTGAGAAGCAATAGACTTCCTGCAGTTCCCAATCCCAACTTCTGAAATATCAAATATCATTTTGCTTTTTAACCCAAACTTGTTTGAGTATGGGTTTCCAATGCCATGAATATCGAGGAATAGCTTTATGACAACTTCTACTAAAATGGCCAGGTTGTAAGCATGCAAAACAGTTTAATAAACAAACCTTGTTAAAGCTATTATGATGAGATTGATTAGGTCTAAGATTGGTCTTCCTCTTCTCACAATGCAATCTCTTATGCACATGCTTGTGGTTGACGTTCGATGTGGAATGCTTTACTCTTCTGCTAACAACCTTAGGAGAATGGCATTGAGATTGACTTGAAAGGTGCTTTCTAGCTATGTTAGGTTCTTTAAATGTTGACATACTGGTTGGTTTGCTGCCAGAGAAAGAAGCATATGATGATTTATGTTCTAACAACTTATATAGATGATTCTTGTCCATTCTAAGGACCTCATTTTCATGTTGCAGCTCAACAATCTTAATGTAGTTTAGCTCTGTGGTTCTAGTAAGGTTGACTACATCAGTAGTCTTTTTACGAACCTCTTCCCAAAAACAACAATACTTAATTTTTAAGCAATGACACTCATCTTCTAAGTTTTTCAGAGCAGACAGGAAATTGTCAAAATTTACCTTGGATGATTTGGTATCTGACCTTACTTGGATATTGGCTGATTTGAAGTATATCTCCTTATCACATTCAGATGCACTGGCTTCATCTTTAAGAGTGAACGCCATATATTCTTTTTCTTTGATTATATCATCATCTGATCCCGATTCATACTCACTCCAAGTAGGCAACATCTAGGTTCTTGTGCCTTTACACTCTGAGGGCAGTTTGCACGAATGTGGTCAGATTTGCCAGATTTGTAACAGCCTTGCGACTCCTTCTCTACTTGCACATAAGTCTCTGGTCTGCTGTGAAAGCAACATATCATGGAAAAATTGTTTGTTACTATCATAAGAACTAGGCTTATCTAATTCTCCACCTTGACGTTTCTACTCGGACTTGTACTTTAGCATTCTATGAAACTATCGATTGACTAGAGCAAATTCTTTATCAAATTCATTATCATTATCTGACTCATAGTCATGAACTTGGTACTTGAAAGCTAAAGAGTGCCTGCGTTTTTCATCATCACGGCCAACCTGATTAAGGACATGCTCGTGACTGAGCAATGACCCGATTAGCTCATATATAGCCAAGGTATTAAGGTTTCTAGCTTCTTATATTGCTGCCCGTTTAGGTAACCATTCCTTAGGGAGGGACCTAAGAATCTTCCTAATAAGGTCTTTAGTAACAAAGGTTTTACCTAATCCCTTAAGCTTGTTGATTAATATGGTGAATCTAGAGTACATGTCGTGAATGTTCTCACCTGGCATCATGTCAAAGGCCTCATATTCATGCATAAGGAGATTGATACAGGTCTCCTTGATGTTAGATGTGCCCTCATACGTCGTTTCAAGAGTCCTCCAGATTTTGCGAGTGGAGTCATAGTTCTCAACCTTGTCGGCTTCGTCGGGCACCATGGCGGAGACCACAAATTCTGTTCATCAGTATTCATCGCGAGCGGGCCGTCTCGAACAACCAACCAAAGGTCTTCCTCGACTCCCCATAGAAACGTCTTCATATGTTTCTTCCATGACGTGAAATTTGAGCCAATGAAGATAGGAGGGGAGTTGAGAACTGCACGACCAAAATTCAAAGACGCCCTGGATCTTTTACTTGGCAGCAGTTAGCTTCGTCAAGCTCCTACTCTGATACCACTTGTTAACCGAGTCAGAGGATGAACTTAGGGATTTTGACCCAAAACAAAAGTCAACAAAGAAAATTGAAAACGAAAAGGGAAAGAGAAGATGAAGCTGAGAAGCTTATGTTTCTTCTCAATAGATGGTCACGAAAGTGGGCTCTAATGGCCAAAGCCCAATGTGAAAATGGAATGAATAAAAATAACAACGTGGGCTTAAGCTTCAAAGCCCAAAGGTAAAATAAACAAATGCTAAAAACCAGTTGCTCATCTTCTTCCTACAGTTGTCGAAGGAAAAACAACAGGGAGGCATAAAACAGAGACTACTAGACGCACAGTTGAACATGAAAAGTAAGAGCAACAAACAAGTAATGAACACACGATTTTTAACGAGGTTCCCAATCTACTGGTCAGTCCTCTTCCTAGAATCAGTACCCACTGATTTCTAGGAAACTCTTTATATTATGTTTTCTCCTATCAAACATAAACTGAAACAAAGACACAAATACGATAAAGAAAGAACAGAGTAACCAATTCCCGGATCCCAACCAAATACGATAAACAAAGACACAAATACGATAAGAGATTCGCTATTCTGATTTTCCTTTCCCAAACCGTCCAACATATACTACTCGAAAAAAAGAAAAAAAAATCTTCATCTAAAAAGGTGGCTATTGAGCAAAAAAAGAAGAGAAAATTTGCCTCCAGGAAGTTAGATAACATAGCAACTGATTTTACTTCTAGCCAAATATTGTATGAAGAACAAATTATTAAATATGTTGGGAGTGACATATTTGCTAGGTAAGTTTATGTTCATACTCTTTGTATACGTTTATTCATTAGTTTGTATTTTTCTTCTCGGTTAATGAATTTAACTGAATATGTTTGCATACATATGTAACAATGAAATTCTTGTCGATGTAGGTGGTGCTAAGTATTGCTTGTCACAGAAGGATACTCAAACAACATGTGTTGAGAATGTTTTATCAATCAAATTTCTCAATTTTTATGTGGACAATTTCATTTGTACTTCTTGTGACAATGGATGCTATGTATTATTCATAATGATTTTATACTTTGATTATGTAGTGTGTACACTTTACGTTAACCATTGTGTTTGTTGATCTTTGATGTTGTTCTTTATGTGCAGTGGCTTTTCTCATATTGTATGGATGACCATTTTATGGTATTTTGAGTAACTTGAAGGATAGTCATTTAGAATACCTTGAATCCTATCCTGATAAGCATTTTCTAGATCTGTATATGATGGATGGAGAACTGGTCGTCCAGTATGCAACACCTTACATTCAACACCTCATGCCAGGAAAGTATAACTTTCGTAGCGACTTCAAATGGTAGAAGCTCACTATCCCATATAATGATTTCACTAGTGGCAGCATTATATGTCTAAACTACTGTGAAAAATGGGAAGGTGTGGCTACTAAAGACAATGAAGAAAAATGATCTTCTCATTCCTACATTTTCAGAAGGAAGATTGAAGTTCTGCTTAGTTTGCTGAATAGTCCAAGGAACTTGTTTATCACACAATTGAAGTCGTAGGTGGCTTTTAATGAAGACTCGTTGATGACATGAGGGAGCCAAAGTACTAGGTATTTGCTTGACAACTAATGGAATAGGGGATCAATAGTAACTTTTTTGTAATCCATTAGAGTATGCACTAGTATTACTTTTTGTTACTTTTGTTTGTAATGAGGTAGACATATGAATAGTAGTGTGGTTGTTGGTGTTATGTTTTGTGTTGTTGGGACTTGGGACACAAGGCTATTGCGTACCATAAATTTTTGTGAATGTTAACCCTTGTCTATTTGTTAGTGAACAATTTATTACCTGTTTTCTATGTTCATCCGCCTACTAATATTTATTATAGTGGTTTGTATGTTTTGTTGGGGTGATTTGTATTCGTTGTGATTGCGTATGTACAATTTATGACACTAATTTGTATTGTTTATACTCTCTTTCATTTGTTTGTTTGTATTGTTTGTGTGTTTCAAGAGTTTGTGCGCCTTATCTACTTTGTATGGTTTTTACTTCTTTCTAAGACCGGTAAACGGTTATCATGTTATTGGTGTAACCGATAATCGAAAGAGAATTAGTGATTAATGGTAACACATATAACTGATTGAATAGTAAACGATAGGTTTCTGGTAGTCAAATTTAGCAAATTACTAACCTTGTCAAATCACTTGGTTATGGATTGATATATATGTTCAGTTATTTTTATTCAATCATTACAACTAAAAAAACATACGTATATACAATGCAGTTAAAAGCGCGATTCTACCTAGAAGCGAAAAATGGGTAAAATCGTAAAACGTAGAATCAAAGCATAAAAGCGTAAGTTTTTTACGCACTCTATAAAATATGTTAAGTACAACATATAGTATGTAAAATGTGAGTGTGTAGATTCTAAATAAGTGAATAAATACATGAAATTCATAATTAAAATGTAATATCTAACACATAAACTAATTTGTGTTGACTCAAAAGTAAAGAAAACTCATAACATCTTAATAATAAGCTCATAAACGTAGATCATAACCCGTAAACGAGCTTGAGAATCCAAATTCTCATAAGCTGGTTTGAGTTTACATAATTACATACGATCAATTGCCCATAAACTTTTATCGTAACCCAGGTAAGAGCCACATGTGAAGATTAAGGGAGAAGACTGATAAAAGGTCCGCGACTGTTGAGAATACCATTAGGTGTCTTTTCAACCTAATGTGAAGCCCCTATCTCGACACTAGTTGTAGAACGAGTGATGAATCATGTTTTCCTTTTTTTATTTTTTGCTGATATGTCTCCAAAATTACATCATTTTGGGCCAATTAGCACATTTTTATGAGATGATCAAAATCGTATAAAAACGCTTCAGAATCTAGATTTTACCGATTTTAAGCGTTTTTACTTTTTACCGATTTTACCCATGTTTTTACCAATTTTTGTGACTAAGCGACTTTAGGTAGAAACTAAAACGTTTTGGTGGCCTTACGTTTTTACGTTTTATGCGCGATTTTGACTGCACTGCGTATATATGAAAAATCTTTAAAAATGCATAATTAAGAAAAGGAGGAGATCTTTTGTTGGTTAAGTTATCGATAAGTTATTTTGGTATAACCTTGTCAAATCACTTGGTTAAGGATTATCCGGTTAACCAAAAAAATAACCGAGAACAGACTACACGATTATGGTTATAACTAACTAAATGGTTAACAGTAAATACAAAATGTTTAATGGTTAACCGAGAACCGATTAAATGATTCAGATTATAGCCCAACTAATTGCCAGCCTACTTTTCACGATTCTTCTTTGCATGGTTCAGCTTGTATACTTCAACAGAATTATTTATATACATTTGCTTTAATATTTTGTACACGTCATTGTTTTTATTTGTATCCTATCTTTTGCAAACTTGTATGTTAACCTAGAATAAACACGACTAACATACAAAATATATACCTATTATTGGAAGGGTAACATAGCACTCAATAGTCAATATGTATTATAGTAGTTAAAGCCATGGACAAGGATGAGCTACGCATAAAATGCAATTGCTTAAAATGACATTTATTCAAATATGACTTTGTAGTGTGGAAAGCAAATATATATTTACAATTTTTGCCGTTCTTGTAAGTAATGTAATCAAAATCGTGCTTTAAAATTTAAAAACTTATGTTTTTACGCGTCTATGTCACCAAAACGCTTTTACGCAAATTCGCAGTTTTTATAACTAATGTAGTTAAAAACATTATTTAAAGATTAAAAGCTTACCGTTTTACGCTTCAATATCACCAAAACACTTCTACATAGAAACACGCTTTTGACTACATCGCTTCTAACATTTGTTGTCTTTTTCATCTCAAATGATCTCAGCATGATATTTCCTCCTTTTCCTTGCAATAATTTGATCACTTATAAGTTTGACGGCTTTTTCTCTTTGTGATCCTCCCTCTAAACTTGTTGGATTCAATTTCGCTTCTACAATAGAAAAGATTGGAATTTTAACTACAACAACTCTGTTGGATTTTCGGTAAAAACACCATCTACTAACAATACAAAACAGACAAACTTATATTGCAAAGTAATAGAACAAACAAACATACTAAGAATACAAACAGTTAGTGATATCATAACAAGAATACTAAGATCACAAACAATTATGTCTATGAATATAAACTAAAAGGATTATATTGTAACACACACAAAAAAAAACATACTAAGAATAAAAACATCAACTGATACCATTACAAACTTACCAAAACAAGTTACAAACAAATAGACAACTTAAAGGTAGAATTGTTAATGAGAACCAAGCCAAGTTTTACCATACTTCAGGCTCGACTCCTTAAAATATTTCCATGTTCGAGCTAAGCTCGAGTGCGATATGAGATTTAACAAACAGTAGCATAATGAGCCAAAATTGAGTTAAGCTCATAAAAGAGTAGTTCTAGCTCAAGATTGTGCTAGAATTCATCTCAAAATTACATTCTAACCAGTAGCAAACTCTAGCACATCATTACAAATACTAAATGAAATTAAACGTGTTTGAGAAGATGTTTTGAAATTCTCAACACTAACCATAAAATCATGAGTTTGAAACTCAACCGACAACTACCAAAATTCATATTTGAAGTTCTAATAGCAATAGACACTATCATTATTTTTCAAGCATAGATGTTGTCAAGCCCAAACTCGTGGGTTTATCCGCAAAAAAAACCCGGGGTAAAACCCGCTGGGTTTGAAAAACTCAAACCCAACCCAACCTGTTGGGTATCCGCGGGTTCATGGGTACCCGTGGGTTTTTGTGGTAAAAAATTTACAATAACAAGTTTCTTTCAAAATAAAAGTTAACATTAATTTTCTCATACAAATTATTCATACAAAAAACACCAATCTAGAGCATACAAGCAAACCGCAAATGATCAATACAAATTGTTCAAAATTAAAGATAAACATCTATAAACAATAAGATTAATTGAAAGCTTCTTACTCGTCAACTAAGTTTCTTCACTCTCCACTTCATGATATCAACTTCATTCTAAACAATTAGAAACAACAAATTATATATGTCTCCACAAACATAAAGAATTTTAATTGTTTAAGGAAGATATATTATTTAGAGTATTAAATATACCGGGAAAGTAATTATATGTGTGTGGGCGGGTAGCCATGGGGCGGGTTTACCTAAACCCAAACCCAACCCAACCCGGTGAATAGTGTAGCGGGTTTAAACCCGAACCCGGCCCAAAACCCGTCAACACGGATTTTACCCGCGTTGACCAGGTTGGATCGGGTGGGTACCCGTGGGTTCGGGTTTTGTTGCCATCCCTAGATGAGACTGATGGCGAGGGAGAGGATGACGATGATGATGTCTGAGGGATGTTAATGATGATCCTTAAGATCTTATGTGATGTTCTACTCTTAACTATTAATTAGATTAAGTGATTTGTATGAGTTTGAGGTTGCTCATTTGTGTGTTTATGTTATGTATAAGAACAAATATGAACTTTTTTGTGTTTATTTAGCAGACAAACTTATATTGGGAAGTAATCAGGTTATGTGTGATTGACTATTATTCAAAATATGCATTGTTATTACTATATGATGTTTGAAGTATTTATTTTTAATATGAACCTTAATATCTTATGATTTTATGTTTTGCGTCTACGATTCTAATTTTACCTCCATTTTTTATTTTACGTAAAATAATGATTTTGACTAGGGGTGGAAGTTTGGTTTGCGGGTTGCGAGTAACCCGCAAACAGCACCAAACCGCACACTTTGTGGATACCCATACCCACAATTTGTAGATAGTGAGTTGGGCGTGGGTAGCAAAATATTGATTCTTGTGGTTAGTGGTTACCCACTACCCACAGCGGTTTACCCATATTAACCACATTAGTTATATTTATTTCTTCAAATACTTTGTAACCCACATTAGTTATATTAGTTTGTGAAACTGGGAAGACTAAGAATTAAAGTAGCTAAATACGCACTTATTCTATAAAACAAAACAAAGTCAATCCGCAATGTTCATGTGAGATATTTTTATCAAATAAGCATTGTCCGTGTGGTATATGTTTATTTTATTACAAAATCAAGTCCATAGATATATTTAGATAAATTAATCGATTCGTTAAAAGAGGGGAATAATTGATAAATGTTAGTCTGATACCCAAAATCATCTCCATTTCTCCACGAATTCACGAACAACACAACATGCAACCAGCTACCAACAATACAAGACTATAATCGAGAATGGAGAATAATCAAATCATTAAAAGCGGGCGCCTCCACTTATCAAGCCACTTTTGTGTTTTGTTGTTGTTGCCATTGGAGGAGCTGTGACATGCAACGATGTTTGCCTGGTAATGTTATCTTCAAATCTCTTTCCAAATCCATCTCATCTAAATTTACACTAACTAACCTATTATATTCGAGATTTATAATTTATTTAACACTTTTTTAACTTTCTATTATGTATGTAGGTTTGAGTCTTTAATTTTAGGTGGTTTTACTGATTTTTTATGCCCGAATCGAGGCGGAAACAGAGGCAAAAGGACGGATTCTTTCCACGCACGCAGGTAGGGGTTGTTTCAGGTCGGTTATCGGTCAGTTACTCAGCTAAAACCGAACCTGCCAGCAATATTTCAGTTGAACAGCTAACCGAACCAAAAATCGGTAACCGACCAGTCTGTGATCGGTTAACTGTGCAAACCTTCTTGGTAGATTGTCGGATGGTAGAAAGAGGTGGTTCGATTAATTGATAACCGAATATTTGGTTTTCGGTTAAACCAAAACCGACCACCCTCCAACCCTAGCGAGAGGAATGGTTACCTCAATGGCGTCATGACAAAGGTTCAAGGGTGCACCGCTGACTAGGGTGATTTCTAATTTGATAGTCTCTCGATCGAACCAAAACCGATCGATATTGCCTGATATTTCTAGTTTGACCCAAAACTCAAACGACATGAAAATGTGGAAGCTGAACTCATACCATTTCGGACTGGCTCTGATTTCCAGTCCGACCACTCGGTTTGGTCCGATATAGTAAACAATGATTCGAACACGAGAAAATGGAAAGAAACTTGCGGGGGCACGTGACCGTCTCCTTCGGGCCTCTAAGTTCCAAGTCCAACTTCCATCCAATCCAACTGAAAGTTAAACCCCGCCCTTCTGATTGAAAAAAAGAAAAAGAAAACAACCAAAACTTAAACCCCCCGCCCTTATCCGAATTCCGAAGTCGAAGGAATCAGAAAATGTCGCTGCTCATTCCCCCTGTTCCTCCTCGCTTCTTCGTCTCCCCTTCCAACTCCAAGCTCGCCTCATCATTCCCCTCCCGCTTCGTCGGAGTTCGAGCCAACGCCGCACCGTCGTCGACTGATAGGAAACCTAGAAGGAGGAAGAAGCAGACACAACAGCAGCAAACCGATGCTGATCCTTCTTTCGGTTCCTACGCCGTCGCGTCCGCCGCCGAGAAGTCCCTCCGCTTCGCATTCATGGAGGAGCTCATGGACCGCGCCAGGAACCGCGACGCCTCCGGCGTGTCGGATGTAATCTACGACATGATTGCTGCTGGGCTCAGGCCTGGCCCGAGGTCGTTTCATGGCCTCGTCGTCGCCAATGTCCTCAACGGCGACCATGAAGGCGCGGTATCTATCTACTCTTCTAATTTTCACTTTTCTGTTCGAATATTCGAATTAGTCGGCCGGCAGTTGATGCTGTTCAATTGAGCTGACTGTGTATTTGTGCCTTACTGTTACTTGAACTATGGGAATTGCAGATGCAATCGTTGAGAAGAGAATTGAGCGCGGGGCTTCGCCCTCTTCACGAAACCTTCATTTCTTTGGTAAGGTTGTTTGGCTCCAAAGGACAGGCCACCAGAGGTTTGGAAATTCTTGCTGCCATGGAGAGCTTAAAATATGATATTCGGCAAGCTTGGATAATACTTGTTGGTAAGAGGTTTTTTTTTTTACTTTACTTTTTTGCTCTTTTGTTGTTTCTCCCCTTTTCTCCTCAAGAGGTGAACGTGGTTTGAAAGTGGTTGATCTGTCTTATTGGAAGAGCAGAGGAGCTTATTAAGCAGAAATATATGGAGGATGCGAACAAGGTGTTCTTGAAGGGTGCCAAAGGTGGTCTTCGAGCTACCGATCAGCTCTATGATCTTATCATCGAGGAAGACTGTAAAACTGGGGATCATTCAAATGCCCTAGATATTGCGTACGAAATGGAGGCGGCGGGCCGAATGGCTACTACTTTCCATTTCAATTGCCTTCTAAGTGTACAGGTTGGTCGGATTGATTCCCAACTGTCAATATAGCGAATCTGCATTTCATCTATACACCCTGGCAGGGTGTTCTTGACATTCAATCCAAGATAAACTGTCATTTCTCTAGCATTTGCTTAATGATGCTATGAATTTAAACCCTAGCACATCTCCATGTTATAGCTAATTAACTTACATAGACTTTCCTGCTTTCATATACTTTACATATTCATCTGAGACCATCTATTTACTTTATTTAGGCTACTTGCGGAATACCTGAAATAGCTTTTGCTACATTTGAGAACATGGAATACGGAGAAGGTTTACACTCTTTACCTGTCTATTCTGATTGAGTGTCTTCAATTTTTCTTTGTTATCTATTTCAAGTTTGTAATTCATTGGAAGAATTGCAATTAGTTTTCTTATGTTTGAAGTAGTAGGCGAGTAATCTCGTGTTCACAGGTGGCTGTGTTCATAGGATCATATTTTAAAGGCTATATTTTGATTTTTGACATTGAGGAACATGGGGCATCCTAGAAATGATATTTTACTCTTTGGTGAACTGTGAACTGCCTTCTTTTGGGCAAGCAATTCTGTGCTGCTGAACTAATGATTTATAGTGTGTCATATCTCCTCCATCTGAGCTTAACAACTTTCAAGAGTCGGTCTTTTCTTTAAGTTATCTAATTTGCTATGTTCAGAGTTTTTGCTTAGACATGGTTACTGTATTTTATGACAGCTTATATGAAGCCTGATACAGAGACATATAACTGGGTGATCCAAGCATATACGAGAGCTGAGTCATATGATAGGTAAGATGTGTCAATATGTATGCTTCTGGCTATTTGACGTGCATTTTGAAATTTCTATTAGTTATTGTGTAGAGATCTTTTCTGCACTTAAGTGAGGTTTCTAAAGCTTAAAGCGTTCATATATAGCAAAGCTGGGGCGTCATTCTTCAGTCCCAATCTAAATATTGAGAGACCCCATGCTATAGGTTCTCAGTGCATGTCATGATTTTTTGGTACATTAGACGGGTTATAATGTCAACAGTCGGTCATACTATGTTTTAGTGGATTAAGGTGAAACTTAGTTTATGAATTTGTTTATCTTTTCTACCTACCTATCTTCTTATCCAGGATTTTGACATGATGTGTAGGGTTCAAGATGTTGCTGAATTGCTTGGAATGATGGTTGAAGATCACAAACGTGTGCAACCTAATGTGAGAACTTATGCGTAAGTTGGATCTTTACATGGACATAATATAGTAGTCCAAGCTAGCTTGTCTTGATTAATATGTGTAGTTTTGTTATTGAAACTAGTTCCTCCACTACATCCTGGCCCGTCTACTGTGGTCATAATGTCAGAAAGCTTAACGCTTACTTTTAAGGATTTAGATGGTATAAAGATAAATTCATATCCCTAGGTCTTGCAACTATTGAAAGTCTAAAATGGATCTTTGGCCTCATACTGGTTTCTATTTTCTATATAAGAGACTGATATCCTGTCTGGTAGAAAGTCTTGAAGCTGTAATATATATGTGGCGTTTTATTTGAAAGCTTGGTCAAAATATGTAATAACCATTTTATGTTCTTTTCTTCATTTCCATCAGATTTGGGGTACCAGACATGTTTCAGTTGGCATATGTTTTCTCACTTACACAATAAGAGTTGGCTGTTTTGTGTTTCTGGATGCATATTGTTTGGGAGAACTGGTAGTTTGTAGAAGTTATCTCTGCCTTGAAGTTTACTACCCCTTCATGAATTTGTATGTGACTTTTTAAATAAATAAATGAAAAGATGTCCTGCTCTTTGCCCGTTCTTTTCCCCCCTGACACAGTACAATCATATTGCATAATTAGGCTGTTAGTGGAGTGCTTTACCAAGTACTGCGTCATACGGGAAGCTATGCGACATTTCCGCGCACTTAAGAATTTTGATGGAGGGATGCAAGTTTTGCATTGCGAAGGGAACTTTGGGGATCCACTTTCTCTGTATTTGCGAGCATTATGTCGAGAAGGTAGAGTTTTCCTCACTCACTGTGTACCAGACTCATATTTCTTGGGCTAGTGGCTGTTACTGATTGAAGTTTCATGTTCTGGCACTTTTCTGCTTCACTTGAACTGCTGAGCTATTTCACGGAAGGAACCATGCAGAACTTTTTTGTTCAATTAAGTGCATGCCACTTTTATTTCAAACATCCATATGGCTAGTATATGCGTTATCATGCCTTCTAAGTTTGTATGGGCGTCTGTCATGCCCTTGTACCATTTCTAACCAGACAACTGTTTGGTTCTTCTATTGGAAGAGACTGAGGGGGTAAGGTTGGGTTGAGGAAGAAGGGATGTGGGATAATGCGTAGACTTAGCTAGAAGAACTTGTTTCGTATATATGAATGCATGAGTCATGTAGGATGTTCCTGAATTCTTAAAAGTCTGAGCACCCTTATCTCGGATCTGAAAAACATAGATCAATAAGATAAGAAGTTGTTAATTTTTTATGACGTTATCGATGGTGTTCATAAAAGTGGTTGTTATAGGTAAGATCATTGAGTTGCTTGAAGCTTTGGAAACTATGGCAAAAGATGGTCAACCTATTCCTGCAAGAGCCATGATACTTAACAGAAAGTATCGAACATTAGTTAGCTCCTGGATCGAACCTCTGCAAGAAGAAGCAGAGCTTGGCTACGAAGTTGATTATGTCGCAAGGTAAGCCTAAACATGACAGCTGGTAGGATCCACCATTTATTTTATTATGTTTTCTGTTGGGGTTAATTGCATGGTTGGTCACTGAGATTACAAAAAATGTTCATGTTTGGTCACTGCAAATATTTAATTCTATTAGTGGTCACCAGGTTTAGTAAAACAGACAAAGTTTGGCCACTCTCTGTTAGTCTCTGTTAGTCTCCGTTAACACCGTCATTTATTTGCTGAAGTGGCTAACAGAAATGCTGATTCACCCTTTTTAACTCGCCACGTCATAAAATCCGACCGCCATGTCACTGGAACTCGCCACATCAGATTATTATTAAGCTTTTAAAATAAAAAATTAAGATAAAAAAACCCTACACCCTCTTTCTTCCCCACCCATCTGCGATACCCATCTCCTGACCAAGTCAAGTGGAAGCAACCCATCCCTAACAGAAATCCTAATTTGGCCCCCATTTAGTTGCTTGGCGTCCATCAAAACCGCCGCCGCCACCACGCACTGCCAAAGCCTGGTAACCTACTCCTCTTCCCTGAATACACATCCACGATCTCACTCCCACCTCTTTCATCGCCGAATTCATTCGACGGCGACGAAAATCTAGACGAAGAACTCCATCGCGGAGCCAGATCGTGGAATTGGTGCTTGCCGCCTCTCACCTTTCTCTTCTTCTCTTTGATGGAGGGATTTGAGGAGCTCTGCCCTGCCAACTGGAAAACAGGGGGAAGATGATTTTGGGCCTCTGTCGCCATCAGATCTAGGCCCGTAATGACCTCGTCGGCTAGATGATTGGAAACAACAGCAGCCCCACGAATTGCAGGACTTGAGCAGCGAGGGAATCTTGAGATCGACTTTGACCAGCGACGACTTTGGGTGAAATCCGGAGATCGACGCGGCGGTGAGGGATCTAGAGACAGACGCCACGATCTCCTTTGTTTCTCGCTTCATCACCGACACCCGGCTACGGCGACTTCACAATGACGACACTGTGTTCTAAATGCATATGTGTTTTTGGATTTTATTTTCTTTGGGGTTTCTGATCGAGGGGAGGAAAAAACATAGGGGAGCACCTGCGGTGAGTGGTTTGTGGAGGTTCGTGGTGCTGACGACGGAAGATCTCCTGACGTGGTAGCTGAGGTGGGAAAGGGGAAAAGGAGCGGACTGTCGGCGACCGCCTCTGGCGATACTCGGGACTGGTCGAAACTGTCGCAGTGGAAGAAGAGGAACTTCAGGAGGCGATGAGTCTGGTTTTCGGTCAAAGAGGAAGAAGAGGAACAAATCGTGAGATAGGAAGAGAGCCTTTGTTGTTCTTTTACAATATTTTTATTTTTAATGGGTATTTTTTTAAGTTAGTCGGTTCGATTTTCAGGTTTGGTTAGGAAGGTTGAGTAATTTAACACTTAACAGGGTTACGTGGTGGGTTTATGACATGGCAAGTCAATTATCTTTAAAAAAAAAAATGAATGACTCAGCATGTTTGTTAGCCACGTCAGCAAAAAACTAACACTGTTAACAGAGACTAATGAAAGTTATCAGAGGGTGACCAAACTTGACCTGTTTTACTAAACCTGGTGACCATGAACGGAATTAAATATTTGTAGTGACCTAATATGAACTTTTTTGTAATCTCAGTGACCAACCATGCAATTAACCCTTTTCTGTTGACTAATTTGTCTGGGCAGTAACATGTATGCACAACAATCTTTGTGGCAGTTATGTTAGTTCAAATCTATCCTGACTGCTAATTGATTCATTGCTTTCAAACACATTGCATTCCTACTCAACCATCTCAGTGAACCTGATGTTTATTTTTCTTCTTTCTCTTGCATCCTTGGCATAATTTTTAATTCATATTCAGACAGTGATAATCTATGTGGATGCATATCAGGTATGTTGCAGAGGGCGGACTCATTGGTGAACGTAAAAGATGGGTGCCTCGAAGAGGGAAAACTCCTCTAGATCCTGACGCCGATGGATTCGTATATTCAGGGCCCATCGAGACATCCTTTAAGCAAAGATGCCTTGAGGACTGGAAGTTATACCATCGAAAACTTTTGAAAATGTTGCGGAATGAGGGACCTGCTGTTCTGGGGGATGCATCTGAATCTGATTATCTAAGAGTTGAAGAGCGACTAAGGAAAATAATTAAGGGTCCAAACCAAAATATTCCCAAGCCCAAGGCTGCCAGTAAGATGATAGTATCTGAATTGAGGGAAGAATTGGAAGCTCAAGGACTACCTACTGATGGAACTAGGAATGTTTTGTATCAGCGCGTGCAAAAAGCAAGGAGAATAAACCGCTCTCGTGGGCGGCCTCTCTGGGTTCCTCCAGTAGAGGAGGAGGAAGAAGAGGTACTGTGTTTAACTCTCTTTCAGTATCGTGTTTGCCCTTTTTACTTTGGAGCAGAAAGAAAGCCTATTTTAGATGCTCATTTTAATGGGGGGCATTCGGATCTGTTGTTCTTTGTTCTCTCAGTTTCATATCTCCCATTTGATTCAACCAGTTTTTGTGGTTTTTGACCGGCTCCATTTGATCAAATTCGATCAATACACTCTTACTTCAAACTTCTATTTGTTCAATTAATATAGACTCCTCATCACTTAAGTTTTCGCTACATTCTCAATTCTAACCCAAAGTTTGTAGGGTGATTTTATTCCCTATCACACAACTCAGATATTCTAATAATTTTAATACCTTGAAAATTTCACAAATTCTGAGACAACCTAGTCATTTAGCCATCACTTCTTATTTTAAATTTTTCACTCACACGTACACTTCTACTATTTGCTTCTATTGACAGCTTCTGTAGTAAACCTTACACCCGTTGAATCTAACGGAGCTGCTTTAGAGAGGATGAATTAAGAAATATTGTTTGTGACAGGTTGATGCAGAGTTGGATGAACTCATTTCGAGGATCAAGCTTCAAGATGGAAATACTGAGTTCTGGAAGCGCCGGTTCCTTGGAGAAGGCTTGAACTCTGATCCAGTTAAGCCTATTGACACTGATGAATCAGAATCAGCAGAAGTTTTGGATGAGGTGGATGCGGGAGATGATGTTGCGGATGAGGCTGAAGATGAGGAAGCCGCTGATGAAGATGAGGAAGTAGAAGAAGTGGAAGTTGAAGTTGAAGTAGAAGAAAGTGAGAACCAAGGTGTCGACAGAGTGGTGAAGCAGAAGGAAGCTGAGGCTAAGAGGCCTCTTCAGATGATCGGTGTCCAACTTTTGAAGGATTTTGATCAGACATATGTATCAAAGAAATCAAAAAGGTCTGCTAGAGCGTCTGTGGAGGTATGGAACGTTTAACTAGTAAGCTATCGAGTTAATTCTCTTAAATTTGTCATCCTAAGGGTGTGTTTGTTTGACTAAAAAGTAATAAGTTGATTTCCAGAGTCATTTCCAAAAGTCCCCTCATTTCATCATCATCCATCCAATCGCTTAGTTTTTAATACTAAAAAATACAGCATGTCCTATTCACTCGACTTTTTTTTCTTCTAAAACCTGAACTGAAATTTCTTCTCTTTTACTAAAGCTTAAAAAGCTCACTAATTTTTTAGCAAAGTTTGAATATGCATCCAATCAAAGCTGCTGCATAGTAACAGTCACTTGAAATGGTGTGCGCTTGCATGCACATTTTGTGGCACGTAGGATGACAATGATGAAGACTGGATTCCTCTAGATCCATTCGAGGCATTCAAGGAGTTGAGGGAACGGAAAGCTTTTGACGTTGATGACATGTATACGATTGCTGATGTATGGGGCTGGACGTGGGAGAGAGAACTAAGGAACAAGTGTCCACAGAAGTGGTCACAGGAATGGGAAGTGGAGTTGGCAATTAGACTAATGCAAAAGGCAATGCTTCAATGGCTCCCCGCTTGTTTTGTTTACTAGGCTCGCTAATCATTTAATTGCCTACCCTCCAGACTTCAACTGAACGAGGTCGTGATGAATCTTCGTTTTCAGGTGATAGAACTGGGAGCAAAACCAACAGTTGGAGATTGTGCGATGATCCTGCGTGCAGCGATAAGGGCTCCTATGCCTTCGACTTTCTTGCAGATCTTACAGATCACACACGGTTTGGGTTATATATTTGGGAGGTAAGTTACCGAATACATGCTTACAGTGATTTAAATAGAAGTAGAAGTTGGTAAAATGTGGATACCAAAAAGAAAGAAGGCAAATTTTTTAGAACAATTTTGCCATGGTGCTCACACAGTGTTTTTCAGAACGTGCTCACAACGCCCCACGTTTGTCGGATTGGGGGCGATCGTGATGACACTTTTTTTACAAAAATGTCACCGCTTTCCTCCCTGATCTGACGGATGCATGGCACTATGAGCACCTTCTCACAGACGCCACGTGATCACCAGAGCCGGGTTGCTTAGAATAGATACCAACTTCAAAGCCACAAAGTAGGAGATGCAACTTTTTCAGCGAGGTTGTTTTCAGCTATTAGTTTTCGTAGGGCAAACCACGAACAGTAATTTCTATAAACAAAAACATTGAGTTCGTATTGTTTTTGTTTTAGCTTTGGGATTCACTTTTGTGGAAGCTGAAATAAAAACATTGAGTTCGTATTACTTAGTTCTGGTTCCGTCTTGTTGTCCCTTACTGGTTTGTTGGTTTCAGCCCCCTATACGACGAAGTAATCGCTGTGTGCATTGAGCTGGGAGAAATAGATGCTGCAATTGCCATCGTCGCAGACATGGAGACTTCTGGAGTAGCAGTTCCCGACCAGACGATAGACAGGGTTATTGCTGCTAGACAGGCGGCTGACGAGATCTACGACAATGCTGCAAATGATGATTCAACATCATGAACAATCTTTTGTGTTGTCTGTATTAGTGTTGAATTTGTCTTGCCAGAAAGATTCTGGCAGCAATATATGAGCTTGACGGAAAGGCAAGCAAGCCAAGTCATTCTCGGCAGTTGGCCAGTAGAAAATGTTAGTAGGTCAGTTTGGGTTGCTTGGGAAGGAATCTTTGTCCTACACCACCACGAATGGCTTACCAATCTCGGTTTGTAATTGGTTCAATAGAAAGAAAAAAATTCAAATGCCGCTGAATCAGCTAATTGGTCGTGCCCAATTTGTGGGAAGACATATTTGTCCCTTAAATTAAACGGGACAATATTAATTTTGGGTTGACAAATGACGCAAACCAAACCAGTCGTGATCTTTGCAAGAAGCCTAGAAGTTTTTAAAATTCCATTCCGAAAAAATTTCATCCATACCACCCTTTTACAGGGATCTCATCCCCCATGGCGATTAAAATGAGGACTGCAGGGGTGTTGCAGTTTTCATTTCTTTCGCCAACAGTTGCATGGGGTCATTATGGTCAGATTGATCGTGTGCCTCTTCAACGATCTTGGTCAAATTGTGGTCACCTTGCGCGGTTTGCATTTCGAATATGAAAACCGTTGCACCCCCACAGGATCCATTGCCTATAAGTTATTTTCATTTGGTGTTTAAGTTAGACATTCTTGAGCAAATCAACAAAGTCGATCAACAACACTTGAGCAAACCAACAAAGTCAAAGAACATAACTCGAGCAAACCAATAAGTTCGAACAACATAATTTAAATGACCAACAAAGTTGACAACATTACTTGAGAAACCCTACAAAGAGCAAACCAACTAAAAAGAAATTATCAAGCAGTCTATATGTCATTATGTGGATTTGAAACGTTAGGCCTGGATTTTCAGGACCGATTGATCCAGTACAAATTCGTTTATCATGACTTGGTACTTTGCATATGGAACAACGCTTTGGTCCTTGCGGAGGTCTTCCAGATTGATCCATCACGTTGGGAATCCTTTTTACCCTCGGTGGTCGCGGTTCACGCCTCTGTCCAAATGGTGGATTGATCACCTTTCCTTCCTAAATTGGCCAGTAAGTTTCGTTCGACAATGAATTGAAACTCTTTCCATAGCATTACTTGACCGAGTCGATATTGAAGAAAGGACTCACGAAGTGGAGGGGGTCTTTGATCCTGGACTTGGTTACGACCATGGCATGAGAACAAAGCAGTCAAAATCGTAGGATTTTAAGATTTTACTTAGGGATTCCGATCCTTATTTTACTATAAAATTGGTGGACCTTAAAATCGTTTAAAATCGGGATTAAAATCGTTAAAATAGTACCAAAATTGGGATTTAAATCGTATGAGAACAAAATGGGAGATTTGAGCAAATTTAAAAAAAGCGGAACTGCTTCAGCGGAAAGGGCAATGATGGGCATCTTCTCATATATTTTTTATATTAAACAATATTTGAAAAGAAAAAAAATCAAATTTGGGCTCGGTCAATCCCTTTCCCTTCGTCCGGTTAACTAATCGGTAAAATAGTTTTCCTAATATTGTACGTACGTAAGAATTAACATCATTATTAACAATTAATTATTATATTTTTATCATCCACTAGCATTAATTATTCTATTGGAGTTCTTTTATTCTTAGTTTTAAATCATGATTAGCAGACGATGTTGAGATTAACCGGGCCGAAGTACTACTTTGAGTTAAACTAACTATACACAACATGAAAAACAAGAGCTAAGCCCCATGAGCTCTATCCTTTCCTCGTGAATTATTTTGTGTTATGCATTTAAAAACAATTAAAATGATGATTTTGGAACATTAATCTTGAGAATTATCATTTTAAATGTTATGTGTCTTTGTTTTATTAAATGATTTACCTTATTAATAAGATTATATATTAGCTTCCATATGGAACTTAAAATTCTACGATTTTAGGATTCGATTTTACCTAAGTTTTTCGATTTTAGGTAAAATCCCTATTTTCACTACTTTGCATGAGAACAAGGCAATCCTCTCCCCTGATACTGTCAAATAATCAAGAACAAAGAAGGAACACCGAAGTTTTTTAACGTGGTATCGTCAGTATGACACTAGCCCACGGAGAGAATCTACCTCTCAGGTTTTTGTATTATGTTTTGGTTACCTTTTCATCAAGAATACAAGGTACATATATAGGTTTCTCTGAAAACCCTATACTACACGACTAACGATATTTATACATTTGGTACACATATTATTATAAACTAACAGATACTTAGGGAAGCAACACTCTCCATGTTTTGTCCTTAAGTTCACCTTGACTTCATGTAGATTCCCCCCATGTCTGTCATCCTCCCAATGCTAGGTCTCAACTGTATACTCGCCAGCATCTCGGTTCATGGTGATGAACTCATGCCGACCACTCTTGTATTTATATCTGTCCATGATTTTTAGGGCCTTAATGGCGTGGACCTTACCTTGTGCCTCCTTCGCCCTTGCCCAGTGGAGTCGATTGAGAAACCATTCTTTCGTTCTCCAGAATGTGTCATCCCCCCAATGACAGAGATTAGCAGTGCGTGAACAACCTTGTAGACGGAGCTGATACTCTCACTTGAGTTTGTTCTGGCAAAACACCTCCTGGTACCTCCGTCCTTACGAAAAGTCCACATGGATAGGTCATGTTGATCAAGCCATTGTGCACCTTCAAGGCATAGCTCACGGAACTTTTGCTACTTCTCCATTAATTTCTTCTCTTGGTAGGCAATAGCTGCAGGACATACATAAGGGCATGTTAACATTTGTGTACAATGAACCAAGACCAACATAACTTCACTGCGAAATAGAAAGCTTACAAGTCCACCACAGATTATCAGCAAGCTTCCTCCGCTAGAAATGATGGTTCCAATTGCTCTTGAAGTGTTGTATGCACCTCATCTGGAACCACCCCCACGCTCGATCTGCTGAATTTCTTCATCTTGGTAGCACGGGGAGAAAACAATATCGGGATTAGACTTCTCTAACGCCAAAATCAATATGGGAAGGTATGCATATTATTCTTCCCAGTCACCAAACATGGCGGCTATTTCTTTTTGCTTTCCATGCCACCTCTTCTTATAGTTTATATGATATCTATAATGACTTGAAATGTGGGTGATGATGATTATCAACTCCAGGTCGCGTTGTTGCTCAATCAGGTGCTTGATGGTCGCGGCAACTACACTCGAAGTCAATAAGTGATGGCCTCGGGATGTTATGGATGACACACATGTGTGAGTGTTCACCGCATGTGTGTTGACCCAACACCCTACTATCTTGCTCTTGATGGCCCGGACCCTAGCCTTGCATCCCTCATGATTATTTTGGCATCTAACTATGAGCCTATTTGGGTTAAAATGTGGTGTGCGCCATTCAAAACCCCTATTCATTGCTTCTGTGTACACAACGTTCCAAACCTCCTTCTTTCAACCAAATTATTAGCGCGTCTTAAACCCAGTAGTTAGACCCCATATTGGCACCTCTAGGTGCTCCACGTCGGCATCAACATACCAATTTTTATTTGGAATGTTCTTGTAGTATGGGATAGGCACACGGTCACGGGACACCTCATCATCATTTGAGTCTGAATCTAGTCCTGAATCATCAGCACCTCCAAGAGGGTCGAAGCTGTCTGCACTCCAATTGTCTTCCTCTTCTTCATCTTCAAAGTCACTAACTGGAGTTGGCTACACATCTTCCATCTCATCTAGATCATGAAAGGCGCCATCTTCAGCTCTGTAATGGTAGTTGTGATAACTACTACTGTTTTCATGGAAGTTGTACTCGGGTTGGTACTGTTATCCGTCTTATTGGTTGTCATGGTACCATCAAAATTCTTATTCATATGAAGAGAAGGGCTGATGATGATGGCCTCCACCTCCTTATTGGTACTCATGGTAGCCTTAGTAGGGATGATCTTCTTTATACTCCACCCCCATTGATTCGGGTCCAATTCTACACATTTTCCCCCCATATCTTGATCGTTTGGCTTTGCATTTCATCGTCCCTCGACATATTTCACGCTAGGTTGTGATTGTTTTAATACTTTTAGGTCCTAGCACGCGTGGAAGGGTCGAGGACGAGTTTTGGGATGATTGGAGGTCGAAAAGCGCAAAAAGACCTAAAAAACGTCCGAAGCCCGTGATAGTGAAGCACAAGCGTCCATGAAGCAGCCGCAGTTCACGGCCTGACATAGGAGTTCACGGTCTCTAAGGCCGTGAACTGGAACCACAACCAGTGAATAGCGAGGCGCCCAGCTAGGTTCCAGAGGTTACTGATAATAAGACAGTTCACTGTCTGTAAGACCATGAACCCTGGAGAGTGAAGCGGTGTGTTTTGGATACGACACTGAGTTCACGGACGCATTAAGATATTGACGACCGTTAACTGGCCAACGTGGCCATGAACAATGCAGTCAAAATCGGGATTTTGATAGTAAAATCGTAGGATTTTAGGATTTTACTCAGGGATTCCGATCCTGATTTTACTATAAAAATCGACGGACCTAAAAATTGTTCAAAATAGGGATTAAAATCGCTAAAATCGTACCCAAATCGGGATTGTGATCTTATGTGAACAAAATAGGGAGCTTGAGCAAATTCAAAAGAAGCAGAACTGTTTCGGTGGAAAGGGCAATGACGAGGATCTTCTCATATATTTTTCCTATTAAAAGAACATTTGAAAAGAAAAAAATCTAATTAGGGTTCGGTCAACCCCTTTCCCTTCTCCTTGTTTAACTCATCGGTAAAACAACTGTCATAATATTGTATGTACGTAAGAATTAACATCATTATTAATAAATTATTTGATAAATGAATATTTTTTTTACCAAACCAATGACATTAATTATTTTTTGGAGTTCACTTATTCTTAGTTTTAAATCATGCTTAGTTGACGATGTCGGAATTCTACTTTGAGTTAAACTACCTAGACACAACATGAAAACAAGAGCCAAAACCCATGAACTCTATCCCTTCCTCATAAATTATTTTGAGTTACGCATTAAATAACAATTAAAGTGATGATTTTGGAACATTAATGTTGAAAATTATCACTTTAAATGTTACAAGTCTTCGTGTTATTAATTATTTACCTTATTAATATTATTATATGTTAATTTCTATATGGTACTTAAAATCCTACGATTCTACAATTTCGATTTTACCCCAGTTTTCGATTTTAGGTAAAATCCTAATTTTAACTGCTTTGGCCGTGAACTGGGCACTTTCGGGCAAATATAAAAACAGCAGCAGAAGGAAGGAGGGGTGCTGGTTTTTGGGAGAAGAGACACCTTCTTTCTCTAAGGTTGCCACCAAAAACACCAAAGGGGAGTTTTAGTGTGAGAGAGAGAGTGATCTTGGAGCTTAATTGAAGGCATTGATCAATCTTGGAAGCTAGGAATCAAGCCTAGAAGAAGAAGATGAAGATCTAGAGGTTTCTTTGTAATCTCTCCTCTCGCTCTCTAGAAACTCACCCTCTTCTCTTGGGTTTAAGAACCCTAGGCTAGATTTGGGTTTAATGTTGATGTATGTGGCAAATTCCATGATTAATTGATGATTTTACTTAATTGATGGATGTTTTCATGAATGGCATGAATTGGGTTTCCATTTTCATGTATTGAGCTTTTGACCTAGGAGGGAGATAATCCCCTTAGAGCCCCCCTTTTGGCGTCTTCGGGTCACTCCTATAGTATATTTTCCGGGTATTCCCCGAAGGAGTTTATTCGACCGGTCTCCTAGCATTATACGAAACCCTAGGTTGAATAGAGCACTACCCATCCATCGATTCAGCGGTCCGGGTCATTCCCGAGGGAGTCCATCTCCAAACTTTAGTGTATTTGAGTCGATCGAGCTAGGAGGATACCCAATATTGCTCCAAAGAACGGACCTAAGACAATAAAATACCACCTCGCCATTCCTTATTGCGCACTTCAGTCAAAACTTTTGTCGCTCCATCTCCGGAGGGGCAGATTCAACCCAAGAGAGCTCCCCACCTTGTAAATAGCTAGGTTAGTGGTTAGTCTAGGTTAGTTAGTTTAATTATATCAATCACTATCCTAGGTTGGCTAGATAACGAACCCTAAACCTGAAGTAGGGTAAGCCTAGATCCCCGTGGTACAATAAATTCTTATTGCTTGCTTGCCCTATGCTACACCCGGTCGACGGTTATACTTGACCGTCGATCGGGATGTTGTAGTTAGAACGAGTCAAGTTTTTGGTGCCGTTGCTGGGGAACCATTCTAGGTTATTTGAAAAAGGGTTAGGCCGTTACGCCGTTTTGTTTTTTGTTTTGTGTTTGTTGACCCACTTTGCTCTTAGAAGGGTGGTTTGTGTTTGTTTGATTTTGTTTTTGTGTTTTAGTTTATATAGGTTGAATCATGGATTCCAATGGCTTCTACAACATGTGGCGGTATCCACCACCACCCGAATGGGTGTACCCTGGAGCTTCATGGAGTGACCAAGAAGGTGGAATCCAAGGAACCAAATTCTATGATCCACCTCCCTTCCAAGAAGAATAACCATACCAATGGGGGTATCAAGAGGCTTCCCCATACGAAGAAAACTTCCCTCCACAAACCAAGGAGAAATTCAAGTTGGAGTTGGCAATGGAGGATTTCATGGGGCATTCCTCAGGACCATGTACCACTCCGCAACCGGAGCCAAAGAGCAAATTGGAGCTCTTGGTTGAGCGGTTTGTTCGAGGCACCGACGAAGGGTGCTCAAGCTTGGATCTTCCACAACCCAAAGAGAAGTCCAAGTTGGAGCTTATCGTGGAGAAATTTGTAAGAACAAGCTCCAACACGGATTTCCAACAGCTCCCTCCCCCTGGTTTGACATTAGAAGAGAAGGTGGCACTTGCTTGTGCAAGCTATCGCCTCTCATCATTGGAGGAGAAAGAGGAGGTTGAAGGACCGATCAATGACAACCGTGTGGAGCAAGAAGAACTCACCTCGGAGAGCTCCCGTGGTGAGGATGAACAAGAAGGTTGCATTGATGACTTTCACACCCTTCCCGAGAGCAAATTTGAAGTCCAAGTCACTAGTATGGAGGAGCAAGAGAATCCTTTCTATGATCTTGCATGGCATCTTGCCCTCCAAACCTTGCTTGAAGACATGAATGGGAAGGTGAAAGAAGAGGGCGAAGAGGAGAAAGTGAGCTTTGAAGAAGAGGAAGATCTTGATGGTTCCCAAAGGGAGGAGCAAAGTGAAGAAAAAGGAAGGGAGGTTAAGGTTGAAGTAGAAGATGCAAGTGAGGTCCAAGATGAAGACGGGGTCGAGGTGGGTGAAGCTTCAACGAGTTGCACATGATCCAAAAGCTTTCCAACTGACACGCCTCTACCGTCACACTAGAAAGTGGCCAAGTGTAACCACCTACTAATGCGTAGTATAGCGGGTTTAGTTATAAATGTCAACCTGGGTCCTAGGTGTGATGACTACTCCGTGAAAATCTTATTATTTAGCAGTTCAAGTGTAGTGAAGGTCTAACTAAACTAGCAAGCAAAAGCAATGAAAGTTGTGTTCAAGTTGAGAGAGGTCACCCAGATATGGTTCCCCCTAGACTCCAGTTAAGCCAAGTTGTAATTCACCAAGTTCAAGTTCAATGATAGTTATACCGCAGGAGGTTCTTAGACAGTCTGCAGTCTTGACTAAAGGTCTCTAGACCCTCTCAATTTGAGTCCCCAGCGGGCAACTAACCTCCACCGGAGTAAACACATTGAGGCCCTAACGAACCAAACCTCCTCTACCGGAGTAAATCCGGTACAGAATAGTGAATTGACTCCTCGACTAAAGTCATCAATTCACTACCTTCAATCAAGGGTGCTCTATCAACCTAGGCAGATATTCTCTTTCTAGGTCAAAGCAGAAATAACAGGAATTTGATCAGGATTCCTGCCATTCAGGAAATCAAATCTCAATTGAATATAATAAATATCAATGAATTTGTACTTGGGTTCATACAATCAGACCTCACATACAAATCTAGGGTTCTTCAAACCCAAGTGGAGATTTTGGTTTGTCACTCTCTCTCTCTCTCTAGGTATCTGCTTTCTTTCTCCAAAACTCGGAACCCTTGTAAAATTGGCCTTCTTTCCCTCAAAAGGGAGCAGATCGCGATCCCTGGTCATAATACCCAGTCTGGTATTTCAGCTGCCCGGCCGGGTATGTTAACGCAATGCAGTGGGGAAAGGGAAATACCCGATCGAGGTTCAGAATACTCAATCGGGTATTTTAGCAATCCGGCCGGGACCCCCTCTTGCATTTTACCTGGTCGAGTATTTTAACTCCTGACTGGGTATTTTCTTCTTCCAGCGCCCCTTCACTCTAGCGTCCTCCTTTTTGACCCGAAACTCGTTTCCATGCCACCATATCAACGCCAAGTCCTGAAATATGACATAACGCACAACCTAGCGTGAAATGGGCTTAAAACACGAGAATTGACTCTCAAACGGCTCAAGAATGGAGGTATAAACATGTGCAATTCATGGTCTATCAAATGCCCCCACACTTAACCATTTGCTTGTCCCCAAGAAAACCTAACTCAAACCAGTGCAACTCTCTAGACCTGTATAGCAATACACAACCCCGATCGTCGCTGAGGATTTCCTAGATAATATAGCAGCTTACGAGGTCAACTGGTCTTCTAAGACATCCCCTATCTCTCTCAATGCGAGTACTAGACTCAAGCCAAGATCATGAGAAGTAGTGGAATTAAGACAACCAGTTCATGGGTAAAGGGACTCACATCATTCAACCACCAAGGACTCATTGTACCGGGGTGCCCTTTCACTTCATGTCAACCGTTGAAACCCCTTTACGCACATTCATTTTACATTTCTCTTTTTTTTTTCATTCACTCTGCGGGGGTTCCAACTGCAGTTTTTTGTACAGTCGACCCTTATTAGTTGAGAAAGAGCAATTTCTATACATCTGGCACTCGCCAGAGTACTTCCTTTAACTCCTTTTCCTCAACTCGTGTGGAGGGTCAATGAAATTAAGGGGGGTCGGAAGCTCTATCCGTGCCCTTAAAAACACATCCTCGAGTAGGCAAATCGTTCAACGGGTGAAATTTTTACTTGTACTAGAGACAACTTAGCTTCACCTTGTAGGAGTACCCCACTAAGGATCACTAAAATCTCTTCCAAAACCTGATTTTGTGCAATGAACGGTGCCACACACGTTGGGCCTACCCCATGTTTAAGATGTCAATTATTCCGACATGGAGGACCAACTGCTTTTCATTTCACACATGAGCACCCTGTTTCGATACACGAGTCCACAACACAATTTAAAAGGAGTCACGAGTACCACATGAATTCAACGGTCTTAAATCCACTAGTTCACAAAATCAACCGGCACAGCAGAGAGATAGATAGGAAAAATCTTATACTTCAACATACTCCATAGTGCTACACTACCTCCCTAGGTTGCATATCACCATAAAGACTGTGAATTCAAAGCATACTGAGCAGGTTATCACAGGGAACCATACTTGGAGCCCTCAAATTTACAAAAAATTTGGATAGTGGACTAGGCCCCAAGTACACAAACAGATCTAGGCAGTCAAATAGAAACATACCCCCTTCCCCACACTTAAGTTCTACATTGCCCTCAATGGAGAAGAGGGAAGGATAAGGGGAACGATGTTACACGTATGCGCAGACTGCAGTGAGCTGGAAGGTGGACCAGTCAGACTGAAGTAGACTGGAATGGGACCAGTCGGTGCAAAGGCACGGCTAAAGAAGACACAATCACTCAAGCACAGATACATTAGGTCAATTGTCATCCCAATAGTACATCATCCAAAGGAAAAGAAAACAAACCAAACAAAACACCACATTCTGTTTGCGCTACGACTCGAACACACCACAAAACAAAGGAAAAAGGGAAAAAGAGATGCAAACCGTGGTGGGGTTGCCTCGCCACATGGTGGATTCTCTGAGGGGTGCATGAACAAGTGCCTCCAAGAGAGCATCCACATCGCTCTTGAGGTACAGCTTCAAATGGTGGCCATGCACCCGACCGCTAGAATTTGTAAGCTCGACCTGGCCATCCGCCAGGATGCAAGCAAGTGAGTACTCGCATGGCCAGGGTGTTCGTAGTTCAGAAGGTGGGACGAGCTCATAGTGGTCGCCAGCTTTCTTCCCTGCAGGCTGAGCTGCCTGGAACTTCGACTGCCACTCCTCCTTGATTGTTTTATTTGGTAGTAAGGCCGAAGGGAGTGGCGGCTAAGGATTGAGATGGGGATCCTGCAAAATGAGAGGCACAGAAGTATACACAACAGGCACGTGCACCTGGTGAGAAATAGTACGCACATGCAAGGCAGAATGCATATTATTAGTGATAGAGAAATTTATCTGCTCCTCGCCATCTCTCAAGACCAAAGTCCCATCACGTACATCTATGAGGGCCCTAGCGGTGGCCAGGAAGGGCCTTCCTAGAATAAGGGGCACTTCTGTGTCTTCATTGATGTCTAAGACAACAAAATCCACATGATAACAAAATCTGCCAACCTTAACCAGGAGGTCTTCCACTATGCCCCTAGGATGTACCACAGATTGGTCAGCTAATTGAATACTCATCCTAGTTGCGCTGGGTTCACCTAGGCCTAGTCTTTTGAACAATTTGTATGAGATAACATTGATACTAGTACCTAGATCCGCCAGGGACCTCTCTATATGTAATTTGCCAATGGAGCACGGGATAGTAAAAGTAGCTGGGTCCTTCTGCTTCTCTGGCAACTTGCTTTGCAGAATGGCCGAGCACTCCTTGCTCAACATCACTGTCGAGAGATCCCCAAGTCGCTTTTTTTTTGTGAGGAGGTCCTTCATGAATTTGGCGTACTTGGACATCTTCGACAGTGTCTCCACGAACGGCAGGCTGCTGTTGACCTGCTTCAACATTGCCATGAATTTGGAAAACTGAGTCTCCATCTTGTCTTTGTGTAGTCGATTGGGGAAGGAAAGTTGGGGGATATGCTCCTTAACCACTAGCTCTGGCTTGGGAGCAGGTGCTTCGCTCTCCATCCCTACTTCTGCATCGTCGGCGGGAAGTGCTGAAACAGGTAGGGGCTCCTCCTGCCTGGCTGGGGCAGGTATCGCCGATGTTGTCCTGCCACTCTTGGTAGTGATGGCATTTAGCTGCTGGTGAGGCTCGCGAGGATTGGGGATGGTGGTAGAAGGCAGAGTTCCCGGTGCCCTGGTATTGTTCTGGCAAGCTATTCCTCCAATCTAATTCTGGAGGTCCTGCAATGTGGCATCTTGGTTCCTCTAGCCTGCCTCCAGCGAGGTGATGCTCTGGTCCATCCTGGCGAAATTCGCCTGACTGGTAGTCATGAACGCTTGCCGAATGTTTTCAGGAGCTGCTGGTGGTAGTGCATACTGGTGCTGCTGGTGGCGAGGCATACTGGCGCCGCTGATGCGGAAATGGATCCTGCCAGGCCTGGAAGGGCTGCCTCTGCTGAAAACCACCAGCTGGTGCTGGGAAACAACGTGGTTTAGTGGTGTTGCTGTTATTGCCATTCCAAGAGAAGTTGGGGTGCTAGCACCACCCTTCATTATATGTTCCACTGTAAGGGTCAAGGCGCCGAGCATTGGCGATGAAGGCCAACTGCTCCTGGGGTGTAGAAGACTCCCGCATAGCCTGGCAGTCTTCCATCAGATGGTTCGAACTCTCACACCACTAGCACTGTGCAATTGAAGGCCTGACCAATCCTCTGCCCGGAATAAGACTGTTGGGCTGCTTCAATGTCTGGACCAACTCGGCCACTTCCCGCTCTAGAACGGACCTAGCCTCCATGGCATGCACACCTCGGTTCCGGGAACTCCTGCTTCTGGTGCTCTGCCCCCAAGAATGATCTCTGGCAGGCAAAGTACTGATCATCTGATTCCGCTTGGATGGAGTCTTAGTAAGAATGTCCCCTCATGGGCATAGAGACTCAATCACCCTCTGGCTTTCCGGAGAGAGAGCACTGTAGAAGTTCCCCACTGTGAATGCATCACTAAAGCCGTGATGGGGATACTGCCAGAAAAATCCCGAGTACCGCTCCAAGGCATCACGTAGTGACTCATCTGGCTCTTGGCGGAAATGAGTGATCTCCCGCTGAATCTCCATGATCTTCGAGGCTGGATAGTACCTGTACACAAATTTGTCGGCCAAGTTGTCCCATGACTTGATGGACAGTGGGGGCTAGGTCTCTAACCACCTCTTCGCATGCACTGCCAGAGAATGGGGGAAAAGGTGGAGACGGATCGCATCATCGGGTACATCATTCATTTTGAACCCATTTGTCAGGTGCAGGAATCGGTAAAGGTGCACCCTCGCCTCTACATCCTTCAAGCCGTGGAACTGGATAGAGGATGTGATCAGTTGAATCCAACATGGCTTGATCTCAAAGTTATTTGCTGGGATGGACGGATACATGGTGACTAAGCGGATGTTGGCTACCCGTGGAGTGTAGTAGTACTCCATAGTAGGACCCGGCGGGGGTGGTGGATGCTGAGCCCCATCTACCTGGGAAACTGGGTTGTTTGCCAGGATCTGATTCACTGGGGGAACCTGCGTCGGCATCCCTAGGGGTTGATTCTGCCCTAGGTTAAGGTTCCCCCTGTTGTGCTCGTCGCCCATCTCGTATTCCTCTTCGGAGCCGCTGCTCATATGGCCGTCGAGCACTTCCTCCGTAGCAAGTCTTGCTCGCTGTTGTCTCCTTAGCCGGAGACAGGTGCGTTCTAGCTCAGGATCTAACGGTAGTAAACCTCCCGACTGGTTACGGGTCATGCAGTACCTGCACACAGCGAAGCAAGCAAACCCGTGAAGGCACAAGTGGGACAAGGAAAACAGTCAATGCGGAAAAGAAATGCTAAAGTAACAGAAATCACGTTTCTTCAACAACCTAGCCGTCCGCGGCAATGGCACCAAAAACTTTCCAAATGACACGCCTCTACCGTCACACTAGAAATTGGCCAAGTGTAACAACCTTCTAATGCGTAGTATAGCGACTTTAGTTATAAATGTCAAATCGGGTCCTAGGTGTGATGACTACTCTGTGAAAATCTTATTATTTAGCGGTTCAAGTGTAGTGAAGGCCTAACTAAACTAGCAAGCAAAAGCAGTGAAAGTTGTGTTCAAGTTGAGAGAGGTCACTCAGATATGGTTCCCCCTAGACTGCAGCTAAACTAAGTTGTAATTCACCAAGTTCAAGTTCAATGATAGTTATACCGCGGGAGGTTCTTAGATAGTCTGCAGTCTCGACTAAAGGTCTCCAGACCCTCTCAATCTGAGTCCCCAACGGGCGACTAACCTCCACCGGAGTAAACAGATTGAGGCCCCAATGAACCAAACCTCCTTTACCGGAGTAAATCCGGTACATAATAGTGAATTGACTCCTCGACTAAAGTCGTCAATTCACTACCTTCAATCAAGGGTGCTCTAGCAACCTAGGCAAATATTCTCCTTCTAGGTCAAAGTAGAAATAACAGGAATTTGATTAGGATTCATGGCATTCAGGAAATTAAACCTCAATTGAATATAATCAATATCAATGAATTCGTACTAGGGTTCATACAATCAGACCTAACATACAAATCTAGGGTTCTTCGTACCCAGGTGAGTGAGAGAGTTTACTCCATGGAGAGAGAAGGGAAATCTAGCTCAGATGCAGAAAACATGATGTGAAGGATGAGATTCTGCTTCTGGCAATCAATCTGCACTTCTCCAAGCTTAAGCCGAGCTCCAATGGTGATGAAGATTGATCTACGACGCTTGGAGATTCTGGTTCGTGACTCTCTTTCTCTCTAGGTATCTGATTTCTTTCTCCAAAAGTCGGAACCCTTGTAAAATTGGCCTTCTTTCCCTCAAAAGGGAGCAGTCGCGATCCCCGGTCATAATACCCGGTCGGGTATTTTGAAACGCAGCGCAGTGGGGAAAGGGAAATACCCAATCGAGGTTCAGAATACCCGATCGGGCATTTTAGCTATCCGGCCGCTGCCGGGACCCCTTCTGGAATTCTAGCGTCCAAAACGTGTGATCCCCGACCTACTCTTGCATATTTCCCGGTCGGGTCTTTTAACTCCTGACCGGGTATTTTCTTCTTCCAGCGCCCCTTCACTCTAGCGTCCTCTTTTTTGACCCGAAACTCGTTTCCACGCCTTCATATCAACGCCAAGTCCTGAAATATGACATAACACACAACCTAGCGTGAAATCGACTTAAAACACGAGGATCGACTCTCAAACGTCTCAAGAATGGAGGTATACCCCTTGTGCAATTAATGGTCTATCACCAACCGACCTCCGTGCTCTATTGGAGAAGGACCCATTTGCGTCTCTTTTCTAAGCCAAGGCCGAACCATCGGCGATCCCTCTTGGTGGATGCGATGGTGGTAAATCGATGATGCACTACATGGTACGGGACAAAGAAAAAAAGGAGAAGGAAAGAAGGAGAGGTCTCGTGGGTGGAGCCTCAAAGCGGATCAAGTTCACGAGCCCTCAATCATGGACTCGTCCAATGCTCGTCACCGACGAGAACCTCAACTTCAAGGAGGTTCCAGGGTGAACAAAACTTGAGGAGCAACCATCCGGCTCATGATGTTAAAGAAGCACTTGGTGGGAGGCAACCCATCTACCATCGGTTTGTATGCTTTCCGCTCCAATATGAAGACCATTGGAGAGATTTTGGTGGTGTTTTGCCGTCTCTTTGCTCTTCCGGATCTCGCCCGACCTCCGATCCCTACCACAAACATTCACATTGTATCCGGTAACATCGTTCTACTCCTTACTTTACACCAATGAGGGCAATGTCATGCTCAAGTGGGGGGGGGGGGGGGGGTGGGGGGGGGGGGGTGTTAGCCTATTATGCATGTGTGTGATTGATTGGTGTGATTTTTAATGCTTGTAGACTTGTTGTATGCCCAAGTTTGAAAAATTTTGATGGCTCTAAGCAATGCTTGCATGATCAAAGTGGCCGGTTTGTAGGAGAATCTCATGTTTATTGGCATGGACTTTGAATTGTTGCATGTGATCGAGTGTGTCCTATGATGATGACTGAGAGGTGCATTAGGATAGTGCAAAAGTTTAGTTCACATGTGTGCAAAAATGAATGGATGTCTTGCAGGGGCGGACCCATGTTATGCCAAGGTTATTCACTTGACAAACCTTAGCTATAGATTTGGGGATTAAAAGTAGTGGTGATGTTAGAATTGAAATCAATGTCATTTGACAACCCTCAAAATTTATAATTGAGTCTTTCTTTTTGACTACAAACTAATGTCTATTATTTTAGAACTTGAATTAATTACAAATCTATTATTTTATTTAAATTCAATTCATTTTGTTAAAAAAATTATTCTAAAAAAACTCTCTTAACAACTCTATTTCATCTCAATTGTCATAAGATTACATATCATATTTAAGTGAGTTATTAACTGTATTTATTGAAAGACATATGAGTAATCAATGTAGTTAAAATCACGGTTTAAAACTTAAAAACTTATGTTTTTACACTTCTAGGTCACTCTTTTCATTTACAAGTTTGTTCAAAATCTATGTTCTAGGTCATCAAAATGCTTCTATGTTGAATCACAATTTTTGATTGCATTACGAATCATAACATAAACAATGAATATATTTTTGAAAATTTTCAAAATATGATAACCCATATGATTCAATTTAAGATGAAAAATATGACATGTGCCTATTATAGAATAAATTTGTGTTATATTCTTAAACACCCTTAACAAGTTTTCTAGGTCCGCCACTGATATCTTGACTCGATTACTTGTCGATTACAATTGTCATGCATTGTATTTTGTGAAAGTGGAATAAAAGATTGGGCGACTAGGTAGCTATGTGAGTTTTGAGCCGATCGTTATATTCTTGAATGCTTAGATCCCTCTTACCATGGTGAGTAACATCACAGTTGTCACTAGTGAGTATGATGGAGGCATAGGATTAGTCCACGCCCAAATGTTGATTGTCCCGAAATGTTTTTTCCCCTAGTCAACCCCTTTGAGCCTTGTGACTTTGGGGGTCGTTCTCATGTTAAGAGCTTTTTGCTTGTGAGCTTAATGGTGCTTGATAGAATGACCCCCATCCTTTCTTCGTGTCTAACGTGTATCGTCCTTGTGTCCCGGAGCGCTCGCTTTTGAGTTCCATTGAGGTGCTACATAGGAGGATTGTGCGCGGTTCTTGCTAGCAATGAAAGAGGAAAGAGTAGTGTTGGAGTAAGTTCTTAAAGGAGAGCATTGGTTATCAAAAGTAGTGTGTCAAGTGTTTAACTCTCTAGTACCCCCCCTCAAAAAGAAAAAGGAAAAAAAAGAAAGAAAAGGAAAGTAGAAAGAAAGAGAAACGAAAAAAAAGAGGTAGTAAAACAGGGTCAATAAAGTAGAGAGTGCCACAAAAGATTAGAAGGGTATGCTCTAAGTGGGGTTTCTTGGCACGCAAGCCATTGAAACCCCGACAACAATGTTTTAGAACTACTTAACTACCAAGTCGAAATGTGCTAGCAAGAAAGAAGGAGGATGAGCGCTAAAAGGTAGTTCATGAAGAGTGATAGGTTGGAAGGGAGAAGCAAGGTTTTTGGTCGATGCTAGTGGCCATTGTTTGTAGTGAAGGTTCTTAGTCGAAACCATAGAACCTTCGGGTTTAGGGTGAAGATGTAGGACCTCATGACGTGTTTGCCACCACCCAAAAAGCCTTTCCCCCATGTCCAAGACAATTGCTAGTCATATGAACCTGAGTCTAAGACCTCCGGACAAGCTAGTGATGACAACTGCTCTATGAAATCTAACCTTTAGAGGTTGCCACCGTGGTGAAGAGATGATAGGGCCGAGTTTGATGATTGTGCACATTCTTTGCACCAAAAAGGTCCCGACCCCACTGGTCAAGAGAGTGAGTGATTCATTCTTGTTTTGCATGTCATATCATACCCTAGTGATGTTGATGAGTGATCTTGTTAAGACTTCCATTGATTCATGAACAAGGTGAGAACTTTTCGTTTTCCCGTTTTGGTGTCCTCGAATGTCGTTTGTGGTGGGTGCTGGTATCGTTTGCAACGGTTCATGTGTTGAGGTCCAATAGCCATTGAGATTCGCCATTTTGTGCCCTTTGATTTGTCCCCAAGTTATCTTATTAGGTTGAGAGAGTACCTTGTGTGAAATGGTTTGCTTGGGGACAAGCAAACGTTCAAGAGTGGGGGAGTGATTCGGGTCCAATTGTACACATTTTCCCCCTCATATCTTGCTCGTCTGGCTTTGTATTTCATTGTACCTCGACATATTTCACGGTAGGTTGTGCTTGTTTTGATACATTTTAGGTCCTAGCACGTGTGGAAGGCTCGAGGACGAGTTTTGGGACGATTGGAGGTCAAAAAGCGCAAAAAGACCAAAGAAAAGTCCAAAGCTCGTGATAGTGAAGCGCATGCGTCAATGAAGCATCCGCAGTTCACGCCTTGGCATTGGAGTTCATGGCCTCTAAGGCCGTGAACTTGAACCACAACCCGTGAACAACGAGGCGTCCATCGAGGTTACAGAGGTTACTGACGACAAGGCAGTTCATGGTCTCTAAGACCGTGAACACTGTGAACCCTGGAGAGAGAACCGGTGCATTATGGAGACGATGCTGAGTTCATGGACGCGTTAAGATGTTCACGGCCGTGAACTGGGTATTTTCGGGAAAATATAAAAACAATAGCAGAAGGAAGAAGGAGGGGAACTGGTTTTTGGGAGAAGGAACACTTTCTTTCTCTAGGGTTTCAACCCAAAACACTAAAGGGGATTTCTAGTGAGAGAGAGTGATCTTGGAGATTAATTGAAGGCATTGATTAAGCTTGCGATCTAGGAATCAAGCCTAGAAGAAGAAGATGAAGATCTAGAGGTTTCTTTGTAATCTCTCTCTCTCTCTCTCACTCTCTCTCTCTCTAGAAACTCACCCTATTCTCTTGGGTTTGAGAACCTTAGGCCCCGTTTAGTATCATTTTGTTGCTGTTTTGGTTGCAGTGGTGTTTTGTAAACAGATGTACAACCACAACAGGAAAAAAACAGAAAACACAAACCTGTTTAGTTGATAAATCTGAAAAATCATGAAAGCTGACAACAAGAAACAAAAACGCGTTTAGTTACTACTATAAGAACTAAAAACCAGAAAAAGAGATATGTCCGCAATATTAACATAATAATACATTTAAGAACATGTCTGTTTTACCTGCTGCGGGGAGATGGTCGGCGGCCGGCGGAATGGCGGCGAGGCAGGGCGGCGGCGACGGTTGCACGGGCAGCGGCGGGCGGAGGCCAGGCGGCTGGGCGGCGCTGGGCGGGCGGAGGCGAGGCGGATGGCGGCGCTGGGCTGGCGGAGGCAGGCGGCTGGGCGGCGCTGGGCGGCCGGCTGTGGCGAGGCGCCGCTGGCCGGAGGCGGGGGGTCGCGCGACCTGCGCCTGCGAGAAGAAAGCTTGGGGCGGCAGATAGTTTGGTTGGGGACTGCGAGAAGAAGATTGAAAATGGGGGCGGCTGAAGTAGGGTTTTGGGGGTGATGGGTTAAATTTTTTTTTTTTTTTTTTTTGCTTCTGTGGGGATTCGAAAAGTGGTCTGTTTTAATGAAATCAAGACCACAACCAGTAGGAAACCCGTGTGCAACATGTTTAAGAATCAGATCCAAAGCTATAAATTGTTGTTTCTCATATTTGGGCCTTGTTGTGCAACTCTGATTCACAAGAAAAAATAAAAACCCAACTAAACACGATTTTTTTTCTTGGTTTTCCAAATTTCGTAAAACACAACAGGAAACAAAAACAAGCAACAATACTAAACGGGCCCTTAGGTTTAGATTTGGGTTTAATGTTGATGTCTGTGAAAAACTCTATGATTGATTGATGATTTTACTTAATTGATGGATGTTTTCATGAATGGCTTGAGTTGGGTTTCCATTTTCATGTATTGAGCTTTTGACCTAGGAGGGAGATAATCCCCTTAGAGCCCCCCTTTTGGTGTCTTCGGGTCACTCCTATCGTATATTGTCCGAGTAGTCCTCGAGGGAGTTGATTCAATCGTTCTCCTAGTATTATACGAAACCCTAGGCTGAATAGAGCACAACCCATCCATCGATTCGTTGATCTGGGTCATTCCCGAGGGAGTCCATCTCCAAACGGTAGTGTATTTGAGTCTATCGAGCTAGGAGCATACCCAACATCGATACCCAGCCTTCTCTGTTTGGATACCAATACACCATACAATAAACTCTTCTCGTCCTTCATGCAAGTAACCGTAGTACACATATGACAGAGCTCTTCCAGGTTCGTTCGCGTACCGACCTTCTGATAAACCGTTAATTGCACATGTTTTTGCCCCTATTCTGGAGCCGTTTGAGGTGTTGATTCTCGTGTTTTAGGCCGATTTCACGCTAGGTTGTGCTTGTTTGTGATATTTCAGGTCCTAGTACGTGAATGAAGGTTTGGGAGCGAGTTCGGGGTCGATTGGACGAAGATCAGGCGTGAGGCAAGTCGCTGAGGAAGCCACACGGGCACACACACAACCCACACGGCCGTGCAAGTGACCAAGGTGGCCGTGTGGGATTGTGCGAGCCTTCACACGGGCACAAATACAAACCACATGGCCGTGTGAAGGAGTAATGTGGCCGTGTGGAATTCTGCGAGGCTTCACACGTGCAGACTGGGCATTCCACACGGCCGTGTGCCCCTGGCCGTGTAGGAAGCCTGAAACCCACATAATCGGAACGCGGCGTTTTGACCTCACACGGGCAACTGGGTATGCCACACGGCCGTGTGGCCTGCCCGTGTGAGTCGGGAATTTCTGGTTTTTACCCAATTTTGGGCCACAAGTGAAAAAATCGGATTTTCAGAGCAAAAACAGAGCCCTAGAGAGAGAAAGTACGAAGAACACATCCTAGAAGCCATCTTGGAGCTGGGTTTCATCAAATCGAGCTTGGAGATCGTCATAGGAGTGGAAATCATCATCCCAGAGCAGATTCTTCCCATTGTTATGAGTATGACTGCTTTGTATTCTGTTTTCCTCTCTCTCTATGGAGTAGAACCCTTCTCTCACTTGGGTATGAAGAACCCTAGTTCCAAGTGTTAGGGATTTGATTGTAATGACTTGGGATGATTATACTGTTTGGTTTTAATTGAATGATGCATGTTTTATTGAATTGATTGAAGTCTGATCAGCTTTTCTCAATTTCTGCTGCAACCTGAGATAGATAGAATCTGATTAGGTTGTTAGAGCCTCTTCATTCGTTTGTAGGAGATTGGCTATACGAGAGTTAACCAGTTGACTGCTTTGTAATGGAATCCAATTCCAGTAGTGGAGTTCTGTGCTTATTGCTTCAGCTTTCTATCCCGGTGAAGACTAGTCGTCTGCCGGGTAGTTAGACTGAGAGGGCTGGGTCAGCTTAAGAGATTCCAAGCTACTGTCGGAGCTTCCGCAGTCTAATCAACAGTAAATCAACCCAGGGTAATCACAATTGAGACCTAACTAAGGAGCTAGGGGGACTCATTCCCGAGTGACTCTTCTTTGCTTGAGAAAACCGAACCAATTCCTGCTTTCTTACTGCTTTTGCTTAAAACAACAATCACTTGACTTAGTTGGCTAGATAATAGATAATCACGGAGTAAGCAGTAGATTTAGACCCCGGGTTGATAATATAACTTGCCACTTTACTGCATTCCCGGACTGCGATTACACTTGGTCGCAGTTTGGTGTTGTATTTTAGCGTGTCAAGTTTTTGGCGCCGTTGCCGGGGAACTCTAGGTTATTGGGGAAACATGAAAATTTGTTACTCTATCTTTTTCTTTACTGCATTTTATCTCTTCCACCTGTGTGCCTTCACAGGTTGCTTCTGCGATTGTGTGCAGGTAGTGCATTACCCGTAGCCAGTCGGGAGATCTATTACCCCTAGACCAAGAGCTTGAACGAACCTGCAGGAACTTCAAGCGGGCTCTAAAGGCGCGACTGGCTGCGGAGGAGGAGCTAGCACAGCTGCAGATCGAAGAAGAAGAAGAATAGATGGGGGATCCACAGGACCATGATGTGGTCCTTCCCAAGGAGCAGACCATGGGACATTACTGGACCGCCAGGGCTGCAGACATGAGGTCACCCATTCAACACCCTCATGTCCCAGCCAACAATTTTGAGGTGAGCACCTCAGTAATCACCATGCTGCGCGGTTCGGTGGTGTTCCGTGGCAAAGAGGGGGAGTGCCCCCGATCACATCTCAGGCGATTCCACGAGCTCATCGATGGAATCAAGATTAATGGGGTCCCAGCAGATGCCATCCAGTTGAGGTACTTCCCATTCACCCTGGAGGGGCAGGCCAAGGAGTGGCTAGACACTCGACCTCCGGGCTCCATCACCACGTGCGCCAACCTGGCGGACAAGTTCCTCACCCGCTACCATCCTCCATCCAAGACGGCGGACCTGCAGAAGCAAATTACCCATTTTGCTCAGGATGAGGATGAGACCATCCGGGATGCATGGGAGAGATACAACAGTCTCTTCCTGAGGTGTCCCAATCATGGCTTCAATGATGCTTTCAAGGTAGGCACCCTCTATCACGCCCTCTTCCCAGAAGACAAGCAGCTGATTGACTTGGTTTGTGGCGGGAACATGCTGACCAAAACACCGCCACAGCTGAATCAACTTTTTGAGGAGATGACAGAGAACAGGTATGATTGGGGCACTGCTAGGAGGTCGAGGAACCCATTCCTCTGATTTGGTGCAGGTGGTATCGAAGCTGGTTTCAGCTATCGATCGTTCCGGGATGATTCCAGGGACCGGACAGCAGCAGGCGATGCTCTGCCAATGGTGCGAGAGCACCCATCACACGGTGGAAGACTGCCAGGCGATGAAGGAATCGACCACACCCCAGGAGCAGGTGAACTTCATCAATAATGTTAGGCGCAATGACCCCTACAGTAACACTTGGGGTGGCGCCAGCATCCCAACTTCTCCTGGGGTGGGGCAAATTCCAGACCACCAGTCCCCCAGGGACCATCTAGTTTCCAGAGGCCGCCATATAAGCCCAGACAGGGGCAATTCCAGCAGCAACAGCCTCTCTACCAGCCCATGCAGGGACATGCTGCTCAATCACAGCCGAGAACTTTCCAGCAGCCAGGTGCAGCCCCTGCCACCCCAGTGTCGAATGATCCGATGGCTGAACTGCGGGCCTTGGTGGGTTCTCTCACCAGTTCTAGTGCTCTGAAATTCAACACTATCGAGCAGTTCATGGAAAAGGCGTCGGGTAAATTCCTGGCTCTTGAAGCTGGCCAGAGGAACACACAGGCTGTCTTGCAGGATATCCAAACCCAGCTGGGGAGCGTGGCTCAAGCAGTGGCACAAAGAGCTCCTGGTACTCTACCCAGTCAGACCATCCCTCATCCTCAGTACCCGAATGAGCACTGCAATGCCATCACAACCAGGAGTGGCAAGATGACTACTGACCCACCTGTTCGGGCACAAGAGAGAGATGCCCCTGCCTCGGCATCTCCAGCGGCTGAAGAAGAAGCGGAGCAGGAGGTTGAGGTGCCTGCGCCTAAACTGCAACCAGTAGTGAAGGAGTTTATCCCTCAACTCCCCTTCCCTACTCGGTTGCACAAAGACAGGCTGGAGGCAGAGTTTGGGAACTTCATGGCCATGCTCAGGAAGCTGAATGTCCAAGTACCTTTCCTGGAGGCACTATCTCAAATGCCTAAGTATGCGAAGTTCCTGAAGGATCTTCTCTCAAAGAAGCAGAAGCTGAGCGAGCTGGCCACTGTGGAGCTCAGTGAGGAGTGCTCGGCTATTCTGCAGAACAAGCTTCCGCAGAAGCAGAAGGATCCAGGTAGTTTTACTATCCAGTGCTCTATAGATAAATTGCATGTAAAGAGGTCCTTCGCGGATTTAGGTGCTAGTATCAATGTTATGCCATATAAATTGTTCAAGAAACTAGGCCTAGGTGAACCCCGTGCTACTAGGATGAGTCTTCAATTAGCTGACCGATCTGTAGTGCATCCTAGGGGCATAGTGGAAGACCTTCTGGTTAAGGTTGGCAAATTCAATTATCTTGTGGATTTTGTTGTCTTGGACGTCAATAAGGACACAGAAGTGCCCCTTATACTGGGAAGGCCTTTCCTAGCCACCGCCAAGGCTCTCATAGATGTGCATGATGGGACCTTATTTTTGAGGGATGGCGAGGAGAGAATAACGTTTACAATTGCTAATACTCTCGCTGCTTCTTCGCCTTTGCATGCTGTCTCTCACCAGGAGCACGAGTTTGTCGTGTATCCTTCTGTGTTTCCCATTTTGCAGGATCCGCCTCCCATACCTTTGGCGCCACTCCCGTCCCCTCCGTCACCAAAAGAACAGATCAAGTAGGAGTGGCGGCCGAAACAGCAGGCAGCTAAGCCTGCTCGAAAGAAAGGCGGAGACCACTATGAGCTGGTCCCGCCCCCACCTTGGGCATCCGAGTATTCACTTGCTTGCATCTTGCCGGATGGCCAAGTCGAGTTGGCGAGTGCTGGTGGTCACACCCGATGTGTGCACGGCCACCATCTAAAGCTGTACCTCAAGAGCGAGGTGGATCTGCTCTTGGAGGCACCCGCGCCTACACCTCTCTGAGGATCCCCTATTGGCGTCCAGCTAAAAGACGGTAAAGAAGCGCTTGTGGGGAGGCAACCCCAACTAGGTTTGCATTTTCTTACTTTTTTTCTTTTGATTTTTTGTGTTTTTTAGTCTTGAGGGGTTGTTCACGAGTTGTATGTCATTCTGGAGTGAAAACAGTTCAAATTCGGAGTTCTGGCAGCCCACACGGCCAGCCCTGAAGGTCACACGGCCGTGTGAAAATGGGTTTTGGCCGTGTGGATTCCCTGGAATTTTCACACGGGCAAGAGGGGTCCCCCACACGGCCGTGTGGATTTGGCCCCAGCCCGTGTGAGCTCTCGCTATTTTCCACACGGCCAGGTGTGCTTTGCACACGGCCGTGTGGAAATCCTCGGCCTGCCCGTGTCGGCCGACACGGGCTCATGTGCACCTCACACGGCCGTGTTAGCCTGCCCGTGTGGCCGAGCCACGGGCTATAAATTCGGCCGACACGGCCGAGTGGTCAGAAAATCAATTTTCTCTCACCGGAATCCTCTCCCTCTCGCCGGAAAATCGCGACTTTTCGCCATCCTTGTCGATTTTCGGCCATTTTTGGTCGGTTTTTCGCAAATCCAACACCACACCCACCCTTTCCTCCCCATTATCGGCCTATCCCTCGATTTTGAGGTGATTTGGCTTGATTTTGAGTCGTTGGAGGCGATTTCCGGCGAGACTCCGGCGAGGCTCCGATGAGCACTTCCGGACAGTTTTTCGGCCTTTCGTCGCTTCCATTGCCTTCCCCTCATCGTCCCCTACACCTCTACTTGAGTCTCCAGGTTTGATTTTGACCTTAACTATGTTATTTATGGAGAATTGGGTGTTAGGGTGCATGTTTAGAGAACCTCTTTGAATCATGTGAATTGTGTGCAATTTATTGAGGGGAATGCTTGGATTATGTATGAATTGTGTTGGGCATTGTCCCCCTTGCTTGTTTGAGCCCTTGTGTGCAAGAAGTTTGTCCATTCCATGTTTACCTTAATAGTTCACACAAGGTGTTCGATGAAATGCCTGTTTTCGTACCATTTTGTGGGAGTCGGTTGGAGCCCTTAATGATGTGCTTTGAGGGTGTGTTTGCTATGGATGTGAACCTTGAGTTGCCTACTTTTTCATGGATGTGCACCCCCACCCCGATAATGCTTGTTTGATCGAGTTTTTGACCCCCGAACTATGGATGAAACCATGGTTCGGCTATTTTCTGTTCTTAAGTGTGGGGGTGTGATTAACATTTTCCTTGGCTCTTTTGGTTCCACTTTGGGTTGTTCTTTTGCAGGACCATGACGAAGCCCAACCTCAAGCACCCTTTTGTTCAAGATTTGAGAAGGGGGCCCACCAGGATCGTTTTAAGAACGTCCTGCCTGCAAGTTTGGGCAGCGTCATTGCTGGTCCAAGCGAGAGTTGGAGAAGCTGAACTGCTACGAGCACTTCTCCGCCATTGTCACCAACCGCCCCTGGCGGCGCCTACTCCGCATTCGTGAGAAGGTTTACCACGAGCTCGTGCTTGAGTTCTACACGACCTTCAAGCACGCAGACACGGAGGATTGGAAGGATGGTGAAGCCGTCAAATTCAGGCTCGGCGGTGAACCCCGATCCATGAGCTACCACGAGCTGGCGACCGCCCTCGGCCTCGGCCTGGTCGATGACATGGACTACATCACCGAGCTTATCGAGCCAGAGGGGGTAGACTTCAGGACACTGTACACCCGCCATGCTCGGCCAGGCCAGCGTCCCTTCTCGGCGGGGAAGACGAAGGCCAGCACATTGCAGCTCGACAACCGCATCCTCCATCACCTGCTGGCCAAGTCTTACACTCCAGCCTCGGACAGTGCCAGCGCCATCACCAAGAGAGCCATGTACTTCATCCAGTCTATGCGCTAGAGGGATCATCCCCTCCATTTGGGTTCGGTGGTGGCGAGGACCTTCTCCAAGAGTGCTTCCGAGCTGAAGAAACTCCATTGCACTCCACTCATCACCCGCATGGCCACTTACTTCCAGATATCACTGCAGGGGTGCACAGAGCAGGGAGACACCAGTGCCTTTGGCGAGTTTACGATCGGTAAAATGCACCTGCTTCGGGAGGAGCGAGGTGTTAAGTGGATCGAGGGCTTCCCTCAACCTCAGATCCCAGAGGAGGACCAGCCGGAGGTTCCTGAGGGTGCGGGTGATGAGGATGTCCACCCGGAGGATGTGGATGATACTGCTGCCGCCCGCCCCACCACCTTCGAGTACGGGGGTGGCAGTTGCACTTTCCCCGGCTAAGACTACTTCACTCAGCAGTTCGAGCAGCTGCGTCTCCAGAATCAGCAGCTCTACGACCATCATCTCCAGTTTCAGCAGCAGTATTCGGCTCACCATGCCGAGTACCAGTCACGGATGGCCGCTTATGATGAGCGTCTGGATCGGATGGAGACCCAGCAGGGGGTGACCCTGGCTCGCATCGAGAGAGAGAGCAGGCCCGCTCTAGGCGCATGCAGGAGGTCCAGCAGCATCTTCTCCAGCTGCTACCGGGCGAGCAGCCAGTCTGGAGGACTCCCTGGGAGGACTCTCCACTTCCACCTCCACCAGCTGATGATGATGATGCATTCATGAATGACATCGATCTGGACAACCTTGGCGACGAGTAGGCTGTACTTGTCGACCCTCAGTGTGTGTTTTTGTTTTAGACTTTTTATGTTTGCTCCATGTGTTTGAGGAGCTTGAACTGAGTCTGTCGTTTGTTTTTGTCCTTTTTTTTTCTTTTGTGGATTGTCTATTTTCTGGCCATCTGGGCCAACTCTGATCCCTAACGAACATGTGCTAGTGTGTTCTTGATGTTCCCTTAGTGCAGAACTGTCCGTTCGTTCCATATGTCCCCCGCTGACTGGTCCACTTCCAGTCTCCCGCAGCATTTCAATCCGGTAACATCGTTCCCCTTCTCTATCCCTCTGCTCCATTGAGGGCAATGTCATGCTTAAGTGTGGGGGGGTGCTTTGTATCGGTTGGAATGTATATACGTGTCCTTGGATTTGAGGGCTCCAAGTACGGCTGTTTGATCATATTGGCACTGTGTTTGAATTGGTGAATTGAATGGTTTTCGGATTAATGCATGACAACTGGATGGTGACTAGGACAACCTATAATGATGACTGAGACGTGCAGTAGAGTTGTGTAGGGTTTTAGTTTTTCAACTGTTTGCTTACCAACTGCGACTTGGATTGATTACTTGTTTTTGACAGTCTCTTATGCATCTAGTTCAGGGATTAGAATGAGAGATAGAGCATATAGGTAGCCATGTGATATTTGAGCCTGCTCGTTTCTTTCTTGTGCGATAGTTCCCTCTTCCATGATGTGTAGCATTCACGTTGTCATTAGCTAAGATGATGGAGGCATAGGATTAGCCCACGACCAAATTGACTGTCCTGATGTGTCATATCCCCTAGTCAGCCCTTTGAGCCGTGTGTTCTCCTTTCTTTCGGTCTAAATGAAAAATCACCCTTTTGCATCTTTTAGAAGGTTCCACAGAGTGATTTTTACATGTTCTCTGCTGTTTCTGCTAAATGTAATGTGAGAGTTGGAGGTAGTTCTTAAAAAGTTGGGCAGGTGTTTGAAAATGTGCAGAGGTGGTGGTTCTCTTAAGCAATGGAAAAAAATGAAAGAAAAACAAAGAGAAAAAATGAAAGCAAAAGAGAGCCACCACCAAAAATCTGGATAGTGCCCATTAGGTAGTGTTTCTTAGCAGTCTAGCTTAGAAATACTAGCATTATGTGACCTCCTTCGCTCTTGTGCTCTAAAGAATTTGAGTAATGCAGAATAGCAGAAAGAAAGTACTGGCTTGATTGAATGTTAGTTTGTTGGGTTTGGAAATGTGGAACCTTGTGCTATGAATACTTCCACCACCTAAAAAGGCCTTTTCCCCATGTCCAAGACCCTAGCCAGTCACTTGAACCTGTGTCTAAGACCTCCGGATTAGTTAGTGATGACAACCATTTATGTGAACTCTGACTTTTAGAGGGTGCCGTCATGGTGAAGAGATGTTAGGAATTGAGAGAATAAGTATGCGCATTTTTCGCATCAAATTGTCCTGACCCCACTGGTCGAGAGTGAGCGATTCATTTCCTTGTTCTTTACACTCTTTACCCGGTGAGGACCTAGATGGCTCGGTCTTGATTTTGATGTCTTGAGTTTTATGCATGAGTTGACTGTCTTGAGTAAGTGGTTGAGTCAAGCCTAGGTTGGTTGATGAACAGAAGGGAGACTCCTCCTTTACTCGATTTTGCTGCACTCGAATGTCTTCTGTGGTGGTTGTCCAGGTTGCTATTGAGGTTGTTCATGTGTTGATGTTTGAAAGCCAGTATGATTCACGTGTTTCTGTGCCTATATGATTTGTCCCCAATGTTGGTATGATTGAAATATGTGAGCTTACCTTGTGTCTGACTTGGTGACAAGCAAACGGTTAAGTGTGGGGGAGTTTGATAAACCGTTAATTGCACATGATTTTGCCCCTATTCTGGAGCCGTTTGAGGTGTTGATTCTCGTGTTTTAGGCCGATTTCACGCTAGGTTGTGCTTGTTTGTGATATTTCAGGTCCTAGTATGTGAATGAAGGTTTGGGAGCGAGTTCGGGGTCGATTGGACGAAGATCGGGCATGAGGCAAGTCGCTGAGGAAGCCACACGAGCACACACACAACCCACACGGCCGTGCAAGTGACCAAGGTGGCCGTGTGGGATTGTGCGAGCCTTCACACGGACACAAATACAAACCACATGGCCGTGTGAAGGAGTAATGTGGCCGTGTGGAATTCTGCGAGGCTTCACACGGGCAAACTGGGCATTCCACACGGCCGTGTAGGAAGCCTGAAACCCACATAATCGGAACGCGGCGTTTTGACCTCACACGGGCAACTGGGTATGCCACACATCCGTGTGAGTCGGAAATTTCTGGTTTTTACCCAATTTCGGGCCACAAGTGAAAAAATCGGATTTTTCAGAGCAAAAACAGAGCCCTAGAGAGAGAAAGTACGAAGAACACATCCTAGAAGCCATCTTGGAGCTGAGTTTCATCAAATCGAGCTTGGAGATCGTCATAGGACTGGAAATCATCATCCCAGAGCAGATTCTTCCCATTGTTATGAGTATGACTGCTTTGTATTCTGTATTCCTCTCTCTCTCTCTATGGAGTAGAACCCTTCTCTCACTTGGGTATGAAGAACCCTAGTTCCATGTTTTAGGGATTTGATTGTAATGACTTGGGATGATTATACTGTTTGGTTTTAATTGAATGATGCATGTTTTATTGAATTGATTGAAGTCTGATTAGCTTTTATCAATTTCTGCTGCAACCTGAGATAGATAGAATCTGATTAGGTTGTTAGAGCCTCTTCATTCGTTAGTATGAGATTGGCTATACGAGAGTTAGCCAGTTGACTGCTTTGTACTGGAATCCAATTCCAGTAATGGAGTTCTGTGCTTATTGCTTCAGCTTTTTATCCCGCTGAAGACTAGTCGTCTGCCGGGTAGTTAGACTGAGAGGGCTTGGTCAGCTTAAGAGATTCCAAGCTACTGTCGGAGCTTCCGTAGTCTAATCAACAGTAAATCAACCCAGGGTAATCACAATTGAGACCTAACTAAGGAGCTAGGGGGACTCATTCCCGAGTGACTCTTATTTGCTTGAGAAAACCGAACCAATTCCTGCTTTCTTACTGCTTTTGCTTAAAACAACAATCACTTGACTTAGTTGTCTAGATAATAGATAATCACGGAGTAAGCAGTAGATCTAGACCCCGGGTTGATAATATAACTTGCCACTTTACTGCATTCCCGGATTGCGATTACACTTGGTCGTAGTTTGGTGTTGTGTTTTAGCGTATCACCTTCACTTTATGAAAATCGCCACCTACGTAATTTATCCCATTTCCAGTATCTTCTGTGTAACCATTCCACCGTATCAGAAGCGTGAATTTTCGGCAGGCCATCTATAATAAAATAGTTGGGAGAAGAACATAAATTAGGGGAAGAGGAGAGGAAGTAGTGAAGAGTGAAGATTTTGGGCGAAGGGCATTGCCTTTTATAGGCAAATGTGGCTTAAAAACCGCCATACGACCCGGTGGTCCCCAGCAGACCGCTAGGGGGTGTGGCAGTTTTCAGACAACACACAAACCCCACGTCTGTCAACCCTCCGCATGCCGACACGTGTCACGTTGGTTGTCGAGGGGATAGAGACACAACATAAATTGTAGGACCCCACCGGTTCTATGTCGGCAACCGGACCACCAGGGGCTGTGGCGACCTTTCTAGGTCAGCTAGAGAACCAATGGGGGGTCCTGCGGTTCTGTCTAGGTAAGCTAGAGAACTGCAGGTACCCCCTTTGGTTATTTCACAAAATGAAAACCGCAACACCCACCTGCATTCCTTCAGTAAACTGCCATGGTGGGATGCGGTTCTTGTGAAACGATGGTATGATGAACTTTTTCTGGAACGAGTGATATTTTTGGAATTTCTAGTTTTTGGGTGGTATATTGGGGAAAATTATGAAGGAAATTGGATTTCAGGTTGAAATCAGGAATTTAATTTCGGATAGGCAAAAAATGAAAAATGCTCATTGAGTTTCTCATTAATGTCCACTTCCTTAGACTCCTGCAAATAAGGAATGGTCTCAACGACATTCCTCGCCTCATCTCAACATCTAAATACTGGCTTAGACACTACTCCCACATTGCTCCTTAACAAGGCATATGCATCCTTATTAGTTGGATTGTCTTGTAGTGCAGCTCATAATCATACCCAAACAACTTCTCCATCAACTTATGGCGGTCTAGAGCCAAAATATTCATGTCAACAAGATGCTTGAGGCCCTGGTGATCCATATAGATGTGGAAAACTACCCAAGCAGATAAGGCCTCTAAACCTATATTATAGTAATAATGGCGAGCATCTCATTCTGGTAAGTCAACCACGCCTGCTTACGACGACAAGGTCATGCTCATATATGTGATTGGATGTTTGTTCTTCGATAGCAGAACTCATATCCCTCACCAATATCTATAAGTATGAATATCCAATGGTTGTGAAAAGTTCGGTAATGACGATGTCGGGGTAGTGTTCGCAGCCTCTTTCAAATCCCAAAAGGTCGCCTTCGTCCCGAGGTTCCAGTCGAACCTACTTTCTTTAGCAGGCATGCCAAAGGCCTGGCTATGGAGCTATAGTCTGACACAAACTTTCGATAATACCTGGTCAATCCTAGAAAGCTTCTCAACTCTTTAACTCTCTTTAGCTTTTGAAAGTCCACCATTGCATTTATCTTTAAAGGATATACTCATACACCCTGGTAAGAAATGATGTGACCAGTTAGTCTACCTCTCGCACCCCAGAAGGCACACTTCAATGCATTGAAAATGAACTGGCTCTATCTTAGAACCTCAAAGACCTATTGTAACTGCTAAAAATGTTCTTCCTATGGAGGATTATAAACCAAGACAAACCTGAGCAATAGATGCCGGAAAAATGTCAATCATAGCTCCTGAAATTTCGAGGTGCGTTGCATAATCCGAATGCCATTACCATGTACTCATAGTGTTCCTGATGCTTGTGAAGGATGTCTTATGAATGTAATCCTCATGCATCCTTATCTGAATGATACCCTACCCTCATGCCCAATCTGGTGAATAATCTTATTCCCTGTAACACATCGACATGCCCTCTATTGTAGGCATACAAAATCTATCATAACTTGTGGCTCCATTTAGTACCCTGTAGTTGCGTAGAAACACCAAGTCTTCTCCTTCTTCTTAACCAACAATACAAGTGAGGCATAGGGATTTATCATCAACATCTCTTCTACGTGTTGCTCAATCTCTATTCTTTTGACAATGTGCATACCGATTTGGTCGTACATTTATAATATTAGTTCCCTTCTTCAACCTTAAGATGGTCAACTAGGCATTGTATGGGTAGACTTGTAGCAAGCTCCTCAAACAAATCAGTATACCTATTTACACGACCTGCATGCCAAAGTGATGGAAAAGAACTAATATCTTTGGGAATTCGTTGCAACCTCCTGCTCAGGTGCCGATCTAACCGTGCAGCAGATGACCATAACCTCAACCTCCCTGACTAGCTTAGTGCTTCTGATGTAGCATCGAAGTGATAAATCCTAGGATACCCTAGGATCGTATTATTCAAGGCCTTCTAATGCACAACCTCATACCAGTCATCAAGACGTAAACGAATAGAACAAGAAAACAAGAAGGATAGAGTCGTTTAGGGTTTTTTATTTATAGATGCATGAAAGTAAAGATACGTTACTGTAATAGAAGTGATCTCGAAGACAATCATGCAAACTAGGGTTCATTCACACCATGCATCGATGGTTCGTCTAATGTAACACCATATTACTTACTCTAAGGCCATTCTCTACCCGTGCATGCGCCTCTTGCGCTAGAGATTAACTAGCTAATGGATGCCTTTGCTTCATGACATTACATGTATTAATAAAGAACAAGGAAGTTAGAATAGCATATAGTTAATTGTGGGCTTATAAAAACCATAACTATGGTCCACAGCACCGATGACCTAACAGTCAATCATTGATACTATTCGAAACATAAATGGGTGATCAATCCATCTCTACTAGTATAGCATCAATGATGTATCCCAAGAAGGTAATTTCTTGACAATCTAGGCACGCGAACAATGTTCATGTTTAAAAGAGTAATTCATCCTTCCACAAGCTCAAAACAAGGCAGCTCGCGAGCTTAGCTCGACAAGCCACCGAATCAAGCTAGCTCGCGAGCTTATCAAGCTGAGCATGGTCTAGCTCAGGCTTGGCTCGTTAACTAACGAGTTGGCTCGCGAGCCGGCTTGTTAAATAACGAGTCGAGTGTCGAACGAGTTTTTTCCGATTCGAACGCCGAGTTGCTCGCGAGCGGCTTGGCTCATTTGCAGCCCTAGTAACATACAATAGGCACCGAACACAAGAAAACATCCATACATAATCATAGGAATTGAATTATTCATAGACAAACACAATCATAAGATGAAATCATAGCATTCATTCACATAACAATAATCAAAACCACGATTTAATACTATCAATTTCGACTAGCTACTACATTTCTTGGAATTCCGCTCATTCCTTCTTCAGATTGGGTTGATTCTTTCTCCTATGGGATCTTCTTGACATATTTTCACAACTCTCTCAATGGACACTTCTCTCTCGTGAAAACTCCTCAATCTTGTCTTCATAGCTCATTTGGTCCTCTAGGGTTCTTCAATGCTTGATCCAATCTTCCATATGTTGCTTTGTACCTTCAAAACCATCAAAGGTATACCAAGAAGGCATCAAATAGTACAAAAACATTACCTAAGTCTATTCAAAGCTCATTTATCAAATAATTGTGATTTACACAAGAAATACAATTGAAATGACTAAAGATGCTTCAATAGAAGGGGAAAATATATCAAGAAGGGGAGTGACAATCACTATAAATAAAGTGTCATGAGAAATATAACACGTAAATTATGCATGTTTTTAGATCCCTTTTGAGCTCCTTTTCATGGTTATTCCAACAATATTTCTATGTTTTTACCAGTTTTATGCTTGGTTTGGTGTTTAGTGTATTTAAAGTCATGATGAGTGATATTGATGATATTGGGCCGAGAAATACACAAAGTACTAAAGATTTGGAGCTTTAGGGCATTTGGAATGCAATTGGAGAGTTTTATCGAGGTCCCCAAGGCCATGAGACGGATCATGAAAATTAACGTGCAATTCCAATCAATTGAAGATGAAGAAATTTTGTGTCGAGCAACCGGTGTCACGTGACTCGGACCGTGAACACCCCACAACCGTGAATGATGACAGAAGCCCTTCCAAAGCGACGTCAGGCAATTTAAAGTATCGAGTAAGGATGTGGTTCATGGGTAGCCTCACGATCGTGATCGTACCCGTGGACGAATTTTTGCCTTGACTATTAAGAATCATTAGGCCTAATTGTTAGAGGAGGTAGGGCATATAAATCCTAATACGATCAGAGACGAATTAGAGAGCAGAATGGGAGGTTTTCCACCAGTTCTACCCCGAAGGAATCACCTTGGAGCATCCGATCAAGTCACCCATTATGGAAATCAGTTCTTCTTTCTCTCCTTTGTTTGTTTCCCCATTAGCCATGAACTAATCCTCTCTTGTTGTTTGGATTAGATGAACTCTAGTTGTATGATACTGATTTAATCGATATTTCATGGATCTTGATGTTTATGATCTTTGATTTGTCTATGAATAATATTTTTGGTATGCGATAGAAGTGCGCCTATTGTATGTTTGTTTGTTTCGTATGTATGTCAACGAGAAGATCCCCATAGATACAATATAAAACTTATAGATAAAAATGACCTCGATGATAAAGCACCAGGGGGGTGCTTTTGATCAGAATACGCAGCTCACACAAACAATCGAACGATAGATGATGGATAGGTAGAATTCTCGCCACAATCGAGGTGATTAATCGATAGATAAGAGAACTTGCTAAACGGTTTTGGAATCCACTCATAATAGTCTCACAAGGGTCTTGTAATTAGCTAAGGAATCCACTCAAAGCTAATGACAATGGTAAAACTCTCGAGACGTAACTCACGAACTCAAACACTCGGTTTGTTATTCAATTCAATCAAATCTGCTTTACAACGTGAACTAGAGGGCTTATATAGCCAAAGAAAACCTAATAGAATTCTAAACTAACAAGGAAACCAATTAGAACAAGAAAAGGCTAAAGAATTAGTGTAAAACAAGGTAACTTGCTGGCCAAGAAACTGACTTAAATCACAAGCAAGTCTGCCTAGGAAAACAGACTTCATAGCATCTTTGAGCCCTTCTAAAATGGTCTTACAAGTTGATTCGAACTCAACCAAATCCTTGCCTTCGTATAAGAAAACTCCCTCTTTCACCTCCAACTTGAATCAGCCTGAGATCATGCTCCAAAATCCAGATATAGGCCTTCAAAGTTGGTATCTCAAAACAGTTTTCTGCCTTGGCCAAATTCAGGCAGTTTTCCTGTTTTGAGGTAGCCTTTTGATGGGCTTTGAAAGTGACCTTCCAGACATCCCCTTGAGCTAAAAAATATACCAAGGTAAAGATAAAAACTTTATCTTCAAAACAAGCTCTTGATCTTCCATTTTCATTGAGCCATTTGTGAGATACAAGCTTCCAAAGTAGGGTACCTGAAACTGTTTCAACACTTGGTCAAAAATCAGAATACTTCTTGTAAGTTGAGATGGCTTCTTTGACAAGTAATTGTGACTTGTGGATTGATCCAATTGGGATCATATCACTCGAACTACCAGAATATGGAGCGAGAGGAACTTTTGGATTAGGATTAAACCTAATAGGGGGATTCATGGAGCGAAAATCATAAGGGAATGGAATCTAGGTCAAAGAGAATATCATATCTAGGTTGAATCGACTAATAGGGTGTTAATACATGAGAAGATCAGGTTAATACCAATCATGGAATTCCTACTGTCGAAGAATATAAATCGATTCTATGCATGTTCGCTTGAAGAGGTATGAATTAGCTAGGGGATTCGAAGTCTGAACAACGCCTTCTCTACTTGAATTTGATTTCGTGATTGTGATTTGCTTTGCTAAATCTCACTGTTTTGTTAGTCGGTTTAGTTAATCAAGAAAACTGATAAAGAACATTTAAATAATAAGAAACATAACTCAGTACTAGTAGTTGTGTAATACGACCTTGCTTGCCACTGTATTGCCTCTACGACCGGTACATTTGCCTTAAGTAGTCGCACTTACAAAAAGGGGATCTAGTTTTTGGCACCATTGTTGCAGGTTGTGATACTAGGAACGGTTTGATTTTGTTACTTTAACCGTGCCATTTTTTACTTTGTTCGTGCTTCCTTCATACTTCTGGATTGTGCTATTCTTTGCTTTGTGTCTGAGTTAGTTGATGCGAAGAGGCCATCCTCCGAAATTCGCCTTTGATCTAGAGATAGAGAGGACCATGCATAGACGCTTACGTTAGCAGCAACAGAACGCAACCGTGGTCGAAGGAGCCGCAGAGGGCAATTATAAGACGATGTTGGACTATTCTCATCCAACAATGGATGGGGAAGTGAACTTGGCCCGGTTCATAGCATTGCTTCAACTAAATTGAACCTCGAAATCCTACATCATCATATAAATCATAAATTCTGTAGATTTTTATGTTTTTAATCAGACTTTTAAGGTTCAAAGATTAGGTGATAAAACCAATATCAGAACCCATAGATAAGATCGTATAACCATAGTACTTTAAGATTAATATCGGAATTTTGACTGCATTACTTGTAACTTGTAAGGTCATTGGTCAAACTCAATAATCAATAAGAAAACAAGTTGGACCAAAGCGGAGTTTGACCATCAAGTTGGACGGGTAACTCCGTTGACCGTTAGTCAATGGCCAGCTCACTTGCCATGTCAGCGAGCACGGAATAATAAAATTATTTTTTGAATTTTTGTATTCATTTATTTCTAATAATAATAATAATAATAAACAAAAAAATCCAATTTTTGTAGTGTTTAATTTTTATCGACTCCATAGTCTATACATTATCTGTGAATATTATTTATGAGTCTTTCTGATTTTTGTGTGGTACTTTTATAAGGAGATAACATATAAGCGATCATTTTGCAATTTGTTGGCTCTCAACTAGATGAAGAATCAACTAACTTTGTCTTCAAATACACATATGGAGGTTCAATTTAGTGTTATTTTTGTCCAAGGTAGTAGGTAGTCTGTCGCGGTCTGTTACGGTTTACTGCGGTAGACCGCGGTCCAGGCCACTTCAGACCACGCACTAAAGGAGGAGACCGCAAACCACACCAGACCATAGTTCTGGTCTCACGGTCCAGACCAAACCATAAGATACGGTCTACACCGCGGTTTCCCATACGATTTGGTCTGGATTCCCAGCCCTAACCCCTTCTCCGACGAGCTGCCGCCGCCATTAGAGGAAGAAAACTTGCAACGGCGGCGCCCTCACATCACTCCCTCCAGCAACAACCAAGAGCAGCCCATTGCAACCAAATTCCCAAAATCATAAACATCGGGAAGAATAGGAATTAAAAGAAAAAAGGGTTAATGGAAATTAAACTTCTGTTGCTACCAAGATCGAAGACAAGAGGTCGGCTACCATACTTCCTCAAATGCAGACGATTGCCAGACGATACCAGTTGACCTCCGAACATCAGATGCAAGCAAAGCAATCAAATCCCCACTTCGCCTATCACCATTAAAATCAGCCCGTACTTCTCAAACTGAGTGTGGAAAATTATGAGAGATCTAGAAACTGAACAAAAGAAACGTACAGAGACAATAAGAGAAATGTGGGATCAATGAGAGGACTTACAGAGGAAAGTAAGATCTCACCCACTAGGGTTGGCCTTAGATCTCACCCAGTCGGGATGGATCGTTTTCCTCTACCGCTGTGATTTTTCTTCCTCCAATGGCGGCGGCAGCTCGTCGGAGAAGGGGATAGGTTTTTTTTTGATAAACGGCCCTGTAAATTATAGGAAATTTAGGTGTGGGCTTTGTCAGCCTCCAACAGGTCCCAAATGGGGCTAGGTGGGTAGTCGGCCCAAACGAAAGGGTGGTTCCATCTGGGAGCCAAATGGGCTAAACAGTGGGCCACCGAGTTATTTGCTCTACAAACATGATTCCACTCAACCTTCTTCCCTGAAATCGAGCCATTGACTTCAGCAAGCCAATTCACTTCTTGTCTCCAAGTTTCCAGCTCTGTACGGTCGCCCTTCCCATTCTTCAAGAGATTCACCAAATTCAGGCAATCGCTTTCCACGATCAGGGGGCTCCAGCCTCTTCGATTAGCTTCTTTCAGACTCAGAGCAAGAGCTCTAGCTTCCGCCTCTATCGGTCTGCAGTGTCGAGAAGGGGATAGGTTTCGGGTGGGAGGGGAGAGGATAAATTGGGATTTTTTTTGTTTATTATTATTATTAGAAAAGAAAACAAATATAGAAATTCAAAAAATAAAATATTTTATTTCGTGCTTGCTGACGTGGTAAGTGAATTGGTTATTAACTAACGGTTGACGAAGTTGACCGTTCAATTTGACGGTCAAACTCTGCTCAGGGTCAAATTAGAAAGTATGGTACATAGTTGAGGTCAGAATAGCAATTTCGAAAACCACAAGTCAAAGTAGAAAGTTTGTGTATAGTTCGGGTCAAAGGTATTAACCTTTATTTTTATTTGTCACTAAATATTAATTTTCTTCTAGCGTCTACGTACTGATGTTGCTCTCGACTAGAGTCAACCGACTGGAACCTCCTGCGTCAAATGAATCAGCCCAAACACTGATGAGCTGAAAGTGAGTGCTGCGTCAAATGATCTGTCCGAGTTAATCTCCCGGCACCAAATGCGGTAGAGCCAAACAGCTCAAATCGCCGCGTGCCCACGTCGAGTTCGGAAACGTTGAAGCCAATAAATACATTAGGGAAAAAGGAGAACTCCATTTATGGATATATACGATGGGCTCCAATCGGTTATCTGTACGTAACCTAACATCCTTCCGTATGAAACGCTCGTGTAGGTAGCTCCTCTGGTTCTGGCAGCTGCAGCTTCCAGGAAACTTCCAAATAATTGAATTTCCATTCCTTCTCCTTGGGGATTACTCACCATCCATCTATTAGTATCAGTCTTCTCTGTCGGCCCCTTTTTACTCCGTCGCGAAAACCGCAGCCGCGAAACAGGGGAGGAAGAGGGAGATATGGACTATCAAATTGCGGCTCTTCTCCCGTGCCGGAGAATGCTTGCCGAAGCCGTAGCACCGTCGGGAGCAGAACCCAGCAACCTGACGGTGAGAATCTTGCTCACTTGCGGAATATTCGCCGTTCTTTTCACTATTCTCAGCCTCATCGTGATCTGCTTCTTCAAATTCTGCCCGGCGTCCCCCGAACAGGGCGACAATTGCCACTCCGAATCGAACAGGAAAGCGGCGGTTGAGGAAGTCTTGGCGACGTTCCCAGAGTTCACCTACGGCGCAGACAAATCGCCGCCGCCGTCTTGCTCTTTCTCGACGGTGTGCTCGATCTGCTTGGAGGAGTACGAGATCGGGGAGCGCTTGAGGGTGCTGCCGAATTGCGATCACGTGTTTCACAGGGGATGCATCGATCTCTGGCTCTCTACCCGCTCTTCCAGCTGCCCGATTTGCAGGGATCAGGCGGTGGCTCAACAATGCAGGAATTCCGCCGCCGGCGGCGGAAATTGCAGAAACGGTGGCGGCGGGAGGAATCGTCCGGCTCCAATTTTTATCATGAATTTCGGCGGTGGCCTTCAGTGAACAGCGGCTTCGAGTGTAGAGCAAATTGAATTAGGGACTCGGCTCTGTTTGTTTGATGAGCAAATTTTGCAGCGAAGAGAAAATCTTTCATTTCCCCATTCTCTTAATTTCACTTCTCCTGTAGTTATGAGTCATCTTTACTGAGAGAGCGTAGAACTAGAGTGCGGCTTAAGATTGAAGGCTTGTGAACTTTTTTACTTTATGATGCATAAACCAATAAAACAAAATGATTTTAGAGACGCCATTTACAACCTCTAGAGCACTTGTTCATTTAGGCGGTTTCGCTTAGTAGGGGTGGCCTCTGTTTGACAATAAGGGTGCAAAGTTGAGGAATAAATTGGTGGGTGTAAATTGAGGGGTAATTTGTTGTTTGCATGAAAAAGTAAGGGTGCAAATACAGTGAAAATAAATAAATTCTATTATAATAAATTAATGTCATAACCGGGGTGCCCAATCAGTATGATATTGTCCGCTTTGGGCCAAGCCCGCATGGTTTTACTTTTGAGTGTCCTCCTCAAAAGGCCTCGTACTAATGAGATTGGTGGACACTAATATACAAGAGTTCCTTCTCTTGTATTAGCGATGTGGTATTTGGATTGTGCCATAACAATCCTCCCCTCAAGACAAGGACCACGAACTTCGTGTCCTCATCTCAGCGATTATATTGATCCGCCAAATGTCTTGTATCGATGGGCTTCTCGATACAAGGACTTTACCAGACCCATAACTCTCTTTGATCTGCTCCCAAATGTGAAACGAAACGCTCTTTGATCTGCCAAAGTCCAAACGTGAATCTCTATTGGATTCACCAAACATACGCGAATCACCTTTGACCCGCCTGATGTGATATCGACTAGCGTGATAATTAATTCCCGTGGTCCAAAAATGAAGATTCATATTCGACGATTTAAGGATCAACTAGGAGCATTCTTGATGGATAAAATTGAGAATGCATTAAAGATCGGGCCTACAACATTTCTTGGAGCCCAAAACGTCCATCCTTGCTGCCCAAGTCGTCCAAATGTGAAAAGGGCAAGGAAAGAGATTGCTTAACCACTAAGGAGCTTCCTTAAGCATTAAAAACGTGTTTGGAGATTACTTAGCTGCTAAGGAGCTTCCTTTGGTCATAAAAACGAGTTATAGTCCTTATTTAAGTAGTATTATGTTTCCTAGTTAGTTTGGGATTTGTTTTCCTATTCCTTTTAGGTTAGATTTATGTTTCCATGGCCTCTATAAATAGAGGATGTAATAGCTACGATTTTGGTACCCATTATCCAAGTTATTAATCAAAGTTGAGTTCTAGTTCATTGTGAACGAGTTCTTTTGTGCAAGACTTCTGTCGAGGATTCCAGGAGATTGTACGTGTCTCTTATCAACTAGAGAACGCGTCTAGTTGTGGCGAGCATCTACCCTATATCAATTGCCCCTTTCCACGAGTTGATTCTGTCCGATTGGTTTAATATACCAATTGCCATTTGTCAAGAGTTGGGATTGTCCGATTGATTCTGCATCTATCTTTTATTTCAAGTCGGAGAAAAGCTTCGAAAATCCTTAAAAAGAAGGAAGGCTGCGTACTTTGGTCATATAATCCGAGTTCGAGGATTTTCTTCGGATTTGGATCACATCACCGCCAGACAAACGCATATCTCAAATCCCGAAGTCACCGAATGAGGGTCCACCAAACTGACGTCCACCATCCTGGATCCGCCGAACCAGGCTCTGATACCACTTGTCAAAACAGAAGCGTGCAATCGATAATCTAGAGCAACACAAACGGACAGAAATTTAACTTGGTTCACTAGCACACTGTGTGCTAGCAAATCCACGGGCAGGGGAGAACAAATTTCACTGATTTGAGGAGAGTATAGGTTACAAACCAAATTCCGGAACAGACAAACCAAACAAACTAACTTGACTGACCTTACAACAGATTAGGATGGTGAAGAGTATTTATAGAACTCCTATCCTAATCCCAAACAGAAAACCAAACACATTTTCCAAACATATAAGGAAAAAAGACAAAACAAAACAAAACCCAAACACAAACTCAAACAAAATAGGCCAAAAACACAAAATAAACCCAAATCAAAGTCAAGTCATATTCTAACAAATAAATATATTTTAAATTTGAAAAAGATTATCAAAAAATAATAAATATAAAATTTATAATAATTAGTAATATTCATAAATATAATTTAATAGAAATAATAATTAAGACAATAAATGTTTAAATAGTAATTAATCATCGATCGAGCAATCTTGAAGCTGAAAGTCCAACCTACGGCCAAGACATATAGCTAGCTCATGTCTCCCACTCGAGCATTGGTTTGTCGACATATTGATCTCGATTTGACTAGACGAACCTGAAGAAACTTGCTCCCAAGTCAAACGGCGAACTTAAACTAAGTAGGGGTGTGCAACAGTTTGGTCTTGTCCGGACCGGACCAAACTCATGAGAACCGTTGTCCAAAAGCGATAGACATTTTAGGACCAATGATCGGATCATCCGTATATTTGATCCTATTTGTCTGGTCCCAATGTCAAATTGGTCCATTTGAGTCAACCAAATGACCCGAGTCAACCAAACATTTTCTTGTTCTACTTTTTCCTGACACTTTTTCTTTATACTTTTCAACTCAAATTTGAGTCAAACTTGGTCAAAAACATTCAACAATTGGAGCCAATTTGACAAACTTACGATTCACGAACATATTTTATATTTAATAATAACAATCATCATTTTCATGTTTCTTATTCAAAATATAATTATTTAAATATAATAATACACATTATAATAATTTAACATTAATTTTACACACACTCACCATTCCTCCTTTTCTTTCTCTTCTTGCATCCCAAATTGGAGGGTTAAGGGAAATAGTGCATTTATCCCTCACTTGCCCCCTACCACTATTGCAAATTAACTAAGGGTAAATGCATTGGAAATGTCATTTACCCCCAAACTTTGCACTCGCATCTATTTGCAACTCTAAACAAACATAGTGTTTAGTATGAGTTAGTGCAGTAAGAGTGTAATTGGGATGGGGTAGAAGGTACGGTAAACTTTTCTGTGTTCACATTCTTATAGGGCAAAAGCGTAATGCCAATTTTTTATCTTGTAGTAAACCGGTAAATCCGGGTATAATCTCTTAGGGACTGGTACAACCTTATATTCTATCAATTTTATAGAGCAAATTATAGGCGAAAATGTTTTAGTGATGAAACTAATATCTAATAATTAAACAAAACAAGCAACTAAAATTGTCAGCCTGAAATCAGTGGGAGAAATCTCTGGGAGAAACACCAGAACTCACTACCTATCATATCCAAATTAATTCACATATTCTAATCGGTTTAATCCAATACTCTATAGCCATGATATCTCTATTGTGCTAGCTATCCCTGTTGGGAATTACTACGTACTAAACAATTAATTCAAATCCTACTGTCATAGCTCAATGAATTAATTGTTTAGCCTGAACATCGATATCCCAATTAAGACCGCAAAGCACCTTATTTAATCCATTGTCGCTTCGATAAGTTACTATGTCACATGAAATAGGTTCAGTTATTAGGGTTTCACTATCGCTAATAACCTAATTAACTACAAATAATTGTATTGGTGGCCAGTCAATACAAAGCATTAAGTAATTTCATGAAATAGAGAATGGAAAAAAAGAAATACGAATCAATCCATCAAGTCTAAAAATAGGAACATCCTATAGTATTTCCCCCAAAAATTGAGGTTTAGTTATCAAAAGATATAATCATGTTCATACTCCTCATAAAACTAATCACGAAACAGAAATTATTCCTCGACGCTGCTACTGATCTCAAAATTTGTCCTTGAATCGCTGCTATTCGTTGCTCCCAGTCGTGCAGCGCTGTTGTTTTCTGACTTTCTACAAAGAAGTCGGAAAAAAATCCAAAAGTACCACTGTTTAAAAAAAATTACAGAACTACCATCCATGTACGAAAAATTTCAAAAATACCACCTTTTCTCGAAAACCGCTGGGTGGAGGTGCGGTTTAGTTGAAAACCGCACCCCCACCCGACGGCTTGCAGTATATATATTTTTTCATCCACATAAATCTCATTAGTGGTTTTGGCACAATTTGTTTAGTTGTTTACCTCTTTGTCCTTGAATCGCTGCTATTCGTTGCTCCCAGTCGTGCAGCGCTGCTGTTTTCTGACTTTCTCCAAAGAAGTCGGAAAAAATCCAAAAGTACCACTGTTTAAAAAAATTACAAAACTACCATCCATGTACGAAAATTTCAAAAATACCACCTTTTCTCGAAAACGGCTGGGTGGAGGTGCGGTTTAGTTGAAAACCGCACCCCCACCCGACGACTTGCTGTATATATATTTTTTCGTCCACATAAATCTCATTTGTGGTTTTGGCACAATTTGTTTAGTTGTTTACCTCTTTGCAAGAGGTCCTAGGTTTGAATCACCATCATCACATATTATATTTTTTTTATTTAGTAGAGAGATTAAAAAATGTATTAAAAAATGTATTAGTTGTCGTTTGAACCCTAATACTTTAAATAGTTAACTAAATTTAGCACAACATGTAGACCACCACACTACAACTCCTCTTTTGAAACAATTACATATTGACAAACTCTTAATTCTTGAATGCTAAAAATCCTCAATAACTTTGGACGGTCATTACTTTGTGATTCAAAATCTGAATTTCATAATTTTTTTGATGCAGCATAACTTTTTAATTACGACAACTTTTATCATAGCCATATTTTGGAATGTACATGGATTTGTGAAAAGAAAGGTAAAGTTATTCCCAAGATCCCGTATATCCAAAACTAATTCCTATTTTGAAAATTTTATCCTAGTAAAATTTGTAGATCTTAAAAGGTTATGCTGAATTAAAAAAAGTTTGTGACTTTCGGATTTTGGAGCATAAAGTTATGGTCGTCCAAAGTTTGACGAAATCAGAAAAGAGCTCGTTCGGGGTAGCAAACGGTATTTTTTCGGGACGGAGGGGGGACCTACTGTAGTTTGTGGCTTGCAAGATCTCGAAAAGTTATGCGGATTCAAAAGAAATCGCTGCGATCGGATACCCGAGTGCAAAGTTACGTTGTTTGAAGTTTCGGCTGAGGTTAGGAGTTGATCGAAAAAACAAATTTGGACCAAAACCACTGGGTAGGGCGGCGGTTTAGCCCAAAACAGCCCCCCACACAGGGGTTTTCGTCGAAAACCGCGCCCTTACCTAGCGGTTTTCGTGTAAACCGCAGGATGGGGTGGCAGTTCTCGCAAAAGAGTGGTATTTTTTATTTTTTTTGGGTTGGATGGTATTTTTGTAATTTTTTTTAAACAATGCTATTTCTGGAAAAAGTTAAAAAAGTCCGAGCCCCTTGCCTTCCTCTCCACCGCAGCCTTTTTTCCCAAGCATCTGGCCAGTCCAATTTATTCCAAAGAAATCCCAAGCTTGCCTTCACTAAAGGACAACCAACATGGGCCAAATAAATCCCTTCAAAGAGCGCAAGATAGGGTGCATAACTAAATCTAGACTCTTCATTTAGAAAATCCAGATCTAAGGATGAAGAATTAAAGGTCATTTTTATTTTCTCTATGTTTCTTAATCGACTCATATCTTCTTCGTTTTAACTCGAATTTTAATTTTTTTTGCACAGATGGAACGGGTTCGTTGTGCTCTACAAAATGAGATGCATTTTCAATATTTTTTTAGAAAAAAAATTTCTTGCCTCTGGTACCAACTACATACCATATGATATTTTCTTCGTTTTTAATTCATTTTTGAAAACATTTGCACATAAGGAACTAGTTCATCATGATCTATTGGATCTACAAATTTCTGGGTGAACAAATTACAGGACCAAAAAAATACCACACAATACCATACAATACCACCCTGGTATGGGATGGTATCTTATGGTACACAAGGTTAAAAGTCGTAAATGATAGTTAATATACTTCTACTATCATGTATTCAACCATCCTACAGTCTTTGTTTGTTCATACCACCATGGTACGCTTTTCAAACCATATGTATGCTCTTATTTGAATACCATATGGTATAGACTGGTAAAAAATGGCTCAATTTTTTTTTTGTTCGAAAAATATATCAAATTGGATATCAATTTGAAGAGCACAATTAATTTGATCTAACTATGCAAAAAAATTAAATTTCGACTTAAAACGAGTGAGAAATCGTCCGTCAAAAATTAAGAAGGGAAAAATTAAAGGCTTTCCAAAAGAGAGAAAGATGCTGATGTGGACGGGTTACTCATGGTTACTCACCATAAGGTTACTGACCTGATCCGTTCCCCTTCAAAGACTCCAATTCTCTAACCTCCCTCTGTTGGTTACGTCGAGCGCGAGACTTTATACCTGTCTTTCAAATAACTTGACCACAATTTAAGCTCAATGATAATGTTTGGCACAAAGAAAGATGAGAGACAGATTTAATATATGTCCTAAAACAACTAACTGCCTTCTGCTTCTTTCAACACGGCTAGGCTAATTAATTAAAGTTTCACCCTCACTTAGACAGCTAAATCGAAACCCACCTATTAGAACTCAAGTCTTACCTGAATGGGCTTATAAGCCCGATTGTTTGAGTTAAAGGAAAGTAAAAACCCGAAAGCCCAGTTCAACCAATTTCTAGACCCAACCAAGTTTCTAAGTGAAGAACAAAAATGACAGAGTTTTAATTCAAACTAAGTCTACCTTTCCGCTTGAGTAATTTCGATCAAGCTGAGACCAGTTTCTATTTGAGTGAAGAACAGGGGAAGAACTCAAAGAACACAACAGTATAAACCCAGAAAATTATGATGAAAATTAAACCAAACCAGGTCGCAATAGGTTCTCCAACCCAGTTCTGACAGTTCGTCTTCCTTAGCTACTCTTGATCGAATTTCCCTGCACACTCAGACTTGAAACAGAACACACACAGAGGTGCATACAAAACTGAAACTGAAAAGCAGAATAAGAACACAGCCCACGATTTTTACGTGGTTTCCAGTATTGGGAGAATAAGAATCCCAATACTGACTACTCCACGGTCGGAGACTCACTGTTGTGTGATCTCCGACGATTCACTAAAGATATTACGTTGAAGTTCGATGTAAGTTTATCTACCCAAGAACCCTTTGATCAATCTCAACACGATTGAGCAAACACTCTCTTCTCAAACCCTGAATTGCTTCCCCAGCAACTCGTAACAGTGTTTCCCAAACACTAACCCTCAAAGAAATTCTCCCCGAACCCTTTGAGAAACCCCCTTTTCTATCAACCTTGCTACTCTCTCACAAAATCCCCTTTTGTCTTAGCTAGCTTTGTTGATCACTTGAAAAGGTTACCTACTAATTCAGTCTTGTCTCTATTTATAGCCTCCACCAACTAGCCGTTGCTCTTCAATTCTCCCTTGAGATCTTCTTGAATAGTAAGTTTATATTCTTTCTTTTTTTTTTGCCTGTAAACTTGCCTTAACTGGTTTTGGGGCAGCCACTGATTTTCCACCTTCATTTTCATATTTGAATCTTGCCTTGGCCTTCAAGTTGTATCAAGAAGTTCTGCCATTGTCAAGTTGATGCTAACATTCTCCCCCTCAGCTTGTCAATGGCTAACTTTCTCCCCCTGAACAGAATGTCCCAGAATTTGTTTCACCTTGTCAAAGTTCATCCTTTAAGCTGCTCACAATAAAAACCTGCACACTTAAACAAACCATTGGTGCAGCCTGTCCATTCCATTTATCATGGCAGCAAGTATCAAACGTACAATAGAAGCAAATATGAGTCCATTTTATTCAAGGAAACATAAACACACACCACCAGACACTTGACACAAAGTCTCAACAAATCTACCTAAACACTATCGCAACCAGAACTTCAATTAACCCCTGAAACAAACTTAACAACCAAACCAGACTCGTTAATCAAAGAAGACATTCATGGAACTCCCCCTAAGTCTAACATCAGAGCGATTCCTAGTAGGTGTACTCCGCAGATGAGGCATATTCAGATGGATGGACTTCCGCATCCTCTGAAGGTACGAATAAGACCCTGTTGACTCGCTTGCAAGAAGAACTTGCCTTTTTTCCCTTCAGGGCCAAGGTGAAGTCACGAATAAGGCTTTTTCCTTCCTTTTCCAGCCTTATTCCTTCCTGCACGTGATCCATTCTCAGAGACTTCTTCCGCTTTGTAGACCATTTGACTACCCCTTTTCCTTTGTCAAGACTACTGATTTCAACAGCAGTTAGCTCTGCTGCCTTGCCCTTTACCCAGGTCTCATCTTCCACTTCATTGACCTCTTCTTCAGAATCTGTTCCAGACTTAGCAGCTTTGTCTCCCCCTTGAACTTTGGCAAGCTTTCTGGGTCCAAGCACCGAAAGCGTGCGGCGAAGAACATGCTGGGCTTGGAGGTCATTGTGAACCTCTCGGTTAGTAAGTTTCCCACGCAAATCGACCCCTAAAATTGCCAGCAATGAGGTGATTTGCGGTCCAAATGGGAGCTTTCCACTGCAGTCTTCCTCTCGATATTTAATCATGTGATTAAACATGAGGGAAGCATAGCTGATTGGGCAGCTTGTCCTTGCGTTGAACAGAATTAGAGATCAGATTCTTCAAGGATAGTAGTCGTTTCAGTAGCTCGAGGGAGAAACATACGCGTAATGTAGAAGTGTAGAGCTTTCAGATCATCCAGCAGCCGCTCAACGGAGAACATCGAGGATTGGTACTGCCCGTAGTCGCTGGCCAGGTATGACATAGTGTCTATTGGATGAAACCCATAGCTGTCGAAGTCTTAAGTAGTTCCAGCAGTGTAGCCACCATGAGGAAGGTGCAGCAAGTTGGCCAAAATTTCAGCAGTAACATCACACTGAAATTGTAGACAGTTGTGGTGAAGTATGACGGATTAGGTCCAGGGCCGCACTGCATACATGCGAAGAACATCCTCACAGCTTCAGGACACTGATCGAGGAGCCGGTTTTGGAGTAGGGAGCTCCACCCAAGGTCATTGAGATACCCATTGACTCGCAGTCTGTACCGATTGAAGGTGGTGGGAGGAATGAGGAATGAGGGATGGAGAGCTTGATCGCTGAAGCACCGAAGGTACCTTGAGTAAGCTTCAGAGTTGCGAAATCCCCGATTGGTGAAAATTGTAGCAGGTGCAAGATTCGCATGGAGCTGGAGATTGCTGTGAGCCATGGTGACGAAGCAAGCGAGACCGAGAGTTTGAGCTGCTGCTCTTGAATGGAGATGGTGGAAGGATATTGGGATGGAGATTCCATTGGCCGAAGAAGGCTTTTATATTGGCAAAGGAAGTTCTAATCTGGGCGATTAAGAGGATCAATTAGGAAAAGAGGATGTGATCCTCTGTCAAGAGATTCGCCCTTCCCATTGACAAAGAGTCAAAGGTAGGTACATGAGGAAGGAATTGATCGAACAAAGAGGGGATTAGGGAATTAGTGATTTGCGCGAATAGAAGCTTAGGGATTTTAGGTAGTAGCTGAAAAAAGGAAAGGCGCCACCATTTTGCTAAACTGGAATCACACGAGCGACAGAGAGTCCGCTATGGTGGAGCTTGGGCTTATGCCCACAACCCGAGTGAGCGGCTCTAGCAGAGGATTTCGAATGAGGGGAATGAACAAGCAGGAATCCCACGAATGGTTGGGAGATGGACAAGAGAGTGATCTGGGCTTAGGCCCACAAGGCCTGGTGAGGGGCTTAGAGAATGAGGGTCAAGGACACACATTGAATGTGTTTAAGAAGGCTTAGCCCACTGACTCGCTGCGACACAACACCAAACTGCGACCAAGTGTAATCGCAGTCCGGGAATGCAGGTAAGTGGCAAGTCTAATTATCAACCCAGGGTCTAGATCTACTGCCTACTCCGTGATTATCTATTATCTAGCAAACTAAGGAGAGTGATTGTTGTTTTAACTAAAAGCAGTAAGAAAGCAAGAATTGATTCAGTTTTCTGAACCAAAGGAAGAGTCACTCGAGAATTAGTCCCCCTAGCTCCTTAGTTAGGTCTCAGTTGTAATTTCCCTGGGTTGATTTACTGTTGATTAAACTGCGGAAGATCCGACAGTAGCTTGGAATCTCTTAAGCTAACCAAGCCCTCTCAGTCTAACTACCCGGCAGACGACTAGTCTTCATCGGGATAGAAAGCTGAAGCAATAAGCACAGAACTCCACTACTGGAATTGGATTCCAATACAAACCAGTAGACTGGCCAACTCTCGTATAACCAATCCACTACTAACAAATGATGAAGCTCTAACAACCTAATCAGATTCTATCTATCTCAAGTTGCAGCAGAAATCAAGAAAAGCTGATCAGACTTCAATTAATGTAATGAAACATGCATCATTCGACTAAACCAAACAGTATAATCATCCCAAGTCATTACAATCAAATCCCTAACACATGGAACTAGGGTTCTTCATACCCAAGTAAGAGAAGGGTCTACTCCATAGAAAGAGAGAGAAAAACATAATACAAAGCAGTCATACTCATAACAATGGGAAGAATTTGCTTTGGGATGATGATTTCTACTCCTATGATGATCTCCAAGCTCGATTTGATGAAACCCAGCTCCAAGATCGCTTCTAGGGTGAGTTCTTCGCACTTTCTCTCTCTAGGGCTCTGTTTTTGTTCTGAAAAGTCGATTCTTCTCACTTGTGGCTCGAAATTGGGTAAAAACCAGAAAATCCCGATCACACGGGCAGGCCACACGGCCGTATGGCTTACCCAGATGCCCGTGCGAGTTCCAAAACGCGGCGTTCCGATTAAGTGGATTTCAGGCTTCCTACACGGCCAGGGACATACGGCCGTGTGGGATCTCCAGCACGCCCGTGTGAAGCCTCGCTAAATCCCACACGGCCACATTGGTTCCTTGCACGGCCGTGTGGGTTTTAGGAGTGCCCGTGTGGCCTCCTCAGCGACTCGCTACACGTCCGATCTTCGTCCATTCGACCCCGAACTCGCTCCGAAACCTTCATTCACGTACTAGGACCTGAAATATCAAAAACAAGCACAACCTAGCGTGAAATCGGCCTAAAACAAGAGAATCAACCTCTCAAACGGCTCAAGAATAGGGGTAAAAACATGTGCAATTAACGGTCTATCAAACTCCCCCACACTTAACCGTTTGCTTTTCCCCAAGCAAACAAAGTCAGACACAAGGTAAGCTCACATATTTTAATCATACCAACATTGGGGACAAATCATATAGGCACAGAACACGTGAATCATACTGGCTTTCCAACATGAACACATGAACAACTTCAATAGCAACGTGGACAACCACCACAGAGGACATTTGAGTGCAGCAAAACTGAGTAAAGGAGGAGTCTCCCTTCTGTTCATCAACCAACATAGACTTGACTCAACAACTTACTCAAGATAGTCACCTCATGCATAAAACTCAAGAGATCAGAATCAAGACCGAGCCATCAAGGTCCTCACCGGGGTAAAGAGTGTAAAGAACAAGGAAATGAATCGCTCACTCTCGACCAGTGGGGTCAGGACAATTTGATTCGAAAAATGCGCATACTTATTCTCTCAATCCCTAACATCTCTTCACCATGACAGCAACCTCTAAATGTTAGAGTTCACATAAATGGGTGTCATCACTAACCAATCCGGAGGTCTTAGACATAGGTTCAAATGACTGGCTAGGGTCTTGGACATGGGGAAAAGGCCTTTTAGGTGGTGGAAGTATTCATAGTACAAGGTTCCACATTTCCAAACCCAACAAACTCACAGTCAATCAAACCAATAACTTGCTTTCTGCTATTCTGCATTACTCAAATTCTTCAGAGCACAAGAGCGAAGGAGGTCACAAAAATGTTAGTATTTCTAAGCCAGACTGCTAAGAAACACTACTTAATGGGCACTATTTAGATTTTTGGTGGTGGCTCTCTTTTGCTTTCATTTTTTTCTTTGTTTTTCTTTCATTTTTTTTTTCATTTCTTAAGAGAACCACCACCTCTGCACATTTTTCAAACACCTGCCCAACTTTTTAAGAACTACCTCCAACTCTCACATTATATTTAGCAGAAACAGCAGAGAACATGTAAAAACCACTATGTGGAACCTTCTAAGAGATGCAAAAGGGTGATATTTCATTGTAGACCGAAAGAAAGGAGAACACACGGCTCAAAGGGGTTGACTAGGGGGTATGACACACCAGGAAAATCAATTTGGTCGTGGGCTAATCCTATGCCTCCATCATCTTAGCTAATGAAAACGTGAATGCTACACATGATGGAAGAGGGACTATCGCACAAGAAAGAAACGAGCAGGCTCAAATCTCACATGGCTACCTATATGCTCTATCTCTCATTCTGATTCCCTGAACTAGATGCATAAACGACTGTCAAGAATAAGTGATCCATCCAAGTCACAGTTGGTAAGCAAACAGTTGAAAAACTGAACTCCTACACAACTCTACTGCACGTCTCAGTCATCATTATAGGTTGTCCTAGTCACCATACAGTTGTCATGCATTAATTCGAAAACCATTCAATTCAACAATCAAAACACAGTGCCAATATGATCAAACAGCCGTACTTGGAGCCCTCAAATCTCAAGATTTGGACAGCGGACTATGCTCCAAGCACACGTAAATAGATTCCAACCGATACAAAGCACCCCCCCCCCCACACACACACACACTTAAGCACGACATTTCCCTCAATGGAGCATTGGGAGAGATAAGGGGAACGATGTTATCGGATTGACATACTGCGGGAGACTGGAAGTGTGCCAGTCAGCGGGGAACATATGGAACGAACTGACAGTTCTGCACGAAGGAAATAACAAGAACACACTAGCACACTGTGCGTTAGGGATCAGAGTTGGCCCAGATGGCCACAAAATAAACAATCCACAAAATAAAGAAAAAAAAGGATAAAAACAAACGACAGACTCAGTTCAAGCTCCTCAAACACATGGAGCAAACATAAAAAGTCTAAAACAAAAACACACTCTGAGGGCCGACGAGCACAACCTACTCGTCGCCAAGGTTGTCCAGATCGATGTCGTTCATGAAGGCATCATCATCAGCTGGTGGAGGTGGAAGTGGAGAGTCCTCCCCGGGAGTCCTCCAAACTGGCTGCTCGGCCGGTAGCAGCTGGAGTAGGTGCTACTAGACCTCCTGCATACGCCGAGATCGGGCATGCTCCCTCTCAATGCGAGCCAGGGTCCCCCCCTGCTGGGTCTCCATCCGATCAAGACGCTCATCATAAGCAGCCATCCGGGTATGGTATTCGGCATGGTGAGCCGAATACTACTGCTGGAACTGGAGCTGATGGTCGAAGAGCTGCTGATTCTGGAGACGCAGATGCTCAAACGGGTGAGTGAAGTAGTCCTATCCGGGGAAAGTGGAACTGCTACCCCCGTACTCGAAGGTGGTGGGGCGGGCGGCAGCAGTATCATCCTCATCCTCGGGGTGGACATCCTCATCAGCTGCGTCCTCAGGAACATCTGGCTGGTCCTCCGCTGGGATCTGAGGTTGAGGAAACCCCTCGATCCACTTGACTCCTCGCTCTTCTCGAAGCAGGTGCATGCGATTGATCGTATATTTGCCAAAGACACTGGTGTCCCCTTGCTCTGTGCACCCCTGCAGTGATATCTGGAAGTAGGTGGCCAGGCGGGTGATGAGGGGAGTGCAGTGGAGGCTCTTCAGCTCTGAAGCACTCTTGTCGAAGGTTCCTGCCACCACAGAACCCAAGTGGAGAAGATGATCCCCCTGGCGCATGGACTGGATGAAGTACATGGCTCTCCTGGTGATGGCGCTGGCACTGTCCGCAGCTGGAGTGTAGGACTTTGCCAGCAAGTGGTGGAGAATGCGGTTCTCGAGCTGCAAGGTGCTGGCCTTCGTCTTCCCCGCCACGAAGGGACACTGGCCTGGCCGAGCGAGGCGGGTGTACAGTGTCTTGAAGTTCACCCCCTCTGGCTCGGTGAGCTCGGTGACGTAGTCCCTATCATCGGCCAGTCCGAGGGCGGTCGCCAAGTCGTGGTAGCTCATGGAGCGGGGTGCACCGCCGAGCCTGAATTTGACGGCTTCACCGTCCGCCCAATCCTCCGTCTCTTCGTGCTTGAAGGTCGTATAGAACTCAAGCACGAGCTCCTGGTAAACCTTCTCCCGAATGCATAGTAGACGGCGCCAGGGGAGGTTGGTGACAATGGCGGAGAAGTGCTCGTAGCAGTGCACTTTCTCAAACTCCTGCCTGGACCAACAATGATGCTGCCCAAACGAGCAGGCCAATACGCTCTTAAAACGATCCTGGTGGGGGCCCCTCTTCAAATCTCCAATAAACGGATGCTTGAGGTCGGGTTTCGTCATGGTCCTGCTACTAACGAATGATGAAGCTCTAACAACCTAATCAGATTCTATCTATCTCATGTTGTAGCAGAAATCAAGAAAAGCTTATCAAACTTCAATTAATTCAATGAAAATGCATCATTTGATTAAAACCAAACAGTATAATGATCCCAAGTCATTACAATCAAATCCCTAACACGTGGAACTAGGGTTCTTCATACCCAAGTGAGAGAAAGGTCTACTCCATAGAGAGAGAGAGAGAAAAACAGAATACAAAGCAGTCATACTCATAACAATGGGAAGAATCTGCTTTGGCATGATGATTTCCACTCCTATGATGATCTCCAAGCTCGATTTGATGAAACCCAGCTCCAAGATCGCTTCTAGGGTGAGTTCTTCGCACTTTCTCTCTCCGGGGCTCTGTTTTTGCTCTGAAAAGTCGATTTTTCTCACTTGTGGCTCGAAATTGGGTAAATACCAGAAAATCCCGATCACACGGCCGTGTGGCTTACCCAGATGCCCGTGTGAGTTCCAAAACGCGGCCTTCCGATTAAGTGGATTTCAGGCTTCCTACACGGCCAGGGACACACGGGCGTGTGGGATCTCCAGCATGCCCCTGTGAAGCCTCGCTAAATCCCACATGGCCACATTGGTTCCTTGCACGGACGTGTGGTTTTTAGGAGTGCCCGTGTGGCTTCCTCAGCGACTCGCTACACGTCCGATCTTCGTCCAATCGACCCCGAACTCGCTCCCAAACCTTCATTCACTTACTAGGACCTAAAATCAAGCACAACCTAGCGTGAAATCGGCCTAAAACACGAGAATCAACCTCTCAAATGGCTCAAGAATAGGGGTAAAAACATGTGCAATTAACGGTCTATCACCCACTAATTATGATCAGACCGAGAGGCCATAATCAGACCTTGAATAAGCTTAACTTTAGTTTTTTTAACAACTTAGGTTAATTATAACCTAAATCGTTAATTTCACTAGACAGAATAAGCCCAAGTTCTCTAAGAATAGTTAGAAATTGTTCAGCACTTAGAGGTTTAGTGAAAATATCGGCCCATTGGTTTGTCGTATGCACAAATTCTAGTTGAATTTGGCCTTCTTCAACCAATTCTCGAATAAAATGATACCTAATTTCTCTGTGTTTAGTACGAGAATGTTGAACCGGATTTTTAGCCATATTAATGGCACTCGTATTATCACACATAACTGGCATGGATTTTATATCTAACCCATAATCACCAAGTTGATGATTCATCCAAATAAGCAGTACACAGAGCCCAACTGCCACATATTCAGCCTCGGCGGTGGATAAGGCAACAGAGCTTTGTTTTTTACTAAACCAAGACACAAGCGAATTTCCTAGAAATTGACATGTCCCGGAAGTACTCTTACGATCAACTATGCACCCAGCATAGTCTGAGTCACTATATCCATTTAAATCGAGACTTGACTCACAATCATACCATTGACCTAGATCCATTGTTCTAGCTAAGTAACGAAAGATTCTTTTGGCAGCATTCAAATGACTTTCCTTAGGAGCACTTTGAAATCTACCACAAAGACACACACTAAATTGAATATCGGGTCTACTAGCAGTAATATACATTAGTGACCCAATCATTCCTCTATAGAACCTCTCATCAATTGACTTACCCGACTCATCCTTGTCTAGTTTAATGGTAGAAGCCATAGGGGTAGTGGCAGTTTTTAGATTCCCAAATTCAAAACATTTTAATATATTCTGAATATACTTCGTTTGACTAATGAAAATGCCTCGAGTTGTTTGTTTAATTTGCAAGCCCAAAAAATATGTTAGTTCTCCCATAGCACTCATTTCAAAAGTTGTCTTCATGATATTTTTAAAATATTCGCACAACTCTTTGCTAGAGGATCCAAATATAATGTCATCAACATATATTTGAACTAGCAACATATGTTGTCCTTTATTTTTTATAAAGAGAGTTTTATCCACTGAACCCCTTTTAAAACCTTCTCCTAAAAGAAAAGAACTAAGTTTTTCATACCGTGCTCGGGGTGCTTATTTAAGTCCATATAGTGTCTTCTTTAATTTATAGACATGGTTTGGGTATCGAAAGTCTTCAAAACCGGGTGGTTGTTCAACATACACTTCCTCTTTTAAATCTCCATTTAGAAAAGCACTTTTGACGTCCATTTGAAAAAGTTTGAAACCCTTAGAGCTAGCGAACGCACATAACATTCTAATAGCCTCTAATCTAGCGACTGAGGCAAAGGTTTCATCAAAATCTATTCCCTCTTCTTGATTATACCCTTGAGCTACTAACCTAGCCCTATTTCTAGTAGCTACCCCATTTTCATTAGACTTGATTTTATAAATCCACTTGGTCCCGATAATAACTCTATTAGGAGGTCTGGGTACCAAATCCCACACATTAGCTCGTTCAAACTGACTCATTTCTTCATTCGTAGTAGCATTCCAATTTTCACCATTCAATGCCTCTAACACATTTTTAGGTTCAACCAAAGACACAAAAGCAGTATGCACAATAGAGTTTTTAGAACGAGTGACCATACCTTCATTTAGCCCTCCTATCATAAGAGAAGAAGGATGACGTTTGGCAATATGTGGAGGAGGTTGCCTTACATCATGGTCTAGCTCGATCAGAGAGTTTGTGGTACTTACTGCTTTATCATGATCTTCTGATATGATCATTCTAGGTCCAGATTTCTCTGTGTTTGGAGTCCTTTGTAGATCATAGTTCCCACCAAGTCCAAAATCATCTTCATCTATCTCATCTGAACACTCATTAACAGATTCATCAAATATCACATTTATGGACTCTTCCACTTTGAGAGTCCTTTTGTTGAATATTCTATATGCTTTGCTCGTCATAGAATAACCCAAGAATACACATTCATCGGATTTAGCATCAAACTTGGCAAGATGATCTTTGGTGTTTAATGCAAAGCATTTGCAACCAAATGGATGAAAGTAACTCAGATTGGGTTTTCTTCCTTTCCAGATCTCATAAGGAGTCTTCTTAATTCCTGATCTGATCAAAGCTCGATTAGTAATATAGCAAGTAGTATTTATGGCTTCAGCCCAAAAGTACTTTGGCAAACCATAGTCATGTAACATTGTTCGAGCTATATCAATCAAAGTTTGATTTTTCCTTTCCACTACTCCATTTTGTTGCGGAGTACGGGGAGCAGAGAAATTATGACTTATTCCTAGCTTATTGCAGAAGAGTTCAAATTCTTCTGAGATAAATTCTCCACCATGATTACTTCTAATGCTAGTAACCTTAGATTGTTTTTCATTTTCCAATTTCTTAGTTAGAGACTCAAAATTTTGAAAATCTTCACTTTTACTAGCTAGAAACAAAACCCAAGTGAAACGAGAATATTCATCTACAATTACAAAAGCATAGGACTTACCTCCATAGCTTACCACATTGGTAGGTCCGAAGAGGTCAAGATGAAGTAGTTCAAGCGGTCTCGTTGTGGATATTACCGTCTTACTCTTGAAGCTAGACCTTGTATGCTTTCCTTTAGCACAAGCATCACAAAAGAACTCCTTTTTGCCTTTTAAGTTAGGTAGACCTTTAACTAGCTCAAGGTCACTTAGTTTAGACAGAATTCCTATACTCACATGACCAAGCTTCCTATGCCAATCTATTTGATCAATTTTCTCTAATGACATTAGACAAGTTATCTTAAAACTTTCTTTATCATCTAGATTTATGACATATAACTTATTTTTACGTCTCCCGGTGAATAGCACTTTCTTATCAACTAATGACTCGATGTAGCAACTATCATGTTCAAAGACTATCCTCTTATCTTTACCACACATTTGACTAATAGAAAATAAGTTATGCTTAAGACCTTTTACTAGCATCACATTCTCAATGCATGGATCTGAACCTACTATTCCTCTTCCTATTATTTCGTCAGAATTATTGTCAAGTAATGTGACCGACTTGTGATTTTTAATAGAACAAAATCTACTAATGTGACTGACTTGATGACAAGTAAAGCAAGTTCTATATTTTTCATTTAGTATTCTCTTCCTACATACTCGCCTAATGTGCCCGAATTTATGACAATAGAAACATTCTATGTTTCTATATCTTTGTTTTGACCTTCCATTCTTCTCATGCTTTATTGATTCTTCAAAAATCTTTGACTTGCCTTTACTACATGAATTTGATCCTAAGTTTTCACAACATCCCTTAGTGATGATTTAGGTAAGAATTACCTTCCTTTCTTAGAGATTCAATTTTATTTCCTTCTAATGATTCTTGAAGTTTTACTGTGAGACTTGATTTCTCATTTTCTAAGACTTCAACTTTTTTAGTAGTTTCTTCTAACTCTTCTTTTAATCTGACCGCCTCCTTCTTTAGTTCATCATATTCAATGTTTATTTTGGCATAATCATATTTTAGTTTAGAATATTTTATTTTAACATTTCCAAACTCTAACTGAATTTCCTTGATAGTGGACACTAATTGATCATCATCACTATAGTAATCACTATCACTAAAATAAGTATGGTTGGAAGGTTTTACCTCATTTGGGTTATGTCTCTCTGATGGCTCTTCAACATCAATTGCCATGTAGCTTTCTTCTCTTGTTTCCTCTCCTTCCTCATCTTCTTCTTCGCTGCAGCTCCATGTTGCAGCCATGGCTCGTTCTTTTCTTGCTATAAGACATTCGGCCTTGATATGCCCAGTTTTCCCACATCTAAAGTATCCGATAGTGTTTGAACCTTAACTGGCTGAACCTGTTCAATCCTGTTTTTGTGGAATGCTCTTGATTGAGGATATTTTGATGTACCACCTTCTTTCTCAACTTCTCTATTCTTGTTAATGAAGTTTCCTCTTCGTTTTTCTCTTCTCACTCGAAGTAGTCTACTAATTTGTTTGCTTAGTAGAGCCAATTCTTCATCTTCCAATTTTCTTGATCCTCCTTGAGCTCATACGGGCCCTTGATGACTCTATCCCAGAGTTTTGGATCTGTAGATCCAACAAATAATTCCATGCGATTTTTCCAATACCCATAATTAACTCCTTCAAATCTGGGAGGCCGATTTTGAGAGAATCCGTCAGCCAAATAGAGTGGAGCATTATTCTTGGAACACAACGCCATTTCGATTAGCACCGGCGGTCGTTGAACCTTGTTCTACGGTGACTGTGCTCTGATACCACGTGTTGGTTGCGTCGAGCGCGAGACTTTATACCTGTCTTTCAAATAACTTGACCACAATTTAAGCTCAATGATAATGTTTGGCACAAAGAAAGATGAGAGACAGATTTAATATATGTCCTAAAACAACTAACTGCCTTCTGCTTCTTTCAACACGGCTAGGCTAATTAATTAAAGTTTCACCCTCACTTAGACAACTAAATGGAAACCCACCTATTAGAACTTAAGTCTTACTAGAATGGGCTTATAAGCCCGATTGTTTGAGTTAAAGGAATGTAAAAACCCGAAAGCCCAGCTCAACCATTTTCTAGACCTGACCAAGTTTCTAAGTGAAGAACAAAAACGACAGAGTTTTAATTCAAACTAAGTCTACCTTTCCCGCTTGAGTAATTTCAATCAAGCTGAGACCAGTTTCTATTTGAGTGAAGAACAGGGGAAGAACTCAAAGAACACAACAATATAAACCCAGAAAATTATGATGAAAATTACATCAAACCAGGTCGCAATAGGTTCTCCAACCCAGTTCTGACAGATCGTCTTCCTTAGCTATTCTTGATCGAATTTCCCTGCACACTCAGACTTGAAACATAACACACACAAAGGTGCATACAAAACTGAAACTGAAAAGCAGAATAAGAACACAGCCCACGATTTTTACGTGGTTTCCAGTATTGGGTGAATAAGAATCCCAATACTAACTACTCCACGGTCGGAGACTCACTGTTGTGTGATCTGCGACGATTCACTAAAGATATTACGTTGAAGTTCGATGTAAGTCTATCTACCCAAGAACCCTTTGATCAATCTCAACCCGATTGATCAAACACTCAGTTCTCAAACCCCGAATTGCTTCCCCAGCAACTCGTAATAGTGTTTCCCCAACACTAACCCTCAAAGCAATTCTCCCCGAACCCTTTGAGAAACCCCCTTTTCTATCAACCTTGCTACTCTCTCACAAAATCCCCTTTTGTCTTAGCTAGATTTGTTGATCACTTGAAAAGGTTACCTACTGATTCAGTCTTGTCTCTATTTATAGCCTCCACCAACTAGCCATTGCTCTTCAATTCTCCCTTGAGATCTTCTTGAATGGTAAGTTTATATTCTTTCTTCTTTTTGGCCTGTAAACTTGCCTTAACTGCTTTTGGGGCAGCCACTAATTTTCCACCTTGATTTTCATATTTGAATCTTGCCTTGGCCTTCAAGTTGTATCAAGAAGTTTTGCCATTGTCAAGTTGATGCTAACACCCTCCAGCCAGCGCTGCATTCCATTCCCCAACAGAAAAGGACAAGTAACTTGGGGCACAAAGTTACTAGCATCCACACTTTTGGTCCTAATTTAGGTCACGCAATTCGTGGCATTGGGCTTGACGCTCCCGTTCTGGAGCGCAAAAACGCGGATTTGAGGGAGTTCGCCATAAATCCTCGAATTATTATCTACCGAAGCGCGGATTTTATAAAGAAATTCGTGACTTTATTTCACATATATAGTGAAAGAGGAAGCGTCGGCTATAGCGATTGCCGGGATGGTGAAGAGGACGAAATCGATGGTTGGGTTGATGGAAGAAGGCAGGAAGAGGCCGGAGTCTTGGCATGCATCGGAAAGGACTTTACCGATGGAGGAGATTTGGGAAGAGATGTCCTAAAATGTTCAGTGAATCAGTGAGAAGAGAGAGAGAGGGAGGCACGGATGATGACGGATTCGATGGTGAATTAGAAAGAAGAGATGAGCGGGAATGATTTTTGCAAAGGCTTCCCTGCGAGTTTCTGGGTTGCTGAAAATGGAATATAGAAACGAGACAAGAGGGCAAATTGGAGGGTCTGCGATTGAAGGGAAAGCTAGCTAGGGTTGCCTAAATCGCCAACTATTTATATTTCTTTTTGAATGACTATTTTATCCTTCATTATCATAATAAATTACCCGCCACCACCAAAAAGTAATAAATATAATTCATTTGCTTTTATATCTTAACCTCCCTTAATAAGATTAAGCTGCATATTAAGAAAATGTGTTGGATTATTGACTATTTTTTTAAGTGTTAGATTATTGTGAACTTATTCTTTCATTACTTCATTCTTACACTTATTTTCTATATCATTTGAAAAAATAATTAATTAATAAAAATAATATAATATCAGCGAACTGTCCGCGCCCTCATAATTCAATTCTTGAAAAAAAAAACTCTCACGCTCTCGCTCCCACTCCACGAATCGGTAAGCTAAGTACAAATAACTCTATTAAATCCTTGTTTAGTTGTTGGGCTTTAAGTCCAATTCGTCACCGCCATCTGCTGCTTACTTTACTTGTTCTGCCATCTTTCTATATTTATTCACCTCAAACACACTAAAGCTCGGCTCAAGAGAGGGTGAATAACCTTAGGGTGCATAACTATTAGTAACCAAATCTGGACCCTTCTTTTAAGTGACTGCAGATCTAAGGGTGGAGAATTAAAAGAATTTATTTTCCCTAGTTTTCTTGATTGAATCATATCTTATTCATTCTAACTCAGATTTCAAATTTTTTTTTTTTTGCACAGATGAAACGAGTTCGTTGTGCTCTACAGAATTATATCAATTTTCAATATTTTTTGAGAAATACCTCTCGTTACCAACTCCATACCATATGGTATCGCCTTCGTTTTTAGTCATTTTCGTAAATTTTTGCATAGAAGGAACAATTTAATCATGATCTATTGGATTTCAAAAATTTATTGGTGAAAAAATTGTATACCTCTCTTTACCAACTCCATACCATAGTATACCACCCTGGTATGAGGTGGTATTTTTCATACCATATGGTATGCTCTTATTTAATACCAGTCAATACCATATGGTATATACTGGTAATAACTGGCCAATTTTTTTCTTCCAAAAAATATCAAAGTGGATATCATTTTGAAGAGCACAATTAATCTGATCTAAAAATCTGCATCTGTGGAAGTTAATCCTTCCTGCAAATTTTGAGATCTTCGAGGGTGTATACTGTAGTAAAGTCATCACCAAAATCTTTGGAGATTCTATCTATTTTACTTCTTCTGAGTTCATCCTCAGATCCAACTCCCCCTAGTTCCCTTATCTCTAATAGCAGGTAGTACATTACCCCCACCATTTCTCATTTAAAATGGAAATCGGGCTCAAATAAATCAACATCAATGGATTTTATTATAGTATGAGCATTCAAATCATAGAATCTATATGCCTTACTATTGGAAGCATAGCCAACGAAGACACATTCATATGCTCGACTAGCCAACTTAATCCTCTTAGGATCCGGAATTCTTACGTAGGCCAAGCAGTTTCGCGTTCTTAAATATGACAAATTAGGTGGCTTATTCTTCAAGATCTCATAGGGTGACTCTTTTATATTTATTTTTCTGGAAGACGATTAAGCACATAAAAAACCGTCAATAAAATATCACACCACCAAGAAGAAGCAGCTCCTGAATTGAGCATTATAGCCCAACTAATCCTGTAAACGTCCTATTTTTTCTCTCAGTTTTATCATTCATTTTTTATGAATATGGTGTCGTGGTTTGATGAATAATACCATGTGAGCTATATAATTCCTTAAAGGGATTAGAGTCATACTCTGATCCTCTATCGCTCCTAAGTCGTTTTATCTTTCGATTGCACTAATTTTCAAATTTAACCACAAATACCTTGAACATATCAAAGGCCTCACTTTTATGGGGCGTTTTCGTTGTCTTAGCTTGGCTACAGATTTCACATTTATCAAATTCATTCATTGAGAGTTTAGGGGTATATCCTAGCTTGCTTAAATTCTTCACAATTCATGTGTTCACGTGACAAAGACGAGCATGCCAAATATTCAAATCACACACAATGTAAATTGAAGAATTCATCTTATTCACTTCAACATTCAACTTAAATATCTCATTACATGCATATCCCTTTCCCACAAAACTCTCATTCTTAGTAAAGGTATACAATTCAGCCCCAATAGCTTGATTAAACCAGCCTTATGGAGAAGATATCCCGAAACAAGGTTCTTCCTTATCTCTGGAGTGTGCAACACAACCTTGAGAACTATCTTCTTACAATCTTACCAGAGGTAAAGTTCAGCTCCACTTCTCCAGAACCAGCAATCAAAGTGGTATGGGAAATCCCCAACAACATTTTCTTGTTAGCAAGTGATTTTGTGTATGTCTTGAACATAACATGATTGTTGCATACATGCTTCAATGCACCTGTATCTAGCCACCATCCTTTTAAGTCATCTATGAGGTTGACTTCAGCGATCATATATGTGATCATTTATACTTCTTTGACCCATGTGTTGTGTTGTGTCTATAATATATCATCACCATTAATTGGTGGTTCAAACTTCTTCTCATCTTGTTGCCTGCATCGTTCTAGTTATTCCAACCCATGAGATAATGTGTATTTTCTTTGTAAAAAAAGATAATGTGTAGTTTTCAAGGTTGTCAACCTGCATGTCGACTCGCTTTGATCCTAATTCAGTAAGAAAAATGGTCAGTACAAATCCATCGGGTCGACCCACTATAAGGTATCAGATTGGAGATGAAACAACATTACTTTTCTTTTGGTTTGTGAAATGCGCCTATTTTCCGATTTTTCTTTTAGCCTAACCCAATCTTGAAATTGTAAGTGGAGCATTTGAACATTTATGTTATATAAGTGTGTGTGTGAATTTTCACTATATGTTATTTTTGTGTAATGTTCTATGTTGTTACTCATATATTATATGAGAATTTATGTAATTTATAAATGTATGAATAATATAATGACTTTTATCATATATCGAGACTAAACCATGCTAAAGCGATCAACCCATTAACCCTCAACCCACTTGCTCGACCGAGCCAACGGGCTAAACCGGGTTGAATACCTTGGTAGTTTCCTTGAGATGATGAAAATGGTACATGTTTTGGTAATGAAAGTAAATATTGAAAATTATCATTGAACACCCTTTTTTAATTTGCAATTTGGAGTTGCTTCTTGAACTTCTCACTGTTATCTATTTTTTCATTATATCTGGTTGGCTAGTTATAAGTGTTGGAAATTTCCATCATGATTATTCCTTCATTGAGGAGGTTTTAGATGAAATGATGACGCAACTTGATATGCTTCGATCTTGCATGAAGCACTGTCTTTTTTCCAGGGCTAAGACTGACATATTGTCATAATGAATAATGGTTGGACCTAGAGTTAGATTTTGATTCACTTTGCTATGTTAGATTATGATTTCGTTGAATATAAAACCATAGTTTTTTGCTTCTTTTGAACTATAGGAAATTTGTTTTGAACCTAGACAGAATATGTATTCTGAAGTGCTTTATCGATTATCTAGTGATCCTTCCCAGTCACTATCGGTAATCCAATCAACTTGTTTTATTCTCTTTCCTGTATGTCAAGTGCAATTTTTTCGTACCTTGGAGATACCGAAAAACTCTTTTGGCTACTACAAAATGAAGTTTGTTGGATTCATTCATAAATCTTAGTACAAGACTTACTGGATGACAAATACCTAGCCTAGTATGTGATAGGTGAATGAGTGACCCAACAAGACTTTTGTATAGCTTTCCATCGAATTTTTTAGCTTTATCATAATGTTGCAACTTCTCATTCAACGCCATTGGTGTCGTGACTGGTTTATACATTGTCATGTGAAATCTTTTCAACATATCTTCAGTAGACTTCGCCTATGAAATGAAAATTTCTCTAGGTGGCTGGTTCACTCGAATCCCAAGAAAATAACTCATGAGTCCCAAGTCTGTCATCTCCAAATATTTCATCATGGTACTTTTGAAATCTTCAATCATATGTTGACTTGTTCTTGTATAAATTAAGCCATCAACATGCAAATACTCAATGAAAAAAATGTTTTCCTACTCCCTATTTTTATGTAGAGATGCTTCACTCGAACTATCTTGAAATTCGTTATGCTGGAAATATCAATCTATTCTATTGTTCCAATCTCTTGGTGCATGCTTACTTTAGCCATAAAAGGCTCTTGAAGACGATAAACTTTGTCTTCTTTCCCTTACTTATATCGATTTGGGGGTAGAGATAAGTGCATAAGCTATGAAAGACTCCACAATTTTTGGCTTATGGAAGCAGTCAAACTCTCCACGATCCTGCTCAGGGGAAGTCCACAGTACAAGACCTATGTGACCTCCAAAGCTAGGGATCACATCAGGAATCACGTGTCTGCCTGAACACATCTCAGAATCCGATGTTAAGTACCCACGACATCTCTTTCCTCGTTGTCTTCCTCTTCCTATTTCCATCATCACCTTCCTCGCTACTACTTCTGGCCATATAACGTCCATCAGACCCTCGAAAGTGTGACACGACCCGACCAATGTGGTCTTCCCAATGCCTAAATTCGCTTGAGGTGGGGGCATCCCCAACCTCATCATCACTAGCATCACCGCCATCATCATCATCATCATCATCCTCATCGTCAATGGAATCGCCCCAATTAGCCTACTAAGGCGATGCATCCTCTTGTGTAGGATTAATGGTAGTACCTCGACTAGGAGACAACTGTTCCATAGTGGGGTGGCCGTCGAGGCGCACTACCTCCACCTTCTTCTTCTTCCTCCCCCTAACCTTACGTGATTTTTTTTTTAATTTTCTTTTCTACTAGTCGCCGTAAGTCTACAAATACGACCTTCCATTCTGTCCTTATTTCTTGGCTTATTCATTTCCCGTTTACCCATTCCATATCCATACATCCTAAAAAAAGTTACAGTGATTAATAATTAAAGGAGGCAGGTGTGAAGGCGCGGCGTTTGTTTGGTAGGCGGCAGAGGGCTGTCTTCGGATAATGGACAAGCCTCCTTGCTCCAACGCTTCCGGTAATGGACCAAGCTGCTTCTCCCGCAGCAGGCAAGCGAGACTCCCTACTACGAGAGAGGCGGTAGCTTAAGCAAGCAGGACCATTAGCGGTGAAGCAAGTAGGAGCCGACTCAGTACCCCTTAAGCAAGCAAGACCATAAGTGGTGAAGCAAGCAGGACCATTAATTCAGTAGGAGATTGATGGGGCGGCCATTATTAAGCAGCCAGAAGGAGGCCAATTATTAAGCAGGCAGGAGGCGGCACCTAACCAAGCATGTGGTGTCGGCAAATTAGGGCAAAAGCGCATAATCAAGCCAGTTCCGACGAAAGTAAGGTGAGTGTAAAGGGGGTAAATTCTGCGCCTTACGTAATCTTTTACGTATTATGATTTTAAGTATTTTAGCGAATTGGTTATCGTTGCTTGGTTATGTGTATGATTGATTATTTGTGCTTTGCTTGAGTTATGGTTTGAGATGATTTTGTGCTATTTGAGGTGATTTTGTTTGAGCTTTGCTTGAAGTGAATTGTTATAATTTACCTTGAAAAGTTTATAAGTTATTGTTCAAGTTTAAGAAACAAGGTCTTTTTAAGAAGTAACTCACCTTCAAGAAGGTGAAGTCGTTTTAAGTGTTTTTAGTCACTAGCGCCAGTCCGTTGCCATTTGAGATTTTCAGATAGAGCAGCAGTTATGCTCTTGAGATCTTTGAGACAGAGCAGCAGTTATGCTCTTGAGACTTTTAAGATGGGCAGCAGTTATGCCCTTGAGAATCGTGGTGAAGAGCCACCACGATAAGTGTAAGATGTTAGGGGGATGAATTGTTACGACTTCCCTAACTAAGTTTAAGGAAAGCCTGGATGGCTTCTAATACGTATGAGTTGGCAACCGGACTAGCTAGTTGGGGATCCCAGAGTCAGTCAAGTATTTAAGTTGAGATTTAAGCTTTGAGAGTGGAGAGTACCAGTTACTCCCATACAGTTTTAAGAGTTAAGCTTTTTAGTACTGAAAGTACAAAACAACTCCCACTCAGTTAAGTAAAGTGATCAAGTATCATTAAGTATTTAAACGTAAGGGCGTAGACTGACCCAAACTCACTCACCAGTTTGAAGAGTTAGAGGAGGAGCTAGAGGAGCAGTAGAGGGCAGCGAGTTCGAGGGCAGCCAACTAGAGGATAACGACATGAGCGTCTTGGAGGATGTCCAGTCAGAGTCTCCTATGAGCAGCAACAGTAGTTGAGACTATTTAGTTATTACGTTATATGATTATGAGTATAGACTGGAGATCAGTTTGAGATTTTAAAGTTTGAGTTTAATTTGCCCACGTGTTAGGGCTTTACTCTGAGCTACTAGTGTGTGTTTTCAGTATTTTATTTATGAAATTTTTTCCCGCTGCAATTTAATATTTGAGTATTTTATTTATCAAGGGCATTTTATTAAAAGTAGTACCCGGCCTGGTTAGGGTGTTTCCTTTTGGTATCAGAGCCGGTCTTCCTCTATTTCTTGGTTTCCAAGGAATACTGGAATATTGATCTCAGTTTTAAAGGGTTCTTTTTTTAAAGGAAAGGAAAGCGACTCATGAGTTCTTTTAAGAGTTTATAGAATCTCCAGTCTACTCTGATCATAATAAGATGAATAACTATTACAGCACGACACTACGAGAAGGCAACACGAGGGTGCGATTGGTTTAAGAATAAGCTAGGACGCGAGTTAAGTTAACACGTCGTTGGACGTCAAATAAGAGATTGAGGTGTATGGCGATCAATGAAGTCAAAATCGAGATTTTAAGTAAAATCGAAAACATAAGTAGAATCGGAATCGTAGATTAAAATCGTAAAATCGTAAGATTTTAAGGTTCATATTAAAATACACACTTAAAACACCAAATTGGAATAAAAATGCATATCTTGAATAACAATCAATCACATAAAACATAATTACTTCCCAAGATAAGTTTGTTTGCTAAATAGACACAATTAAATGTATATATTTATTCTTGTACATAATATAAACACACAAATAAGCAACCTAAAACCTAATAGAAATCACTTATTTAATAGTAAAGAGTAGAAAATCACATAAGATCATTAGGATCAACATTAACATCACTTACACATCATCGTCGTCATCCTCACCTTTACCAGCACTCTCATCCTTGTCTATTTGCTTGAGGACTACATTACTCTTAGGATTACTTGAAGTACTTTCACCATTAACCATATTTCCCTTATCACCATCATCTGGCAATGATAACTCTTTGATTGATGCATTCCCTTCTTAATTGTTAAAAGGTCAGGGTTATTGGTACTGAAGGATTGGGAGATGAACGAAAGCTTGCAATGGAATGGAGATTTGGATTATTGTGAGGGAAATGGGAACAAACTACAAGCTAATTGGTAGGGTGGAATATATTGTTGATGGAAGGAGTTGGGCGTCGACGTGTGAAAGAAGAAGATACAAGGAAGAAAATGAAAATAAATTGAGGGTTGTCTATCGGGTTAGGGTTGTGGTGTTGATTATGATGGGTCGGGGGAAGTAAACTTGACTCGGTTCATAGAAAGAACCCGACTTGATCAGCCTAATTTTGCTCCAATTGATATGAACCTTGAAATCGTACAAAATCATAGAAATCATAGATTTTAAGGATTTTAGAGTTTTAAATCGGAATTTTATGGGATTTTAAGGTTCAAATATTTTACCATAAAATCAGGATCGGAACTCATAGGTAAGATCGTAAAATCGTAAGATTTTAAGATTAAAATCGGGATTTTGACTACATTGATGGCGATCATCAGTATGAAAAGAAGCAAGAAACGTGACCAACCCAAGTAGAATCTCAAAGGATCTCAAGATCAAGTATCTCATTGACATGATGGATAGTAGTTTTTCAATTAGTTAACCAACTACTCGGACGTTAGCAAACAGATTATCATCATCAAGCTAGGAAGGAATGAAGGACATTGGGAAGGTGTATGGAGGTTGAATTAAATGTGCGAGGAATTCGATTCTGAACACCAGCAAAGAGGTGTTGAGTACAAGTTGAATGAGGATAGGGAGGCTTGAATAAGTTCAATAAGATTTCAAAGACATCACCCTTGGTATACGTGGGGGAGGTGGAGAATAACATATTTGCTATGAAAGGAGAAGCCAAGAACTTTAAAGGTGAAAATTTTCGGCAAATTTTGGCGAATTTTGGAAGGCACGAGGTCCTAGGTGACCTACGTGGTCGACATTGGGCCAAGAGCTAGGTTCCAGCAGGTGAATACCTTACAACAAGCAACATAGAGTTTTATTAGTAGCAATGACGGTTTCAGGGTCCTTGACCCTAAGAGGGACAAGGAGAAAACAAAGAGGCTCCACTAAGAACACTCTATTGGTTTTAGTGGCCGATGCTATTACAACGCAGTGACAAGGAGTAGTAGAAAGCTTAGGCTTCAAGAAAGGGTAAGGTAGTATAAGTGAAGCAAATGAGGTAATAAGTAAGTTACAGGGAGTATGAAAGGATGTCAAGAAGTCAACAGGTCAAGGAGGAGAGGAGGCATGGTCATTTACATATGACGACAAAGGAACCATTATAGATAAACTACCGCACTAGACAAGAGGGTACATAACCCTGGGGAGTTAGGCCAATGACTAGCCTTTAGAAGGAACAAGACAAGCAACGAGATAAATGATGTAGAGGTCAAGGTTAGATCAGGCATGTTATACACCTGTCAAGCGCAAGCTAGAGGACAAGTTATGAGAAGGGGTTGAGAGACCCTGCAAATTACCATGATCAAGGAGAATCAGAAAATCGTGGAATTTCAAGGAAACCATTGGGAGAGTCTAAAGTGGGAACTAGAGGGCCAAGAGCGGGAGTCTCGGAACCAGCCGTAGGAGTAAATCATTCAATCAACCAGGAATAGACAAGAAAGTACAACGTTCATTAGAAGTCCTAATGAAAGTTGGAGAATTCGAGGAAGAGTCTAAATGGTCGTAATGAAGAGAGTTTGCGAACAATACCAAGGAAGTGCAAAAAGGCCAGAGGGAGTGTGACGAGATTTCAAGAAGTCAATGGGTCAAGTCTTAGGTGACTCGAGGTCAAGAAGCTGCACAAAGAGGTGCGATGAGGGAAAGCATTATCGAGAAGGAGGAAAAAGAGAAGTTACCGTATCCAAGGTGCCTCACTCTGAGTAGGCGCGGCATGGTAGGAGGGCTCCAGAGGAGACAACTAGTTAAGGATGAAACAGGCACGCTTAGTTAAGCCACTAAGGATCCTAACTAAGAGACTAATTTTATGTACAAGAACGATCAAGAAAAGAGACATGGAATGAGTTATGTTAAAGATTACCAAGGGCAAGCCACCATTGGAAGTTGTGACCTAAAACAACAACGAGAAGATACTCAACAGAGGTTGGTGACCAAATATAGTACGAGCAACAACAGGAGAGTTGTAGTTTGGTGGTAGTAAAAGTAAAGAAGCAAGAAGAACACCGTGGGAAGTTATAGAAAAAAAATGGTTGGCATCAACCTGGCGATGTATGCGTCAAGGAAGATAGTTAAGACGGGCGGAAGCAGGAGTACAACAGACAACAAGAAAGCATTAGGTTGACCACCAAGTAGAGAACAACCGATCCATGAGAAGTCCATAAAGATATTTCAGTCAATTTTTAAGGTGAAATCATGATCGTCAGGAATAGTCGAAGGGAGAACCTTATCTATCATGGTACATGAGTGAGGAGAGAAAATAGGGACCTAGAGGACTACATCGAGAACAAGGAACACCAAGGAGAAGAGTCATGAGTAAAGAAGTAGAGGGATATGAGTTTAGGGAACCTGCTAGGATACCCCAAAGTGAAACCAAGATCGCCTATGTTGGTAAAAGGTGTCAATCTCTCGGGTAAAACCTTCTTGGACGGGGAGACCGTACGAGGAGTTTCAGCTAGGGTCTAAGAGTGGCAGCACGGATATTACGGGAACATCAAATTCAAGAAACTATAAGGAAGTGCTAAGTTGGGCGGCAGGAGTGAGCAAGTAAGCCATTGGGGATATCATGATTTTTGAAATGATTCATAAGGTGGATCGCAAGCTAGAGAGAAATGCAAAGGATGTCTCTAATGTCTACAGAAGGTAAAAGTAGTAGTATGAGGTTTTGGCGCTAAGCAACAAGTAACGAGGAGATGACCATTCAGTCGGTGGCTAAAGGGAGATACAAAGAATCTTGGATGAAAGTAAGAGATTCAAAGTTAGAAGGTACAAGGACCTAGGTGACCTACGTGGTCAACCACAGTCGAGGTTAGGTTATAAGAGTTTTATGATCTAACCAGAAGGAGGTTAAGCCGCCATCAGTAACTTTAGGATTAAAAAGGAGTATTACGGATATCAATAAGGGTGTGTAGGGATTGACCCATGCTAAAGGAACCATATATGGTGAATCAGGCATCAAGTGGTGCATCAAGGGGAGCTACCAAGCAAGGTAATAATGAGGTCTACATAGAGGGGAAAAGCAATACCCAGGGAGCGACCTATGAGTAAGCCATTAACCAAGCCACGCATTCGCTACGGACATCGATGTTAGGGAATTCAAGTGGAGATGTCAACAGTCAATATATGGAAAGCATAGTAGTTCAAGGTCTGAGCACCTTATGAAATGAAGTTACTACGGGTCATATTCTGAATAGGGTTGTCTAAGAATTGATTTCCTTAATGGTTCTTAAGAAATCCGGAGTAGAGAGCCAAGACAAATAGTGAGAACAATATGAGCTACGAAGCAATTACAACATCAGAGGCATTTAAGAAGGGAGAGTGCATAGCGTCATAGACGCATTAAGCAAGTAACTAGCTTGAGCAGGAGATTGATCAAAAGTGAGTGAGTAATTAGTTGGCCAAGAACCACCCGAATTGGAGGGAAGGAATCATAGCTCAAAGTGGTACAAAGTAAATGAAGTATAAATCCCTGTAGTGGAAGGATTACCTCAAGTGAGACTTTGGGTTGTCAAGATGAACAAATTTCGAGGTCGAAATTTTTTTCTTAAGGAGGAGGGAAATGTGAAATCTCAGTCGAGGCAAGCACTATCAAATGCAAGGTGTCTATCACGGTCTAAATTTCGGGGACGAAATTTTTATAAGGGTGGACGAAGTATTACACCCCGCTCTTCCCAAAAGTCAAAATGACTATTATACCCTTGGGTCGAGTTCCACCGTATTATCGATGATGATTAAAAATGCAAACCCTCGGTTCAAACGGTGTCGAGTTTTGGGTATAAATCGAATAAGTTACGTACGTTAGTTGAGTTGCGGATTAAACTCACCCGTAATTTGTGAAATTCCCAAAATACCCTAGAACCATTCAAACTCTAAAGCTAACCCTACCCAATTTCCCGTCCACGTTCACCTTGTTCCTTAAATTTTTTTTTATATAAATCACACCTAACCCTAGAGCCTAGCGGCTGCCGAGAAAAATAAATAAAGGAGGCAGGTGGGAAGGCGTCGGTGTTTGTTTGCGAGGCGGCAGAGGGCTGTCTTCCGCTAATGGACAAGCCTCCTTGCTCCAACGGCAGCAGACAAGATGCTTCCGATAATGGACCAGGCTGCTTCTCCAACGACAGGCAAGCGAGAGCAGCTAGCTTCCGATAATGGACGAGTCTGCTTGAGATTAATGGCCTGACACTCTCTAACGGCAGGAGAACAAGCAATCTCTCTCTCTGCGGGAGGTGCTAGTTTAGGAAATTGGGGCGGATGGACGATTATTTGGCGGACTCTCTCGTAGCTTAAGCAAGCAGGACCATTAGTGGTGAAATTAAGCAAGTAGGACCATCAGTGGTGAAGCAAGCAGGACCATTAATTCAAACAAGCAGGAGCCGACTCAGCAGGTTGGCGATTCAGCAGGAGATTGATAGGGGCGGCCATTATTAAGCATCCAGGAGTGATCAAGTATCATTAAGTATTTAAACGTAAGGGCGTAGACTGACCCCAACTCACTCACTAGTTTGAAGAGTTAGATGAGGAGCTAGAGGAGCAGTAGAGGGCAGCGAGTTCGAGGGCAGCCAGCTAGAGGAGAACGACATGAGCGTCTTGGAGGATGTCCAGTCAAGAGTCTCCTATGAGCAGCAACAGTAGTTGAGACTAGTTAGTTATTACGTTATATGATTATGAGTATAGACTGGAGATCAGTTTGAGATTTTAAAGTTTGAGTTTAATTTGCCCACATGTTAGGGCTTTACTCTGAGCTACTAGTGTGTGTTTTCAGTATTTTATTTATGAAAAATTTTCCCGATGCAATTTAAGATTTGAGTATTTTATTTATCAAGGGCATTTTAGTAAAAGTAGTACCCGGCCGGGTAAGGGTGTTTCATTAAATATAATATCTAATTTGGATATAAGTAAATAACTAATTCGGTTACAAAATTTATCAAATATTTAAATAATTAACTAAAATTATAGAATATTAAAATTAATAAAATATAACCAACCGTGTCAAACTGTGGTTTTATGGCAGTCGGTCAACCTCGTCAAACTGTGGTTTGACGGCAGTCGATCAACCGCCTTTTGACCGCGGTCGGCCGTCAAACCAACTGTTCGTTGCCCGCCGGACCACCGCGCTTTTACTATGGCCAAGGAATCCTGGTGTAACCTTCTTCTCCAAATTGATATTAATTTTTTCTAGTGACTAAACATGACACGATTTAGTAATCTCAGTGACCAAATTTGACATTTAATGAAAGCATTTAAATTGTTCTTTACTTAAGTGGTATCCAACTCAATTAAGTGGTATGGTTTCAGTTTCACCAAGTAGAACCCTCAAGTCGGGTGTATTTTACCCAACCATTGTTATTGTATGTATGAATTAGGGGTATTCAAATGGTTACAATGATAATAACCAAACCAATTAAGCCTAAATTTGATTAACCGTGGAATAAAATGTTTTAACCAAACCAAAGTTTAATTGGTTTGGTTAATCGGATAATCGGATTAACCAAATTACATAACATTACATGAAAATAATTATCCTATTAATGAATAAAACATAACCATATGTTATTACTATCATAAACTATCATTATATATAAGCAATAATAATAAGACTAACCATCCATGATTATCATCATCATTCGAGTTAAAACATCATTCATCATCTCTGCACCTAATATAGTTAGCTTACAACAAACCCTTAACATAAATATTAAATACATACCAATACCACTCATCAGAAAGTTAAAGCTCTCATACAAAACACTTAAGCTATACATATTTTGAGGTGGCTGTCATGGTATTGTACGTAATCCTAAAGTCTAGTAGTTGTCCATAATGTTTTGGTTTAGTAAGTAGGTAGGACCATTTAATTTTTGACCCACAATGCTTTGGTTTGTTGTGCACATGAAAATAAAATAGGGAATCACGAAAGTTTGGTTTGGTTGGTAGATTTTGTATATTAGGTGTATCATTAATTGGTTAATTGGTTTCATTGGTTAGCAGTGTTGAAACCAAACCAAACCACCTAAACCAATTTAGCTAAATTGTTTAACCAAATCAAACCAATTATCCAAATTAACCAAATGCTACCAGTTAATATGGTTACCGCGGTAACCAATCTGTTTGAACATCCCTAATATGAACTAGGGGTTCTTCATACCCAAGTGAGAGAAGGTTCTACTCCATAGAGAGAGAGGAAAACAGAAATCAGAGTAGTCATACTCATAAAGATGAGGATAATCTGCTCTGGGATGTCGATCTTCACTCCTGGGGATGCAATCTGGGCTTCAATGGTGAGAAATCCACTCCAAATAGCTCCTAAGGTTTGTTCTTCGCACTTTCTCTCTCCATAACTCTCTTTTCTGCTCAAAAACTCAATTCCCTTTTCTTTGGTTTTAATCTGCCTCAAAAATCCGATTATGGGCAAAACACGGTCGAGGACACGGCCGTTTTTAACTTTTTCCCGTCCGTGTTCTCGCCACGTGTTGAAAAGATGCCTGCGTCGGCCTAAAACACGGTCTCAGACCGTGCCCAATAATTGACACGGCCGTGTTTTACTCCAATGGTGCCCGTGTTTTAGACTTCTCAGCAGCCTCCAAGAACACTCTCTCGGCATAAAAAGCACGGTCTGAGACACGACCGTGTTTTTCTTCAGTGCAACCCGTGTTTTGCTTCTCCATCGATTCAACTCTTGTACTAAAAAGCACGGGCGTGCTCATTTATGTACACAACCGTGTTCTTCAGGCCTCCTGCCCGTGTTTTGACCCCAGCTCAAACGAATGACCTCCAAAAGCCCCGAAAATCGTGCTTAGCCTTCCCTTCGACGTTTGGGACCTGAAATGTGACAAAGTAGCACAACCCAGCGTAAAATAGGCCAAAAATACACAACTACGAGCCACAAACTGATAAGAATAAGGGTGCAAACATGTGCAAATACATCATTATCAATGTTCGAAAAAATATGTATGGTTATGTTCGTAAACCCATGGACAGTCATGCACCTGTGGGTGGACTGAATTGTATTTTTACTTCTAAAATCCAATAGGTATTAATCCGGATTTTTTATATGAATAAACTCGTTGGATTGAACCCACTGAATTAGTTGGATTTTTACGTCTAAAACTCAATAAGTGTTTAACTGGGTTGAATTTGGGTTTAGAGAAACCCAATCCGACCAATTGTCATCCTAGAAAGGCTTAACTGGGTTGAATTTGGGTTTAGAGAAACCCAATCCGACCAATTGTCATCCTAGAAAGGCGCTACCCGTTAGGCCGAGGAACGATGATACATGATCCTGCCATCCATATGATCGATCCATCTTCATTTCTTATTATTCTTCTGCCGTTAATTAATTATAATGGGAAAATATAGCCGGTTAAAATTAATTGAGAAAAAGTTATATGTCTCCCATGTACAGTTGATGAGGTTACTGACGATTATAAAAAATGAAATATTAACTGATCTACTCTCATGATAGCCCTTATGGGGTCCGGATCCTATCAGTAACCGACCTATCAGTAACGGTCAGTAACCGTCCATCTGATCGTCCATCGCGCCATCTTCCCAGCCGTCAGATCATGCCAATTAAATACACGCGGGGGCAAAAAGGTAATCACGTCTCTGACAATTTGAATTGCAGACGTGACAGCGACAACCGTCCCGCCTTCTCTCCTTCTTTCTCTCACCTTTCAAGCGACAGTTCCACTTCCCTCTGCTCTCTAACTCTCCATTCTTCCTCCCGATAATCAATTCTATCACCAAAATCGCAGCAAAAACTTCCAGAAAAAAACTTCAAATCGAACGATTTTTGCAAAGCTTTTCGAAGAATCATTCAACGATACACTGTTCTCGCTTCTTCGTCGAAAAACGAAGGGTTTCCAACTTCAACGAGGCTCAAAAATAGTTTTCGCACAAAATATCAAGGTAAAACCTCACTTCTTTCTTCGAAATCCATCCATAGAACAATAGAAACAGTATTTCAGTCACTCTTCATGTGAAATTGTAGTAAAACTCGCTACATTACCGAATCGTTAGCATGCATTGCTGAACTGGTGTAGAATCTGTTGTGTTTTGCTTCGTTACCACATGGTATGGCGTGGTAAGCTATGATTGCACGTTATAAAAAGGCAAGAAACCGTAACTCCTTCTGTGTTTTAGTTTGTTACCATATGGTAATGTGTAGTAAGCTATAGTTTCATGTTGTAAGATAGCAAAAAACCATAAGTTCTTCTGTGTTTTAGTTTGTTACCATATGGTAATGTGTGGTAACCGATGGTTTCATGTTGTAAAATAGCAAAAAACCATAAGTCCTTCTGTGTTTTAGTTTGTTACCATATGGTAATGTGTGGTAACCTATGGTTTCATGTTGGAAAAAAGCAAAAAACCATAAGTCCTGCTGTGTTTTAGTTTGTTACCATATGGTAATGTGTGGTAAGCTATCGTTTCATGTTGTAAAATAGCAAAAAACCATAAGTCCTTCTGTGTTTTAGTTTGTTACCATATGGTAATGTGTGGTAACCTATGGTTTAATGTTGTAAAATAGCAAAAAACCATAAGTTCTTTTGTGTTTTAGTTTGTTACCATATGGTAATGTGTGGTAAGCTATGGTTTCATGTTGTAAAAAAGCAAAAAACCATAAGTCCTGCTGTGTTTTAGTTTGTTACCATATGGTAATGTGTGGTAAGCTATGGTTTCATGTTGTAAAAAAGCAAAAACCCATAAGTCCTGTTGTGTTTTAGTTTGTTACCATATGGTAATGTGTGGTAAGCTATGGTTTCATGTTGTAAAAAAGCAAAAAACCATAAGTCCTGCTGTGTTTTAGTTTGTTACCATATGGTAATGTGTGGTAAGCTATGGTTTCATGTTGTAAAAAAGCAAAAAACCATAAGTCCTGCTGTGTTTTAGTTTGTTACCATATGGTAATGTGTGGTAAGCTATGGTTTCATGTTGTAAAAAAGCAAAAAACCATAAGTCCTGCTGTGTTTTAGTTTGTTACCATATGGTAATGTGTGGTAAGCTATGGTTTCATGTTGTAAAAAAGCAAAAAACCATAAGTCCTGCTGTGTTTTAGTTTGTTACCATATGGTAATGTGTGGTAAGCTATGGTTTCATGTTGTAAAATAGCAAAAAAAACCATAAGTCCTGCTGTGTTTTAGTTTATTATCATATGGTAATGTGTGGTAAGCTATGGTTTCATGCTATAGAAATGGAGGAAAACATACGTCCTGTTGTGTTTTACTTCGTTACCATATGGTAATATGTTATAAGACATGGTTTGATGTAATTACCATATGGTAAAATGAGATAAATATATGGTTTGATTTGGTATGGTAGGAAACCATTATGGTACCATATGGTATATTATGGTAAAAAGCATACTAACAGACTATTACTAATTTCTACATTCAGGTACACTATGGTAAAACCAAGACACAGTTTTCGCACAAGGTGCAGCCCAACAAGAATTTCTGCAATTTCAAGGTCAATAACAGATGAGCGGAAACAGCAACTTGAGATATTAGGCCTAGCAGGCTTAATATCAATCAAGCAGACAAAGATAAACAACCATTTTTCACTGTTCGTAATGAACAAATACAATCCACAGAAAGAATCGTTCAAGTTACCTGACGGGACACGCATCAAGATATCACCAATCGACTTTCATAGAGTATATGGTCTGCCGATGGGGAATAGGGAAGTTGTACCTCCCACGATTTCTTGGGATGACGCAGCAGATTATGCAATAGAAACCCTACTCGAAGTAGATGGAACATCCACTCCAAGGGTAAAGCTAAGTCAGGTAGAAAAAGATCTTCCTACAACCACACTGACTAAGAGATGGATGCAATTGTTCTTTCTGCTGGTCACCGGAGGCTTGTTGTGTCCAACTTCAGCACCTATGGCTGAACTCAACATGCTTGAGTACTTGAAGACTGAAGAACTGAAACATTTCACCAGCTACAACTGGTGCAAATACTTCTTCAAACACATGAATGAAGGATTGAAATCACCAAAGCTCTATGTCAGTGCAGATCTTCACTTCCTTATAGTAAGTCTCCATTCCCTTGGCCATTTCAACCTTGTTACTCATATATTTTATATATAAATGATACTCTTTGAAAAAACTAATACAACTATCTGCATAAAAAGGTATGCTTCATGTACAAACTGGACGAAATGGCATTCTCAACCCAGCTTCGAACACCAACAGTAAGCTACTATGATGATAACAATGTTGATAGCAACTTTGAGAACATTAAGAGCTACTACAATGGAAAAGAGTTGAACGAGATCGAAAAGCTTGCCAACATTAGTGACGATGAGGCTGATGGTGCAGCTGATGAGGAAGAGGAGAATGAGCCAGTCTATGAATCACCGAAAAGACAAAGAAACAAAAGTCCAGACCAGTCATCATCTCTGAACTTTGATTTGAAGAATATCAGAACAGTCAACCAAGTAAGTACAAATTATCTATATTACAGTTGTCCAATTCATACTAAGCGTAAGTCCTTCTGTGTTTTAGTTTGTTACCATATGGTAAGGTGTGGTAAGTAGCTATGGTTTCATGTTATAAAAATGGAGCAAAACATAAGCCCCTGTTGTGGTTTACTTCGTTACCATATGGTAATGTGTGGTAAGCAAATGGTTTCATGTTATAAAAATGGAGGAAACCATAATTCTTGTTCTGTTTTACTTTGTTACCATATGGTAATGTGTGGTAAGCTATGCTTTCATGTTTTAAAAATAGCAAAAAACAACAAGTCCTTTTGTGTTTTAGTTTGTTACCATATGGTAAGGTGTGGTAAGCTATGGTTTCATGTTATAAAAATGGAGGAAAACATAAGTCCTGTTGTGTTTTAATACGTTACCATATGGTAATGTGTAGTAAGCAATGGTTTCATGTTATAAAAATGGAGGAAACCATAATTCTTGTTCTGTTTTACTTTGTTACCATATGGTAAGGTGTGGTAAGATATAGTTTCATGTTACCCCTTATAAAAATGCAGAATAGTGATAATAATTGCCAATACCATGTATTACCACCATGGTAACTAACCATACACCATACACACATTACCACCATGGTATCTTACAAAAGCTCCCATTATGCAGGCTGAGAATGCAATCAAACTGCTTGAAGCATCAATGAAGGCAATGATGAAAGCAATCAAAGACCAGTACAAAAGCCAAATTGACAATCTGATCAGACACAAGGAGAATCTTGCGAAAGAAAGCTGTGATGAAAATGTTCAGCCAACAGAAGGAGAAAAATTTCAGTGTGAAGATGATGAAGAAGAGAATGATGAAGAAATGAATGCCAGTTTGAATAAAACACTCAATGAAATATTCAAACAGGCAAAGATAGACCAGAACAAAGAGGAGAACGAGGAGCAAACACAGAAAGAAGATGATTCACAACCATCTACAGTCGATCTTGCTGCATCTACACCGAAGCCAACAGAAAAGGAGCAAGATGATTCTGATCCAGGAGCTGTGAATAGGGAAAGCATCCCAAAATAAGGAGGTCCACTGGGGGAAGTTGCAACAGAACCACCAGAACAATCTGTTCAAGAAGGTCTGAATCAGGGAACACCACAACAAGAGGACACCCCGAAAGCAGTTCCAGAACAGACATCTGCAAAAGAAACAGGAGAAAAAGGAACTACCAAAACAGCAGATCCAATGGAAGTTGATAAGGAAACAACAGAAGAAGGGAATACAGGGCAAGCTGCGCAAAAGACTCCAGAAACTGACAGCGAGAAAACGGTGTCAGATGATGTTGTTCGAGAAGAGGCTCCAAAACTGACAACCGAAGCTGCTGAGAAGCCTAAAGTGACAAGGGAAGACGACATTCCATCCTTTGATCTCAGCCCTCTCAACCGTCAAACACCAACAACACCAACGAAGTTGACTACCAACACGGCAACCGATCAACCAGGAGAGCCTTGCAAAAGAAGAATCGTGGTGAAGAATTTGAATGTATATGAAAAGAAGGCAAGAACAACACCACCACCAGCACAGCCACAAAGCACCCAGTCACAGACGGCGTCATATGCTATATGGTCAAATCTGTACACAAACAGCCAAGAGAAGCTCAAAGAAGTCCGTGAATGCATAGATGCTTACCTAGAGGACCTGAATTCTCCAACTGTCGAACCAGTTGCTCCACAATCACAAAAATCACCAGTTGAATGGTCAACACAAACACAAACAACACCTGATGATATATTCAGCAATATCCCGAAGTACATAAGATGCAAAAACAAGAAATTTGTCAAGAGGTAAGTCATCATCTTAAAACTTCTACTGTTATATGATTTTACTGTAGTGATCTAGTTTGTTACCATATGGTAAAATATGGTAAGATATGGTAAAATTAGATAAATCTATGGTTTAATGTTACAAAATGTAGTAATGCACAAGTCCTGTTTTGTTTTAGTTTAATACCATATGGTATGATGTGGTAAGCTAAGGTTTGTTGTTAAAGAATGGATTAAACCATAACTCCTGTTCTATTTTACTTATTACCATATGGTAAGATGTGGTAAGCTGGTGTGTTTTACTTATTACCATATGGTAAGATGTGGTAAGCTATGGTTTTGTTGTGGTAACCTATTGTTTGATCTCATAAATTAAAGTAAACCATCCGTCCTGTTGTGATGTGCTTTTATACAGTGATGAGATAATGTTTAAAAGGAAGGATGGAACATTCTTGCTGAAAAGGGAGTCAGTACAGTTGATTGACATTGGCTGTGAAATCACATCTGATTCGTCGACTGGTATGGAGATGTAATGAACAGGAATGAAGCAAAAAAAGGAAAATTCAAAAGGTGGTTCTTCGATACATCTTTGGCAGTAAGTAAACCCACCCATATTCTGTCAATAGTTCTTAGACAACACATATATAAAACACATAATAACAACCACAACTTTCAGGGTGACTTCCAACTGGACATTGATAGTGGCAATCCTGTACTATCTCCAGACGATTACTACAACAAAGTGGACTTGGACATCACCAACAAAGAATGGGCAAAAAACCTCAGCTTCACAGAATGTAACCTTGTAAGTATCTCACCAAAATTTTTGCAGTGGTTACCATATGGTATATAGTGGTAAAATTAGTTTGCAGTGGTTACCATATGGTATATAGTGGTAAAATTAGTTTGCAATGGTTCTTAACTTACTGTTCATCACTTATATGGCAACTGCTTACCATATGGTATACTGTGGTAAAATTATTTTGCAGTGGTTCTTCCCTTACTGTAATAACAAGCACTACATCATGATTTGTGTCAACATCAAAGCAGAGAGATTTGAAGTACTCGACAGTCTCCGTCACAAAGATTTTGAAGAAACCTACAAACCAATGGCAAAGAGGGTTGTCCAGTACGCAATCAACTACATGAAGACACAGTTTGCAGAGAAGACAGTAAGGTGGGAAAAGTTTACCTGGTTCAACCTCGAGAAGGTTACACAACCAGATCAAATTTCATGTGGGATGTACATCATCAGGTGGATGAGACACTGGGAAGGTAAGTACAACAGTGCCCTGACCAAAGATTGGAAGAGGATTGATCTCATAAATGAAGAAAGGGAGTGCCTGATGTTGGACATCATTCTTGATGAAGAAAATCTTGAACGGGAAAGGATCATGAAAGAAGCAACAAAGTACTGCAACACGAAGAACAAGAAGAAAGAGTTGAAAGGAAGGAGATGAAAATTCTATTATCGTTTGTGTTAAGTAGTAGGAGGGTATAAGTAAGCTTTTGAGAACAAACTCACAATGTTCAGTAGCCACTTCATTTTAATTAGTAGGATGGTATGAAACAACTTATTATGGTTTGTATTATGACTAAATGAAATGTTCTGTTTTTTATTATGTTAGCAAATACTTAACATGTGTTCTTAATTCCCAAAATACCACATTTTACCACATGGTATGCAATGTAAAATCAGTTAACCGCACAGAACTTCCAAATTACCACATTTTACCACATGCTATGGCATGGTAAAAATCAAATTACCACACTATACCATATGATATAGCATGGTAAAATCAATTACCACACTATACCATATGGTATGGCATGGTAAAATCAAATTACCACATTTTACCACATGGTAATGCACTGTAAAATCAATTACCACACATGCCACTTCCAAAATACCATATTTTACCACATGGTATGGCATGGTAAAAATAAATTACAACACTATACCATATGGTATGGCATGGTAAAATCAAATTACCACACTATACCATATGGTATGGCATGGTAAAATCAATTATCACACAGAACCCTCACATTTAACTTCCAAATTACCACATTTTACCACATGGTAATTCACTATAAAATCAATTACCACACATGCCACTTCCAAATGATCATATTTTACCATATGGTATGGCAAATGTAAACTCAATTATCACACAGAACTTCCAAACTACCACACTATACCACATGGTATGGCATGGTAAAATCAGTTATAAAACAGAACCTTCACATTCAACTTCCAAAAATAGCACATTTTACCACCTGGTTTGACATGATAAAATCAAATTACCACATTATACCACATGGTATGACATTGTAAAATTAATCCAACAAACCGAAAACCAATCCAAAAGAACAAAATAGCTTCAACAACTCAACCAGCATCAACCATTCATTCAAATAATCCTCTAATAAAACTATTACAGCTTCAGCCTTAAACTTTGTTCAACAGCCTTCAAATTCTCCTCCTCAAGCCTGCTAGTTTTTCTCTTCTTCTTACTTACAGCCCTTGCAGCCTCCGCAACTGGAATTGGTCGTTTCGAAGGCTTGAATGAATCTTTTTTAGGCTTAAACCCCTTCACTTTTTGGACCGGTACATCATCTATACCAAGATACCAAAAACCAAACTACAATCAATGACAGATATATATAAAATCATTCTCCTAAAAAAATGCATATATCAAAACACAAAACTCTAAACAATTAAAAACTTACTGTCACCATTAGAAGACGTGCTTGTTCCAGCAGGTTCAGTAATCGATAGGGCTTCACACTTTTTGATCAAATCAGTCATGAAGGCCATGGCTGATTTATACAAATCATCATCCAATGCAACCCTGCTGATCATTGATGCAGAAACAGCTGACAGATTGAAAAGACGAGAACGGTATTTCGATGGACTATCAGTAGACGGAACTTCAAAAGAAAAGTTCCCTCCAGTTTTCGCTGCCCTTGTCCACCACTTCAAAATCAAACTGCTAGGAATGTGCTGGAACTTCAGATTGCATGTTGTAGACCACAACATATCATATCCCTTAATTTGATGCTTACAGATCATACCACTTGACTCCCACTTACGGCAGGAACACTTGATTTCACCGTTTTCAAAATCAACCTTCAACACCCTACTATCCAACCTTGTAAGGTCATCCTCCAATATGAAGACATCAAACAGTCCTACATGTCCTTCTGGTTCTATCTCCGTATTGGAAAAAATATTATACGCAAGAGATTCCTTGTACTGATCCAGGAAAAACTTGAATATCTTCGGCGTATACACATTAGCAACTTGCTTCACAATAGGGCTAGTAGAAAACCGAGAATCAGCCAACCTAGATAAGGCGTAGTACTCTTCCTGTTCTTCAGCATCCCTCTTATTATCAAGCATCCTCTCAAAGTGCACAAAGAACCTACTAACGCTAAACTCTGACTGCAAGTAATGTCGAATATTACTATTGCAGCACTCACTTAGCTGGGTACTCTTCATTCCCGCACCAAAATGACAATTCACCCAGGCTGAAGACCACTTCGTCCTGACTTTGTAAATGCCCTGTAACCAACTGTGTCCCAAAGGTCCCTTCCCAGGAAAACACTTCTCAATCATCTTCTTCCAATTATACTCAAAATCATCCTCATCACCAGCATTATACATCAAATAACTAAGCTCACGAAGGAAGTCAGAGTCACACAAACTTCCCAGATTAACAACTTCATTCTGAGCAATATGCCATGTACACAACCCATGAAAACAATATGGGAAAACAGACCTTATACCAGCAGCAATTGCAGCAGCCTGGTCAGTAAACATTAATAACGGTCTCACACCTCCCATGCATTTCAAAAACTGATCGAAAAGCCATTCAAATGTTGCTGTTGTTTCATCATATAGAAGAGCAGCCGCAAAGACAGTCAGTTGGTGATGATTGTTGAAACCAACAAACAAAGCTACAAAAACATAACAAAATGTGAGTAAAAACAATTCTACCAACACATACCATGTGGTAAAAGGTACGAATAACAATAATACCAACCCATACCATATGGTAAAGACTCATACCATGTGGTAAAGACTTCTAAGAACAAAAAAAAACAATCCATACCAGACTACCATATAGTACACACTTCTAACAACGCAAAAACCACCACAAATAACCTTGTTACCAACCCATACCATATGGTAAAACACTTTTAAGAACAAAAACACAATGCATACCAGCCCATACCATATAGTACAAACTTCTAACAACCCAAAAACCACCTCAAATAACCTTGTTACCAACACATACCATATGGTAAAATACTTTTAAGAACAAAAAAGCAATCCATACCAACCCATACCATATGGTACAGACTTGTAAGAACAAAAAAAAAACATGATACATAATGATAATAATAATAATCATACAAACTAACAAAGACAATAATAAACAACAAACTAGAAAACATACCTAGTGGCCGATACTCTTTGTTAGTCCGGTAAGTAGTATCAAAACTAATTGAATCACCAAAATAATGATAATCCATCCTCATCTTCCCATCTGCCCAAAAAATACTAGCAATGTTCTCTTCAACATCAACCTCCACCTCATGAAAGAACCCAGGATCCAGCTGTGCTTGACGTCTAAAGTATTCAAGCAATGCAGTCGCATCACCATACTCCATTGATAACGTCCTAACCGTTCGCAGATGGTTCTTCAAATCATTCTTTGTGAACCCAACAAACTTCCGACCACCACCAGCCCTACTAATTGCATTATACGAAGAAGTCACACCAATACCAGCAGCATCATTCACCTCTGCCAACATCTTATACACAGGAGCCATTCATCTGCTGGATCTCACATAGTGACGCAGAGACTCAGGAATCATGTCATGGTTGTGCACATTATACCAACGATAGATCTTGTAGCATTTAAACTCTTTAAACCACCTCAGTTGTATATAAGCACCATTACATCCACCCCTGAGTTCTAGAACATTACGAACACAAACTGTCGTATCAACAACACCTGCATTATCAGGGTTATTCTCGCTACCTCTTTTCCAACCTTCCTTATTGCAACAATACTTGATATAATATACAGCTGAAGAACCACCATTGAGCTTCGGACACGGTGATTGGTTATAAATCCTCACACCAAAACCTTCATGATTCCCATAATCAACATAAAAATTATATGCATCATCTGGTGTATTGAACTCTAAGTCCTTCCAAGAATCACGAACAGTAGGAGCTATACCATTGAAACCTACAAACATTATGAAACAACATATTAAATGGATTCCACACCACAACAATATGAAATCTCAATGTATACCAATAATTACAGCCATGATACAAGAGTTACCACCATGGTATGGCATGGTAAAATCAAATTACCACACTATACCATATGGTATGGCATGGTAAAATCAAACTACAACACTATACCACATGGTATGGCAAGGTAAAATCAAATTACCACACTATACCATATGGTATGGCATGGTAAAATGAAACTACCACACTATACCATATGGTATGGCATGGTAAAATCAATTATCACACATAACCCTCACATTTAACTTCCTAATTACCACATTTTACCACATGGTAATGTACTGTAAAATCAATTACCACATGATAAGGGATGGTAAAATCAAATTACCACACTATACCATATGGTATGGCATGGTAAAATCAAACTACCACGCTATACCATATGGTATGTCATGGTAAAATCAATTATCACACAGAATCCTCACATTTAACTTCCTAATTACCATATTTTACCACATGGTAATGTACTGTAAAATCAATTACCACATGATAAGGCATGGTAAAATCAAATTACCACACTAGACCATATGGTATTGCATGGTAAAATCAATTATCACACAGAACCATCACATTTAACTTCCTAATTACCACATTTTACCACATGGTAATGTACTGTAAAATCAATTACCACATGATAAGGCATGGTAAAATCAAATTACGACACTATACAAACTTCAATAAACAAACAAATTTGTATATCTTACCTCCTGATTCACCAGAGTTAGCTGAATGATCAAATCCAAGATCGATAGATGAAGAAGCAATTCCAACAGCACTAGATGAAGAACCAGATCCTACAACGCTGGTTGAAGAACCAGATCTATCAATTGGAACAACATCGCCACAATTTACGTAACTCATCTCACCAGAATACTGCAAAAACACCAAAACACAAAGAACATAACACATGAACAAGCTCGATTAGCTAAACATAAACAAGCTCGACTAGCAGCAATGAAAAACCTCCAACGAAACCAGAGATCAACAGAAAACTCGATTAGCTAAACAGGAAGAATAAAAAAAACTAATATCTAACCTCGTCGTCGGTCAATTATGGAGAATCAAAAAAGATTCGCCGTCCCCTGTTTCGCAGCGGCTGCTCGCAGTTTCTCTCTACAAAAACCGAATCCAACTCGCGCACACGTCGATCAATTATGGAGAATCAGAAAGCTCGATTCGAAGCTGCTGCTCGCAGTTTCTATCGCCGTCGATCAACCATGGAGAATCGCCGTCCTTGTTTCTCAGCTGCTGCTCCCCTGCTCGCAGTTTCTCTCTCCAAAATCCGAATCCAACTCGCGCACACGTCGATCAATTATGGAGAATCAGAAAGCTCGATTCGAAGCTGCTGCTCGCAGTTTCTATCGCCGTCGATCAACCATGGAGAATCGCGTCCTTGTTTCTCAGCTGCTGCTCCCCTGCTCGTAGTTTCTCTCTCCAAAATCCGAATCCAACTCGCGCACAGAAAGATTCGCAACGGACAAAAGGGGAAACTCATTAATTCAAATAACGGACAAAAATGCCCTTGACCATCCCGCTTCAATGACAGCCACACGATCTGTCCGCCCCAGATCAACGGTTCCTAGGTGGTTACTCACGGGTGAGTAACAAAGGGTTACTCACCCTATCCTAAGCCGCCCTTATGTTTTGGAAATTGGAGATTAATACTTGAACTTGGCTTGCTTCGAAAATCAAAAGGACCGCTACTATTTGAAGTTTTGGATTATTTTCTATTTTTTTTAATGTGTGAATAGAAAACAGGACCAAGGAATAAATTGAGGCCAAAGTGCCAAACCCAAGTCCATACCCACTGAAGTAGGGATGGCAATCAAACCCATGGCCGCGGGTATCCGACCGCCCCCGACCCAGTCAACGCGGGGAATCCCCGCTTTGACCGGGTATGGGGCGGGTATGGGTAAAACCTGCAAAAAGTTTGATGGGTATGGGGCGGGTATGGTTTTAGCCTCCCCCGCCCCATACCCATCCCCATACCCGCCCCACCAAGATAATTTCTTCATATATAAAAAAATATGTGCATCAAATTATAATCTATCAATGACGATGATGATAACTTGAGAAAATAAATAGTACAAATGCAATTGAGTGACCATCTTAATCAAAATCTAATCATTTCTCTCAATTCTCATTTCACTCTTTCACTTTCCCCCTTGTCAACAAGATTATGTTAGTTAATTATTATTTAGTAGATGTATCAGAGTTAGAACATAATAATTTGAAAAATATTATACTCTATATTATGTATTAATGGACATTTTAGGATCATAATCTTTGAACCATATTAAAAAAATGACCGTGTTTTGTCGACTTCATGATATAATATGTTCGTTTAGAGTTATAATTAGAACTTTTCTTGTAAGTTTTAGATATAATAATGTTGGATGTACGGGTATGGGTATTACCCATGGGTACCCGAAACCCACGGGTATGGGGATGGGTTTGCAAAACATTCCCCGCATGGGTATGGGGCGGGTATGGGTTTGGGTATTTGAAGATGGGTATGGGGATGGTTTTAGCAAACCCGCCCCAAACCCGCCCCATTGCCATCCCTACACTGAAGCAGGGAACGGAATTGCAGGCTAAAAATGCTTGGTGCCTTGGTTGGAAAAGACAGGCGAGACCTTCCTTGAGTTGAGCAGAAACCTCCAATTTTACAATTACATATGTTCAGCTGGGGAACGTCTATATACTATTGGGAGGATTGTGAATTGAGAACTGAAATCGTACTTCTAGTTCCTACCAAACAACTGTAAAAAAAAAAAAAAAAGAGTTCCTACCAAACTGAAAATGCTCCGCTCTATCGCAGGGCTGTTGTACAGAGCAACCCCCACCGTCGCCACCTGCCCCCCCTGCCGCCGCTTCAACTCACTAACCATGACCCCAGCCGCCGGAGTACCCAACAAGGATGCCTACTTCGCCGCAATCCACCAGATAACCAACATAGTCCGCCGCGACATTTACCCGGAGCGTACCCTCAACAAGCTCAATCTCCCTGTCACCTCCGAGCTCGTCTTCCGCGTCCTCCGTGCCCTCTCCAATTCCCCGACGGAATCGATCCGCTTCTTCACCTGGGCCAGAGGGCACTACACCCCGACCTCCATCGAGGTCGAGGAGCTCATCAAAACCCTCGCTCGTGGCAAGAGGTATGCTTCTATGTGGCGACTCATAACACAAATGAGAGACCAGAGCCGACGGATGGTTAATACCCCCGAACACGAGAGAGCTTTTTGCGTTTCTGCTGAGACTGTCTGCTTTATTATCGAGGAGTACGGCAAAGGTGGGCTCGCAGACCAGGCAGTTGAAGTGTTCAATAAGTGCGATAGCTTGAATTGTGATCAAGGGGTTGAGGTTTACAACTCCTTACTTGTCGCCTTATGTGAAGTCAAGATGTTTCATGCAGCTTATGCTTTGATTAGGAGGATGGTTAGAAAGGGTTTGGTTCCTAACAAGCGGACCTACGCTGTTCTTGTCAATGGGTGGTGCTCTAGTGGGAAATTTAAAGAGGCTCAGGAGTTTTTGGATGAGATGAGTCAGAAGGGATTTAACCCTCCTGTTAGAGGGAAGGATTTGTTGATTGAAGGTTTGTTGAATGCAGGGTATTTGGAGACTGCAAAGGATATGGTTAAGAAGATGAATGAAGAGAGTTTTGTTCCTGATGTTAATACTTTTAATTCTTTGGTTGAAGCAATTTGTCAATCAGGGGAGGTTGATTTTTGCATTGAAATGTATCATGGTGTATGCAAGTTAGGATTTTGTCCTGATATAAATAGCTATAAGATTTTGATTCCTGCAGTTTCGAAGGTTGGTAAGATGAATGAAGCTTTTAAGCTATTGCATAGGTCTATCGAAGAAGGGCACAAGCCATTTCCCAGTTTGTATGCACCAATAATTAAGGGACTTTGCAGGATAGGGAAATTTGATGATGCATTTTGTTTCTTTGGTGAGATGAAGGTTAAAGGCCACCCTCCGAATAGACCGGTCTATACAATGTTGATAACCATGTGCGGGCGTGGTGGTAGGTATTTGGAGGCAGCCAATTATTTACTAGAGATGACTGAGATCGGTTTGACTCCTATTTCCAGATGTTTCGATTTGGTTGCTGATGGATTAAAGAACTTTGGAAAGCATGATCTGGCTAAGAGGATAGAACAGTTGGAAGTTTCTCTTTCGACGGTCTGATTGCTGCATGTGGCAAGCAGGCTCACAAATGTAAGTTGATGATTGTGAAGAATTGGGTCTCAATCAATAGAATCATCGGTAAACAACCTTTTATTTATTTCATCATAAAGTTCACCATAGACATGCGAAGAAATGGTTACTGTGAACATAGCTTCTGCAACTAGTGGTTGCCCTAAAATCTCTGTTGGAGAAAGTTGATAGTATCAATATCCGCTGGAATGCCTTGGCAAGGATTTCAGGATTATTTGGAGGATGAGACCCAAAGATAGCATTTGCTATGGTAATTAGTATTGACAGTATTAAGCTGGTAGCGTATGAGACCAATCGGGAAGACTAAGACATCTCCTGGTTATAGTGTCTTGGTAATACGACGATTTTCAGGACTTGAAGTGATAAAGCCGACATGGAGGATGCCTCTCAGGAGTGTCAGGACTTCTGTAGCATGAGGATGTATGTGTGGTGGGTTTAAGCCCCCATTTGGTGCATAGTCTGTTCTTGCCAGTGACAAACCATTAAGTCCTGGAATCTGGTTAGTGGATAAAAGGGTCATGGTTGATCCTACTTTGTTGTCAGTCTTTCTGGCAACATCCAGTCCTGAGAAATAGAAATCTTCTGCTGTGGCACATGCTCAATTTTCCAGAGTTCCCCATCGGCAGAATCTGCTGGAAATAATAAATAGAGTTGTTATTATTCATCAGGTGTGGCTGCCATAGACAAGAAGATTCGTGCAGGTTTCTTAGAAATTGGTAAGTATTAGAGAGATCCGGATTTACATGCTCCATTGCCATTGGATGTTTATTGCATCGCAGAACTCCCCCTGAGGATTGAAGTCATCAGCCGAGGCAAACAAGGAAGGCAATGCAAAGAAGGTGAAAGTTGTGTGGAAATGGCCACCTCTCATGGATAAGTTCTTCTGCTGATTTATTATTTGAAATTTAAAGTGATAATAGTTTGAGAGAATTACAAAAAGCTGCTTTTAAATATGGCATTACAAAAGCTACAATGCAAAGGTTCTGGTCACCTCTCTCTTTTTCATGTTCCAACTATGACTCTTTATTCCTTGTTTCTATTTCACTTGCAAGAGTGGCAGTTCCTACCAAACTCCAGCAGTTGTAGGATACAAATCGCTTTTTCAGTTCTTAGAAAACCATGTTCCTCCCTTTATTTATTAACTGATTGTTGTTTCAGTTTACAAGAAAGATAAGATGAAGCAGTCTTGGCATTTTTATTGCACTTCTGCCCATTATTATATTGCACTTCTCTCTCAGGGCATGTCGTCCCATGGACCCTGCCCAACGCTCCCTCCAAACTGTTTCTGGAGATAATAGACTATATTCTTGTCCAGTTGGAAGGCCTTTGCCAGAACATCAGGATTAATGGGAGGGTTAGATCCGAACACAGCGTTTGCTATGGTGATAGCTCCTGGGTTCTGGCTGCTCAAACCTGCAACAGCAACTGCACTAGCCTGGCCAATGTTGAGCTGGAAGTGAATGAGGCCAATTGGGAACACAAAGACGTCTCCAGGGTACAAGACTTTGGTGATGAGCCGATTATCAGGGTTAGAAGTGACAAACCCCACAGCAAGTGTTCCCTCAAGGACAAGCAGAATCTCAGTGGCTCGAGGATGAGTGTGAGGTGGGTTTAAGCCACCATTTGGTGCATAATCAATGCGGGCCATCGAAATGCCCATCGTGTTGAGTCCCGGGATTTGGTCAGCATTCAGTAGAGTGACATTTGACCCAACTCTGTTCGCCGTGCTTCTAGGGATGTTGAGCCCTGAGAATGAGAAATCGTTTGCTGCTGCCAGCTTTGGGTCCTTGCAGAACTTCCCATTGACAAACTCTGGATTGGGGAAGATACACAACATTAGTAATGATTTGTTAGTTACTAGAGCTTAAAACTAGGCACCATGAAACTTGGAAGAAAGGTATATATATATATATATATCTATACCTCCATTGCCGGGTTCATTTATTGCTACACAGAAGTCCTGGAGAGGGCTAGGATCGTATGCAGAGGCAGGGGAGGAAGCTAAAGCCAGAAGAAGGGTAAAGGCAGAGAGAAGGAAACGGTAAGCACTCATCATTGCCATATGCTATACTACCTAAAATCTTAAACCTTGGCTATGTATGACTATTTTCCAGGCTAATCACTTTGATTTGCAAGGTGAGGTGAGAATTCTTGTTTGAATGGCTTGGCTAATTTATAGAAGTCGGAAATTCCTTGAGACCAATCACCTTTCTGCACTGAACTTGAAAGATGGGTAATCCAATACGTAGTGGGGTTGCATCTTTTATGCTTGAGCAACCTCATTTACTGAATATATTTCTAATATGGGGTTGTGCTGAAGCAGCCATAGAACCACCAATATATTGCTAGTGGTCACTTAATTATCTATCGTGCTCTGTGGAAACTTGCATAGGTTATTCGTTTTTTCCAATCTATAATATGTGCTCATTTTAGTGGAAACCAACACAGTTGGATGCAATCTTTCTGATGGAAAGACTATGTAGAGCAGTAGTTGAATCACATTTAGTATGACGAGGAGACGGTGGCCATGGCGACGACCGACGGTGAGACGTAGCTCTTCTGTCCCTCTCTAGCATCCCTGAGTTGTGTGGTTGGGGCCGAAATAATTGGGTGATGCCGCAGCAGCATCCTCAACCGTCGTGAAACCCAAAGCAACAATCTTGTACTACTTTGCAGGAAACAACCCAAAATCTAGACACGAATGCTCCCATCCCCTCTTCCCTTTGCTCCTACTTAGGCGTGTCGGTTTCGTTCGGGTCGGGTAACCTGAAACCGAAAACTGCTGAACCCGATAATCGAAACCCGTTTTGCCTAAACCCGAACCTGAACCCGATAAGGTCGGTTTTCGGTTAACTGAAACCCGAAAATCTACTTATTGGGTTTGGGTAGGTACAAGAACCCGAAACCCGAAAATGCACCTCAATCTGTTCATTTTTTTGAACGTGCTACTTTTTTTCTTTACCTCAAATTCTAAAAGTGTGAGTAGTGTGACTGTGGATTTTTTCAATTCCATTTGAATGTAATTATATGTGGTGGTGAATCGTAAGTATAGAAAAATCCGTGTAATAAGTTTAATATCTGTATTTAATGAATTAACTTGTTAATTGAACTAATATTTATATATTAATTAATTTATAATTAAAAAATTGACGGTATATCAACTATCAGAATAATTATAAAAATTTTAAAATTAAAATTAAATCTGTGAGAGATACCATTTTCTTCAATAATTTTGGTGTATGGTGCGTAACATAAATAATTTTGTGATAATATTGATAAGACAATAATTTTGTTCAACATATAATCACTGATAATCATAGATGGGATTATCGTCAACTCATAATTAAACACATTAGTTTTACAATTCTCAAATGATAACATCCAACTATCCGGGTGTAAAATCAAAGTTCATCCACCATAAACAAGATAAACACTACTACCATTATCACTCCCCATCAGGCTCTATGATAACGATATAATTGCACATATTTGCGCCCCTAGTTCTTATCCGTTTGAGGGGCATAGTCGTGTACTTTTGGCCTATTTTACGCCGGGTTGTGCTATTTTTTCATATTTCAGGTCCCAGGCGTCAAAGGGAAGGCTAAGCACGAGTTTCGGGGCATTCGGAAGTCATTTCGTCGAGCTGGGGCCAAAACACGGGCACACCTAAAGCATTACACGGCCGTGTTCTGTGCCCGTGCTTTTACTGCCGAGAGCTAATTCGAGTTGGCAAAATCAAGCCAAAACACGGGCACAAAGCACGGCCGTGTCCACCCAAAGCACGGCCGTGCCCACTACCAAACACGGCCGTGTTTCCCCCAATGCACTGGCCGTGTAATTAACACTAGCCAAAGCACGGGCGGGCTGAGGCAAAGCACGGCCGTGCCCTCGACCGTGCTTTGGCCACTGATGCCTTTTTAAGCAGATTTTCAGCCAAAGAGAAGGGGATTCGAGTTTGAGAGAGAGAGATCAGTTCCTAGAGAGAGAAAGCGACGAACAAGAGTCTCCAAGTGCCCTAGCTTGATCTTCAACACCATTGGAGGCCAGTTTGAGCTTGGAGAAGTGCCGATCAACGTCCAGGAGCAGGAATCCATCCTTCACAGTATGAATTCCGCGTCTGATTCTGCTTTTGCCTCTTTCTCCATGGAGTAGTTCTCTCATTCATCTGGGTATGGAGAATCCTAGATTTGTATGTTAGGCTTTGATTGTATGAACCCAAGTACTGATTCTATGAATTGATTATATTCGATTGAGGTTTGAATGATTGAATGACTTGAATCCTGATCAAATTCCTGTTGTTTCTGCTTTAACCTAGAATGAGAATATCTGCCTAGGTTGATAGAGCATCCTTGATTGAAGGTAGGGAGTTGGTGACTTTAGTCGATGAGCCAACTCACTATTCTGTACCGGTTTACTCCGGTAGTGGAGGTTTTGTTCTTAGGGCCTCATTCTGTTTACTCCGGTGGAGGTTAGTCGCCCGCTAGAGACTCAGATTGAGAGGGTCTGAAGACCTTTAGTCGAGACTTCAGGCTGTTTAAGAACCTTCCGCAGTATAGCTTTCATAGAAACTGAACTTGGTAATTACAATCCGGCTTAACTGCAGTCTAGGGGGGAACCATATCCGGGTGACCTCTCTTAACCTGAATACAACCGTTTACTTGCTTTGTTAGTTTGTTAGTTTAGACTTGCATTCCAGTTTCATTGCTAGATAACAAGAATTCACTGAGTAGTCATCAATCTAGGACCCGGGTTGACATATAAACCTAACCCGCTATACTACGCTTTAGGAAGTGGTTTCACTTGGCCAATTCTTGGAGTGACAGTAGAAGTGAGTCAAGTTTTTGGCGCCGTTGCCGGGGACGGCTAGGTTGTTGAAGAAAAGTGATTTCTGTTAATTTAGCCTTTTCTTTTCGCTTTGTTTGCTTTGTCCCACTTGTGCCTTCACGAGTTTGCTTGCTTGAGTGTGTGCAGGTAGTGCATGACCCGTAGCCAGTCGGGAGGTTTACTGCCGTTGAATCCAGAGATTGAACGCACCTGTCGCCAACTCAGGAGACAACAGCGAGCTAGACTGGCTACGGAAGAGCGCGTAGACGGCCACCTGAGTAGCGATTCTGAAGAAGAGTACGGGATGGACGGAGACTACAATCAACACCAGGGGAATCCTCAGCAGGCTCCCCCGGTGAATCAGGTCCTGGGCAACAACCCCATACTCCAGGATCATGGGGTTCATCATCAGCACCCGCCACCGGGTCCCACATTGGAGTACTACTACACTCCACGGATTGCTGACATCCGCCCGGTCATCCTCTACCTGCCTATTCCAGCAAATAACTTCGAGATCAAGCCATGCTGGATTCAGCTCATTACATCCTCTATCCAGTTCCATGGCTTGAAGGATGAGGAGGCCAGGGTGCATCTTTCCCGTTTTCTACAGCAGACGAACGGGTTCAAGCTGAATGGTGTCCCTGATGATGCAATCCGCCTTCATCTCTTCCCCCATTCTTTGGCGGGGAATGCTAAGAGGTGGTTGGAGACCTAGCCCCCATTGTCCATCACCTCTTGGGATGATCTGGCTGACAAATTCGTGCACAGGTACTATCCGGCATCGAAGACTACAGAGATCCAGCGGGAGATCACTCACTTCCGCCAAGAGCCAGATGAGTCACTTCGTGATGCTTGGGAGCGGTACATGGGCTATTTCTGGCAGTGTCCCCATCATGGCTTCAGTGATGCATTCACAGTGGGGAACTTCTACAGTGCCCTCTCTCCAGATAGCCAGAGGGTGATTGAGTCTCTATGCCTAGGAGGGGATATTCTTACTAAGACTCCACCCAAGCTGAACCAGATGATCAGTACTTTGGCTGCCAGAGATCATTCTTGGGGACAGGGTAGCCGAGGCAGACAGTCCCGGGACCGTGGTGTGCACACCATGGAGACCAGATCCGGGCTCGAGCAGCAGGTAGCTGAGCTAGTGCAGACATTGAAGCAGCCCAACAGTCTTATTCCGGGCAGAGGTTTGGCTACACCTCCAGTAGCTCAATGTCAGTGGTGTGAGAGCTCCAATCACCTAGTAGAGGACTGCCAGGCTATGAGGGAGTCTACCACTCCCCAAGAGCAGTTGGACTTCATCGCCAATGATCGGCGCCTCGACCCGTACAGCAGCACATATAATGAGGGATGGCGCCAGCATCCCAACTTCGCATGGAGCAGCAACACCACTAAAACACCTGGTTTTCCAGCACCAGCTGGTGGCTTTCAGCAGAGGCAGCCCTTCCAGGCTCGACAGGGGCCAGCCCCACAGCAGTAGCCCTACCAGCCTCAGTAGGGGCAACCATTCCAGCAGCCCCAGCGCCAGTTTGCCGAGCCAGCAGCTGCTCCTGCCCCAGATGATCGGATGACGAAGCTGGAAATATTCTAGTTTCATTCATGACTAGCACTCAGGCAGCTATCACGTCACTGGAGGCAGGTCAGAGGAACCACCATCTTGCAAGATCTGCAGCACCAGGTGGGTATCTTGGCCCGCCAAAACACTACCAGGGCACCAGGGACTCTGCCTGCCACCACTATCCCGAATCCTCGGGATCCTCACCAGCTCCAGCAGCTGGATGCCATTTTTACCAGGAGCGGTAAGACCATATCTGCTGATCCTGTCCCGGCCAGACAGGAGGAACCACTACATGCTTCAGCACTTCCAGCCGACGATGCAGAAGTACGGGTGGAGAAGGAAGCCCCTGCTCCCAAGCCACAACCAATGGTTAAGGAGCATGTACCCCAGCTTCCCTTCCCCACTCGCCTACACAAAGACAAGCTAGAGACTGAGTTTGCCAAGTTTATGGCAATGTTGAAGCAGCTCAACATCAGCATACCGTTCATGGAGGCACTGTCAAAGATGCCCAAGTATGCCAAGTTCATGAAAGACCTCCTCACCAACAAGAAGAAACTTGGGGATCTCTCGACAGTGTTGCTGAGCGAGGAGTGTTCTGCTATCCTGCAGAACAAGCTGCCCGAAAAGCGCAAGGATCCAGGGAGTTTTACTATCCCTCTTACTATTGGCAGCATGCATGTAGGCAAGTCCTTGGCGGACCTAGGCGCTAGCATAAATGTCATGCCATATAAGTTGTATAAAAAGCCAGACCTAGGTGAACTTAGCCCTACTAGGATGACCATTCAGCTAGCTGATCGTTCCATTGTGCATCCTAGGGGGATCATAGAGGATCTGCTTGTTAAAGTAGGTGCATTCACATATCCTGTTGATTTTGTTATTCTTGATATACATGAGGATGTGGATGTGCCTTTGATTCTGGGTAGACCATTTCTTGCCACCGCCAAGGCACTTATTGATGTGCATGATGGTAAACTGATCCTGCGTGCTGGGAATGAACAGGCTACTTTCTCTGTGACTGAATTTGATCACTGTGCTATGATTGCTGTTACTCCTGTGCATGCCATTTCTGATCAGGTATACGAGCCTGTCGTGTATCCTTCTGCTCCTCTTATTTTGCAGGACCCTCCTATCATTCCTTCGCCGCCACTCCATCCAGTCTCGCCTCCGAACAAAAAGATCAAGGAGGAGTGGCGGCCGAAGCAGCAGGTTGCTAAGCCTGCACGGAAGAAGAGTGGAGACCACTATGAGCTGGTCCCACCGCCTGCACCACGACCACCCTGGCCGTCCGGGTACTCACTCGCCTGCATCTTGCCGGATGGCCAGGTCGAGCTGACCGATGATGGTGGTCGCATCCGTCGGGTGCATGGCCACAACCTCAAGCTGTACCTCAAGAGCGACGTGGATCCGCTCTTGGAGGCACCTGTTCCTGCACCTCCCTGAGTATCCACCATGGGCGTCCAGCTAAAAGACGGTAAAGAAGCGCTTGTGGGCAGGCAACCCCACCACGGTTTGACTTTCTTTCTTGTGTTTTGAGTCGGATTGTAACCCGGTTTGGGTTTGGTTTGTTTTCTTTTGTTATGGATGGTGTATTATTGGGCTGACATTGGACCTAACATATTGTGTTTGAACTCTTCTGCTCCCCTTTAGCTGTGCTTTGTTCCAGACTGGTCTCTCTCCAGGCCACTTCACTCCGACTGGTCCGCTTCCAGTCTCCTGCAGTCCGTGTATACCGGTAACATCGTTCTCCTTTTCCTTCCCTCTTCTCCATTGAGGGCAATGTCGATCTTAAGTGTGGGGGGATGTTTATCTTTTGACTGCATTAGATCTGTTTGTGTGCTTGGAGCCTAGTCCACTGTCCAAATTTTTAAATTTGAGGGCTCCAAGTACGTATTCCTTGCAATTGCCTGCTCAGTATGCTTTGAATTGACAGTCTTTATAGTAATATGCAACCTAGGGAGGTAGTGTAGCACTATGGAGGATGTTGATGCATTTAAGAAGTCTCATTTCTGCTTCATATTGTGTTGGTTGATTGAGTGAATTAGTGATCTTAGGACCCTTGAATTGTGTGGTGTTGTGGACTCTCTACCTGTCATGGACTCTTGTTTCATGTTTTGAGTTTAACAGGTGCTCGAAAATGTGCTTCAAAATAACGTCTCCCGTGCGAATAGGGCGAAAGTGTGTAAGGGGAGACGGGAATTGGTTCCCAATTTCCACCTACTACCTCCAGCCCCCTTACATGTCTTTCCCCCGCACGATGCTCGAGACATCCGCTCCTGGCATGGCCGGTAAGAGCCGGTTGGGACCCTTGAAAAAAGAAAAAAAAAATAACAGAAAACAAGCAAAACAGAAATAAAAGGGGTTCCAACCATCTTCAAGAAGAAAATAGAGCACCTTGAAAAATGTGAGTCCATGATCCTTTGTTTTTGAGAATCTCTTCATCCAAAATTCATTTGTCCTCTGTTCACTATTTGCCATGATGCCGACTCGATACTAGTGCTCTCGCCGAAGAAGCTATGAGATGACTTATGCGTCGGTTGACCTCGTAAGTTGCTAAATGATCTAGGAAGTCCTCTACCTACGATCTGGGTTGTTTGTTGCTATAGAGGTCTGGAGAGTTGCATTGGTTTGAGTTAGGTTTGCTTGGGGTCAAGCAAACAGTTAAGTGTGGGGGAGTTTGATAACGATGTAATTGCACATATTTGCGCCCCTAGTTCTTATCCGTTTGAGGGGCATAGTCGTGTACTTTTGGCCTATTTTACGCCGGGTTGTGCTATTTTGTCATATTTCAGGTCCCAGGCGTCAAAGGGAAGGCTAAGCACGAGTTTCGGGGCATTCGGAAGTCATTTCGTCGAGCTGGGGCCAAAACACGGGCACACCTAAAGCATTACACGGCCGTGTTCTGTGGCCGTGCTTTTACTGCCGAGAGCTAATTCGAGTTGGCAAAATCAAGCCAAAACACGGGCACAAAGCACGGCCGTGTCCACCCAAAGCACGGCCGTGCCCACTACCAAACACGGCCGTGTTTCCCCCAATGCACTGGCCGTGTAATTAACACTAGCCAAAGCACGGGCGGGCTGAGGCAAAGCACGGCCGTGTCCTTGACCGTGCTTTGGCCACTGATGCCTTTTTAAGCAGATTTTCAGCCAAAGAGAAGGGGATTCGAGTTTGAGAGAGAGAGATCAGTTCCTAGAGAGAGAAAGCGACGAACAAGAGTCTCCAAGTGCCCTAGCTTGATCTTCAACACCATTGGAGGCCAGTTTGAGCTTGGAGAAGTGCCGATCAACGTCCAGGAGCAGGAATTCATCCTTCACAGTATGAATTCCGCGTCTGATTCTGCTTTTGCCTCTTTCTCCATGGAGTAGTTCTCCCATTCATCTGGGTATGGAGAACCCTAGATTTGTATGTTAGGCTTTGATTGTATGAACCCAAGTACTGATTCTATGAATTGATTATATTCGATTGAGGTTTGAATGAATGACATGAATCCTGATCAAATTCCTGTTGTTTCTACTTTAACCTAGAATGAGAATATCTGCCTAGGTTGATAGAGCATCCTTGATTGAAGGTAGGGAGTTGGTGACTTTAGTCGAGGAGCCAACTCACTATTCTGTACCGGTTTACTCCGGTAGTGGAGGTTTTGTTCTTAGGGCCTCAATCTGTTTACTCCGGTGGAGGTTAGTCGCCCGCTAGAGACTCACATTGAGAGGGTCTGAAGACCTTTAGTCGAGACTTCAGGCTGTTTAAGAACCTTCCGCAGTATAGCTTTCATAGAAACTGAACTTGGTAATTACAATCCGGCTTAACTGCAGTCTAGGGGGAACCATATCCGGGTGACCTCTCTTAACCTGAATACAACCGTTTACTTGCTTTGTTAGTTTGTTAGTTTAGACTTGCATTCCAGTTGCATTGCTAGATAACAAGAATTCACTGAGTAGTCATCAGATCTAGGACCCGGGTTGACATATAAACCTAACCCGCTATACTACGCTTTAGGAAGTGGTTTCACTTGGCCAATTCCTGGAGTGACAGTAGAAGTGAGTCACTCTACATCGACATAATTATCACCATTCCCATCAGAAGAGTCATCGAAATAGTCTTCTTCCACTTCTGACCCAGTAGGAATCAGGATCAAACCATGGGTAGAATGAGAGCTTCCACTTGGTATTGGAGGTGCACTTGCACTCCGAGCTTGAAAAGCTGCAAATACTGGATAACACAAACAATAACAACTTGTTAGAATATGACTTGATTAAGATAACAAATATAAGAATAAAGAGAAAGAGAAAGATTAAGTCCTTACCATTTTGAAATACCACTTCATCACCCTCATCTTCTCCATCAGCCACCACTCAGAGTTGGAAGATCTTATCCAATCTTCACGTCAAATCAAAGCTTCCACATCTTCAGGGGATAAGGAGGTCCTACACGAATCTAAAACTCGACCTCCTGTACTGAATGCCGACTCAGAAGCAACAGTGGAAATAGGAACAACAAGAATATCCCAAGCCATCTCAAAAATAGTAGGATATTTCATCACACTTTGAGACCACCATTCCAAGATGTCAAACTTGTACTCATCCTCTTATGAACCCACCACTGCTCGGGTAACCTCCTCATCATCCTCCTCCTCCTCCTCAAGGTACCTATCAAACTCAGATTTGGAACTTTTTTTAGTTCCTTTCAAAATGGCCTCTCTTTTCATTTTCCTGAAATCACCCCAAATCTTCCCTTTCTTCTTCCCATCCCCACTTCAACTAGGTTCTTGCTCATCTTCTTGAATCACAATAGGAGAACTACCATGAAGTCCAAGCCTATGCTTGTAATGGTCAAACAGAAGACGCATTTCATCTTTCACCTCTTCGACCAAAGCTTTGCCCCTGCTCTCACCATATACCTTTGATAATCGGCTTTAATATGTCTGATTCTTGAACTGTATGTGATTATCCCTTGGTATGTTTAAGCCGACTGGTGCTATTTTAGGGCTCCCTAACCCGAGAATGGTTGAAAAACCATTACTGCCTAGTGCCATGAGTTTGATGTATTACAGGTGAAGAAAACACGAAAAAGAAGTTGCACCGGCAAACAATTCTCGAATCACTTGAACTAGGAGGAGCAGTGGGCCTAAATGAGCCGGAAGGCAACATGCATTGGGCCAAAGCCCATTCTATTTCCTTTCTCCAGAGCTGGCGGCGGAAGCAATTAGCTAGGGGGGTTTTATTATTTTGGACGGAATTATTATTGGGACAGGGGGATAATTAAAGGAGGAAGGAAAGTACTGGCGGGGGGATTTTCTTTGGGGAGGGCAAAAAGGACGGAAGCTTTGAGGAGGAGGCCATTCTTTTGATTTACTGGGACAAAGAGGAGAAGCGGGCAGTGGAATTAATTGCAGGAGGGATCTTCTAATTGGAAGCAAGAATTGGACGCGAATTCTTTGGGAGAAGGAAAGCGAAGGGCGCAGCGCAGCAATTATTGAACAGGCGATTCACAAATCGGCAATCGAGTTTTCCAAGGCTGTCCGAGATGAGTTCAACGAGAGCGATTAGTTGGTGGGATTCTCTGAACTGAACTAGTTGTGTATTGTTGATTTAGAACATGATGAACAAAACCCTATCGATTTATCTCAATTTCGTCATGAACTAAACCCCGATTTCTGGGGGAAACACCATAGGATGTAGCTATTTCTTGATTAGCGACAGTGAAACCCTAATAACTGAAAATATTTCATGTGACATAGTAACTTATCGAAGCGACAGTGGATTAAATAAGGTGCTATGTGGTCTTAAATAGGATATCGATCTTCAGACTAAATAATTAACTCATTGAGCTACCACAGTAGGATTTGAATTAATTGTTTAGTACGTAGAAATTCCCGACAGGGATAGCTAGCACATTCGTGATATCCTGGCTGTAGAGGTATGGATTAAATTGATTAAAATATGTGAATTAATCTCGATAGGATAGGTAGTGAATCCCGGTGTTTCTCCCAGAGCTTTCTCCATTGAATTTCTCCCGACCATTTTACTTTGCTTAATTAGTTTATTTTGATTTTAGATAATTAGTCTCATTAAACCATTTTCAGCTATAGTTTGCTCTATAAATTGATATAATAAAAGGTTGTACCAGTCCCTGAGAGACGATACCCGGAATTTCCGGTTTTACTACAAGATAGGAATTGAAGCTATACGCTTTTGCCCTACCAAGTTTTTGGCGCCGTTGCCGGGGACTGCCATATCTTATTTTTATTGATTTTTGTGAGTGAACTATTTTGATCTGGGTGTTAGTGTGCATAAGAATTTTCAGGTTTATCTTCCTCGTGCATGCCAAGGAGGACGACCGACAATTTACTGCCACTTGATCCAGAGATAGAGAGGACCTGCCGACAGAACAGGAAGCAGGTCAAGTTAGGGAAGCAGCCAACCACAACTGCTAGGCCTTCCTTAACCAAGAGAGGGCAGGCTCCATCACCTGTCGTCCCTACACCACCGACACCACCACCACCACCTCGTGACATTGAGCCTGTCATCATGGCAGACGAGGATCGTTCGATCAGGGCTAGGTTGAATCGACGGACTGGAGCCCGAGCTTCATGTGTTGTCATTCCGGCTGGGGATGCAACCATGGAGATTACCCCAACATTTATCAACATGATCACCAATGGATATACTTTCTCTGGGGCTAGCAGTGAGGATCCTCACGAGCATCTTCGCCGGTTTGCGAGCATATGTGATACGATAAAGAGCCCAACTGTGTCTGATGATACAATTCGTCTTCGGATGTTATCATTCTCTCTGATAGGGAATGCATCACACTGGTTTCAGAACTTAACACCACATTCCATCACGACATGGGCTCAGCTTGAGAAGGTCTTTCTGGATAAATACTTCCCACCTGCCTTGGCAATGAAGAGGCAAGAAGATATTGTTACTTTTAAGCAGGCTGATGATGAGAGTCTGACTGAGTCATGGGAGCGCTATAAGGGGTTATTGATGAGATGCCCAAGCCATGGTCTTGAAGATTGGAATGTGATCATTATATTCTTCAATGGAATCAGAAGGGAGTTCCGGGATGCCCTGAATAATGCTTCTAGAAATGGTTTCACAAGCATGGAGGCACCAGCAGCATATGATCTAGTAGAGAAGATATGTTCAGAAGCCACTGAATGGGGTAGTGAGACCAGTATTCGAAGAAGAGGAGGCCTGCATGAAGTAGACAGAGCTACAAGCCTAGAAGCCAGGATAGATGCCAAGTTAGATTGTAAGTTCGATGCACTCGAAAGAAGGCTGGCCAAGATTGCTCTTGGTAGACAAGAGGAGGTTGCTTTGTGCGAATTATGTGAAGGTGCTCATCATAGGGATATGTGTCCACTGGGAGCTACTCAGTTGGTAGATGTCCAATATATCAATAACCCGCGAAGTCAAGACCAGGGTGGTATGTATTCAAATACATACAACCCTCAATGGTGACATCACCCCAATATGTCATGGTCAAACAATAATCCAGCTGGTGTTCGAAACATCCCACCTCCTGGTTTTCAGCAGCAGCAGCCTCAACCAGAGAAGAAGCCCAAGCTAGAGGAGTTGATTTTGGCTCATATGCAGAAAACAGACAATAATTTCAAGGGCCTGGATCAATTTGTCACTCAACAGCTAGCCATCAACAATAATTTAAAATTGTCTATGCTAGCTATGGAGAGGCAGATGGGACAGATGGCTCAAACTTTGGCAGATATGCAAGGCAGGATTCCTGGGAGATTACCGGCTAATACCGAGAGGAATCCGAAGGATGTCATGGTTGTTGCTGTCACATTGAGTAGTGAAAAGGCCTTGGAAGATCCAGAGAGTTCAAGGAAGTCAACAAAATCTGAAAAAGAAGGAGTTGTAGAGGTAGAGGATGAAGAAAGTGCAAAAGCTGAAAAATCTGACTTACACAGGCAAACTGCATGCAATCTGCCTGTGCAAAAGCAATCTGCCCGTGTACCTCAAAAAGTGAAAAAATTGAAGAACGAAGAGGTAAAGCCTTATGAACCTCCCGCACCATTCCCTCAAAGGTTAATGAAGCCCATGGAAGACCCAAACTTCAAGAAATTTGGGAATATCTTCAAGCAACTTCAGATTAACATACCCTTGGCGGAGGCACTTGAACAGATGCCTACATATGCTAAATTCTTAAGGGAGTTGCTGACAAAGAAGCGGAAATGGGCTGATCTAGAGAAGGTAACCCTTACTTCTGAATGTAGTGCTGTGATTCAAAATAAATTACCAGAAAAGAGGGATGATCCAGGCAGTTTCACCATTCCATGTGTCATTGGAGGTACAGAGTTCGATAAATCACTATGCGATCTAGGAGCAACATTAATTTGATGCCATACTCAGTATACAAGAAATTGGGATTGGGAGATGTTCTTAAGCATACTCGAATCACTCTCCAATTGGCCGATCGATCAGTGAAAATTCCAAAAGGAGTGGTGGAGAATGTATTGGTGAAGGTTGGGAAGTTTATTCTCCCAACAGATTTTGTGATTCTGGAGATGGAAGAAGATCGGGGAGTGCCTCTCATACTTGGTAGACCCTTTCTAGCCACTGGAGATGCACTCATCGATGTTGGGAGAGGCAAACTGACATTCCGAGTAGGTAAGGAGGAGGAAATTTTTAATGTCTTTCAAGTTGATCATAATCACGATGCATTTGATGACTTTGAAAGTGGAGCTCGAGAAAGGAAAAATTCGTCTTCCTGTGATAGTGGACCACCCAAAGAACTATCACATGTCCTAGCAGCTCAAAGTATGAAATCAAAGCAAGGGCAGAAATCCTTGCCAGGTCACCTCAAGTGTAGATATTTGGGTAAGGATTTCAATCTTCCTGTTATTATTCCTTCTTCACTGACATTGAAATAGGAAGAGTAATTGCTTGAGGCACTGCAATACCACTTGCGCCTCACTAAAGGGTCCAACATGCCAGCTAAGAAGGTCATACCGAATTTTCGCACACCTGGCCCTGCAGAGGTGACTCATATGTTGGATGGAGGTTATCGTTCTATCATTGCTCGGGAGGGTATTCTGGATACCTTTCCATACCCATTGGTTGAAAGCTCCATGAACGTCAGGCTGAGGACGTTAAACAAGCGCTTCTTGGGAGGCAACCCCAGGTAAGTTTTCTTTTCTTTATTTTTCTTTTTTGTTGTGTCAAACTCGTGCATGTTTAGATTATGAGTTGAACATTAGGGACAATGTTCCATCCTGAGTGTGGGGTGGTGAGTGTTAGTGTTTGTTTGTCCCTATTGCATGTGGTAAAACAAAAAAAAAACTGTCATTTGCCTGTGCAAAAAGCAGTCTGCCTGTGCAAAGCTAATGGCTAAAAAACACCTAAAAATCAAAAAAATTAAAAACAAAACCTTGTACTCTTGTGGTAACATGATGTAAATGACCTTGATGCCTTGAAAATGAGTTTGTGCTTGAATGAAATCATCAAAATCACCCCACTAGTGTTGAATTGCAAAGTTCTTCACAATGAGCTTGAATGTTTTGACTGACTTGATATGTTTTGAATGAGCAAATTCTTTTAGCAACATTCTCTTTTGTGAGGATAGTGTAACGACTTTTGGTGAAGTAGTTAGGTGGAGAACATTGACCATTCGACATGTTTGGATACCGTGCTTACTTGCTTTTGTTGTGAGCTTTTGACTTTGCATTGAGTCTCTCTGTTTTGAATGTTTTATGAAGTGGTGAACTGTATCTTTATAAAAGAAAACACTACCTGACAAGAAAAATATAAGAAAGTTGCCATAACAATTAAAGTATGGGTAAAATACCAAAATCGTGTGAGGCAATCACTCATTGCACATGGGGATTAGGAAAGATTCAATTGAGAATCGGTTTGTGACCGTACGATGTTGCTTATCAAGTACGATCCTCAGTAGAGTGAAGTGCCATTAGAGGGTGCAATGACCCTCCACACAGACCGAGGAAAAGGAGTTAAAAGAAGCCCTTATGCGAGTGCTAAAAAGCAGAAATTGCTCTTGCTCGGTCACCGGTAGTAAGAAACAAATCCCACTTGTACTAAATACGACCTCTCGGCAAGCAAAAGCAGAAAGAGAGAAAACCTCTCCTTGTCATAAAAGGTAGTGATGTGCTTAGAGTAAAATCATGTTTGCGAAAGGCCTCCCCCATTAGTTTTTGAGACTCATGCATAATTAATTGCTTATGATTGGTGTGAGTAAGCCAGATTGTCCCCACGAGATATGCACCTCACTGATGTGGTTAGATTCTCCTAATAATTGTTGCACCATAAGTTGTTAACCACCCACTACCGACGATCGAAATTGAGTGTTGCTACTTGAGTTTTTAATTGATTTGAGTCAGTCAATGGTTAAGGGTTGCAAAGACCTTGATTGTGGGGTGAGAGGTATGACCATTAAAGCACAACTTGTCCGTTGAGAAAGAAACTACTGATTACACCAAGAGTACAAGGAAATTTTGTGTTTTGCTTTGAGTGTTTGAGTATTGAGTCTGTAATGTGCCATTGGTATGGATGGTTATGTGTTTGTGTCTTTTGAGTCGTTGCTTAGTGACAATCAACAATTGAGTGTGGGGTTGTGATAATCGGCTTTAATATGTCTGATTCTTGAACTGTATGTAATTATCCCTTGGTATGTTTAAGCCGATTGGTGCTATTTTAGGGCTCCCTAACCCGAGAATGTTTGAAAACCATTACTGGCTAGTGCCATAAGTTTGATGTATTACAGGTGAAGAAAAAACGAAAAAAAAGTTGCACCGGCAAACAATTCTCGAATCACTTGAACTAGGAGGAGCAGTGGGCCTAAATGAGCCGGAAGGCAGCATGCATTGGGCCAAAGCCCATTCTATTTCCTTTCTCCAGAGCTGGCGGCGGAAGCAATTAGCTAGGGGGGTTTGATTATTTTGGACGGAATTATTATTGGGACAGGGGATAATTAAAGGAGGAAGGAAAGTACTGGCGGGGGGATTTTCTTTGGGGAGAGCAAAAAGGACGGAAGCTTTGAGGAGGAGGCCATTCTTTTGATTTACTGGGACAAAGAGGAGAAGCGGGCAGTGGAATTAATTGCAGGAGGGATCTTCTAATTCGAAGCAACAATTGGACGCGAATTCTTTGGGAGAAAGAAAGCGAAGGGCGCAGCGCAGCAATTATTCAACAGGCGATTCACAAATCGGCGATCCAGTTTTCCAAGGCTGTCCGAGCTAAGTTCAACGAGAGCGATTAGTTGGTGGGATTCTCTGAACTGAACTAGTTTTGTATTGTTGATTTAGAACATGATGAACAAAATCCTATCGATTTATCTCAATTTCGTCATGAACTAAACCCCGATTTCTGGGGGAAACACCATAGGATGTAGCTATTTCTTGATTTGATGGATTGATTCATGATTCTTTTCTTCCAATCTCTATTGCATGAAATTTATTAATGCTTTGTGTTGACTGGCCACCAATACAATGAATCGTAGTTAATTAGGTTATTAGCGACAGTGAAACCCTAATAACTGAAAATATTTCATGTGACATAGTAACTTATCGAAGCGACACTGGATTAAATAAGGTGCTATGCGGTCTTAAATAGGATATCGATCTTCAGACTAAATAATTAACTCATTGAGCTACGATAGTAGGATTTGAATTAATTGTTTAGTACGTAGTAATTCCCGACAGGGATAGCTAGCACATTCGTGATATCCTGGCTGTAGAGGTATGGATTAAATTGATTAAAATATGTGAATTAATCTCGATAGGATAGGTAGTGAATCCCGGTGTTTCTCCCAGAGCTTTCTCCATTGAATTTCTCCCGACCATTTTACTTTGCTTAATTAGTTTATTTTGATTTTAGATAATTAGTCTCATTAAACCATTTTCAGCTATAGTTTGCTCTATAAAATGATATAATAAAAGGTTGTACCAGTCCCTGAGAGACGATACCCGGACTTTTCGGTTTTACTACAAGATAGGAATTGAAGCTATACGCTTTTGCCCTACCAACCTTCTTCAAAGCTTGTTCAAGATATTCAATTTTCCGCCTAGGATCTAATATGACTGCCATATAACACAATCGATTCATCTTGGAATTCTCCAACTCTTCTTCAAACCAATACTTGGCAAGTTTGAACTTGATTCTCTCATCCATGTAACACACCTCAAAATCTGTACTATCAACCTACTCAGAAATCATAGTATACATTTCACATATCTTATCAAGCAAGAGGTGTAAAGTCACATATGAAGTCTCAAAAACTCGAACAGTCAAATCATAGAAGAGCTTCAGGTGATCAATCAACTATCCTACACAAGACCAATCATCAGAAGTTGGGATACCAAGGCTTTCCTTTCCACATTTTTTTTTCATTGAGATGTTTCTTGAATTTTTTCTCATTTCTGGCTAACGTCTGAAATGCTTTCCCAAATGGTTTTGCAAATTCCAACATCAGATACGTTAAGTTCCACCTTGTAGCTACATCCAACGAAATGAATTTCTTCGACACTATCTTTTCAAACTCAATGCAATATTTGAAATTTCTGCTCCTACTTGGTGCAGATTTAACCCACTTCACAGACTATCTCACTCGCTCCACATATATACCAGTTTCTTTAAGCCCATCATTCACAACCAAATTAATAATGTGAGCCACACACCTCATCTGCAAATACTTTCCATCCAAAATATCTGATCCCCACGCTTTCAATTGTTCCCTCATATGGATAGCAACCACATCGTTAACACTAGCATTGTCCATTATGATACAAAACGCCTTCCTAATGCCCCACTCCACCAAACAACTAGCCAATGGTTTTCCTATATCATTTCCAGAATGTTTTGTAACTTGGACAAAGTTAATAATTCTTTTATGCAGCTTCCAATCTCTAACAATGAAATGAGCAGTAATGCACATATAATTGAGATTGGACAAAGAAGTCCAAGTATCAGTGATGAGCGATACCATCCCTAAACACTTAGTCTTGAAATAGTCCTTCAACAAGTCTCTATTTTCAAAGAATACCTTGATACAATCCTCTCTAACAGTCTGACGGCTAGGTAACACAAACATTGGGCAAACACGAGACATGAAATGTTTGAACCCTTCTCTATTATCATCAACCAACAAACAATACATCCAAGCTCCAAAAACAGATTTCAGTTTCCCACAAAGAAGACGGGAAGTGGACTCTGGAGCAATATCATCAAGAGCAACAGAAAAAGGAGCTTATTGGGATGCCATATGTGAGGTATGGGAAGAACGAGAGCTTGCTGTTGTTTTAGGTTAGAACTTAAATGGATAACAAACCCATAATTCCAAATGGTCGCCGAAACTGGAATAGAGGGTGGACGTCTTAGGTTAGAACCTCAGTGTACGTCCAAACCTACCAAACACAAACAAAGTTGATTTGATGGTGAGCCAAGGAAAGCAGCACAGATGGGTAGGTCGTATTTTTACCTCGGAAGCGACTCGGTGGGATTCCATAGCTTCCGGAGACCAGAGGCGACGGTAGAAGAGTTGGGTTGCTGCCTTGTTGGGGAAAGATTGGATCTGAAGACGAAGAACAATGCTTGAGCTTTGAACCCAGATCGATCTCGAGTCGAAGGGATGATTTCGTCGGCGAAAATGACAAAGTGCTTTGGCGAAGGGATGGATGGCGAAGTCGGAACTCGGAAGTCTCGAAGTTCATCTCCTCCGTCGAACCCAGAATGGCAGCAACCGCAATCCCTTATGTTGGGCAAATCTTCGAGCTCCCGAAGAAGTGACTGGTTTGGTCGAAGAGATGGGTTGCTGGAGAAAGATTGGAAGTCGGATGCGAAGTCTCGAAGTCAAAGGGTTAAGACTTAGGGTTCAGACTTGAGAAACAGATCGAATTGCAAAACGGTGTCCAGACTCCAGAGTATCAATTTCGGGTTTTCTAGTTTTCTTTTGGGTTTCGAATTTCGGTTAATCGAAACCGGAATAGTAGCGTCTTTGGGTTAAAACCAAAAACCCGAAACTGTGATGGTTGTTAGCAATTCGGTTTTGGTTAAACCCGAACCCGAACTGACAGGCCTACTCCTGCTCCTCCTCTTCCTACTTCAACAAAATACCCAAAGTAGTGAAATTCAATCAACCACCAATCGAAGAACTACAAAAAGGCAAACCAACATGAGTGACCGCCACAAATCTCACAAAGAGTATATTATGCAAACCATTAGAGCAATGAGCATCCCAACCCAGATTATGCAAATCATCAGTAGAAGCGCAAAGATTGAAAATTTTGGATTGAACCTTAGAGATAGGGATTGAAGGATATACCAGATTGTAAGAATCGCAGAAGAGAGGCAAGATCGATTAGATGTGAGGATCGAAAACTACAACTGACATGCGAAAGCGCGAAAAAAGCCGAATGAGTAAGTGTGTTAGAGCGAGAGAGAGAGAGAGAGAAGCTATGCGATCTGACTATTCCTTCAACTATAATAATTGAAGCGTGAGGCAGAATAAGAACATAAATTAGCGGCAGAAGAGACAACCGGCGACGACAACGACGAAGCAAAATTGAGGGATGTCAAATAGGATTGTCGGCTGGGATTGAAGCATCTTGGGCTTTCCTAGCTGATGGCGTCGTCTTCTTGCCGAAAGTTTCATATCAGTGGGGTTCGTAGATCTAGGTTAGGTCAGATGAGAGATGGAGTAGGGTCTGTTCATGGGTTGGGTTGGGCAAGATGACCTGGTGGGTCAGGTTTGCTAATCTGGCGGGTTAAAATAGGGTGAGTCAACACTTTTGTTAGCCAAGTCAGCAAATGACAGACGGTGTTGATGGAGACTAGCGAAGAGTGAACAAACATGGATTGTTTTGACTAATTAGAGTGCCCAACATTCGAACTAATTATTTATAGTGACTAAACATGAGGCATTTTAGTAAACCCAGTGCCCAAACTTGCAATTTATCTCTACAAAAATAAATTCTTTTATAATAACACAAAGGAAAAATATTTTATATTTGACAATAGAGATAACAGAATGAGTAATTGAGTCTAAAGAATTAAAAGATCAAATTTTGTCAAGGTCCGTCCGACGTTACTACGGGTCGGATAATACTCGACCTAGCATGGGTCACTCCAGGTAATACTCAGCAGAGCAGGTTCAAATTATCATCCCACTATACATGATACATGTAGTTGTTGGGTGCATGAGTACCACGAGTTGCATGAACCAACATCCTACATTCGACGCCGACTGAAAACCATGGATAGTATTGGTGATTTGACAAGTATAGTAGCTGGAATCCGACCTCCGCACGACAATAACAATAGCAGGTGATAAGAAGCTACTTTCAACTTCCTTTTGTAGGAGAGGAGAAAGACAGACTTGGAGAGATAGGCAAAATCACAAAGGGATTTAGGTGATGTTGGCTAAGGACTCTTAACGATCAAAGATCTATAATCAGAAAGCCCAATAATTAAAGAGGAGGCTGATCAGGCCTAAGAAGACCACAACCCACTTGAGCATGATTCATGAATCTCCCACGAGGCAGTCAGGAAGAATGCACAGGTTTACTAGATTGCATCGAGACAATCACCTACACGCATAAGAGCGCATTGGGATAATCAACACACTTTGGGAGAACCACCTACCTGCTATAGACTCTACGAGGACGATGCAGACAACATTCAATACTATATCAAGCATTCCAGATACCGATTGGCGGAACTCATCTAGACTCCCGACAAAGCATTAGATGCTCTCCATCACCATCGAACAATATAAAGAAATAACCACTCGATCGATCATTTATGATAACTTCTAACTAACTGATTTGATGCAATTGTAACAAGGGGTCAATTTCACCTCTGCCTAAGGCCACTATCATATTTTGTTAGGGTCCTGCACAGTCACTTACTTAGGTGGTGAGTGACGAGTTTTATGAGGTTGAACACGTAAATGTGAAAGTTGAGGTTCCTCCGGAGTTGAAGTTCCCCTTCGTTTTACATAAAACTAAATCAAAAGCAATGCATGAAAGAAAAGCTATACCCCTGGTAGGTGAAACAAGCAGGAGGACGAGGCGTTGCACATGCAAGCTCCCCGCAAATTATAAACGGATCAGTCCAAAATCGCATTTTCACGATTTAGAACGGGAGCGGTCAAGGCAGAACAACGAATTGGGTACCCTAAATTTTACCCTGTTGTGTATTATTACTGAAATCACATAGAGTTTATATAGAGTACAGAGACTGACTTCTATAATAACCCTAACAATAATACGACTCTGATAAGGAATAACTCTGCCCAATTACATAACAGTACTCGTAGTATAACATAATGCTACTCGTACAACATATACTCTAATAGTGGCCACTACTTCGATTTAGGTCCAAGATGTGGATCAGCCTAGTGATTTTATCAGTCTACAAGCACTAGAATTGACAACTTGGGATGTAAACGCATGTGCAAAATACCAAATTTTTTATTTACTTATGGCACCCACTTTCTTAAAGTATATTAATTAAGGTTAATAGAAACTTACCTATTTCAAAATAAGCACTTTCCAAACAAGTACTTCATGTATTCAAATTTTGTTTTCTTTTTATTCTGTACATCAACTTTTTCCTAATTTAATGTTCTCTGTAAAGCTTGATTTACTTTACATTTTACTTTACTTGTTCAAAAAAAAAAAAAATTTGGATTATGTAAAAAAATTCCGAGAAGGTAATAAGTGTGCAAACTATCTTGTGAACAGATGCCATCTGGTTCCTCTGGGTTTGTTTTCTTTATAGTTGTCAAATCGAACTCTTTGTAATTGCCTCATATAGTATTTTTAGGGGCATTCTGAATCCTGAATGCTTTTGAAAGAAAGATAGGATGCACTTGTATCTATTTGATAAAAAAAACAAAAAGAAGAACTCTAAGCGAATATGAAATACATAACTACAAGTTATGCATAACTTTAAGGTAAAAGAGAGTTTCAAATCAATTTTTTATACGAACAAAAAAACTGTAAATAATACAACTAAATATCTCATGAAGAATTCGATCCTGACTTATGATGAAAGCTGACGGCATTCAATCAATTTAAAATAGCTATTGTCCACTAGTTGGATTTAGGTCCAAGATGAGGATCCGCTTAGTGATTTTATCACTCTACAAGCACTAGAATTCACAACTTGGGATGTATCCGCATGTGCAAAATACCAAATATTTTATTTACTTATGGAACCCACTTTCTTAAAAGTATATTTATTAAAGTCAACATAAACTTACCAATTTCATCCTTTGTTTTTACGAAGTTATCTGTCTATCTACAGAGAGTGGATCCCATCAGTAACTTTATGGCGAGTAATCAAGAGTGAGTGCGGATCCCATGATTAAGAGGGGGTCCTTAGTCACTTGATTAAGCCCCTACTAGCCTTTAGATCTGGACACACCAATCTAATGGTTTTAAAATGAGAAGAGATTTTTATTGGTGATAGGGGTACTTTGGGTATTATGAAAAATTACGAAGTATAAAAATTGGACTTACAAACAGTATAAACCATACAAACATACAACTATACAAAATAGAACGACAAAACATACAACAGGTCTACAAACAATACAAAACATATGAAATATACAAACAATACAAACTATAATGACAAACAATACAAACCATACAAAATGAAAAGACAATCAGGTTGACTTTGTAGGCTCCATCCCTATATAGAGGGGTTGCATCTCAAAGATTAGGGTTGTTTTTTAGACATACAAACATTACAAACATGGTGGACAAAAATGACAAACTAAACCGACAAACCATACAAAATGGAAAAACAGTCAGATTGACTTTGGAAACTTCATCTCTATATAGAGAAATTTCATAAAAAAGTCAACCAGATTGTTTTTTAGACATAAAAAAACATTGCAAACCTGGTTGAGAAAAATGACGAACCTGGTGGACAAAATTAACAAAGCTTACAAACGTTACAAAAGAAACCGACAAACAATACAAAGCATACTAACCGTACAGAATACCAATCAAATCGAGAAACTTGTATTACAAACCAATGAATACAAATTTAAAAATCATAACATAAAAGTATACAGAATAGAAAGAAAAAAAAATTACAAATTACAATATATACAAAGTAGTTAAGAAATCTGTTGGAAGCAGAAATCTAGAGATGTGTGGTTGAGACTAGGCGACAAAAATTCTAGATTTTTTCACTTGATGGCTAACTTTAGCAGGAAGCTGAATACATTCGATCGTATTAAAGAGTATGGTCAGACTTTGGATGGTTTTCAGGAGGTGGCTCAAGGAATCTTAGACTACTAAACAACCCTTTTCCTGGAAGAGATTCCTGTCTGTCCCTTCCCTTCTCGCTATGGTGCTGCAACTATTTAGTGAGTCTGAGTGCATTTTCTCTATAGGGACTTTACAAAAGGGGAGATTTGGGAAGCCTAGTCCGATTGTGATGGGTGCAAGGCCCCGGGTTCGGACGGATTCTCTTTCGAGTTTTACAAGCGATGTTGGCCGTGGATTAGAGGGGACATTCTTAATGCTTTCAAAGAGTTCCACTTGTCGGGCCGTCTTCCAAAGATGGCTTCTCATTCATTCATTTGCTTAGTTCCCAAGAAAGATGCAATTGAGGATGTTAAGGACCTCAGACCTATTCGTTTGATAGGTAGTATTAACAAGTTGATAAACAAGGTCCTGACGTTTAGACTTGGGGCTGTTCTCCCTAATCTTGTCTCTAAATTCCAGCATGCATCAGTTTAAGGAAGGCAAATTTCTGAGGTAGGCCTCATTGCCAATGAAATTGTTGATTGCAGAAGGAAAAGCAGGAAGCCAGACCTTATGTTTAAATTGATAATTGAAAAGGCCTTCGATAATGTTAACTGGACTTGTTTACTTAAGGTTCTCTCTAACTTGAGGTTTCTTCAGCAATGGATTAGTTGGATTCAAGGATCAGTTTGTTCGCCCTACATATATATTTTAATCAATGGCGAAGCGAGCGGTTTCTTCCCAGCGAGCAAAGGACTCCGTCAAGGAGACCCCCTATCTCCGAGACTTTTTGTGTTCATCATGGATATTCTCTCTGCAATGATCTATAAACTCAAGGATGCATGCAAGATCGTTGGCTTTTTCATGGATGAGATTCATAAAATTGGAGAAGTTACTCATCTCCTTTTCGTAGATGACACATTGATTTTTTGTGATGATTCTCACGAGCAAGTGCTGAGCACAAGAGGTGTGCTTTTGGTCAAAGTAACGCAACAAACCAAACTCTCGAATGATAGTTGATTGATAAGAAACTTATTAAGACGAATCTGGAATCCTCACAGAAAAGCTTGACAAGGGTTCTCGAATTAGCATTGGAATCCACACAAAAATAACTCAAGGATTTGATTCTTGAGACACAACTCAAAGAACTCGAAGATTCGCGTAGGAGTAATTTTTTTTCATTCAACTAAAACTTGATTCTTTACAACGTGAAATTGAAAGCTATTTAAAGACAATACAAATCTAATAGAACTAGGAAACAATTAAGGTAAAAGTCTACACAAAAAGGACACAAAATTTGGATTTAAACTCTCTTTCTTCAAGCGCAAGTAAGCTGCCAGCAAACAGTCCAAAAGCAGCTTTCGTACTAAATTCCCGCCTTTTGTTCGAGGCCTTCCAGAACTTCAATCTTTCATCCAATTCCTTTCCTTGGTAGATAAATATACCTAGTTTCATGTTGTAGAAGTCTTTGGTCTCGAATCATATCCATGCTCCTTGAATTGAGCTCTAAAATAGGCTACACAATTTCCTGTTAGTTTTCCAGTTTTGAGGTAGCAACTTTGACGCCTTGGAAAACAACCTTAATGAATTCTTATGGATCCAAAAATCATTCCATTGGAAAGATGGCAACTTTATCTATAAAAAAAGACCTTGATCTCCAATTTTCATCGAGCCATGTGTGAGATACAAGCTTCCAAAGTAGGTACCATGAACTCGGATTTTATCTTTAAACGTGTAGAGTTGGCTACTTGAGATCATATCAGGCCCCCCCTCCTCAAAAACCTTTGAACTTAATGTTTGAAGCTTCCTTTTGTCAAAACTGTCGCAGAATTGATCCCAAAGTGGATCGAAAGTGGTTGCTCAAACACAATCTTCGTCATTAGTTTGACAGCTTCAAGTTCAGCTTCGATATGCTTCAACCTCTTCGTGGGGCTCCAAGGATCACCTTCCACACAATCAATAAAAAAATTTGAACCCAAAATCGGATTGTGCATACTTACAAAATCCGGCCGAAAATTTGTAGAATCCGTCGACGGGAGATTGTCCTGCGACGTCTTCAAATTTGGGCATTTCTACTCAACGCCTTCTCGATCCAATAGAAAGCTTCCATCACGTTCTCCTTGATCACAGTAAGAGAATTCACCCAACTTCAAACTTCGAATCTTCCTACTTTGACACCAATTGGATTTCCTAAATTTCCCGCCGTCTGGAAATTCAAAATTCCCAGAATCCGATGAGCGAATTCCAGAAACAGGAGATCCCACTTCCAAATTAGGCGTCTCTGATTCAGGCATCCTTGGCCGCAATTGAGACTTCCTACAGCTTCAGAAATTGTCACAACAAGATTCTACATTAAAAGTTTGATCGTCATTACACGTTCCCAACATCTCAACGAACGTGTCAACGTCGGCCGCTTACTCCAACTCAGTCCCGAGACTTCCAAGAGATTCAGTCTCTCTCCTCACCTATGTTGGCGTCGAAAAACAAGGGTGCTCGGACTGGATTGCAGTCGTTGTTTCAGCTCGAATCGAGCCAATCCCTTCCATCAGTGTCACTCCTGGGGTGTCGACAAACATTTCTGAATCATTTGCTTTGCTCGACTGCTTCCCTACATCGCTGCCAAATTCTTTCTCTTCTCCGATCTATTCTGCAGTCGACGAACAAAGTCCTTCTTCTCAAGTCGGCGTCTTTGCTGAATCAAACTTCCACGACCATGGCTTTGCCAGCAGCGCCTTTTGATACTCCTTCTGAAGTCGTTGCAGCGCCTTCAAGTCGTTAACATTTGCTTCTGGAGCCAAAGGGTTCACGACGAACACTTTATTTTGACTACTAAGTCAAAACTCCTTGTACCGTCGACTTTCAAAACACACTTGATGATCTCTGAACCATGGATGTCCCAATATGATGCTGCTTGGCAGATGATATACCACTGATAGATCATTATTTGCACATGTTTTGACCACCATTCTTGAACGTTTGAGAGTTGATTCTCGTGTTTTAGGCCGATTTCACGCTAGGTTGTTTGTTTATGTCATATTTCAGGACTTGACGTGGATATGGAGGCGTGGAAATGAGTTTCGGGTCAAAAAGTGGAGAGTTGGAGCTAGGGGAGCTGTCAGGCAAAAATACCCGGTCCGGCACTGAAATACCCTACCGGGTATATGAAAAAGGCGATCGGATAAAGGCGTTTTGGAGGCGAAAGAAGCAGAAGGGGTCCCAGCCAGGAGGCTTAAATACCCGATCGGGTATTTACCCTTTCCCGTTGGGCAGCATTTTAAAACCCGACCGGGTATTAAGGCCAGGTATCGCGATCTGCCCTTTTGAAGGGAAGAAAGCCTCTTTTTAGTGGGGATCCGATTTTTAGAGAAAGAAAGCAGAAAACCTAGAGAGAGTGACGAATATAACTTCCAAGCGTCCTAAATCGATCTCCATCACCATTGGAGCTTGGTGGAAGCTTGGAGAAGTACCGATTGATTCTTAAAAGCAGATTTTCATCCTTCACAAAATAATTTCCGCATCTGAAACAGATTTCTCTCCTCTCTCTATGGAGTAAACTCGCTCACTCACCTAGGTATGCAGAACCCTAGATTTGTATGTTAGGGTTGGTTGTATGAACCCAAGTACATGTTCTTTGATATCGATTATATTCAATTGATGCATAATTTTCTGAATTGCATGAATCCTGATCAAATTCCTGTATTTCCTGCTTTGACCTAGAAAGAGAATATCTGCCTAGGTTGATAGAGCACCCTTAATTGAAGGTAGTGAATTGATGACTTTAGTCGAGGATTCGGTTCACTATTCTGCACTGGATTTACTCCAGTAGAGGAGGTTTGGTACGTTAGGGCCTCAGTCTGTTTACTCCGGTGGAGGTTAGTCGCCCGCTGGGGATTCAGATTGAGAGTGTCTAGAGACCCTTAGTCGAGACTCTAGACTGTCTAAGAACCTTCCACAGTATAATTATCATTGAATCTGGACTTGGTGAACTACAACTTGGCATAACTGCAGTCTAGGGGGAACCTTATCTAGGTGACCTCTCTTAAACTTGGAACACAACCTTTACTGCTTTTGTTTGCTAGTTTAGTTGGAACTTCACTATAGTTGCACCGCTAGATAATAAGAATTTCACGGAGTAGTCATCACACCTAGGACCCGGGTTGACATTTAAATCTAAACTCGCTATACTACGCATTAGTAGGTGGTAACACTTGGCCACTTTCTAGTGTGACAGTACAAGCGAGTCAAGTTTTTGGCGCCGTTGCCGGGGACGGCTAGGTTGTTGAAGAAAAGTGATTTCTGTTACTTTAGCATTTCTTTTCCGCATTGATTGTTTTGCTTTGTCCCACTTGTGCCTTCACGGGTTTGCTTACTTGGGCTGTGTGCAGGTAGTGCATGACTCGTAGCCAGTCGGGAGAACTACTACCGTTGGGTCCGGAGCTAGAATGCACTTGTCGCCAACTTAGGATGGAACATTGAGCAAGACTGGCTACGGAGGAAGTGCACGTCAACGGCCATCTAAGCAGCGACTCCGAGGAGGAGTATGATATTGGTGATGAGCAAAACAGGATGAACCTGAACCTAGGACAGAATTCACCCCCCGGGAATGCCTCTCCATGTTCTCCCAGTGAATCAGGTTCTGGCCAATAATCCATTCCCCCAAACAGATGGTGCTCATCATCAACCACCCCTGTCGGGGCCTACTACGGAGTACTACTACACTCCACGGATTGCCGACATCCGCCCCGTCTTCCTGTATTCGCCCATTACAGCAAATAACTTCGAGATCAAGCTATGCTGGATTCAATTGATAACATCCTCCATCCAGTTCCATGGTCTCAAGGATGAGGAGGCGAGGATGCACATTTCTCGGTTCCTGCAGCTTATCAATGGGTTCAAGCTGAATGGTGTACCAGATGATGCGATCCGTCTTCACCTCTTCACCCACTCTCTGGCGGGCATGCGAAGAGGTGGCTAGAGACCCAACCACCATTGTCCATCATTTCTGGGAAAGATCAGGCCAACAAGTTCATGCATAGGTACTATCCAGCCTCGAAGACTTCGGAGATTCAGCGGGAGATCACTCATTTTTGCCAAGAGCCAGATGAGTCACTACGAGATGCTTGGGAACGGTACTCGGGATTCTTCTGGCAGTGTCCCCATCACGGCTTTAGTGATGCATTCACAATGGGGAACTTCTACAGTGCTCTATCTCCGAAGAGCCAGAGGCTGATTGAGCCTCTATGCCCAGGTGGGGGACATTCTCACGAAGACTCCTCCCGAGCCGAATCAGATGATCAGTACTTTGGCCGCCAGAGATCATTCTTGGGGGCAGAGCACCAGAGGCAAGAACTCCCAGGATCGAGGTGTGCACGCCATGGGGGCTAGATCTGGGCTTGAGCGAGAGGTGGCCGAACTGATCCAAACATTGAAGCAGCCCAACAGTCTTATTCCGGGCATAGGAATGGCCGCTCCTTCAGTTTCACAGTGCCAGTGGTGTGAGAGCTCGAACCATTTGGTGGAAGACTGTCAGGCTTTGTGGGAGTCTTCTACACCTAGGAGCAGTTGGACTTCATCGCCAATTCTCAGCGCCTTGATCCTTACAGTTGAACATATAATGAGGGGTGGCGCCAGCATTCCAATTTCTCTTGGAATGGCAACAACAGCAACACACCAAGCTTCATGTTCCCCAACTCCCTTCCCCACTCGAATGCACAAAGACAAGCTGGAGACTGAGTTTGCCAAATTCATGGCAATGTTGAAGCAGGTAAACATCAACATGCCGTTCTTGGAGGCACTGTCGAAGATACCCAAGTACGCCAAATTCATGAAGGATCTCCTCACCAACAAAAAGAAACTTGGGGATCCCTCGACAGTGATGCTGTGCGAGGAGTGTTCTGCCATCCTGCAGAACAAGCTGCCCGAGAAGCACAAAGACCAGGGAGTTTTACTATCCCTCTTGTTATTGGCAACATGCATGTAGGAAAGTCCTTGGCGGACCTAGGCGCTAGCATTAATGTCATGCCCTCTAAACTGTTTAAGAAGCTAGGCCTAGGTGAACCTAGAACCACTAGTGATATGATCCCAAACCTAGGGAATTCCAACCCTCACAAGATCAATCAAGAAGCTGGATCAATCACGGATAAAGAGAGAGAATTTGGGCTGTGTCATTTTAGTGTTTCAAGATACCATCTTTGGCAGCTTGCTACTCCCAAATGGCTCAATAGAACTTCAAGTTCAAGGTGTCATTTTGAAGATCAAGTTATTATCTTTACGTTGGTGTATTGTGCAGCTCAAGGGAAGGTCTGGAACGTTTTTTTCAAAACTCATGAAAAGGCCACCTCAAAATAGGAAAATTGCCTGAATTTGGCTAAGGCAGTAAGCTGTTGCGAGATGCCAACTTTGAAGGCCTATATCTGGAGTTTGGAGTATGAGTTTGGGCTGATTCCAATTGGAGGTGAAAAAGGAAGTTTTATTCTACAACGACAAGGCATTGGGTGAGATCGATTCATCCAGGAAGACCATTTTCAAGGGATTCAAAGAAGCTACCTCACACTGCCAGTAATCCGAGTCCCACAAGGATTCCTCTTTTCCTTCGGATTATGTTTGTAATTTAATTTCCTTGCTTAGTTAGGTTAATTTCAGTCCTTGTTCTAGTTTGTTTGTAATTGTTTAAGCCTATAAAAGGCCTCCTACTCGTATTGTATTATTCGGAATACGATTGAATGAATTTTACCCCAATTCCCAGACTTGAGAGTTTGTGAGTTTGATTGGTTTTTGGTTGCCATCAAAAGCTTGTTGAACCTTGCTTATTGAACGAGCAAACACACTCGTTCACATCAAAAGCTTCAACACTCGATTGTGCATCCTTCCAGGTGTAAGGATTCCCTTTCGATCCGCCCAATTTCGAGTTCAATTCTGCTTAAATCAACTTGGTTTTGAGTTCGGTTCTAATTGAGTTCAAGTGCCTTGCTTGAACTGGTTTCTACGCAACTTTGATCCCCTTGAGTCCCGATTTTGGGCTCATCAACTAGGATGAGCATTCAGTTAGCTGATCGCTCTATTGTGCATCCTAGGGGTATTATAGAGGACTTTCTTGTTAATGTGGGTGCATTCACATATCCTGTTGATTTTTTTATTCTGGATATAAATGAGGATGTGGATGTGCTTTTGATTTTGGGTAGACCATTTCCCGCCACCGCCAAGGCGCTGGTTGATGTGCATAGTGGCAAGTTAATCTTGCGGGTCGGGGATGAACAAGCTACCTTTTCTGTGTCCGATAATGCGAAGCATTCCCATTTGCATGATGACTTGGATTACTGTGATATGCTGGCTGATTTTGAAACCGCACTCGCCCTTGAGCGTTGTATTTTGCTAGGTGAGCAGGCATTGTAGGAGCTATAGTTGGAGGAGCAGCTGGCCGCTCTAGAGAGTGCGAGTTCCTGGAGATTGACAAGCAGTTGAAAATGATATCATCCTCTCCTCGCATCACCACCTCTCTGGATCTAAAGCCACTCCCTCCTCGCTTGGAGTATGCATTTCTCCGGGAGGGGAACAAGCTTCCAGTCATCATTAGCTTGACCCTCACACCCGAGCAGAAAACCAGACTGGTGGCCTTATTGAAGCAGTACGAGCGAGCTCTGGCATGGAAGATCATTGATATCCGGGAAATTAACCCTTCTTTCTGTTCCCATCGGATACAACTAGAGTATGAGATGCGACCAGTGAGGCAGTCCCAGCGGAGATTGACACCAAACCCGGAGGCAGTGATTCGGGCAGAGATCGTGAAACTAATGGACGCGGGGTTCATCTTCGCCATTTCTGACAACTAGTGAGTCAGCCCCACTCAGGTGGTGCCTAAGAAGGACGGGATGACTGTGGTACCCAACGATAAGAACGAGCTCATTCCAATGCGCACGGTGACCGGGTACCGCATCTGTATCGACTACCGTCGCCTCAACGACGCCACCCGGAAGGGCCACTCCTCGCTGTTTTTCATTGACCAGATGCTGGAGAGGCTGGCGGGACATAGTTCTACTATTTCCTGGATGGGGTGCCCGGTTATTTTCAGATCCCCATTGCATCGGAAGCTAGGCGAAGACCACCTTCACCTGCCCTTACGACACATTTGCTTACCGGAGAATCCCGTTCGGGCTTTGCAACACTCCAGCCACATTTCAGCGATGCATGCTCGCCATCTTTGACCGACTGGTCAGAAAAATCATGGAGGTGTTCGTGGATGACTTTTCGGTTTATGGGGACTCATTCTCTCACTGTCTCCATAACCTGGAACTCGTCCTGAAACGGTGCTAGGAGACGAACCTGGCACTGAGTTGGGAGAAGTGCCACTTCATGGTTCGCGAAGTCATAGTTCCGGGGCATAAGATCTCCAAGATGGGGATAAAAGTAGACAGATCCAAGATCGGGACAATCAACAAGTTGTCTCCTCCCACATCTGTTAATGGGATCCGTAGTTTCTTGGGCCATGCAGGGTTCTATAGACGGTTCATAAAAGACTTTTCCAAGATCGCCTTGCCCCTGACAAAGCTCCTTGAGAAGGATTCCCCATTCCAGTTCACTGACGCGTGCACAACGAAATTCAAGACCTTGAAGGAGAAGCTTACTCATGCTCCTATCTTGGTCACTCTTGATTGGTCTTTACCGTTCGAGCTGATGTGCGACGCCAGTGACTTTGCTGTTGGAGCTGTTTTGAGGCAGAGGCGAGATCAGCACTTTCGTCCTATCTACTACGCCTCGAAGACCCTTAACAATTTCCAGGAGAACTACACCTCCACGGAGAAGGAGCTGCTAGCGGTGGTGTTCGCCTTCGATAAGTTTTGTCCTTATCTGGTCTTGTTCCAGGTGACAATGTAAACAGATCACTCCACAATACGATACCTGATGAGCAATGCCGATGCCAAGCCTCAGCTCATGCGATGGATCTTATTACGACTTTTGTTTGCTAGTTTAGTTGGAACTTCACTACAGTTGAACCGCTAAATAAAAAGAATTTCACAGAGTAATCATCACACCTAGGACCCGGGTTGACATTTAAATCTAAATCCGCTATACTATGCATTAGTAGGTGGTTACACTTGGCCTTCTAGTGTGACAGTACAAGTGAGTCAACCATGTCACGCAGAACTAGATCCTCGTATCGGCCGATTGAAAAGTTCGCAGTCACCTGGGAAAATACGAGATTTGAACGTACTTCGTACTACGACTGAAACGTGTATGGCTTCGGATGCGGCTGTGTTTGCAGCCCAAGCTTGCTCACGACCCTGGAGGCTATTAAATTCCTATTTCTGCCTCCATCGACAAGAACCAATCCCAACTATGCCTCGATTAAACAATGCGTGAAGACCATGGAATTTGCTAACTCTGCTCCCGCCATTTTTACTCTGCTTTCCTCTGATTTTTTTGCTATTTAATTCGACAAACACAGCCTCGATCAATCCTTCTTGCCACTGACTTGAACCTAAGGCTCTGATACCACTTGATAAAGCATCAGGGGATGCATTTGATCAAAGTAATGTAGCAAACCAAACTCTTGAACGATAGTTGATGGAAAGGTAGAATTTCGCCACAATGAAGGTGTTTACTTGATTGATAAGAAACTTGTTAAGACGAATCTGGAATCCTCGCAGAAAATCTTGACAAGGGTTCTCAAATTAGCAATGGAATCCACACAAAACTAACTCAAGGATATGATTATTGAGACACAACTCAAAGAACTCGAAGACTCACATAGGAGTAATTTTTTCATTCAACTAAAACTTGATTCTTTACAAAGTGAAATTGAAAGCTATTTAAAGACAATTAAAACCTAATAGAAATAGGAAACAATTAAGGTAAAAGTATACACTAAAAAGGATACAAAATTCGGATTTAAACTCTCTTTCTTCAAGCGCAAGTAAGCTGTCAGCAAAGAGTCCAAAAGAAGCATTTGTAGTAACTTCGCGCCTTTTGTTCGAGGCCTTCCAGAACTTCAATATTTCATCCAATTCCTTCCCTTTGTAGATAAACATACCTAGTTTCATGTTGTAGAATCCTTTGGTATCGAATCAGATCCATGGTCATTGAATGGAGCTCCAAAGTATGCTTCACGATTACAGATTTATACAACAATTTCCTGGCAGTTTTTCAGTTTTGAGGTAGCAACTTTGAGGCCTTGGAAAACAAATTTAATGACTTCTTATGGATCCAAAAAGCATACCATTGGAAAGATGGAAACTGTATCTTTAAAAAAAACCTTTGATCTCCAATTTCATTTAGCCATTTGTGAGATACAAGCTTCCAAAGTAGGTACCATGAACTCGGATTTTGACTTAGCCAAATTCTGCCTTCTTCTTCTTCCCAACTTCGATATCTTCTTCGTCAAGTAATTTAAACGTGTAGAGTTGGCTAATTGGGATCATATCAACTTTGGTTTGTTTCCAAGAAGTGACGGGGCTTAAGATCAACTTTGGTTAGCCAAATTCTGCCTTCTTCTTCTTCCCAACTTCGATATCTTCTTCGTCAAGTAATTTAAACGTGTAGAGTTGGCTAATTGGGATCATATCAACTTTGGTTTGTTTCCAAGAAGTGACGGGGCTTAAGATCAACTTTGATAAATCAATCATGTATACGATAGGTGATGTTGCGGATCCTGGCTTCTTCGCAACCATTTTTGGCTGTAATTGGAGCAGCAACCCTCAGAACTATCTTGGATTTCATCTTGGTGCGAAACCAAATGCCAAGTCCATTTGGGAGCTGATTTTTTTGAAGTTTAACAAGAAACTGGATGGCTGGAAACACAATTACCTTTCAGCGGGTGGTAGATTGATCCTTAACAAGGCGGTACTTTCCAGCCTTTCTGTTTATTACTTCTCGCTCTACAAGGCTCTTAAATCCGTGATAGAAGATTTGGAAAAGGATACAAAGAAAGTTTATTTGGAATGGGGCTGGAGAGGATCACAAAATTCCCCTGGTTGGCGGGTTGTTATGTAAAGCTTACAAATTAGATGGGGTGCTTGGTATCTGTGATCTCGCCTCCTTCAACAATGCTCTTCTTGCGAAATGGTTGTGGAAATACGCGGGTGATAGTAACACCTGGTGGAGGAATCTAATTGAGATCAAATACCAGGATCCCTATTCTGTGTGGCATACTCGCAAGATTGTCTCTAGCTACTCGACCTCGGTCTGGGCCAACATCACTAAGGTTCAGGATCTTTCTTAGAATCATGCATATTTAGACCCAGGAGGTGGATCTCAAGTCTCTCTTTGACATAACTATTGGTTTCCTGGTATTGTTATTGCTACTGCTTTCCCTCGAGCTGTTGCTGCAGTTGCCAACCCGTAAGCTAAGATCAGCGACATTGTGTGGATGGATGGTTCAAGTTCGCCGTTCTCCATGCGGTTTGAGGGCATATCTGGCTTGAGCGCAATAGAAGGATTTTTCAAGATGTTCAGACCTCGTATAGTGTTGTTGCTCGCAAGATTTTCATTATGGCAATCTCCTGGTCTACTGCCCATAGCAAAGTTGATAAAGATCTTGGATCGAGATGGGTTTTTGACTGCCACTCTAGAGTTAGTATCGTTTTTTATTTGTATTGAACTTAATGTTCTTTCAGTCTTGGTTCCCAGGTTTTGTAGTCTTTTTGCTTTTTCTGTTTGCTATGTATTCTGGAAGCTGTTTTGGCTTCTCGGTTTGATGTGTTAGGAGGGTGATCCTTTGTTTTTTTGTGGTTCCTCCAACAGGGATGGCCAGATCCATCTAGTTGATGTCATCTTTTTTCCTTTTTTCGCTTTGTTTTAGGCGTATGTTTTTGTTTCCGGTGAGCAGGTTCAGCCTTTTGAACCTTTGCCTGTGTTTTTCCTTGTAATGTTTTGTCCTTTATTTTCAATCAATCATCACCATTATAAAAAATAGATAGATAAACATTACAAAAATAATAGACAAAAATGACAAACAAGAATGATAAAAAATACAAACCGAATTGATATAAACATTATAAACCAGACTTACAAATATTACAAAATACAATGACAAACATCACAAAACTACCGCTGTCAGCGGAAAATCCCCCATCGTCGGAAAATCATCGACTGTCTCTCTCTCTCTCGTGTGTGTGTATTGGGAATGAAGAAAAAGAATGCCAACGCTGCGAATGGGGGCCACCAACACTGGGAATGGGGGACCGCCGACGCTGGGATAAATATGGGAGGCTAGCCATCGGGAGGAATTTTGCAAAAACTCCGGGCGGGAGTGGCGACGGTGTAGTTGTGGGCTCGCATTTATTTTATTTTATTTTAATTATAAAATACATAAATTATGTATTTACTACAATGCCATTCATTAAATGAGATTATTCACAACTATTGGATTAAAACTTAAATGAATGGCTGATATTGGCTTAGTCATGTGACTAAGCGACCCCCTTAGTCACCTGATCTTATCCCACCACGAGTAACCCAAAAAAAATTCTTCACATCAGCACTCCTTGAGTCTACTCGACAGCAAGAGTCTCAGTTACAAAGGAAGAGGTGGGGTTGTGATGCATTTGATGACTCGATATTTGCACATGTTTTCCCCTTTGTTTCTTGATCGTTTAACCTTGCATTATCGCTTCTTTGGCCTATTTTACGCTAGGTTGTGTTCCTTTGTCACATTTCATGTCCCAGCACATAAAGTGAAGCATAGGCGCAAGTTTCAAGTCAATCGGAGATCAATTGGCGACTCGGGGGGAAGAAACTCGGGCATGACCTGAAGAAGAATGGAATTTTACCTCATTTTTTGACCAGATAATCATGTAATATTCTCATGAAAATAAAGAGGACGAGACTACGAGCGTCTGGGATCAAACGATACCTGATTTGGAGTCCGAAAGAGGGAGAAACAAAGAATCAAAGACAAGGGACACAAAATTGAAAAATACCCTGTCAGTAGGGTATTTTGAGCATATGATAGGGTATTTTGATCATAACTCAGAAGGCCCCCGGTCATGAACCAAAAATACCCGACCGGGTGTTTCTCTTTTTGCCCAGAAAAGTGATCCGGAGTTGTTTTGATGATACCTGGTCTGATCTCATAAATACCCAACCGGGTAATATGACCGAGTAACTTCCAGAAGCGGGTTTAAAACCCCGTTTTTGTGCATTGTTGGAGGGAGAGAGCTGGGTTTAAGATCCTTAAACACCCAAGGGACGAACCAAAGAGAGAGAAGACGATTTGAGACAATCTTGGAGTGGAGTTGGATGATTTCTTCGCCTTGGAAGCTTGAGGAACAAGCCCAGACTTGATGACTGATCATCTGAAGATTATTACTGCAGTCTCTCTCTTCTCTTTGGAGTAACTTCCCTTCACTTAGGTTTTGAGGAACCCTAGTCATGTTTGTTTGATTGGATGATTGTATGAGTACTCTTACTTGATAATCTTGAGTTAATATTCAATCTATGCATGTTTTCATGATTCAATTCTGCTTTAGTCGAGATTATTGATTCTGCTTTGATCCTATAAGAGCGAATACCTGATTTGTCAATAGTGCACCATAGATTGAAAATATTGGATCGATTGCATTAGTCGAGGGTCAATTCACTGGTTTGTATCGATTGGGAATATCATTCGATAGAGGGAATATAGTTCAGAACGCCTTGATATGTTGTTCTAGAGAAGGATACGTCCCTCTAGGCAATTGACTCAAGAGGGCCTTGTTCCTTTAGTCGAGACTCAAGGTATAGTCAAGGGTTCTCCGCATTGTAAATGATAGTGAAACAGGTTAGAGATCATCAATCTGGCTAGTGGCCAGGGAGGGAATCACACCTAAGTGAGTTGCCAACTGTAATTAGATTAACTTTAGCTGTAGTTTGCTAGAGTAGTTTTAGTTCTTCCATTTTACTATGGTTTGCTAGATAATGAATGAAAGTTGAGTAATAGTAATTCTAGAAACCCGTGGATTCAATATTTATTACTTGAGCCACTATACTGCAGTCCCTTTCAATGGTTACACTTGGCCATTGTTAGGAGTTGTGTCGTAGCGAGTCAAGTTTTTGGCGCCATGGCCGGGGACGGCTAGGTTGTTGAAGAAACGTGATTTCTGTTACTTTAGCATTTCTTTTCCGCATTGATTGGTTTGCTTGCCCCACTTTTTTCCTTCACATGTTTGCTTGCTTAGCTGTGTGCAGGTATTGCATGACCCGTAGCCAGTCGGGCGCATTACTACCGTCAAATCCGGAGCTAGAACAAACTTGTCGCCAGCTTAGGAGAGTGGAACGAGCGAGACTGACTACGACAGAAGAATAGGTTGATGGTCAGGTTAGCAGCGACTCCGAGCAAGAGGACAATATGGGAGACGAGAAAAACCGGATGAACAACCTGAGAGTGAACCAGACATTGTTGGAGAGAGCAAGGTGCATGCTCTCTAATGTTGGATTGGAGAGAAGATTCCGTGCAGAAGCAGTAAACATGGTGTGCTACCTCATCCACCGTGGACCTCACACATTTATAGAGTGCAAAACTCTTTATGAGGTGTGGTATGATAACCCTGTTGACTAATCTTCATTGAATTTTTTGGTTGTCTTGTTTACTATAATGTGGATGAGAGTACGCTAAATTCAAAAGCAAAGAAGGGGGTATTTATCGGTTTTGAAGATGGAGTTAAGGCATTTCGAGTCTGGTCACCTTCTGGGCATAAACTTATACTTATCAGGAATATGATATTTGATGAGAAATTTATGTTTAACCCCATGATGAAGGTTACTGTTGTTGGAGATAGCTGGAATTTTGATAAACAAGTGGAGCTTCAAACTCTCAAAGAGAGTGAGTTTGAGCACCAAGGTGGAGAAGATCAACATGGGAATGTCTCTGATTAGCCAGAAAATTTAGAATCCAGTGCAGGAGCTAAACAGTCTAGACCTTCCGGTAGACCAAAGAGGGCGACTACAAGAATACCTCCACAGAGGTATGGCTTCGAGGATATGGTGACGTATGCTTTTCAGGTGGCTGAAGAAGTAGATGCGGGTGAACCACAATCCTAAAGAGAAGCAGTTTTGTGGGGCGAAGCCGCTCAGTGGCTTGTTGCAATAGGAGACGAGATGGAGTCCCTTGACAGGAACAAGACCTGGGAGTTGGTCAAACGTCCACAGGGAAGGAAGATTGTTACAAATAAGTGGATCTACAAGAAGAAGGAAGGAATCACTTCTGAAGAGGGCATCAAATTTAAAGCTCGGGTAGTTGTAAGAGGCTTCTCATAGATGGAAGGAGTTGACTACAATGGGATTTTCTCACCAATGGTCAGACATACTTCGATCAGGGTACTACTAGCAATAGTGGAACATTATGACTTGGAGCTCGAGCAGCTAGACATGAAGACATCTTTCATACATGAAGAGTTGGAGGAGAAAATTTACATGACTCGGCTAGAGAGATTCCAAGTTCTAGGAAAAGAAGACTATGCTTGTAAGTGGAAGAAGTCCTTGTATGGACTTGAGCAATCTCCGAGGCAGTGGTACAAGCGGTTTGACAGCTACATGCTTGATACAAATTACAACAGGAGTCCCTATGATTGTTGTGTATATCATAGCAAGGCAGCAGATGGCTCAATGATATATTTGGTTTGTTTGTGGATGACATGCTCATAGCTGCGAGGTCGAAGTATGATATTCAGAGGGTAAAGGGGCTTCTCAGTGCTGAGTTTGAGATGAAGAATTTGGGAGCTACTCAAAAGATTTTGGGTATGGAGATTTACAGGGATAGGTCAAAGAAGAAGCTTTTTTTTGTCATAGAAGAGCTACATCGAGAAGATACTTTCCAGGTATGGCATGTCTTCAGCAAAGCCCTTGAATACTCCTAGTGCTTCAAATGTTCATCTATCCTCAGTTTATGCACCGGAGTCAGAGGCTGAGAAGGAGTACATGTCGAGAGTCCCATATGCTAGTGCAGTTGGTAGTTTGATGTACTATATGGTATGCACTAGACCTGGCCTTGCACACACTGTTAGTCTTTTCAGCACGTTGTGAGGAGGATCTTCCAATATCTTAAGGGTATATCTGATGTAGGGATTAGATTCCGAAGTGATACAGAGTGCTTATTAGCTGGTTATTCAGATTCTGGCTATGCTGGCGATGTTGACACAAGAAGATCGATGACTGGTTATGTATTCACTCTTGGGCGTTCTTTAGTGAGCTGGAAGGCAACTCTGCAGTCAACAATGACATTGTCTACTACTGAAGCAAAGTACATGACATTGACAGAAGCTGCTAAGGAGTGAATATGGTTGAAGGGGTTGGTTGTAGGAATGGCAATGGGGCAGGTCCGGGGCGGGTATCTCGATACCCATACCCGCCCCATGGCAGGTCGGGTCGAGGTCGGGTAATTTATCACGGGGCACGGGTCGGGGCAGGTCGACCCATTGGGTATGTAATTTATGCGAAAAACATTAGAAACATTCGTTATTTTCATTAAAAGACCAAGAAAGAAACCATAATATGATAAAATTTAGTTAAATTATTGAAGAAATTAAGGTTTTCACTTATTTACAACTTTATTATAGCTAAAATATAATGTAATAAGAGGAAAATCCCAAGTAATTTGACTAATATTATATGTAATAATGGCAAGAACGGGTCGAGAATGGGGCGGGTCAGGGCAGGTCGGGTCGATGAGAGGTACCCATGCCCGCCCCGCCCCACCTACGGGGCGGGTTTGACCTGCCCCAAAACAGGTCAAACAGGTCGGGTAAATCGGGTCAGGTCGAAATTGCCATCCCTAGCTGGTTGGTGATCTAGGTCTACATCATGATTAGGCAGTGGTGTATTGCGAAAATTTGAGTGCAATATTCTTCGCCACGGATCAAGTCAGTCATGAGAGGACTAAGCGCATCGACGTGAGGTATCATTTCTTGAGGACAAAGAAGTGGATTAAGGTGAAGAAGGTTGACACTGTGGATAATCCTGCTGACATGTTCACGAAGCAGGTTCCACATGGCAAGTTCCAACACTGCTTGGACTAGCTAAATTTCTTGAGTGGGTGAATTTGCCCTAAGGGGCATTGATACCAGGAGGGAGAGAAGGATCAGAGTACATCAGAGGTTTCAGAGGAAGAGGATTCAAGTTAAGATGGAGATTTGTTGATATTGCTTGAATCGGACTATCCGCCGCTACGAATGGAAGTCACGGGGGTCTCGCTGCCCGGTCAGCTAATGAGGTCCAGGGGCAATGCCCCTGGCCTTTGGTGTATGGGCTCAATGTTATTTGAGTAGACCTAGGAGAAATACTATAAATACTTATCATACTCCTCTGTAATTTGTATCTCCTTGAAGTATAGTGAAACTTAGGGCTGGCTATTTGGTCCCGGACTGTTTGGTTTTACCCAAAACCGGACCGGGACCGGATTGGGACCGGATAGCAAACAATGCAATCTCATATTTGGGCTTAGATTTGAGGTAAAAAACCGGGTAACGACCGGATAAGAGACCCCCAACACATAAAATCAAGATAAAATTGGGACCGGACCGGGTCAAGACCGGACCGGATCAAGACCGGACCGGATCAAGACCGGACTGTATCCAATCCAATCTTTGGTCCTTATATTCCCGAAAAGACCGGACTGGGACCGGATCAATTTGGTCCAATTTAACCGGACCGGACCGTATAGCCACCCCTAGTGAAACTGGCTCTCTCCTGTCCGTGGACTAACTAACACACATTGTGTAAGTGAACCACGTAAATCGTGTGTCGCGTGTGTGCTTTCGTTTTCTTGCATTGTCGAATCCTCCAATTTTCCGATCCGCAAAGAAACAATCGTGACACAAACCTTTAAGGACCATATTGATTTTGAGTTTTCGTTTTCAAATCGGTTCGTGCTTTGGATTAATTATACCAAAAAACCAAAAAAAAAAAAAAAACAATAGTTGAGAGGTGGATGGATTTTGGTTTTAATAGGGGATGTAGATTTTGATTTGTTCTAACCAAAACCGAAATCATTAACGACTTATCGAGTTTTGGTTCATAAAAAAGCAATAAACTCGTAACTGGTTCAGGATCGGTTTTGGGTAAATATCCTAGTTTGCTTTTTGGGGTTTTTAATGATTTTCGTTTGGTTAACCGAAGCAAACCATACGGCACCCTGATGAGAGGCCATTTGAGGACTGAGCGAGATTGAGAAGTGATGGCAGGAATGATTGACGGATTAAAGAACCACTGCTAGATAAGAAGCGCAGCGGCCAGGAAGAGCGAATAAGATGTTGATAGATGCTATTGGGAGGGATCGAGAGCGGAAGAAGCAAAGGAGGCGAGCTTCTAACCTAACAGGTGCGATGTGTTTAAGGCCCCCAATTTTTGACACTAAAATTTCACACATGCCAACTTAACAATGCTTCCTCTGCGCTTTACACCGCTTTCACCACCGAAGCTTAGCCTAGGAGACGTTTTCTCCCGCAGAAGCGCTAGGAGCGCTTTCCGCTCCGCTTGTCTATGTAGTATGTACACTTTCTCGAACACTTGTTTTGGAGTTTGACAAAGAGGAAAAGTCCCAAAATTAAAGTTCAATTAAAGTTTCAGTTCCAAACACCTCAATCCTCACTATCACAAAAAACCCCTCCACTTGCACTTTTCGGTCGACCTCAGTTAGGATTAGGTCGACCTCATGTAGGATTAGGTCGACCTCATTTAAGCTTAGGTCGACCTAATCATTGTTTCAGTGTAAAAACAGTTTCATGGTGCCTACTTTGGAGATTCATATCTTACAATTGGCTCGATGGAAATTGAAGATTAATGGCTTTTTTTGAAACTGAAATGTCCCTCTACACATTGAAGTGCTTGGGAGCTAGATAGGAAGTCCAGAAGACCATTTTTGAACTTGATCAAAAGGCTATGCCAAAACTGGAAAACTGGCTGAAAATGGCTAAGTCTGGGAACGTGTTTGTGAAGCCTACTTTGGAGCTCAATTCAAGAAGCATGGATGCGAGTCGAGTCCAAGAGCCTCGACCAAGTTAAATTAGGTATGTTTTTATACAAATTCAAGTCATTGGATCAAAGATTGGATATCTGTAAGGCTTCAATCAAAAGGGTCGAAGTTGCTACGAAGACTGTTTTTCTGGCAGACTTCGAGCACAAGCAAGCTGCTAATAAAACCGGCCTTCGTAGCAACTTCGACCCTTTTGTTTGAAACCTTACAGATATCCAATGCCTTGACTTCGTATAAATACATACCTAATATCAGGTTCAAAAATGGTGTTCTGGACTTCTTATTGAGCTCCCAAGTACTTTAATGTGTAGAGTGACACTTCAACTTCAAAACAAGCCATTGATCTCCAATCTCTATCTAGCCAATTGTAAGATATGAATCTCCAAAGTAGGCACCATGAAACTGTTTTTACACTGAAACAACAGATTAGGTCGACCTAATCCTATATGAGATCGACCTAATCCTATATGAGGTCGACCGAAAAGTGCATGTCACCGTATCAATTAATTTTATTTGTTGGAATTTGGATTTGAATTATGTATTATGTAATGTATTGATATTATTTCTTGTAATTATTATTTATATTATTCACCTAGAATTATAATTACATTGTTTAAGGTCTACTAGATTTAGTGTGATAGTGCAGGGGAGTTTGTTTGCCTATTTTGCAGCACAAAAAGGGTAAGGTAGGGAGATCCCCTTCTCCTTAACTCTTTACCCTAGTTATGGAAGTGTTGTCCTCTTTAATTGAAAAAATAGCTCAAGCAAAAGAGTTACCCTAACACCCACAATGCAAAGCAGTAGGTTTGACTTGACCCACCTCTGTTTTGCGGATGATATGTTGATCTTCATAGAGGGTTCTGCTTTTGCTCTGGAAAGTTTGAGGAGGTTACTAGATGGCTTTTACACTATTTTAAGGGTTAAAGTGTAACCCTCAAAAGTGTGATGTATTTTTTGGAGGAATAAATCAAGCATGGAGAGATAGAGCACTGTCACATTCTGGATTCAAGGAGGGCAAACTGCCAGTGAAGTATTTGGGTCTTCCTTTCCAATCAGGTGGGCTATCCCGTGGAAACTGTAGCTTGCTTATAGATAAAATAACAAGTCAAATAAGGTCGTGGAGAGCAAGTAACTCAATATGATGACATTAACTCAATATTGGATGAATGTCTATGTTATGCCCAAACGAGTTATAAAGAAAATTCAGAAAACATGCTCAAATTTTATGTGGTATGGAGAAGGCTAAGGTAGGGCAAATGTTGCTTGGGAACAGTTGACGTTGCCAAATTAAAGGAAGAGGGGGCTTTGGTATCAAAGTTCTTCACTCCTGGAATGTAGCCTGTGCAGCCAGACTTGTGTGGATATATGTTGTTGAAGAGAAGTGGCTTCTTTGGGTGGCGTAAATTTATTAAGAGACAGGGATTTCTGGACCTTGCCACAAACGCAAGCAGGATCCTGGTTGTGGAAGAAACTCCTAAAACTTAGACCTGATTTCTCTACAGGCTGGATGTGAATGAATATATATATAACAAGGTCAATTGGGAAGCCAAAGCTCTGGAACAGTTCTCCATCAAGATAATTTGGGAATCGACAAGGCCAAATGAAGAGAAGAAATTCTGTTATAAGGTGTTGTGGGGGAAATAAATGGTTCCTAAGCGCAGCTTCATAACTTGGTTAATCATTCTTGACAGGATCACCACAAAGGATAAGATGAAAGAATGGGGAGTAGTGGAAATTGATTGTGTTAGAAATCGACGGGTTGGGTCGGTTGGGTGAGGGGTGGCAATTTTGTTATTTTAATTATTCTAGTTTAGTATTTGAAGAGGAGAGAACATTATTTTTAGATTAGTCAATAAACAATATTTCAACCTAAATCCCTAAATTTCCAATTCTCTCTATCTCTTGTTCTTCCCCAATCCTTTTCAAATCCCTAATTTCTGCTCTTCTCAATCTCTAATTCCCTTGTGGAGCTTCTTTGTTTCTAACAGATTGTTGCATCATGTGCAATGGAGGCCCTGAAAGGAAGTGCTAAATCATTTGTTTCCTAGTATGGTTTGGCCTGCTGATAGGGAAGGAATGCTGAGGAAGATCTGTGAAATGGCTCGAGAAAATTCATCTGATTGGGTTATGATAGGCTACCTTTGGATCTAGGCTGCGTCTACCCTATATATGGCGAGAGCGGTGCTGCAGAGCTTTTTCAGGGAATAACAAGGAGTCCAGCGGATGTGTGCAAGAAGATTAGAGATTAAGAGAGTTTTTACAGTTTAGGAAATAAGGAATTTGCTCAAGCATGCATTGATGAGCACATCCTTTTTATTCTCTTCTCAATAATGCTATATTGGACCAGATTGCATGTTGAATGTAAAGATATTATAGTAGTGTTTGTCTGCAAATTGTTCTTTGCAGTAGTTAGAGAGTAGAATAGTAGACAGGTAGGAGAGTGAGAAATAGTACGAAAACTCGAAGAACACAAGGTTTAACGTGGTTCTTCCTCATGATATGTGAGGCTTACGTCTACGGGGTGAAGATGATGATTTTATTTCTTAGTTCAGCGCTAGGCCAGTACAATGCTCTTTATACCCTATTTCTCTAGTGCCTAGGGTTACAGTAGCATGTGTATTATAAGTAATCAATTCATCCAAGGGCTCAGAATGAACGTGCGCTGCATGGGATGCTGCGGACGTTTGCTGGGCTGGTCTCTCAACATGTTCTCGGCCCAATACTCCCCCGCAAGCTGGAGCGTGGAGGTCGCGAACGTACAGCTTGGACAGAAGGAAATGGAACTGTGCTGCGCCAAGCCCCTTTGTGAGTAGGTCGGCGAGCTGAAGATCAGTGTGGACCTTGACGGGCAAGATATGACGAGACTGAACACGTTCTCGAACAACGTGACAATCCATTTCCACATGCTTGGTGCGTTCATGGAAAACGGGATTGTTGGCAATGTGGAGGGCCGCCTGGTTGTCACAGTGTAATGGTGTCGGCCCATGCTGAGGAACATCAAGCTCCTGTAATAACCAGCGCAGCCAGAGGATCTTGCTAACAGTGCTGGCCATGGCACGGAACTCAGCCTCAGCCGAAGAGCGCGCTACTACTTGATGCTTCTTTGTTCGCCAGGATATGAGAGCTCCACCTAGACTGATATAGTAACCCGTCGTCGATCGTCTGGTGCTCTGACACCCCACCCCCCCCCCCCCCCCCCCCAAATCTGCGTCACAGTAAGAAGTGAGCTGCAGGGGATTGTTATACGGGAAGTAAATCCCTTGTCCTGGCGATTGTTTGAGATACCGGAGAACCCGTAATGCTCCATCCATATGCATCTGGCAGGGAGCCTGAACATGCTGAATGAGTATGTTGACCGCGTACGTGATGTCCGGTCGAGTGATGGTCAAGTACAGTAACCTACCAAAAAGCCTACGGTAGAGAGTGGGATCGGCCAGCTTGTCCTCCGCCGAACCTGTCAAGTGGTGATTTTGCTCGATGGGGAATGCGCTGGGTCGCGATCCCTGCGCTCCGGCATCCTCCAAAATGTCGAGGACGTATTTACGTTGACCGAGAACAACCCCAGTGGCAGTCCTGGCCATCTCAATCCCTAAGAAATACCGGAGAGGGCCAAGATCTTTGATGCTGAAGCGATCATCAAGAAACTTCTTCAGCTCAGTCATGAATGACGAATCATTACCGGTTAAGATTACGTCGTCCACATAGATAAGAGCAGCTACAAACGAATCCCCTTTCTTGTGGATGAAAAGTGACGCATCTGCTGGTGAGGAACGAAAACCGAATTCTGTTAAGGCTGCAGTGAACTTCTGGTACTAGTTGCGAGATGCCTGACGCAACCCATAAAGTGATTTGTGTAGGCGACACACTCGGGTATCACCTGGTGTACGAAATCCTTGAGGAATCTCCATATACACCTCCTCATCAAGATCGCCATGTAGAAAAGCGTTGTTAACATCAAATTGGTGCAAGTCCCAACCACAACTGATAGCAACAGCAATAAGACAGCGAACCGTTACCAGCTTTGCTACCGGTGCGAAGGTATCATGAAAATCCAGGCCCTCAATCTGCGTGTAGCCTTTGGCCACAAGGCGAGCCTTGTAGCGCTCAATAGTGCCATCAAGGAAGTACTTTATTCTGTATACCCATTTGGCCGTGATTGCTCGTTTGTCGGGAGGTAGGTCTACCAAACTCCATGTCCCGTTCTTCTCGAGGGCTAAGATCTCTTGGCGCATTGCTTCGCGCCAGCGGGGATCACGAAATGCTTGATGGAAGTAGCGTGGCTCCTCTCCACGCGTAAGAGCTGCAAGAAAAGCACGAAACTGTGGTTTAAAACCATCATAACTCACACTGGCAGCTAGCGGATAGTGAACTGAATTGGAGGTACTTCCCTGTGTTCGATCCGAAGGCAAAGTAGTGTGGTAATTCTCCAAATACTTGGGTCTTGTGCGTGGGCGGTCACTTTTCCGCAAGGGTGGAATGGGCGCTGGTTGTGAATCACCATTTGCCTCATTCGCACCAGTGGCGCTGACGCCTTCGGTGGAATCAGCACCAGCAGGGGAAGAGGACATTGCAGGCTGCTCCGCATGGGATGACGGCGTGCTGGACGCCTCGAACATGTTCTCGGCAGCTGGGGTTTCAAGTGGCGCTGGTCGCGGCGATGAAGTGAAGTCCACAGCGGCACTTTCATTGTCCATGGCGCTGAACACTGGCCGAGGTATCCAGTGCAACTCCCTGCTAACCTCTCGTTGAAATGGGAAGACCTCATGAAACTGAACATCACGGGACGTGACAACCCGACGCGTCCTTAGGTTATAAATCCTATAACCTTTTTTACTCTACGCGTATCCTAAGAACGTGCCTGCTTGTCCACGTTCCTCGAACGTATCCAAGTGAGCATGAGTGTTCTTATAGTAGACTAAGCAACCGAAGACGCGCAGGTGGCTGTAGGTCGGCTGCTTGCCAAAGAGTAGTTCGAAGGGAGCCTTTCCTGTGGCTCTCGTTGGCAGTTGGTTAATGGGATAGACGGCAGTGAGGATGCATTCACCCCAGAAACGCAATGGTAAGCTTGCTTGGAATCGAAGCGCCCTAGCTGTATCGAGGATGTGTCGATGCTTTCTTTCCACCACTCCATTCTGCTGTGGTGTGTCTGTGCACGATGTTTGCAGCAGTATGCCTTCACGAGCATAGTAGCTACGCAAAGACTCCGAGCTGAACTCAGACCCATTGTCTGCTTGTATGCGTCTCACTCGAGACCTGAACTGTGTCTTCACCATCTGGAAGAATTGTAATAAATGATTCTCAACATCTGACTTATAGCGCAACAAGTATACCCAAACTCCACGAGTAAAATCATCCACAATCGTCAAAAAATAATGGGCACCACTCAATAATGCAATCTTATAACCTCCCCAAAGGTCTACATGAATCAGTTCAAAGCTGGCAAAAGTTTTAATGGTACTTGACTGAAAAGGGAGACGAGATTGTTTGGCCCGTGAACAAGAGTGACAGAGGCCTTTATTCGGCTGTAAACTAAAAGACATCAGACGATCAACGTATGACTGCTTCTCCGGAGAGGGGTATCCCAACCGTGCATGCCAGTTGGCCATCTCCACGGACCTTTTATGCTGAACACTACAAGCCTGTGCCTTCCCAGCTCCAAATAGGCGCAGGTAATAAAGACCATCTCTGAGTTCACCCTTCCCAATCAATTTCTTGGATTGTAAGTCCTGGATGATGCAAAAACCATCAAGGAATATCAAAGCCACGCGATTAACCTTTGTCAATCTACTCACAGAAATCAGATTACATTGAAACTCCGGCACGTGAAGTACTCGATGCAAACAAAACCCAGGTTGTAGCATAACTGAACCCACGTGTTTTACTGGAATGCTCTCGCCATTCGGAATACGAACTGGCTGACTATTAACCTGTGCCTCTTTACCCGACAACAAAGATTCATCCATGGTAATGTGCTCATTGCACCCCGAATCAATCAACCACTCAGTAGTGCTAGAAAAAATACCTGGCATATGAGCGGCTGGGTCATGTTCATCTGCTCCTTTATCCTGCAGGCCGAAGAAGTGTTTCAGTTGATTGAGTTGAGCTATCGTGAAACCTGGTACCGGGCTTTCAGCTGCCTCGGCTTTAGAAGCGCGCGGCTCACGACCTTGCTGCTCAACCCTTGTCCCATGACTGGGTTCTCTAGGCCGACGTCGGGGTTCATCACCCTGTCGATCTTGACGATCACCGCCATCGTGTCTTTCGTTTTGCCTGTCCCGAGGCGGATACCCGATCAATTCCCAGCAAGCTTCCCTGAGGTGCCCTGTCTTCTGGCAATGAGTACAGCGAACTCGTTCGCGTTGCTCCCCCGTTCCACGAGCCTGCCGATTATTCTCACCATGGGCAGCAAAAGCAGCTGCTTCGGGTGATGCCTTTCGATTCTGTGAGATCAGCTTCTGCTGTTCTGTGTTGAGGACAATATTGAAAGCTTCGGGCAGGTTGGGGGTCGGCTTCATAGCCAAGACTTGGGTGCGAACAGCCCCGAAAGCCCCTTCATCCAAACCCATCAAAAAATCGATCAACCGCGAGTGCTCCTGATATTCGCGAATTTGTTTGGATACGTCACAGGTACAGTGGCCGCAATAACAGCTCGGAAGAGGAGCTATAGCTGACGCCTCTTCCCAATAAGAACGCAGCTTGGTATAGAACGACGAAACCGATCGTTTTTCCTGCTGCAACAGACTGATTAACTGTCTTAGCTCGTAGGCGCGAGAGGAACTTCCTTGGCCAAACCTATCTCGAAGGTCGGACCAGATCTCCAGGGCCGTTTCCGCGAAACGAATACTGCTTCGAATTTCTTTATCCATTGAAGTTTTCAGCCACCCTTTCACCATTGCGTCACACTGAATCCAAGCGTTCTTCTCCGCCAGATCAGTGGGCTTGATCAGGGTTCCATCCACAAAGCCGAATTTGTTTTTGGCGAGCAGAGCATCCTTCATGTCGAGCGCCCACTCTCCATAATTTGCCGACGTCAAGACTTCGCCTACCAGCATATTGCCCGGTCCATCCGAGTTGTTTAGTTGATACACTGGAGGGAGATCTGGGTCTGAGTTGGTGCCGCCGACGTGAGTCTTGTTCTTGGCCTCGGTCTCATCACTGTTCACCATGATTGACGAGTGCCGATTGCGGATATGGTTAAACTAGAACCTACCGCTCTGATACCATGAGAAATAGTACGAAAACTCGAAGAACACAAGGTTTAACGTGGTTCTTCCTCACGATATGTGAGGCTTACGTCCACAGGGTGAAGATGATGATTTTATTTCTTAGTTCGGCGCTAGGCCAGTACCAATGCTCTTTATACCCTATTTCTCTAGTGCCTAGGGTTACAGTAGCATGTGTATTATAAGTAATCAATTCATCCAAGGGCTCAGAATGAACGTGCGGGATGCTGCGGACGTTTGCTGGGCTGGTCTCTCAACATGTTCTCGGCCCAATAGAGAGTTGTACTAGGTTCTGCAGATTGTTTAGCAGAAATATTTTCTCGATAAGGGAAGCTGTGGCTGGTTTGGCTATAAGCTAGCGCTTTAATAAGATCAAGATAATTACCGGAAAAAAGTCCCAATATTGTTCTTGGTTAGTGATTAGCAGCCAAACTCGCCACTAATCGAACCAATAACACACGCTTAACCAATAAAGATTATTAGTTTGGTTATCCATAACTATTTTGACCTACTAGTTATTCACTAACCGCCATATCAATAAGCGGTTAACGGAAGTAGGATCGCCGGGTGGTGGCGAAGGCGGCGGCTATGTTGGTGCAGCGTGCCTGGCCGATTGTGTGGGCCCCCGAGAGGACGGTGAGTTCACGCGCAGTGAAGCCCTTGTTGGAGAACGCGCTCACCAGCGTTGCCAGGCTGGATCCGGGAGCCGGGAGTTGGTTGTTGGCGGCGCTCTTGCTGGCGCTCCGCGCGTCGCGGCGGCCGAGTGCTATCGTCCATGTTTGCCCGCCTCGCTGTTTCGTTGCACAGAGAATAAAAGGTGAAGTTTGTCGTTAATTGATAAACAAAGTTTACACAACTTATTATTTATATGTATAATAATTAGCTAATTACCCTATTCAACTTAAAAGGCTCGGAGTTGACACAGGTAATTGTTGGGCGCAGCGGGTGAGAATAGCGGGTAAATATATTGCACTAAGAAATTACACGCTTGTAAAAAGTTCACAAATAAGTTGGACCTGGTGGCAGAGCCTCCAGAATTACGGTAACCAACTTACTTAGATCAATTTACTTCGGTAATTTAATAATGCAATATACTACAACTATTCTCAAAATAACAACAATCATAGATAATAATAAATGACACCGAGGATTTACGTGGTATACCCTGATTTTGGGCCAGTCCACGGGAACTGCAGCTCCGGAGTATTTTTTTTCACTATAACAATGGTAGGTTACAGAGATTTTCTCGATACAAGAAATAGAACACACGGTGTTTCCCAAACAACCTCACTATTTCACTCACAAGGAAATCTCCTATCTACCCGTGATTGTGAAAACGTTTCACAACCGAAACCACAAGAAAGAAATAGAACCGAGAGCTAGCAAAGAAGAATGATGAAGATGGAAAAATGGAATGGTGAGGGATGATGTTTTGAGGCTACTGCCTCTGCCTTTTATAGGCTAGCAAGGAAGAAGGATTAATTGCAATTGGGTGAGATATTCACCTCCCAACTGTCCACCGCTCCCTTCATTAGTTTTAGTTTTTTTTTTTTTTTTTTTTGTTCTTTTCCAATTACCACCGCCAACTGCTGGCTTCTTCCTCACCACATGTAGGCGGGCCAACAATTCTCCCCCGCCTGACTACATAGGTGACTTCGTCATCCCTGCAGCTGATCGACAGAACTCAAACTTTTCTCTTGGAAGAGTCTTGGTACACATGTCAGATCCATTTTCGTCAGTATGGATCTTCTTTAGTTGTAGCTGCTTCATTTCAAGCACATCTCGTATCCAATGATATCGAACATCGATATGTTTTGATCGGGCATGAAATGAAGCATTCTTTGCAAGATGAATAGCACTTTGACTGTCATAGAACAACTGCGGTTGTTCTTGTTGAAACCCAAGTTCTTTCAAGAACTTCATCATCCAGATCATCTCCTTGCACGCTTCCGTTGCTGCTATGTACTCAGCTTCTGTTGTGGAAAGAGCTACACATTTTTGTAGCCTTGACTGCCACGATATTGCTCCCCTTGATAAGGTAATCAAGTACCCAGAAGTGGATCTCCTCGAATCAACATCACCTGCCATGTCAGCATCTGTATAGCCAACAAGGACAGGTTCACCATCTGCAAAACATAGACTCATTTCTGAGCTACCTCGAAGGTATCTGAGGATCCACTTCACAGCTTCCCAATGTTCCTTTCCTGGTTTGGAAAGAAACCGACTGACAACTCCAACTGCATGAGCAATATCTGGCCTTGTACACACCATGGCGTACATCAAACTTCCCACTGCTGAAGCATATGGAATTTTATCCATCTCCGCCTTTTCCTTCTCAGTAGACGGGCTCTGTTTGGATGTCAATGTAAAGTGGTTAGCAAGAGGACAACTAACCGCCTTAGCATTATCCATGTTGAAACGTTGAAGTACTTTTTCAATGTACTTCTCTTGTGACAACCATATCTTCTTGGCACCTCGATCTCGAACGATCCTCGCGCCAAGAATTTGCTTTGCTGGTCCCAAGTCTTTCATGGCAAAAGACTTGCTCAACTCCTTCTTCAAATCATTGATTTTTGAGACGTTCTGCCCAGCAATTAGCATATCATCCACATAGAGCAAAAGTATGATGAAATCTCCATCAGGAAATTTCTTCACGAACACGCAGTGGTCTGAAGTAGTCTTCATGTAGCCTTGCTCCCCCATAACAGACTCAAACTTCTTGTACCACTGCCTTGGTGCCTGCTTTAAGCCATACAAGCTCTTTCTGAGCCTGCACACATAGCCCTCCTTGTTCTTCTTCTTGAATCCTTCTGGTTGCTCCATGTAAATCTCTTTCTCCAAATCACCATGAAGGAAAGCAGTTTTCACATCCATTTGTTCAACCTCTAGGTTAAGACTTGCTGCTAGTCCTAGCACAGTACGAATGGATGTCATTTTCACCACAGGTGAAAATATCTCGTCAAAGTCAATGCCTTTCCTTTGACTGAAGCCTTTCACGACTAGTCTGGCTTTGAAGCGTGGCTGACGGTTGTGTTCATCATGCTTGATCTTAAACACCCACTTGTTCTTCAAAGCTCTCTTGCCTTTTGGCAACTTCACCAGCTCAAATGTGTTGTTCTCATACAAGGAATCCATCTCGTCTTGCATGGCATCTATCCACCTTTGCTTGTCTTCATCATTCATAGCTTCTGTGAAGCTTTCTGGTTCTCCGCCGTCAGTAAGTGAGATGTATTCAGTCTCGGGATATCTGGTAGACGGTCGTGAAATTCTACCAGATCTTGTTGTTTGAACAGGAGAACCTTCTATGGCTGGTGGTTGACCATCGTCATTAGCATCTTCTGGTTGAACCTCCACATGGGCATCTGGTTCAACTATCTCAGGCTGATCATGTTGTACTTCTTCTCCAACTTCTGTAGGCACTGGTGTTGGAGGCACTAGCTTAAGGTTTGGCTGGCTAGCATCAGTACTAGGAACTCCTTTCCTAGCAACAACATCTTCGATGGTCTCATTCTCGATGAACACAGCATCACGGCTTCTGATAAGCTTCTTCTGGATTGGATCAAAGAATCTATAGCCAAACTCATTTTGACCATAGCCAATGAATACGCATGGTCGCGTCTTTGAATCCAACTTTGATCTTTCATCCTTTGGAATATGGACAAAGGCCTTGCAACCAAATACCCGCAAATGTTTGTAGGAAACTTCCTTTCTTGTCCACACCTTCTCTGGGGCGTCATACTTCAGTGGCACACTGGGTGACCTGTTCCACACGTAAACTGCTGCAAGCAGTGCCTCCCCCCAGAAAGATTGTGGTAGCTTCGAGTGTGATAACAAGCACCTGACTCTCTCTAGCAGGGTCTTGTTCATCCTCTCAGCTAGCCCATTCAATTGAGGCGTCTTTGGTGGTGTGAATTGCTGCCGAATTCCATGTTCCTTACAGAAGGTAGCAAACGGACCTCTGTACTCTCCACCATTGTCGGTCCGGATGCACTTCAGCTTCTTGCCAGTTTCCCTCTCCACCAGGGCCAGGAATTGTTTGAAAACGTCTAGGGCCTGATCCTTGGTCTTCAAGGTATACACCCAAGTCTTCCATGAATGGTCATCAATGAATGTCACGAAATATCTGGCACCTCCAAGTGATTTGACGTTGACATCGGGTTCACAGAGATCTGAGTGAACTAGATCCAACACGTTCTTTGCTCTTGAAGGGATGGAACTTTTGAAAGCAACTCGGTTTTGCTTTCCCGCAAGGCAATCGACACACTTCTTTAGATGAACATGATCCAACCCAACTATGATCTTCTTCTGGGCCAACTTTGCCATGGACTTCTCACTCATGTGACCGAGCCGTTTGTGCCACAATTCAATTGTGTCACCATTCTCCGCTGAGTTGACAATCTCTGGGGAGATCTTGGCTTCCGTCACATACAGCTTTGACAGCTTCTTGCCCTTGGCCAACACCAAGGAGCCTCTGGTGAGTTTCCACTGGCCATTGTGGAAGGTGTTGCAGTAACCTTCCTCATCCAACTTGTCTACAGAGATGAGATTCAGGCGCATTTCTGGAACATGCCTGACATCCTTCAGCAGTAGCTTCGTACCATTCATCGTCTCCAAGCAGACTTCTCCTTTTCCGATAACTTTGGATAGATTACCATTTCCCATTCTTACCACACCAAAGTCACCTGGTGTGTAAGATGAGAAAAATTCTCTCTTGGACGTCACGTGGATGGTAGCACCACTATCAACCACCCAGCTTGTCTCCTGGGTTGTCAGGTTGACAACATCTTCCTCGTAGACAATATTGAACTCATCTACAGAGTTTGCACCATCATCATCACTGTTCTCATCTCGTTTGCCCTTCTTTCTCTCATTTCTGAACTTTGGGCAAAATCTTCTGATGTGGCCCTTTTCCTTGCAGTGATGACATTGGATGTTGGCAAACTTATTGGACTTCCCTCGACTCTTGCCTCTTTGCTTTGAGCCTCTAGCTTCACTTCTTCCTCTGCTTCTGGAATCCACTATCAGAAGGTCTGACTGGGAAGATGATGAGGATGCACCTTGTGATCTTTTTCGCATCTCTTCGTTCAGGACTCTGCTTTTGACAATCTCCATGTTTATAACTCCATCTTTCGCAGAGTTTTAAGTGAAATTTTTAGTGTCTCCCAAGATTCTGAAAGGGAAGCCAGAACGAGGAGAGCGACCACCTCATCTTCCATCTTTATGCCCATACCGGACAACTGATCCACGATCCCTTGAATTTCGTTCAAGTGATCCGCCAATGATTTGCCTTCCTTGTATTTCATCTGGACCAACTTGGTCAGATAAAATAATTTGTTGTTGCCGGTCTTTGATGCATAAAGTGCCTCCATCTTGTTCCACAGAGTTCTGGCATGAGTTTCTCCGCTAATGTGGTTGTATACATTATCGTCGACGAACTGTCGAATGTAGCCACATACTTGCTCATGCTTGAACTCCCATTCCTCTTCAGTTTTGCCATCAGGTCTAGTTGGGCTAAACACCGGCAAATGCAACTCCGTCACGAGTAGGAGATCCTTCATCTTGTTTCTCCATATGTGATAGTTGGAGCCATTCAGACTTATCATCTTGCTTGTTTTTGCCTCCATTGGACGTGGCTCTGATACCACTTGTTGGGCGCAGCGGGTGAGAATATCGGGTAAATATATTGCACTAAGAAATCACACGCTTGTAAAAAGTTCACAAATAAGTTGGACCTGGTGGCAGAGCCTCCAGAATTACGGTAACCAACTTACTTAGATCAATTTACTTTGGTAATTTAATAATGCAATATACTACGACTATTCTCAAAATAACAACAATCATAGATAATAATAAATGACACCGAGGATTTACGTGGTATACCCTGATTTTGGGCCAGTCCACGGGAACAGCAGCTCCGGAGTATTTTTTTCACTATAACAATGGTAGGTTACAGAGATTTTCTCGATACAAGAAATAGAACACACGGTGTTTCCCAAACAACCTCACTATTTCACTCACAAGGAAATCTCCTATCTACCCGTGATTGTGAAAACGTTTCACAACCGAAACCACAAGAAAGAAATAGAACCGAGAGCTAGCAAAGAAGAATGATGAAGATGGAAAAATGGAATGGTGAGGGATGATGTTTTGAGGCTACTGCCTCTGCCTTTTATAGGCTAGCAAGGAAGAAGGATTAATTGCAATTGGGTGAGATATTCACCTCCCAACTGTCCACCGCTCCCTTCATTAGTTTTAGTTTTTTTTTTTTTTTTTGTTGTTCTTTTCCAATTACCACCGCTTACTGCTGGCTTCTTCCTCACCACATGTAGGCGGGCCAACAGTAATAAATAAAGAAATACAATGTGTTTCACAAATGGGTCATGTGATTCATAAATGTGGTCATCGAGATTCAAATACAAGAGCTATTGGACATATGCATAAGGCTATGCTACCATATAAAATATAGTTGTATCTAATAACTCGAATTGTTGGTAAAGGTTGAATAATTGATATTATACCACTTAGTATCATTGACCAGGGAGATCGAATCGTATTATGCATGTTGTGGTCGCGGAACAGTAAAGGTTATGATGGGCATTTAAATGTTTTTATATTATATGGATATGGTGAAATAATACGAGGTGATAAAATATATATTACCAAGACGACTCCATCTCGGGCGGCGAGAACAAGGATGTCAGCGCACGAAACGGTGGCGTTGCAAGCGGCCTCGACCATGGTCTTAATGTTGTCGATGACGGCGAAACCTCGGAGGGAGTTTTGGTTTGGCCCCGCCTTTTTCTCGCCGGTGATAGTGGCGGTGCCGTCGAGAAGTACCGACGCGTCGCACCCCTGCATGCATGCATGCAGTATGCCCTCGACGTAAAAATTCAAGCTCGTAGGGTAATTAAATTAGTACGCACCAAATGAGTAATATTAAAAGAAGGTGGCGACCTTTAACGAAGCAGTCATGGAAGAAGAGGCGAAGGATGGAAGCGGCCATCCGGGGGTCGTTGTTGACGGCTTGAGTCATTTGGTTGCGGACAATGGTGGTGAGGAGGTTTGGGCAGGAAGTTGAGTAAAAGTTGGCCGACAGATGTGCGGTGGCGGGAGATGGTAGCAGCGATACGGCCAATAGGGAAAGGAAGAAGAACTTAGCAACTATGAAGCCATTTTATTCGAGGAAACAAAGAAGAAGAAGAAGCTGCTTAAAGAGTTACTAGCTGATCTGTTTGGTGTGCCATAAACGGATGTGCTTAGCATAGTATTTATAGATCCCTTAACTTGACCTTTCTGCATGAGCATATGTATGGAGAGCATTTCTACTATGCTCTAAAGTATGGGTGCTTTAATGTACAATTTGAAGTTGTACCATAACGTTTAATGTATAAGTTTAGGATGTACCATAATGGAATTTGTACCCATGTATTATGGTACAACTTTACAACTTAAAGTTGTACAATCGCATAAATGTACAAGTTCAAGTTGTACCATGAAAGAATTTGTACAAAAGAGTATAGGTACAATCTAAAGTTGTACCATAACGTTAAAGGTATAACTTCAAGTTATTATATCATAAAGGCAAAAACTTAAAACACCAATACTATATAACATAGTAAAATTCCTCATGAAAGTCCAACAAGCTTGCTACTTGTATTAAAAAAAAAACTTGCGAAGATGGTTGATGTAGCTGTACGGGAAGTGGGAAACTAACTGGCTAGCTAATCAGGCAGTTTCAACCATGAATGCATTGCAATTACATGAAGTCGTTGCGTTTAAATTTCCGATGACGATTCGGATTTATTAGTTTAAAAATGACGACTTACAAGCACAGAGTGATCGATCGATCAAGCTAGCTATCCTTCCTTTCAGTCAGTGGCCATGCAATGCAAACCCAGTGGGAAACTACAAAAGAGGGTTCCATATCTATCAGCTTACTCCGCGCAATTTACGGGTCCATTTTCCCCTGATTAGTATATACCAGAACTAATAGAGATACATAGTGAAATAGAAGTTAATTAAGTGATCCACGGGACCAATTAACCTTCAAGGGCTACACACTAGCTAGCAACCACAAAATTAGTTGTTGTAAATTCTAGTTAATTAGTTTGGTTGATATTCGATTCCTCGTGTTTTGCTTATTGTTTAAAGTTTTTTTTTTTTTTTTTTATAATGGCGAAATAGTATTAATTTTAAAAAGAAGATTACAGCAGACCAGAACACACCTAGCAACAAGCTGGAAAAGGAATCAGCCCAAATAGACCTAGCACCAAGCTGATCTCGTTTATCAAATTAACACATTAGACATAGACATAGACATAGGCCCTGGAAGCAAACGATTCCTAACTATCTGCATCCAACTTTCTCCTTCGGTCTCCCCAACTTTATTCGCAGCGCGCAACCAATTGAAGATCATACGACACACCTTGAAACAAACCACTCTAGTAACTTCTCCTTCCTCCCTGAAAATTCTTGCATTCCTCTCGAGCCATATGCACCAGCACGTCGCGTGAAGGAGCACGTTTGTACACCAATCCTTGGGGCTGCCTGAAGTCTTCCGAGGCCAGGATCGAATTGAGGCGGAAATGTCATTGGAGTTAAGAGTGAAATCGACGAAGTAACTCAGCATCTTCCAAACTTCTTTAGTAAACCTGCAAGTCAGGAAAAGATGATCGACGGTTTCCTCACTAATTCTGCATAAAGCACACCGACTTGGAAGGGCCCATCCTCTTCTTTTGAGGGCGTCGTGGGTAAGAATCTTTTTCTGATATGCGATCCACAAGAAGGTGCAAACTTTGTGAGGAATGATCGGCTTCCAAATGAACTTGAAAGGAAAGTCCCCAGCACCCGGAAACCGCTCCTTGATCGTCTCGGTATAAAAGGAATGAACTGTGAATCCGGCGGGAGAGGGATTCCACACCAACCTCGAAGGACCTGCAAGAAACATGTTATTTGGCAGACTATTAAGATAGTTAAGGAGGTTTAGGCGCTCACTCTCAGCCCCTCCTCTCAAGCTATGCTTAAGAGGAATTTCCCAGGTGATAGTCCCATCGCCCTCATGTTTAAAGTTGAAACGTTGTTTTAGGGCTTATAGACGTTTAGGAGAAAACAATCATCAATTTGGACCGTAACGAAGCTCGAGTGGCAAGTATAGAGACTCACAGGGTTGAACCTGAGTCAAGAAAGCTTGTAACTCTTTTTACAACATATTGTCACCGCAGATACATCTGAGAAGATAAGCAGATCATAAAAAAAAAAACACTAAGTTTGTAATCCCAATTTGTTTACATCTAGAATGGTAAGGGAAGGTACTAGAATCAGTGGTTCTCTTCAAAAATACAAGACATAGCTTCCATAATAACGGTAAAAAGAAAAGGGAACAAGGAATCCACTGGCCTTATAGTTTTTAGCATGAAATTTGATAGGGTATCCTAGTAACTAAGGAAGCAAAACTCTAGCTAATAGCATAAGGAAGAAAAGAAGACAAAAGAGCAAAAGGACAAGGCCAAGAGACAAGAGACAAGGCCAGACATCTGACATCAGTAAAGACAAGGTGCAGGGGGACACCATCTGCCAAAAAGTACAATGTACAGTGTCAGAAGGTCTAAGGCGCCCGACCACAGCATTTATGGCTTGGCAGGCGCCCAGACTACTACCTAACCCTTAGATGTGTATAAATAGGAGTTCTCTCCTCATAAATGGCAATCTATCTACTCTTTACTCCAACTTCTCTCTACTTTCTCTCTCTATATACTTCTTCTCTTTTCTCACTTCTACTGAGGTGGGGCGCCCACCCCCTCAAAGTCATGTCTGACGCCCCAAATCCCTTGGATTCGAGCGACTCCCAGTCGCCCGGGCTCAAACAATTGGCGCCCACCGTGGGGCCAAACATGACTTTGAAAGACGCTTCCAACTTAAAGAAGGGGGAAGAAAGGAGTCCAGCACCAATGAAGACATCACTCAAACAAGTTGTTGGTCGAGAAGCGATCAACCCCCAACCACTTACAATCCAATGTTTGGAAGCATCCGATGATGATGATCCATCAGGAGACGGAGAAGACACGGAGCGCCTGAGGTGTCAACTGGCGAAGCTCCGGGAAAAGTAAGCGCTTCAAATGGAGAGCACGCAAGGCCAATTAGATCAAGTCATGACCGTGTTGTCGGCATTGACAAAAGCAAACGATCACGCGCCTCCCAATCCCCAAGAAGCCACAGAGGAGAGGAGGCGCCTCAAGGGAAAGATGCAAGAGGTCGAGGTGCTACCCATGAACTCCCCGTGGGAGGGAGTATGCGCCTCACCAGAAGAGGACGCGATTGAAGCTGACGACGACGCCTAATCATTAGGTAGCCGTTGTCAAGAAGAGTGCTTGAAACAACAATCCCACCAAATTTCGCAAGCATAGGCCTACCTTCATATGAAGGAAAATCCGACCAAGAGGATCACTTGAATGCGTTTTGTCGGAAAATGCAACTTCTCAATGCGTCTGACGCCGCCTTGTGCAAGGCATTCCCCTTAACCTTCATCGGAGGTTGCAGTAGCTGGTACTCCTTGCTTCCAAAGGGCATCATTCAAAGCTTTGCGCAATTCGCTTTGTTGTTTACAACAAAGTACGCAAGCCAGAAGAACCAAACGTTGACTGTTCGTGTGCTTGTCAATCTTAAGCAAAGAAAATGGGAGAGCCTCAGACACTTCATGGGGCGGTGGTGGGAGGTCGCGGCCGATGTTAAAGAACTAACCACTCCGCTTATGCGCACCAACCTAATGGATGCAAGCACTAGCGAGGAGCTAATACGCTCCTTAGCCAAAAGAGAGATACGACAGGTGGCCGAATTGGAAGAAAAAGTTCAGAAGGCAATCCTCATGGAGGAAGCGCTGGGGGCAAAGGAGGAGGAACAAGGAGGTGGCTCCAGGCGCCCAACTGAGAGTGGGAGGGGCGAGGGGCCAAGGACCAGAAGGCGGATTCCAGACCGGCGAGACAACTTCCGACGTACCAACAAAAACACGTTCTTGCAAATTCACAAGAACCTTGCCATGACCGAGCCAACCGCGAAAACACGAATCAATCCTGGGGACATGCAAACATGTACTGCGAGTATCACAACTCGCACACCCACAACACCGTTGACGGCCACTACTTCAAAAAGGCACTCAAGATAATCTCTGATCGAGGAGGATAAGAGAAATGTTCCAGAAAGCAGAGCAGGGAACTCAGTCCCCACGGGAGCGCAATCGCTCTCCGAACACAAGGCCGCCGGTGCAAGAGCGCCTGGATCCTAATCCAAATGTCAAGGAGATAAGAACCATCACAGGAGGGGAGCCCAGCCGAAAGAAGAAGCGCAAGGGGCAAGCGAGTGAAGCGTGGTTCATGAAGATCGCAAAACAAGAGGGTCTCGACTTATCATTTACATCGCAGGACTATCCTCCGGAGGGCCCATCTGAGAGCCCTCTTGTCATCAACATACAATTGGAAGGGTGCAAGGTATTCCGAGTTCTGGTAGATAATGGGAGCTCGGCTCACATACTCTTCTATTCTTGTCGGCGCCAAATGCAGACACCCCCTCAGACTATGCAAACCTCAGAGGCCCAACTTGTTGGCTTTTCCGGGGCAAAAGTAAAGGTGCTAGGAACGATGCACTTAAAGGTCAAGGTAGGTGATGAGGAGCCAAGTGTCACACACCCGGTGGATTTCCACATTGCTGATTGTCCACCCCCATATAATGCCATTCTGGGGAGGCCCTTCTTAGCTCGGTTTGGAGTCGTAGCCTCAACCTGTCATCAAACAATGAAGTTCCAAACACCCCAGGGAATGGGGATAGGCAGGGGGGATGCGAAAGCAACAAAGGCGTGTTATGCGGTGACCATTGACAAGCCAAATATACACACGATTGATGCTAGGCCAACTGAGGTGCCATGCCCAGGAGCAGTTGATTCGGAGATAGAGCTACCATTAGACCCTGACGACCCAAGCCGAGTCGTCTGACTTTCTACCCATCTACTAGAGCACATGCGCGTCCCAATGGTAAACCTATTAAGAGAGTACGCGGATCTATTTGCTTGGAGCCCTAAGGACATGTCCGGCGTCTCTAGGGATCTTATGGAACATAAGCTCTCCGTAAATCGAGAAAGCGTGCTTGTACAACAAAAAAGGAGAGGAGCATCGTTGGCAAGGAGGGTGGCCATGATGGAAGGGGTACAAAAGTTACTTAAGGCAGGGTTTATTCGGGAAGTGCAATACCCAAAGTGGCTAGCAAACATAGTGTTGGTCAAGAAACACAACTGGACGTGGCTAATGTGCATTGACTTCACCTCACTAAACAAAGCCTGTCCAAAAGAACCATACCCACTGCCAAGGATTGATCAGCTGGTTGATACCACCTCTAATCACAAGATGTTAAGCTTTCTTGACATGTTTTCGGGGTATCACCAAATCCCTCTCAGCGAAGAAGACTAGGAGAAAACGGCGTTCATGACCCCATACGGGAACTATGTAGTAATGTCATTCGGCTTAAAGAATGCAGGCGCCACCTATCAAAGGATGGTGGACAATGTCTTTGGGGGACAGATAGGACGAAACGTGGAGGAATATGTGGACGATGTGCTAATCAAAAGTAAGAAAGAGGGTGACCACCTGAGCAACCTAAGGGAGACATTTGAGAACCTGAGGCATCACAATTTGAAGCTCAACCCCCTCAAATGTGTGTTCGGGGCAAGTGCAGGTCAGTTCTTAGGCTTCATGATAACTCGCCGTCGTATTGAAGCTAAGCCAAAGTAGATAAAGGCAATTGCCGAACTCAAGTTCCCATGGACAGTGAAGGAAGTTCAATCATTGGCGGGTAAGCTCGCTGCACTCAATAGATTCATTCCCAGGTCAGCGGATAGGTGCGCTCCACTCTTCAACTCTCTAAAGAAAAAATCCAAGTCCAAGTGGACGGAAGAATGTGAAAAAGCATTCGAAGAGATGAAAACTCTGCTGGTGAATCCTCCCATCCTTGTAGCTCCAAAAGAGGGAGAGCATTTGTTCCTCTACATAGCCATATCAGACGTGGCTATTAGTGCGGTACTCGTTAGGCGTCACTTCGAAAATCTTGCAGACCAGCCGGTATACTACATCAGTAAGACGCTCCTTCCAACCGAAAGGAGGTACCCAGCCATCGACAAGGCGGCCCAAGAATTGGTAAATGCCGCCCAAAAACTAAGGCACTATTTTCAAGGACACACAGTTACTATGCTAACCAACCTACCAATGAAAATGATTCTTCATAGCACAAGCACCTCAGGGCGCCGAACCAAATGGGCAATTGAGCTAAGTGAGTTTGACATCCAGTATGCTCCTCGTCCTTCAATCAAAGCCCAAGTCCTAGCAGATTTTGTAGCAGAAGGAACGATTGAGCCAACAAGGGTCGATGAGGGAAGGTGGAGGCTGTTTGTCAATGGTGCGGCAAGTAAGACGGGTGTAGGCGCTGGCATAGTTTTGGAAACACCAGGAGGTGTCATACACGAGGTGTCTTTACGATTCTGAACACTTAAAACCAATAATGCGGCCGAGTACGAAGCATTGATCAACGGCATGCGCATCGCGCAGGAGCTAGGGGCAAGGCGCCTCGACGTTTTCTCCGATTCCGCATTGGTGGTGCGGCAGGTACTGGGAGAATTTGAAGCAAAGGAAGATTGTTTGCTGCGCTATGTGGAAGAAGCGAAGAAGAGAGCGCAGGGTTTGAGGTTTTGAAGCTCTTTCATATAGCATGAAGTGACAACGCGCACGCAGATGCGCTTTCCATATTAGCCACAGTTGTTGATTTTGAGGAGGAACAACATGTAATTGTCGAAAAGGAGAGCCCAAACGCCACCCTGTGGATGGGGGTAAACAGTGTTAATATCGGCCAGGAAGAACAAGATTGGAGGGTGCCAATCGTTGAATACCTCATGAATGATACCCTCCCAGCAGATCCGAAAGTGGCCACAGGAGTAATAAGGCGTGCGGCGCGTTGCACCATTATCGGCACTGAGCTGCATCGACGGTCGTTCGAAGGAGTGTATCTTAAGTGCCTTGGAAAGGCTGAGGCAAAGTGGGCGCTCAGCGAGATTCACAAAGGCGTGTGTGGTGGACATGGGGGGCCAAGGAGTTTGGAAAGAACGCTTAATTTGCAAGGGTACTACTGACCAACCATGAGAAATGATGCAAAACAATCCGCTATGGCTTATCATGCATGCCGAACCCATGCCAAAGAGCATCACCTCCTAGCTACCACAATGCAAGGAAACATTAGTCCTTAGCCCTTCGCCCAATGGGGAATGGATCTAGTTGGGCATTTCCCGAAGGCTTTGGAAAAAAGGAAATACCTTATAGTGGCTGTGGACTATTTCACGAAGTGGATTGAGGCTGACCCGTTAGCCGCTATTACTGCAAAGCAAGTCGAGAAATTAGTCTTCAACAACATACTCTCGCGATTCGGCATTCTAAACTCCATCGTCACCCATCACGGTAAGTAGTTTGATTGTGCCTCCTTCGCAGACTTTTGTCAAGGTTACAATATCCAGCTCAAACTCTCATCAGTGGCATACCCGGAAGCAAATGGACAGGCGGAGGCGGCAAAAAATACCATACTTCAGGGACTGAAAAATCGTCTTTACGAGCAGAAAGGAAATTGGGGAGAAGTGCTTCCCCATGTCCTATGGGCGCTACGCACCACCCCAAAAAGCTCTACGGGCGAGACCCCCTTCGCCCTAACTTTTGGGGCGGAAGATGTAACCCCCACGGAAGTAACATTGCCCACCTTGTGTGTTCAGTGTTTCGATGAAGGGAACAACGTCAACATGGCCCATGAGCTAGACATGCTAGATGAAAGAAGAAGCCAGGCGCTTCAGAAGCTGGTGGAGGACAAGGAGCAGTTGGCAAAATATTATAATTCAAAGCTTAAACCTCATCACATTGAGGAAGGAGACCTCGTTCTAAGGAAGGTATTTCGCCTAATCCGAATCACGGAAAGTTGGCTGCCAAGTGGGAGAGACCCTTTTTCATAAGGGAGGTGATAGGACCAAGCACTTTCAAGCTTGCTACCATGGAGGCGGAGCGTGTCAGCAAAACTTGGAACGCAAAGCATCTGAGGAAGTACATGTGCGAACAAGAAGCACAAGGAGAGTAGTCAGAAGGTGGACATTTTGTATGGAGGAGGGGCGCTCTCAAAGAGGCGTAGTCCAAAGATACCCTAAGGAAGTTACAAGTGTGTTTATTCGTTTTTCTCTACTTTAATTTGACCCAAAGGTAGACATTTTTGTAGGGGGGGAAGGGCGCTCTCTGATAGGCGTAGCCCGAAGACACCCTAAGGGAGGCACAAGTGTGCTAGAAGGAGTTTTTTCTTCAATTTAGATTGGTAATGTTAGAAATTTTTGGGGAAGGAGACGCGCCCTTTCAAAGGCGCGACCCGACGATATCCCCGTGTAATTTCCTATTTGCTCCGGGAATGGAAATTCACTACTGCGGAAAGTAACCATGGTAAAGCAAAATTGTCCCTTTTTAACATATGGAGTCTCCCTAGACTCGCTTCCTCCGTCGAGGAGAAGCCTAAGCGCGTCACTTCCTTCTCAGGGGTACACGTAAGGAAAGTCAATTCCAAACTTTTACCCGCGATTAGCAGAAGAGCCCTAGTGCTTACGCTCGAATTTTATCCGAGCGTCGGGCGCTCGTCTTACGATTCCCCATGAGAGGCGATGTCTTGAACACATCCCTCGCGCAATTTCCTGCTTTTCCAAAAGGGGTTACCTAGACCCGCTTCCTCCGTCGAGGAGAAGCTTAAACGCGTCACTCCTTTTCCAAGGGTACGCATAGGGCACTAAAAACCGCTTCCTCCGTTGAGGAGAAGTCTGAGCTCGTCACTCCCTTTTCAGGGGTACGCATGGGAAAGCTGGCTTAGAACAAACACCCAAGACAATACACAAAAATGATTTACCGTGGTAAAAGAATAGGAGTTTCTTAAAAAGGGGAGTCATTAGAGTTATGAGATCAATGTTCAAAAGCACAATTAAACATCCTCCGAAGGCAAGCGCAAGGGAAAGCTAAACAAAAGGCGCATCAGCCCATCAACATTATCCAAACAAGCAATAAAGACACCCCAACTCTACTAGTCTGACTTGCTCGAAGCATCATCAGAAGAGGTAGAGTCGTCGGAGGTGCCACCATCTGAGGCGCCACCCTGACCGTCAGCAGCAGTGGTGTCCTTCCCACCATCCTCCTCAGCACCAGCATCGGCATCGGTAGCACCCTCGACGTTGTCACCCACTTCTTCATCACTGGCCCCCTCAACGTCAACCTCGATATCATCAGCGGAAGAGTTACCCTCATCTAGAGGGAACGGATCCGATTCGGCATGCTCATTGTCTGTACCAAGAGACAGAAAGTAATCATCCATTGTCTGCCAATCCTCGGGAGTGTCCCACATCATGTCAGGGTTATCGGAGCGAACTTTCTGGCAGATGCCAATGAAAGCTCTCTTCTTCACACCAATCAGGAGATCTCGCTGGCAGTTGCGAAACTCCGCTGATGCCAAATGAGCATCCACAGCATCCTCGCATTCCTGGGCTAGTTTCTTCTTGAACTCCTCCTAAAAGAAAAAGAGTTTAGCTCAATAAATGGTCGGCAGCAAAACTCGGGGGCGCCACCCCCCCCCCCCCAATTGAAGAGAGCTCACAAAGAAAGTCTTACCTGCTGGCGCTTCCTAGCTGTAGACATGGCCTGCACCTCCTTCTCCAAATCCTCAATCTTTTTGAACCAAAGTGCCAGCTCTGTCTCCATTTCCTCACGAGCAGAGACACTCTCGGCAGCCAGGGCATCAGAAAGCTGGTGCTTCACCAAAGACAACTCGTCGCCCAAGCGAGAGTTGACGCCTTGCAGGGTGGCCTTATCAGTCTTCAGTTGAGAAGCAAATAGGTAATACTTGTAAGAACGCTCGCGGTTCTCCAGAATTTTATCAGAAAGTGCAACCACATCAAGCATTGCCTGAACAAAGAACCATGACATTAGCAGAAAGCAAGTATTTCAGCGAATCAAAGGTAAGGATGTAAAAGCATACCTGAAACAAATGTTGACGTGCCGAGCCTGCTGGAGAGGCGTCCTCGTGGAGTAAATGCGCTTGGAGCGTTGAGTGCAGCAGATGAGACCGGAACAAGCTCCTTTGGCTTCAAGACACGCCGGGAGCGGGGAGGCGCCAGGATCTCGTCAATGGCTCCAAGTCCAGGCTTCTTCTTTTTCTTTTGCATCTCAGCAAGAGAACTCGTAGAAGCAGGGCGCTTCCCCAAGGTTTGCTCTGGGAGGGGGTCGCACGGATTCAAAGGGGGGAACAAATGAGGAGAGGATGCCTCCTCGGTAGCGGCAGGCGGCTGGTCAGATGAGCGAAGCGCGCGCCCTGCAGAAGCGCTAGACGCCTTCTGCGATCTAACCCCAGAGGTGACAGACGCCTTCTTTGTCATCCTCACCAAGCTAGAGTAGTCGAAGTCTGCAAAAAAAAAAAAAAAAAGATTTATGCAAATGACATAAGTTGAGTACTAAAACAAAATCGTTATGAAGGAAATATACCGTGATCATAGAGCTATCCCAAAGCACGTGCTCTCTCCCCTTTTCTCGCAAAATCCACAGGAGGCTTCCAAAGAATGTGATGCTTCTGCTCACACTCAAACTTCCCAAGGGAAAATTCATTGGCCCACTCCTCGTCCTAACCTTCACTCCACAAAGTCGAGAGAGGCGCCCCCGTCGGTGCATGCCAAGCACCAGGGCGCGGTCTAATAAAAAAGTCGGAGCAATACCATTTGCTGGGAAGTTTGGGTGACCCCTTGCAAACCCGGCCATGATACTTGCTGTCACGCTTCAAAGCTTACCAACCATGCTTGCCCCGTTCTAAAGCATATATACTTCGAAAAATAGAGAAGGAAGGGTCGTAGCCTAGACGCTTGCAGATAAGTCGGAAGGCACAAGTGTGAAAGATAAGCGAAGGTGACAAAAAACTAAGGGGACACCCAACCATCTCCAAGATACCAAACAGGATGGGATCGAGCAGGAATTTCAGGCCACACTTTATATACTCTGAATAAATCGCAAACCAACCCTCGGGACAACTGCCGATGCGCGCACTAGGATCGGGAAGTGCGTACTCCCAATCTGTGGGAAATCCTAGGCCACGAATGTAGGACATGACCCGGTGCAGCTGGATGCTGGGCCGTTTATCAGGACCAAGGGAACAAGTATAGGAGGGGGGCGCCTGACCATCCCACATCCCCCGCCACAATAGAACGCAGTAGTTCGGGTCGCTAGTCGCTCGAAAATTGCACGTACCAGGCTCGAGCTCCACACTAGACATGTCACCCTCAGTAAGCGCCTCCGCTTGGGGATTAAACTCATCGTCCTCAACATCACTGACGATCTCGGAAAGCCTCCACTTAGCCTTTCTATATACTGCCCAATCAACTAAGACTTCCTAAAGATATGTGCTAGTGAGAAAGTTAAAACAAAATAGGGAAAGCATTACTTACCCATCTTCCTGACCTTGCTCGAAGAGGCCTTAGTCTTCCCTTTAGAAGGAGTAGAGGCGCCACCCATAGAAGCAGATGGCTGCGAAATATTAGAAGCCATAGCAAGGAAAGAAAGGTGGGCAGAAAAGCGAGTCTTGGAGGAGAAACGGGTGCAACGCAGAAGCCGGTACCGCGCAGGCAAAAAACCGCTATCACGCACTGTAACCTTAGAAGGAAAGGCGCCTTAAGACGCCTTGAAGCTGAGTCTGCATCACGAACGAGGAATAGAGTAAGGACCATAAAGCGACAAGCAAAGTAAGACGATTAGCAAAATCCATGGAGTGGCGTCCAAAGAGCAAGGGGCAAAGCCTACCTATGACAGTAAGATGAGGAAATCTGAGGGCATCTCCACTATTTACGAAATCTACAAGAGTGGCGCCTCGCGGCCTACAAATCCTATGAGGGGTGGCGCCTAACATAGCAAATAAATGGATCCCAATAGCTAGCGAAACACAGCGAGAAGACGCGGACGTTCGGAGGCGCCGCCGTTCAATCAAAAAGAATTAGGAGTTAAAACGTACCTAATCCGCGGGGGGTGGCGCCCAGCAGAGTAGTCAAATCAGAAGAGGCGCCGTTGAGAGCTTTCGATGGGGTGGCGCCTGCAAAAGAGGTAAGTTGAGGAAATCAGAAAACGTCTACACTATTTATGAAATCTACAAGAGTGGCACCTCCCAGCCTACAAATCCTACGAGGGGTGGCGCCCAACATAGCAAACAAACAGATCCCAATAGCTAGCGAAACGTAGCGAGCAAACGCGGATTATCGGAGGCGCCGCCGTTCAATTTAAATAAAACGTACCTAATTCGCGGAGGGTGGCGCCCATCAGAGTAGTCGGAGCGAGAGAGGCGCCGATGAGGAGGAAGAGGCGCCTACCCATGCAACCGGAGTGAGATGAGGCGAGGCGCCAAGGGGAAAGGGGAGAGCTGTCAGGGCGAAGCGATGCGCCGGGAGAGAGAGAGAAGGCTGCCAAAAATTAGAGCTAGAAAAAAAAGTGAAGGGAGAATGAAATGAATGAGGAGGAGACGTTTAAATAGGGATGGAGAGGGGAGGCGCACAGTTCTCGAAGCGGGCTGCCCTAGGGCCCAACCTTCTATCACCTCCTCTCAATTAAAATCACCCTCTCCAAACTTAAGAGTGGGCTCGGTCCAAAACCGCGACTAGCAGCCTGTATGGGGTGGCGTTTTGGCCGCCATTCCACTCCTTGTCAATAGCCTTTTTTATTTATTTATTTTACTTATTCAATTATTTTATTTATCTTTTATAATTTTTTGGTATTTTTTCCATCAAAGAGCATAATTGTTTGACGATACCGCAGTATCCACGCCATCGCCAAAAGGGGCAATTGATAGAGTATCCTAGTAACTAAGGAAGCAAAACCCTAGATAATACATTAAGGAAGAAAAGAAGACAAAAGAGCAAAAAGACAAGGCCAAGAGACAAGAAACAAGGCCAGGCACCTGACATCAGCAAAGACAAGGTGCAGGGGGACACCCTCTGCCAAAAAGTACAATGTACAGTGTCAGAAGGTCTAAGGCGCCCGACCACAGCATTTATGGCCTGGCAGGCGCCCAGACCACTACCTAACTCTTAGATGTGTATAAATAGGAGTTCTCGCCTCATAAATGACAATCTATCTACTCTTTACTCCAACTTCTCTCTACTTTCTCTCTCTATATACTTCTTCTCTTTTCTCACTTCTACTGAGGTGGGGCGCCTACCCCCTCAAAGTCATATGTGACGCCCCAAACCCCTTGGATCCGAGCGACTCCCAGTCGCCCGGGCTCAAACAGAAATACACTCACTTCTTACCATTATTAATAGCTACATTCAACATGTGGGTAGTGATACAAGAACTAACTCAATTGACAAACTGCTGCGAAAACCTCATAGATCTTAACACCGTGATTAAAAACAACAAATCTATTGACAAAAACTTTCATAAGATTTATATTCTTTCTACACGGAGGATATAATGTTTTTTTGTGTTATATCCATTAACTAGTTTAGCTGTCAACATGATATTATCACTTATAGTACTATTACCTCTGACAAAAGCATACTAGATTTTACTAATCAGGCTAGCAAGACAATTGGTATCCTATGAGCTAGCTAAGACTTTAGTAATACATTTGTTATTTGTACAATACATTGCAACGAGATATAGATATATGAATATTCATATCATCGACATGGGGAACCATATGTTTTAAATAAAGTATAGTTGTATTTCATTGGGAATGTGTCCATTTAATTAAAAAAAAAAAAAACAAGCCACACTGGTTACCTCCTCTTCCATAACTTTCCATGCAGTTTTATAAACATCAACTGGAATACTGTCTAGGTCAGGAACATAGTTTAAGCTCATGCTAAACATTGCTTCCTTTATTTCCCCCTTTAATACATGTTTACATAGATCAGATGCTTCAGAGCTAGAGAGTTGGTGAAAAAGTAGTGATCTCAATACTTGCCATCCACTTTTTCTAATTCACTATAGTTTCTACTTTCTAGTAAAGTCATTATATCTATGTATTCCTTCCGTATATACTTACAAACACATGTTCGAAGGTTTTATTAAAGTCGCTGATATTCCAAGCCATTATAGTTATTATAATTCTTAGCGTACCTTCCACCCCCACCAATCTTCTTCCCTCGAACACCCTTAGCCAAAATATTTACGGCTTTGGAAGAAGGGAATGAGGTCTCCAAGACTATACATAGCTCATTCATAGGTGATATGATACAATAGACATTGGAATGAGAAACAACAACCATTTTTCATCTGACAAAACGATCTGCCACTACCTGGCTAGTGGCTAACACTCTTTGTCAATGATGGATAGGGATAATTGACAATGGTAAAAGTACAAAGATTTATGTGGTTCACTAACACAATGCGTATTAGTTAGTCGGATTTTTTCCAGAAATACCACCATTTAAAAAAATTACAAAAATACCACCCAACCCTAAAAAATTTAAAAAATACAACCATTAATTGAGAACCGCCGCAGGGATTGAAAAGTATGCATAGTACTTCTCCATTCGGTCTAACTCTATTCCAATTTGGTAAAGAATAATGTTACAGACCAGACTTAGAATTGAAACCCAACCGTATATAAGCCTATACATCTTGGAACTGAGGTGTTGCTCCTGAAACCCATAAGGAAACCTTGTTCCCATGAGACCCCTAAACAAGTGCTTTTCCCGTGGACCCCGACTCGCTGACCATGCAACGAGAGCCCTGTGACAGAAAGAGTATATGAACACCTACAAACAAATCTCTATCTTGACTTGGATCTTCCCTCCAAATCTCATATGTACTCATATCATCTCTCTTTCCTCCCTCAATGCACACGAAGGCCTCAATCCCTAAGAATGTTGAGCAAGTCCAAGTACTATTGGAACTTGTTATGTGGGACCAACTTTGTGAACATATCAACAAAATTTTGGCAAAACTTTTTTCTTCACCTTAATCCTCGTCTCTGTTCTCAAAAAACGATACATCACATCAATGTACTTGGTCCTCTCGTGGTGGACTTGATTCTTAGCCAACGATATGACACTCAAACTGCCACAATAAACTACCCACCTGATAATGATGTAGACCCAGATCACTAACCAACCTCTTCAACAATATTCCCACCATGACTATTTCTGTCAATGCCATGTACTCTGCCTCTTTAGTAGCTAAAGTAATCGTTGGCTGCAATGTCGCTTTCCACCTAACCATAGAACCTCTAAGAGTAAATACATAACTAGTCATAGATCTCATTGTGTCAACATCTCTAGCATAATCAGAATATAAAGATATATTGGTGGGAAAGACTTAACCAACTGACTAAGACATCACCTAATCTTATCCCTTAGAAGTGTAAAAAACACATATGAGTGGCATGTATTGATATCAAATGCTCATTAACTAACTTGACATTCTGAGAATCAAACAAAATGAAAGGAAAGTCCCCCGAAAAAGAACCAAGTAGCTCCATTACACTTGCACATGCATATGGAGATTTTAATTTGCTAGAGCTTAAGTGTTGACAACCACACATTAATTTTCCAAATAAGGATGTTAATCAATAGCGACCATTAGTTAACGACCCGACAGTTGGTCCTGATCTCTCCGTTAGTCCCCGTGAGGGGGCTGATGTTCCCCATCCGGATCATAGCGTTGGCGAAATCACGCACGAAGGTGTTGACGTTGGTGCTATAAGTCCTGACAAGAGCATCCTGGGAACCGCCGTTAAACAACTGCTGGTCGGAGTGGAGCAGCCCGCGCTGGCCGACCAGCGCGCTGAAGTAGGCGTTGTCGAATCGGTTGGGGGAGGTGTCGAGTGGCGCCAGGTTGCCGTCGCCTCCGGTTGCCGGGCAGCTGCCCCTCCTCGTGGTGGCGAAGTTGGCGTCGATGTTGGTCTCGTTGTAGATCCGGTTGCGGAATCCGGCGCACCTGGCTTGCCCGATGGTGTGGCCGCCGGAGAGCACGGTCATGTCGGAGGCGGTGAGACCCTTGGCGGTGAAGGCGGAGATTAGGGCTGGGAGGTCGGAGAACGGGGAGGGCAGGTCGTTGTTCGCGTCGCTCTGGCTCGCCGTTCTTGCGTCTCTCCGGCCCAACGGGACTTGCCATGAAGGCCCTCCTAGCTGTATAAATATATATACCACAACGTGGTTCAGTGTTAGTGAATTGTTTCTATGGATGATACGTTCAGTGATGCAAGATTAACGATACACCATCTTTTCAATTTGCATGATCATTAATGCTATGCAGTGATTGCAAACATCGTTGGTTCGACCGAAAAAATTATCTACCGGAATATCTAATCGCTAACTTTTCTAATACAATTTTTAGTACGGCAACAATGCTTGCGTGTAAGATTCTACTATCCGAAATTTTGGAAAGAGATAAAGGAGATACAAAAAGAGATAGCTAGCTACAACTACACATAATACTAAATTTAGATATAAGACTAAGTGCGAATGAAATTGTCAAAGGAAAGTTGACCATGCAATGGGATAACTAATGTCAAAGGGATGACTGCATGTAGATGGTTGATGAGAGACCAACAACTCAAAAATATTAAAATAAATAAACCGTTGCTTCCATGAAGGAGGCAAGTGGTACATATTAAAGAAACAATATTATCAACTTTGCATGTAAATCATGACACTAATATTATCTAATTAAGTATATAACAGAAGGAGCTTCGTACTTAAGGTGAGAGAGAAATGTTGAAAGGGAAGATTAATCATACCAAGGCGACACCGTCCCTGGCAGCAAGTGCAAGGATATCTGCACAAGAAACCGTGGCATTGCAAGCCCTTTCCACCCGGGTTTTGATGGTGTCGATAACCTCGAAACCGAGAAGCGAGTTCTGGTTGGGGCGGGCATTTTTCTCACCGGTGAAGCTGGCCGTGTCGTCCAGCAGAACTGACCCATCACATCCCTGTCGTTAAAAACAGCAGTGAATGTTGTAATTAGTTGTTTTGCAATAAATATAACTATATGATGATCAATTCCGAAACATGCATGCACAGCACAGCACAGCACAGCACGTTGGATCTATACTGACATTGACAAAGCAGTCATGGAAGTGCATGCGGAGGATCGAGGCGCCAAGTCGGGGCTGTCTATTGACGGCTTCTCGCATTGCATTGCGCACAAGGGGCTGAAGGTTAGGGCATGAACGTGCGTAGAAGTTGGCTGCCAGTTGAGCACTGCCCGTCGAGGCCAGAACCCACACTGTCACCAACAGGGTAACCCACAACTTACTACCCGCTGCACAGGAAGAAGCCATTAAAGCTCGCTTAGCTAAAAAAGAGAAGATTCTTGCTTTGCTAATAAGAGAAGATTCTTGATTGGCTAATAAGTTGAAGACTGAAGGTGTGTGTGTGGGTGGATGATGGAGATTATTGCAAAGGGGTTAGGGTTTATATAGTGGGAGCTATAGGTTAGAGAAAGCTGGATACTGGGAGATCGATAACATGCATGATGAGAGAGGCGCAGACCAGCTGGCCTAAGTGACTTTTTCGTTTGTGTTTGGAAGTATATATGTACTAATTGATTAACAACAATGAGTGGGCAAGGTTCCAAGTTTCAAACTTGGCTGCTAAACACAGATTAAGGGACGCGTTCTGAAGCTTATAGTGGGACATGAGTTGACTTCCTTTATGTATAATTTTTTTGGATGGTACAAGTCGTCGTATAATTTGGGAATCGCCGGTGCATGTGTCGATATCTTGGGACAAAAAGTGAAATGGAAGAAAGGGATTTTGGTTTGCTGAACTCGTGGTCTTTGGCGTTTGCTAGGTACTACGTTGCCACGTTTTCTTGAGATGCACTTTTATGTTTTACCATTTTCTTCCATCAACCACAACATTGGGCGGTCTGCACCGTGACTTCTATAGTTATTTATTTGAGTAAAATCAAATGATAACATATTTCGAATAAGAAAATAACATTATAGAGATCAAATTAATTGGACTGGGCATAATACTATATCATAATTTTTATTTTTATGATGAATTCTACATCTTAATTATCTAAATATAGACTCTAAACACTAAAATGATGCATATAATTTTGGATATATTTCCGCGAATCATGATCGTCGATTAATGTTTACAATTAAATTGATCTTTTTTATGACATTTATGGAAGTAAGGCCTAGATTTTAATATTTAAGGGTTAGGGTATAATACTATGTCCCAAACTTCGATCAATTCAAGTTCTAGATATTATTTTGGTAAAATGCACATGTGTAGCCAAAACTTTGACAGATTGGCAAAATATAACCACTTTTGGGGAAATAACAAAAATATCCACTGTCGTCCAATTCTTTGACGGTGTGGATTTAAAAAAAAAAAACAAAATTGATGAGTTTTATGAGGAGGCGAAGAGCTCATCTCTGGCGACAAATCCTCCCACCACCACAAACGCCGTCGCTTTCCGTCCAAAATCATCTCTGCCTCCACGACCATCAATCGTCTTTGCCCCCACCAGCACCAACCTGACTTCACTGGCACACCATAAGCAGCAGAAGATGGACACTACAAAAAAGGCTGTCAATAGTAACAAATATCGTCTATATAATTTGTTGAGAGGGGTTCAATATTGGATCTTATACCACATATAAACACGCCCCTTCAAACGAAAGCCAAGTCGTACGAGCTTGCAGTTTGTAGAAGCTAAGATATCATGAGCTTAACAAATGAGTCTTTGGGATTCGAACACACTCCTCTTGGTTACAGAAGGCTCTGATATCATGTCAAGAATCAATTGATTCCCATAAATCAAGTTGTTGGAGAGGTCCGATAATGGATCTTACCACATACTAACAAGTGGATGTCAATTTGACGAGCACAATTAATATAATTTTTCTATGCAAAAGTTGAAGTACAACTTAAATCGCAAGTGATATACCATGTTAAAATAATTGGAGAAAAATTATGTCTCTCATAAGTATTGATGAACATTATTGATGGTTATACAAAATTGAGTTACTAAGCAAATTTGCTTATGTGCAACAATTCAATAAATCACCCAACAAAATATCCTATAATTGGCATTTATCGATTCAGTCAAACCAGTTTGTGGTTGGAGTTTTTAAAGATGTACTAAAAAAAAGCAGTTGAATGTTTGGTTGAAAAACGATTAAAAGTGCTTTTTAATATAAGGAGTGACGTAAAAATACCTAAGCATAATTACTAATACAAAATAAAAATATTCAATATAGATCTTGTTAGATTTATTTTATATTAAATAATATAAATAAAATAAAATTTAAATATGATAAGAATAATTATGTATTTTCAACACAACTTTTCGAAAAAGCTCCAAATCGAATTATTTTATTTTAATTTTATACAAAAATACTTTTTACCTTTTCAAAACTCGAGTTTTTATCGATATTTAGTCATACTTCCACTTTTGAAGCAAAATAACACTTCTATAAGTCGACAATAATACACAATTATTGAAACTCTCCCACAAGTGCTTTTATAAAGAAAGATAATGTTTGAAAATTATTTTAAATAGTTTATTTAACAATACTGAACTACTTTTTTGAAAGCACGCTTTTGTAGCAGATGCAACCAAATTAAAACTCGCTTTAGTTACCTACGCAGAAATTCTCCAATGATAATATCAGTCATATTGAAACTTTCTTGCATCACTGAAAAAACTCAATTTATTAATCCGAAATAAAATGTCAAACAATTGAATTAATCAGTACTCCCTTTCCATGCATTACGGCTCCAACTTGAGTAGAGCATTCATAAATAAATATAAAACACGAGTAGAGTATTAATACAAAACAAGAAAAATCAACATCGATAATGGCTGCAGCTAATGTCATAATAATTCAATTAATTTCAGCACAGCAATTCAACGGTTTACATAAAATATATTTCTGAATTAAGCATTATTCATTGACAAATTATGATCCTGATCACAATTTGTTCGAGTCAGGTTTACGATAGACTTGTTCGAATCAGTCTTCCTTGAATCCTTGGGGTTTATCCAGACGACAATATAGTTTAATTTTATACTGAAAAACAGTGGGATTTATTTATTACAGATAAGAAAATGCTTCAAGTTTGAATTTTACATTGAATGGTTCCAAATAACAATTGCTCCAGTTTTCCTCGATTCCTCCTTCATTTCCGCACTGTTTCTAGCTTAACACTGCCGGTCTACAGCAGATTCCGTTGACATAGATATAATTAGAGGATAATTTCAGGATGAGAAACGAAGAAAAGGAGAAGATACTATATATAGAGTTTGAAATTTCAACCTAATAGTGCCCAGACATGATTAAAAAGATTCACAAGATCATCTTTTTTCTAGTCAACCAACCGTAATTAATTAGATTGATTTGGTAATGGGTTATGGGTATACACTATATATACATCTTGCTCTTTAATGGTTAGACTAATTCTTCGATCCACGGTGAGTGTTAATACTTAAATACAGTTCTTTGATAGATTAACTGGTTACAATCACTGCAACAAAAAAAAGTTATGATTTAATTTGGACAACTAAGTTGCTAATGAAACTACCTACGGCTCTTTCTGAAAAAAGTTCTCAAAAATAGGTGTTATTAGCCTTCCATTTTCTTAGGTGTTTTAGGATTTTTTTCTCAAAGTACACACCTTAAAAAATTCTCAAAATACACATGTTTTATTCAATATTCCCAATCTACATATGTTTGGGCTTCACCGCGGCCTCAAACGTTGTGAATAACATCACCGCGGCCGACTAAAGCGGTGAATGCTACATCGTGGTAACTCGAACGTAGCTTTGTGCTAGTTTATCCGATCGCAGCGAAATTTTTATTATTCTACAAAATTTTTCGAGATCTTTCAAGTTGCAAACAGATAGAAGTGATTTGGTCCAACCTTCGTCATGAAAAAAAAGTCGTTTGCTATCCCGAATAAGCAATTTTTAGATATTTCCAAACTTTGGACGACCATAACTTTGTGCTCTGCAACCAAAATATCACAAACTTTCTTTGATTTCGCATCTTTTTAAGGACTACAACTTTTACTAGGGAAGAATATTCAAAATATCAAATATTTTTGGATATAAGGGGTTTTAGGAATAACATTAGTTTTACTTTTCACAAATCCACGTACATTCGGAAAATATGTCCATGATAAAAGTTGTAGTACTTAAAAAATTATGCGAAATAAAAAAATTAATTATAACGTTCGGGTTGCGGAGCAAAAATTATGGCGGTCCAAAGTTTGTGGAAATATAAAAAATGTTCGTTTTGCATAGCAAACGATGTTTTTCCGGAATGAAGGCTGACAAACTGCTTCTAGTTGTTTGAGACTTGAAAGATGTCAAGAAATTAAGCAAAATAATAAAAAAAATCGCTACTATCAGATAACGGAGGGCAAAGTTACGTTCGTTCGAATTAATTGCTAGGTTAGGCGTTCAACGCTTCCGAATGGCGAGGTGAAGCATTCACCGCTTTTGTCGGCCGCGCTGATATTATTCACCCCGTTTGACGGCCGCGCTGAAGCCCAAACATGTGTAGATTGGAAATATGTTCTAAAACGTGTGTATTTTGAGAATTTTTTTAAAACGTGTGTTCTTTGGAAAACAATCCGGTGTTTGAATGTAATAATCATTGTATTACAGCCATTTCAGGTCGATTTCTTGTTATTCATAATTAAATATTGATATTCTAGCACTTAGCACGATGTTCACCGATTTTTGACCATTTTGGTTTGTAACTTGTTCATTCTCATACTATTCAATGATAGGTTGTGTTTTCTTTCCTAATCTCTAAGCATGATAAGGGGTGTGTCGGGTTACGTTCCAATCGAAAGGCATTCGAATGGCTCATGATAGGGTGCATAACCATTGGTTATGCACCCATCAATAACTAAATCTGGACCCTTCATTTAGAAAATCCAGATCTAAGGATTGAGAATTAAATAACGTTTTTATTTTCCCTAACTTTCTTAATTGGCTCATATTTTCTTCATTTTAACTCGGATTTCAACTTTTTTTTTGCACAGCTGGAACGAGTTCGTTGTGCTCTACAAAACGAGATCCATTTTCAATATTTTTTGAGAATTTTTTTTGCCTCTCGGTACCAATTGCATACCATATGATATCTTCTTCGTTTTTAATCCCATTTTGAAAACGTTTGCACAGAAGGATTGAGTTCATCATGATCTATTGGATCTACAAATTTCTGGGTGAACAAATTACAGGACCAAAAAATACCACACAATACCACCCTGGTACGAAGTGGTATCTTGTGGTACATACTGTTAAAACGAAAGAGAAATCGTCCGTTAAAGATTAAAAGGGAAAAGATAAAAGGCTTTTCAGGAGAGAGATGTTGATATCATTATGATGTGAACGGATTACTGATGACTACTCACCATAAGATTACTCACCAACTCCCATTCGAAGACTAAAAATGTGGAAAGAAGATTAGAAGACCCAGGGCTAGTCAAGGCCAAGAGCGTGATTAAAAGCGAGGCCAAGTTGATGACCAAAGATCACGATGGTTAACTATACTTTACAACCTTGAACGCGAGCAATGACGAGAACAGGTGTCACAGCCAATACCATCAAAAGCGTACTGTAAAATAGCTTATAATATGTTATGTAATAACATCAAGTATTTTTCCCAATAATTTTTCCCCTCCATATAGGTCGTGTTTATGGTATGGAACTATGGATGGAGAAATCATAGCGGATTGATAAAAAAATCAATAGGGTGACCAAAACCAACATGGTATGAATGGTAAGGGATAAACTATATTCATAAAAAAGTAAGGGGAAAACTATGTCTGTCAATTTCTGACGATTTGACCGAGATACAACAATTTATCAATCGATTTTGACATTTTGCTAGAAAAATCAGCTTTTTGTGTTATAATAGACTGTATTGATTTTGATTTTGATTTTTTTTTGTGTTTCAAATCATCTTTCCACTGTCATGTCATCATGATATTATGACCTTGGTAATATCATGATATGACAGTGGTATTATGGTGTTGTCAGTCTTACCACAGTGGTAGATGATGGTATGATAGTAGTGAGATCGCATTATGAAATTTGACCATAGTGATATAATTTGGTATGATAGTAATAAGATATTATGAAGTCTTACTATAGTTGTATGATATTGATATCATAGTGGTAAGATAGTATGAAGTCTTATCTTCGAGAAAAAAAATTGATATCATCAAATTACTATCATGTCATAATATGATACCATATTATGGGAGAGGGGTGCAAAATTATGAGTTTGTCCATCCTTATTTTTTATTAACTGTGGGATATTAGATTAAATTTTATTGGATGGCTACACATTAATAGGCATGACAACGAGATGGGCTGGGACGGATTACATATCCGTTACCCTTATAAACAACTAAGACAGTAAGTGTATTGCAGTACATAAATAAAAATGAAATGCATTTGAAAAAAATTTGAAATGCCCGAAAAATCTGTAATTCAAAGCATTTAATAATACTGTGTGTCCCTTTTAAAAGGAAAAGACCTGGCGCTAGTAGGTAATTAATTACTGGCGGCGGTAGCAGGTAATTGAAGTGCAGCACGGTACAGTGGCGACACTATAGAATTTTCCATAACAGTATGAAATATGAATACACTATAATATATCAAATATATTTTGGTTCAAATTTTTTTTAGAAATTTATTGAATATTATGACGAACTCATTTTTTCTGAACAAGTTTGGACTGAAAGGTTACTACTTACTAGATACTTCATTATCTGAACTTCTCCTTTCTAGACTTCTATTCTTTATCTTTGTAAAAAAGAATACAAAAAGATTTCTTGCTTAAAATCTGCCAGATACTTTGCGTAGAAGCAATTATATATATTCTATTTCACATAACAGAGGAAATTCTTAGGTATAGGTAGACACTCATTAGGATTATAGGTATAATATGCCCCTCTATTATGACGTTTTATCAAACATACCTCTCTACTATTTTTTACATTAAACATGCCCCTGTAATTTGGAAAAACTATCAAACATGCCCTTCAGTTGAAATTTTCATTGAAAAAATCGCCAATCATGGTTGAACCGAGATTTAGACGACCTGACATCGATAAATGGGAGGGGAAATGTTAGTTTTGACCCTTGTTTTATTTCTCTAGGTCTCGTCAAAGTGAAATTATTAGAATTATTTGGCTATACAAAAGAACAAAAAAAACTCTAAAGTGAAATTATTAAGGATATTTTAGATATTTGGGTCGCCCAAACACCAAAGTTCGGTTTTGGTTAACGGTTTTTGGATGGAAATTTTAACAAAATGGCATGTCTGATAAGTTTTCCAAAATACAGGGGAATGTTTGATGTAAAAAATAGTAGAGGGACATGTTTGATAAAACATTATAGTAGAGGGGCATATTATACCTATAACCCCACTCATTATAATCATGCATATATGCATGTATGGTCGTAAAATTAAAAATTAGGAAGACTTATCGTTACAAAAAAAAATCAGGAAGACCTCCGCGTAGACATGGCCCAAATTCCAACCCCATCTCGATTATTGGAAAACAGAAATCAACACCCGCTCACGTACATAAGACAATTGTATAACTATTAATCAACCACCCCCTATGCCTCGATTGATACTTAATCATCACGCTTGATTAATTAGTTAATCCTCCTGCAGTTCCTTCTGACCTCTCCATTTCTCCCAGTCAGCGGGCTCAAGTTCCCAAGCCTGATCATGGCGGCGGCGAAGTCCCTGATGAAAGAAGCGCCGTTGTTGCTGTACCCCGTGACGGCCGCGTCCTGGGACCCACCGTTGAACAGCTCCTGGTCGGAGTGGAAGAGCCCGCGCCTGGCCACCAGGTCCCTGTAGTAACTGTAGTCGAACCGGGCCGGGGTGCTGTCGATCGGGGCGAGGTTGCCGTCCCCGCCGGTGGAAGGGCAGTTCCGCCTCCTGGTGGTGGCGAAGGCGGCGTTGATGTTGGTGTCGTTGTAGATGCGCTGGCGGAATGTCGTGCACCGCGCCTGCCCGATGGTGTGGGCTCCCGAGAGGACGGTCATGTCGCGTGCGCTGAGCCCTTTGTTGGAGAACATGTTGACCAGTGTCGCCAGGCTGGAGCTGGGCCCGGGGATCTGGCTGTTGGCGGCGCTCTGGCTCGCCGTTCGGGCGTCGCGGCGGCCCAGCGGGACCGTCCATGTTTGCCCGCCCAGCTGTTTGTCTCGCAATTAAGGAAAAAGAAAAAGAGATCAATTACACACATCTTATACCACTTTTATATATATATAGGTCAACGGATTTGACTTTTTATGCAGGCTTAGATGTTTGTTTAGGTACCAGGACGACTCCATCTCTGGCAGCTAGTGCGAGGATGTCAACGCAAGAAACGGTGGCGTTGCAAGCGGCCTCAACCCGCGTCTTGATGGTGTCGATGACCTGGAATCCTCGGGCGGAGTTACGGTTTGGTCCGGCATTCTTCTCGCCGGTGAGAGTAGCGGTGTCGTCGAGCAGTATCGACGCGTCGCATCCCTGCGGTACTCAACATATTAATATTAGTACTGACCTGACCAGGTAGCAGTAAATAATAGTAAATACGTGGTGAAAGACCAACGTACGTACGTTGACAAAGCAGTCATGGAAGAAGAGGCGGAGGATGGAGGCGGCCATGCGGGCTTCGTTGTTGACAGCTTGGGTCATAGCGTTGCGGACGATGGTGAGGAGGTTTGGGCACGAAGTTGAGTAAAAGTTGGCGGAGAGTTGTGCGGTGGCGGGAGATGGTAACAACAGCGATACTGCCAAGAGGGTGACGACCAAGAATTTAGCTAGAGAGGCCATTGTTGTTGTGAATTGTATTGATAACGGTGGAGGTGCATTGGGCTATTTATAGATTCATTGGGCTGGGATTAATTCCCTAAATACTCATAAAACTAAAGCAAATTCCTAAACTACCACACTTTTAAAAAAATTTTCCAAAATACCTAAGTTTGGAGTGGTTCGAGTTTGAGAAACTCGAACTACTAACCAGTTCGAGTGTAGGAGACTCGATCTACTCGTAGATCGATAATATAAGCCTCGAACCATGTGGGGTTGAAGGCTTATATTATCAACCACCTTAACTTTGTGCTCGGTTATCCGATCGTAGCAAACTTTTTTTTCATTTCGCATAACTTTTCGAGGACTACAACTTTTATAATAGAAATATTTTCAGAATATATGTGAAAATGTGAAAATTAAAGTTAAAGATACTCCCAAAACCCCTTATATTAAAAACTATTCCTATTTTGAAAATTTATTCCTAGTAAATGTTGTAGTACTCAAAAATTTATACAAAATAAAAAAAAACTTTGCGATGTTCGGATTGCGGAGCATAAAGTTATGATCCTCCAAAGTTTGACAAAATCGAAAAATTGCTCGTTTAGGGATTACAAATGACATTTACGAGGAGCGAAGGCACTGGAAATTTTTTTATATGTAGGAAATTTCTGCAAAAAGAGCAATAGTTTTCCAAACGAGAAATTTTTGGATGGCTATCTTCCTCGTAAACGTCATTTGCTACCCATAAACGAGCAAATTTTCGAATTTGTCAAACTTTGGAGGATCATAACTTTGTGCTCCGTAATCCGAATGTTGCAAAGTTTTTTTTTATTTTGCATAACTTTTTGAGTACTACAACATTTACTAGGAATACATTTTCAAAATAGGAATATTTTTTAATATAAGGGGTTTTGGGAGTAACTTTAACTTTAATTTTCACATTTTCACATATATTCTGAAAATATTTCTATTATAAAAGTTGTAGCCCTCGAAAAGTTATGCGAAATGAAAAAAAAGTTTGCTACGATCGGATAACCGAGCACAAAGTTAAGGTGGTTGGAAATTTCAAAGGAGTGGTTCGAGTTCACATGGTTCGAGGCTTATATCATCGATCTACGAGTAGATCGAGTCTCCTACACTCGAACCGGTTAGTAGTTCGAGTTTCTCAAACTCGAACTACTCCAAACTTAGGTATTTTGGGAAATTTTTTTAAAAGTGTGGTAGTTTAGGAATTTGCTTTAGTTTTATGTGTATTTAGGGAATTAATCCTTGGGCTGGCATTTCTGCATGGAAAGTCTAACTAGTGCGCATGAAATATTAAATGGTGATAGTATATACTAGTGTAGAAGTACTGTGTACCCCACTTTGCTGGACAAGCAGAGAGAGACAAGCCTTTTGTGTTTTTCCTGCACATTACACGTACTTTTCAGCATACTGGCCAAAACCTAATCATCTGTTCATCTTCTGACTTCAAATTGTATAATGTTAACAGCTTACTTTTTTCATGAAATTTTGGCAAAATAAGAAAGCGACAGGCCTCGCAATCGTATCATATCAACAGGATAAATTAGCACCGAATTGCAAAGAGAACAGTTAATAACAACATGCATTTGTTTAACAAAACCTATAAAATCAATAATTAAACCTCATCCAACAACTCAAAGTTGTTGTGAGTTGGGACTAACGAATTATTGATATAGTATCAGAGGCTTTCTATGATAGAGATGTTTTTTTCAAATGCATTTGACTTTATTTGCTACCCAATTGTTAAGCACATGGTATTCAGTTGCCTGTGCAAAAATCAAGCCCTTCTGAGTTGGCTTTTGTCGAAGGAGTGTGTTTAATCAATGACATATGATTCGTAATTGAACATCTGCCAACAATTCAAGTTATTCAGGCTAACTAGTTCTTGACAGCATTCTAAGGAACGAGATTGATTAGGAAATAAATTGTTATGTAAATTATTATTATATTAAATAATGGGATAAATTACACATGTAGTCATTCATTTTACTAATATTTTTGACTTTTACCACTCAAAACTTTTTCATTCATATTAGTGATTTACTTTAAGTTTCGTTTCATCATTGGCCATTGACCATTAATATTGTTTGTTTCGTTTTAGGTGACAGTCAATTTTTATCATTGCCCAGCTGTGTGGCAATTAAAGAATAAATATAAAATTTTCATTTTCCCACCTAACACTCTCCTCTCACCGTCACTCCACCCGAGTCCTTTCCCTTCTTTTCGTGACCGGTGATCTCTCATCGGCACACTTTTTGAAAACATCTCATCGCTAATTACTCTTTCCGATCGACTTCCCATCTAAATTGACGGCCAATTCAGGAACCAGGGCAAATCGGGTTCAAATTTTATACCAAAGTAAGGTGTGGGCCTTTCAATGGGTAATGGAGGATGAATGTGAGTGGAATCTTGACCTCATCAGCCAACAGTGCACACTTGAGGAGTTTGATGCTATTTGAAGGATCCCAATTGCCCCGGATCTGGTGGAGCATGATTGGGTGTGACATTATGAAAAATCAGGAAACTTTTCTGTGAGGACAGCATAGAGCATACCATGTTTTTCGATTCGCTGAAAGAAGGCGTGTGGGCTCTCCGGATCCAAATCATCCAAGCTGCTCCACAAAAGCCTGGAAATGGCTTTGGAGCCTCTCCCTCCCACCTAAAGCCTTCTCTTTTATTTGGAGGTTGTCGAGGAATGCAGTTGCTACTAAGAGGAATCTGTGGTCAAGAAGGTGTAGCCCATCATCGGTTTGTTCGATTTGTGAGAATGCTGAGGAGGATGTGATGCATTGCCTCTTCTTTTGCCCCCATGCGATGCGGGTTTGGCATTCTCTTTTCCCATTTCTCAGTCTCCCCCAGGGCACTACTCCCATCGTAATGTGGTTGTTTCACATCCATGAAGTCTATCCTGACAGGTTCATTCCGGCAATCACAGCTTCCCTGTGGGCTATTTGGATTACTCGGAATGAGCGTGTTTTCAAGGGTATCCTCCCGAAAACCTTCATCGCCTCCTCTAATGTGGTGCTCTATTTCATAGAGTGGACTTTTTCTCCCCCATCGACAACCCCTACTGTTCAGTTCCAGCATTCATCGAACCCGTCTACACTGTGCCTACGCCTGGTACTTTTCATTGGAAAATATACTGTGATGGATCTTTTAGATCGGAATTACAGGTGGCGGCGTATGAAATTGTTATTAAAAACACCCATAGGCAAGTTGTGGACGGTTCTGCTGGTACTCTCTTATGCTCATCGGCGATAGTAGCTGAAGCTAAAACTTTGTTAACAGCAATGTGTCATGCGGAGTCCTTAAGTGGACCGACTATCATCCTCTCAGACTGCCAGGTTTGATCGAAAGAATTCTAAACCCCTCGAATGTGGGTCCGTGGCAAGTTAGAGATTGGATTCTTTGGATGCGCCAAATCCTTCACTCACATGATGAGATAAAAATTGCATATATTCCAAGATCAGAAAATAGATGTGCTGACTGGGTAGCAAAGGAAGTGGCTAAGGAATCACTTTACCATGATTGGATCCAAGTGCTTGGTATTATTGAGCATATGTTGTAATTTGGTTTTAGTTCCTTGTACTCCTATCGTTCTATGAATGGAAATCAATCATTGTAAAAAAAAAAAAAAAAACCCCTCAAAGGGACGGAGCTAGGTGGTATCAACGTAATGTATTATAAGTTTTATACTTTCAATGTCAATTAATTGCATCAAATTTTTTAATTTTATTTTAAGAATTCTTTTTGGTTATATGATTAATTATTTATCCTTTTCAAAAACTAATATAGACGACATTTTTTTTTCGTTGAATATATAGACGACATTCTTTTGGTTACAAGATAAATGCATTATAGTGTTACATTTCATAATTGTAAGGACTATTAAGTAATTGTTGGTCCTACTTCTTCCACAAGTTTATGATTTCCGAGTTGTTTACGTAGAAGGAAACCTTTCCCCCTTGGTTTCGGCTAACCCTAGCCCACCTAGGTTTCAGGATCGTTCATGTATTTAAGCTTAGCTCTATGTCTTTGTCGAGCAAGCTAAGATCATCAATCATCAATAATATTGCAGTCCGTGAGCTCCTTCGAGCTTACCGTGGATTAGTCCTGCTCCTATTGAACAGGGATACCACGTAAATCGTCGTGTTGTGTGATTGAGTTTTCTATTCCGCATTTGGTTTTCTTCATATAGAAATACAGAAAAAATATCTTACACATTGAAATGTAAGATCCATCTTCTGTTTATACTTTACTAATGTATTATGAACACAACGTTAGAAACTTACTTTTAGATTCTAGTTTTTTGGATTTTCTTTATCCCAAATAATTATTGTGTCATAACAATAATAATAAATTAATTAATTATCAAAACGTAAAAATAAATTTCTTTTGTTACTCATTATTTTCCATCTATTTTTTCCTTAATTCTCTAGGTAACATTGGCCCCCTGAAGGCCAAATCCAGATTCTGTTCCTGCCCTTACAAAAACATTTTATATCATATAAAGCTAAATCCATGTTACTGTTGCCTATACCTTTGCTCTCATTGGTTCTTTCTTTTTTACATATATATGTTATTCTTTTATTTTGCATGAGATCTTTGGATTCACACCTATTCTAAAACATGTTTCTCAATTTGAGAGTTGTGAACTTTTGATAATGTTGTAAATGTGGAAATAAATTTGCAAATGTGGTAAACGCCCGAAACAGATATAATCGATTATACATATGTATATGTATTTTTTCTAGAAAGCTCACTATTTTTCTCTATAGTCTTGATATTTATTATACATATATAATATTTTCGTGCAGTTGTGTTGTTTTAACTAATTTTCTTCATTTTAGTGATTTTTATAGTTGTATGCAATGTCATTATACGAGTGAATGCAAACATGTTCGTTAGATTTATATATAAAGAAAAATTATTGTCCATGGATAACACGTGAAAACCCAAATCATATAGAATATGCATGATTTTAATTTTCTGCTTGATTCTTGTGTGAGTATGAGTATAGGTAAAACTGAATTATTCTAGATAGGATAATGGATATGCACTATCCGCCCCCGACCCGATCGATTTCCAGTCCTAATTTTCATTAATCCTTTTATGTTATGTCATCATATTAGACTCATGTTACCAATCAAACTTCAAAATTAGATGTCTTAAGACTACTTTTAAAATTGGGTATGATGAATAGCATGTAGCGCATTTTTGTAATATAAGATGTAATGATGTTAGGTTATTAAAAAACAAGCGCAGGCCGTTGCAAAGCTTGGCCGGCACCTATCTAGTTTTATATATAAACGTAAAGTAAAATTATTGTTCACTAAGAGTTACATATCTATTGTTTTGTGGTGGTATTTGTTTTGGACTTTGTTGTTGGCTCTATTAAAAAATAAGTAATTTGAGCACAACAATAAATTAAGAACTAGGGCTACCAATCACTGGTGGGAATGGTACGGGAAAGTACCTCACTACTTATTCCAACTTCGCACAAGCATAAATGAAAAATAGAGATAATAAGTGGATTAATTAAGTAAAATTAGTTGAAAAATAAAGCCTTGCACTTTATCTAAAATATCATTTGGTGAAAATATGATTTAGCTTGAGTAAAAATAGGAGAAATATTATTAAATATTGAGATAAATCAATGTAAAACAGGTCAACAACGGGTGAGACAGGGTAGCTCAAGATGAAATTAGTACAAATGCCCCACCCCGCACTACTATATATGACCCCGGATCGGGCAATCCCTGACGGGATGAGTTCAAATTGTCATCAGTACTACCAATTTTATTATAGCTTTAAGTTTCTGTTGCAATTGTCTTAACACTTTTACATCATTATTTTTATATTTTGATATAAAACACAACATCATGTGATGCGCTATCCGGTCTGGTATCGGTCCGGGTTATACAGTCCGGTTCCGATCTGGTCCCATATGTTATTAAACTAAAATCTTAGCCCGAAAACGGGATTGGATTGTTTGCTATCCGATCCCAGTCCGGTCTCGGTCCGGATTATACGGCCCAGTTTCGAGTAAAACCAAAAAACCAAGACCAAATAGTTACCCCTAGTTTTCACATCGTAACTCCATAAAACAAAATCAACATAACATGCAAAACAGAATACTAAAATGAACGGGTCAAATAGTCGCAGTAAAGTGTGACAGGTAATCTAGTTTTTTGTATAAGATCCATTCTAGAGAATATATATATATATGGATGCAATGGTTCTTTGAGAATGATCCAACAATTATTGAAACAGTGATTTTTTTTTTATGTGAAATCGAAAAATTCCATTAAGCATCGGCAACCATCAAAGAAAGTTTGATGTGCCTCTCAAACGGTTACAAAGGACCGGTCAGAAGCTGCCGCCACACCCACGTCCCAGCAGATGAACAGGAAAGTTCCCAAAAGCTCTTCTGCTTCAACCATTTAAGTGATTTTCTTTTCCTAACCATTTAAGTGATTTTCTTAATTTTCCTAACCTTTTTGTCAGAAAAACCGGGAGTTATATGAGGAGAAGATATAATAATAAAAAAATGTGAAGGTTGATGGTGTGGTGGGAATGGGAACGTTATCAGTTTCAAACATGGCTGCATGAGACGCGTTAGTGAAGCCATGAGGTCGAAGGGCCAAATTTTATATTCTTCCAGAGTAGAGGGTTTGCTGAGCAGATGGATTGCGTTTTATATGTACGTGGTTGACTTGCCATCCGAAACAAAGTCTTACTCTTCTCATCAACAATGCACATGCGATGCACTGCAAAGTGCAAACCCAGTGATCGAGAAATCACAAGATAGGATTCTTTTTGCACTGACAGCAGATGCTCTGCTAGCTACACAATCTCAGCGTTCCCCATCAAGAAAAAAAGGTTTGCCTTGCCTGTGCACCGCTCTACGTACTAAGTACTAACTTGATCTGCCAACTATTATATGATCACGGCTTTGACGCTGACATATGAAGTCTTTGTCTTTGTCTTTGTCTTTGTCTTTGCCTGATTCTTATTCTTATTATTATTTTATTATTATAAAAAAGGGGTTGTTAGTAGGCACAATTAATTAGAGTTAAATCAATTAGATATTTTATGAATTAGTTTTAGTCAAATATTATCAATTAACCAAATTTTAAGTGCGTAAATTTTTTAGTTGAATTCACCCTAATCTATATTCAACCTAATTCAGTAAGAACAACGCGTAGTGAGTTCGGTCTTGATGAATTTTGGGTTGGATCAAGTTTTATCCGCTTTTGTAATTTACGGGTTGGGTGTGGGATTTTGTCAAAAATCAGCTCGATTTTCATCTGACTCACACCTAAAAAACAAAACACCAACCCGGTCAAAACTGGTAAAATTTGGTGTTGACGAGTTTTGGTTCGAAGCGACTTTTACCCACTTTTGTAATTGACGGGGTGGATTGAGTGTGGATCTTTGTTAAAAAAATCTATCCGCTTTGCATCAGACTCGCACCTACAAAAATCAATCTGGTTAAATTGGGTTGAATTCAGTGTTGATGATTTTTGGTTCGGGAGCGATTTTTACCCGCTTTGTAATTGACATGATGGACCGAGTGTGGATTTTTATAAAAATGCGGTTCGAGTTCCATCCAACCCATACCTTACAAACAAAACAATTGACCTTATCAAATCGGGTTGAACCTAATATCGACGAGTTTGCGATCGGAATCGAGTTTTATCCGCTTTTGTGATTGACGGGTTGGGTATGGATTTGTTAAAACTCACACAAAAAACAAAACTATATATGCCATCTTATGAACGCATGTCCAACCTAATTTGACACAGTAAGAGTATGTTGAACCTGTTGACAAGTTTTGGGTCGGGAGCGAGTTTTATCGCTTTTTTAATTGGCAGGTTGGATTAGGTGTCGATTGGTTAAAACTTGGTTCACTTTTCAACGGACTCTAAAAAAAATGTCACATTCCCCGTATAACTTACGCTCTGTACCATTTGATAACACATTTCTATAGTGAGATCAGAGATGATATATAGCTAGTGTTTAAAATGATTATGTAATAAATTCATAATATCAGTAACAACCTTAATTATCTACTAGTTTTTTGGCCCGCGCTTCGCGGCGGTTATAAACTAATAATTTTTAGTAATAAAATATCAAATAAATTATTCCCAAAATATTTCAAGTTAAGTACTTCTATAAGTTTTAATTAGTATCTTAATTATTATAAAGGACTCAGTTAAAACATTTGTTTGATTGATGCAATAGAAAATAACTATCCCTTCAACCTTTATAAGTTTTACATATATAATAGATATCCCTTCAACCTGTTATTATTTTAATAACTATTATAGAACGGTGTTATGTAATCTTCATAATGTTTGGTTTAATAATAAAACCAAGTTACAAATACCACATTTGATTCAACTATTATATAATGTTGAGTTATCTTACAGAAGCTTTCATTCGTTTAATCCAAATTGATGAGATGATCAATAAGGTCAGTAATAACAAAGAAATATGGTTAATAATAAGTCAATTAATTTGTAAAAAAGTATCACATTTGATTAATATATTATGTAATATAACAAATAATGTACCTTAAAAACCTTTATGTAAAGCAATTGATGAGATAGTAAAAAATTTAGTACTAATTTAGCAATTTTCAAACTTATATCACAAAAGACTTAAAGTGATATGTTTGTTTAATTGGTAATATTTTCGTATGGCCTGAACTTTGACCAAAATAAACATCCTGGCAAATCTTTTCGATCTATAACATCCTGGCCCGAACTATACACGAAAATAAACAATTTGGCAAAACCCGATGTTTGACCGTTAACTTGGACGATCAAACGCGTTGACTAACGGTCAACGCGTCACGTCACTACCACGTTACTGCCAAGTCAGAAGATCTGATAAATATTTAATTATTTCTTTTTTTATTTTTGATTTAACTAAGGTGTTAGATGATTTTTTTAATTTATAATAATTTATAATTAGGGAATGTGTGGTAATTGTGAATTATTTTAAATATTTTATGCTGACTTGGCAGTGACATGGCGCGTTGACTAACGGTCAACAAGTTTGACCGTCCAAGTTAATGGTCAAAATTCGGATTTGGCCAAATTGTTTATTTTGGTGTATAGTTCGGGCCATGATGTTATAGATAGAAAAGATTGATCAGGATGTTTATTTTGGTCAAAGTTCAGGCCATACGAAAATATTAACCCTTTTCTTTATCACTTGAGTTTTCTTTGTTTCTTTTTGTATTAGCTTTTTTCTATTTTAATAATAAAAATCACACAGTAACATAAAAAATGTGCAATCCTTACAAGAAAAATATACAAAGTAACAAATACATAATGTACAAACATTATAATTAAAATGAAAAAATTAATTATTTACAAATCATAATATAAAATTGTACAGATCGTATCATAAGTATGTACAAACTAATATTACCATGTATACAAAATACAATTGCTTACCATACAAATCGATTTGAAGTTCTATACAAATCAATAGTACATAGTATACAAACTATATCATAAAAGTATAAAAAACAATATTAAAAAGTATTAGAACCACAAAATATAAGTATACAAATCATGTAAACATTACATACAAAGGTTACTAAAATCAGAAAATATCACTACTAAATATTACAAAGTATACAGACCACATCATAAAAGTATACAAATTAATATTACAAAGTATACAAACCATATCATAAAGTGGACAAATAATACTAACATTGTATAAAAAGCATACTAACTGTACAAATTACAACTACTTACAATACAAACCAATAATACAAAGCATACAAATAAGAAGTATACAAACATTACAAATATGGTTGATAAAAATGACAAACATGGTGAACAAAAATAACAAAGTTTACTAACATTACAAAAGAAACCAACAAATATTACAAAAATAACAAAACTTACAAACAGTACAAACCTTACTAATCATACAAAAAACCACTACTTATAATACAAATCGATAAACTGAAATTACACACCAATAAATACAAAGTATACAAAATAAACAAACAAACATTATAAATTACAAGATATAGAAATTATTCATATAAACATTATAAACATAATAGATAAAAATGACACACTACTATAATAACGATACCAATCGAATTAATACAAATTTACAAACCAGATTTACAAATATTACAAAATAATCATAACAAGCGACCTCTCTCTCGTACAGGAGCTTTGGAGGGAAAATTCCCAATTCCCTACAAACAAAGGATCGCCAGGAACAGGAGCTTTGAATGGACAATTGGGAATTGAGGACCGCCAGGAGGAATGCGCAACTGGTCGGCAGTTTCTTGGCCGGAGAAATCCCAGCGCCGGCGGAGTTGCAGAGTCGTCATCGGAAATCACTCATAGATGCGGAGGGATGGAACGTGAATAAATAAATAATTTTTTAATAATTAATAATTAAAAAAATTAACCATGCAATTACTACATTACCCTTTCTTAAATTGAATTAATTGGAGTCATTGGATTTTAATGAACTTAAAGGGCTGAGATCGACTTAGTCACTTGACCTTAGCCCCAATATATGGGGTAGCAACTGATCAGACCGTCTAACAATTCCGAATCCGAATATACAGTGGGAAAAAAAGTATTAGGTTGGGTTTCCGCCTCCTGGTCGGGCTAGCCATTTTGTATATAAGTAGCCACCACCGGGAGTAATCAACTAAGGAAATTGGAAACCTGCACTCGCCTTGTACCTATAGTACTTACTGTTGGACGACTGCAGTACCACAATAATGTCGACGTCAACATACGAATGCCAGCCGCAGTATAATTTTGCGCTTCTGATCGATCGTTTCACACATATTTTGCTGTGGAGTCCCGTTGTCGTCATTCTAGCAATCGTTTTGTTCCTCTACTGGATGGAGCACCGGGAAAGGCAACCATTGGGAGACGTGGAGCAAGGTTTCCACGGGTATAGAGTTGAGATCTTCAAGAAAACCCAAAGAGATCAAGGAGACGGAAGAAGATCATCATCAGCGGAAGAATGTGCGATTTGCATGGAGGAGTTTGAGGACGGGGACGAGCGAAGCCTTCTCACGGCGTGCTGCCATGTCTATCATACAAGCTGTTTACAACGTTGGCTCGCTGAAGCCTACAAGAGGAGCTGTCCCCTTTGCCGCGCCCACATTGTTACTCATGATCGTGCTTACGGTGAATCAAGCGAGGAGATCATCAACAATCATCTTGAGCATCAACTGCGGTGAAAGGCTTCTTCAATTCAAGCGCCACATCAAGCAAGGTTTTGTTCCTACCGAGTAGACCTCGTGATGCATGACAATTTTTATAGGCTTATAGCTAGGTGCTAGGAGTGTAATGATGATGTAATTTTTATATATGTTGATTTGATATAAAGATGTTTTGTTATATATGTATGAAATTCCAACACATAGGTACGTAGGAAAAATTTTACGTTCTTCTCTTATATCATCATCAACATCATCATTCCTAGAGGGGTGAAAATATACTACCATCTTTTGAAAAGTTATAGACCAAATTGGTCGACACAATGTTCTTGGATTGTACATCGTTATTAATATTTTTGTTTGATATGCGGTCTGTTGTTCTGATTTCCTCACTCATGTTCAGATAATGATTTATTAGATCAGATCACAAAACCCATGTATTTTAGATTTTAGTAGCCCACTGGTGGGCTCTTCTCATTCCCCAAGACTCAAATCTCAACCCTAATTCTGTAAATCTTGTCATGTCCTCCACGCTAGCACCACACTCCACTAGAAACCAGAGAGGACTATATATAGCTTCTCCACATGACATTATATTATTCATGGTTCAAAAAGGCACGCCTAATCTTACGCTTAGGCGCAAGGCAATGGCAAAACGTCTCGTCTAGGGATTTCGCGCCTAATTAGATACCGGAACACGTTAATGGAGTACGGCGACATATAAGTCTCTCCTAAACATTACTAGATGGAGCTAAGAAGTTAATATTAAATACCAAAATTAACATCAACTATGAAATCAATTACCTATTGCAATATTTTCAATAGCTCAAGAACTTTGTGAAACTATGGAGCTATGATTCTATGAACTCGTAAGCTATATTCCTGTCATTAAGTGTTGAGTAAGTTATTAATCATTTTAACTGAAGTGAGGAAATGTTGTAGATTATTATTTCATTCATCATGCACTGCGAATAACTATTTTCTTCCAACGCCTAGACACGCTTAGTCAATGCCTAAGCGAACTAGGCGCAAGGCAAAGGCTCAACGCCCGCCTTACGCCTAGCGCCTTTTTGAACCTTGATATTATTATTTATGATGTTGAGGTGGAAACTGAGTTGCTCTGACTTCCAATCTTTGTAATTATTTGCTTGAATTTATGATATTATGTTAATATTTATGATGTTAGTAAGTACTAACGTCTTGAAGAATCATGCACATCCATATAAGTAAAGAGATGGAAAAATGATGCATACGGATAGGAGGAACTTGTAAATCTAACATGCCAAATCCAACAAAAGTCCCACACTGATTCGGTTGCATTTAAAGACACTCCTTTCTGCAAGTATTGCAAGAAGGATAATCACCCTATTGTTGATTGTTATAAGCTGAGAGAAAAGAAGAATGAATCTAGCTAAGGTCTTTTCTGGGTTTGTTGACCAGAGTCCAGATACAAGGAGTAGACGTGTCAACTGGATAGAATTTTATTTGAGCTAGAAAGTAGAAACTACTTTGGTTGCAATAGGGAGCAGCACACTCTAAGCTATGATGGAAATTGGGCTGGTTGCCAAGACTATGGGCTTTTACGTTCTTTATAAGAATTAAGAAGAGAGCCATGGTGGGCATGGCCCATAGCCCATAGGCTTATATTGAGTCCCTATAGTTGTGTTATATATTTAGATGTTTAAAAAAATAATGTAAGAATACATAGTAAACGAGCTTCAATACTATATAGCATTGTAAAATTTCTCTTGAAAACTGAGATTCACTAATATAATTTAGATGTAGAAGTAAATTCGATCCTTCTCTTAGTAACATAAGTAAGAAGAAGGGGGGAAAACATAAGTAAGAAGAGAACTTTTCGCACCAGCTAGCTACTCATTTATAAGTCGGAAACATACACCAAAATTTGGAAAACAAAAGATAGAAATTCATCCTAACATATAGCCGCACAGAAAGCAACTCAATAGAGAGAAGTCGAATTAATACCCGACCATTGGATCGAAATAATAGCGTAGTCATGATACTGCTGGATGATGAATGTGCAGGTCGTTGAGCTTACTTGATGCTGCAAATATAAATGCAATTAATTGATTAGGTGAAGTCTATAATAGTAACGATCGAGTTAACCCAAAAAAAAAAGCAATATAATGAACTCAACTAGTTTACGTACTCTTTACACTGAAGATTCTTGGAGAGCTTGAAAGGAACGTTGACTCTGCAGTTTTCAGGAATCACGTTCAACCGGCTCTCCACCAAGTTCAGCATAGGCGTCTTGAAAATCTTCTTCAGGCACTTGCAGGCTACCTCCTTATCCTCAGCCGTCTTTGCTTTGTCGGAAAGGGTTCGCATCCCGTTGCAGCACTTGGGCGGGACAGTCTTCTCGTCGCCGTTGCCTCTCGCGTAATCCAGGCATGGCTTCGCACTGTGCGTCACGTCGTCGCACGAGATAGCTGCTGCATTGCTCCCAGTAGCGCAGTGGCAGATCATCAAAACCAGACAAGAAACGGCCATGCTGTTGAACACCATCATCATAAGCTTGGTCCAAGGATTCATTCTCTGAATATCTTTCGCTTTTTGGGTTTGGATGGCTGCTGTTTTTGTTGTTGATAAGTTCGGATGGCTGCTGTTGGTTAGCTAGCTAGCTTTTGGGTTTATATAGAGTTGCTTAATGATCGATCATGAGGAGTTTTGATGATTTGGATTGTACGATTACTTGTTTTGTTTTTTGGTTTGGTTGCAGAATATATATTACTTACGTCTTCTTTATTAGTACTTAACGTATTAGTTGACTATAATTTATGCTAACTAATGACCTCTAGTGTGGATGTCTTATAATTTGTTATTATTCCCTTCTCTAGCTATGCTAGGATACTTTAAGTTTTATACGTACAAAACACTATCTCTGTTTCCTTAACTAACCGGATTGTACGACTGAATCGGAAAAATTAGTGATTTATGGTTCAGTTGTTGACCATTGTACAATCGTTGGTTGATTGTTGATAGAAACGTTCATATATTATAACATAGAAGACGTATAATACAATAATTTAGAACAAAATTTTTCACTAATCATACTCAATTTTAAATTTATAACATCCATTACCAAAAGTTCTAACAAATCATTCAAAAATTTCTTTTTCCATTTTATCAAATTTAAGTTAGTAATTGGGGTTGACAATTAGTAGTACACCACACAAATCCAACATAGAGGTTGAGAAACGTAGAAGAGGAAGGAGAAAGAAAATTAGTAAGTGTAGCGTTATTTTAATTAATATATTTCACTTTTACAAAAAATAAAATAAAATTAGTAAGGAGTGTAAGTGTGACCCTAAATGCCCACTGACCCGCCCCGACTCTGACGGCCGGCTGGGTCAAATTGTCTACAAGATCAGTTTAGGATCAGGTCATATTTTGACCTTGTATGGGTCGGGTCAATTTAGAATCGAGTCACGTTTTGACAATGTGACTCTTAACAACAACAAGTGATGTAAAATTTCTCATACCAACACATTGGACGTATTTGTAAACTTTTAAAAGTTTAAGTACTAAATAGTAAAAAATAAAATTTGGTACCAAAACATAAATTTACCATCAAAATTTATGACTCGCCACATATACACAGTGAATTAATCCCGACTAGAGCCCAAGTTTTTAAGCTCTAGCCTGGTGCAGCACAGGGGAAGTATGTTTTAATTGTCAAACCCGGGTCGGTCTATGTAACCCTACTTCAATCGCTTAGGTTGTTATCTAGCAAACATTTTTGGGTTTAATACTAAGAAAACTACAAATGAAACAGAACTCTAGTGTGAAGGCTGTGTTTATATACCGCGAGGCGGGTGCAACAAGCTAGGAACGAGCCCTCCTAGTCGATCAATCAAGGATTGCTACAATAAGCTAGCGAACCTAGCTCTCTTAACCGCTTGGCTAAGGATTGCAACAATAAGCTAGGAGGCCTAGCTCTCTTAATCAAACAAACCGAGGAAACCCTAACTCTCTTAGTTGACCAATTAAGGATTGTTGCATTAAGTTAGTAGACTAACTCTATTAACCTTTCGGCTAAGATGACAACAATAGGCTAGACGATCTAGCCCTCTTAACTAATCAACTAAGGGTTGCAAGACCCAACCCTCGAAAGTTAATCCGGACGACGGAGAGCGACCAACCATGATGGGATCATGGTACTACTCTGATACTTGACGATTTGGCCCTAAATTAACCCAAAAGGCTTAATCCAAGTGGCTAGGAGATCAAGCTCCCTATGGGCCAAAGGGAGATTTTCACCTTCTAGGTTAATTTGACCCAATAATGACATAAAGCAAGCAACACCCAATCATTTATGATTAGTACCTCAAATATTACATCCATACACACATCTAGACAAAGAAAACAACAAAAACGAGAGAAAGAACCATGTAGGGATGAAAATCTTCCTTCCTTCTTGCTTGAATCTCCCTTGAGAAGAAGAGATCTTCAATCCTCTAACTTGAATTGAACCCAATCTCCTTCTTCCTCCTTTGAATGACACTTTCTCTCTCTAGAATGGGAAGTAGAAACCCAAATCTCTCACTAGAAAACCCTCTTTATTCTGAAAACTAAAACCCTAGAAAAGCTCTCTCTCTTCCTCCTTTCAGCTCTCTATTTATACCCAGTCGCACCCAGTTCACGGTTCCAGTTCAAGGCCGTGAACATCACGCCGTGAGCGTGAACACAGATCAAAACACGTCGCTTAACTTAAGGAGTTCACGGTCCATGGCTCCAGTTCACGGTCTTACGACCGTGAATTGCCTTGATGTTAGTAACCTATGAAACTCCTCTGGACGCTCTGCGGTTCACTGTTTGTGGTTCCTGTTCACAATCCTGACCACCGTGAACTCCAAGATCTGTCCGTGAAATACAGATTCTTTCCTGGGCACCTGCGCTTCACGATCACGAGGCAATTGTCACGGTCGCGGGGAAATCAGACTTTTCTTCGATTTCTGAACTTTTTGACCTCCAATCGTCGCGAAACTTGTCCTTGACCCTTCCACGCGTGCTAAAACCTGAAATGTATCAAAACAAGCACAACCTAGCGTGAAATATGTCGAGGGACGATGAAATGCAAAGCCAAACTATCAAGAAATGAGGGATAAAATGTGTACAATTGGACCCTAATCAATTTAAAGACTTATTTGTAAAAAAAATAGGTACTAAATTGTAAGAAAAATAAAATTGGGTACTAAAATATAATTTGTCAAAAATTTGTGGGTTAATTAGGGCCGACTCACGGAGCTCACCCTCTCTGACCCAAAAGGCTAGACAAGGTCAAGAAGGAAACAGGCACATGGCGGGTCAGTTATATATCTTAACCCTTCAGGGGCGGGTCTGCCAGGGTAGGAGAGGGACAAGATAGGGTCGGGACACTTTTCAACCCTAAATCAAGGATGGATGGTCTTAGTTTACATTATAAAACTTCTTACACTTTTTGTGGTGAAAATAATGAGCTAGAGGACCTATTAAATATGAGTGGTTCATCTGATTTCATATCCAACTGTTAATAAAAACCATCTGGTCCATCCCAACCATCCAAATAAATGACCTAAACATAGCGATTCTAGAGGTGTTCCACAATGGACAATGGTTAGGGTGCTAATAACTAATTTATTAGCATGATGCTAACACCTAATTTGTTAGCATGATGCTAACACTAGCTCCAACCAATAGCAACTCATTTTGATGATTTTTTTATTCCAAGGGGTTGACTACAATTAATGCCGATCTGTAAAGGGAGGGGCACACGTGTGGCGCTAGTCAATAATTGCACGTTTTGCGTCTCGCCACTGGTATCATGAAGCGGACCACAAAACATATACCAGCAATAGAACAAACCATACCACAAATAAGTAATAACATAAAGAATACTAGAAAGCTTATAAAGCAGACTAGAACATCACTACCACAAAATTCATAAACCTTATAAGTAAACTCAAAGCAGACCACAAGTTTCATAAAGCATATAAGAAAACTCAAAGCAGACTACAAGTTATCTAAAACATACAAAAAACATTATAAATCATACCACGAGTTCCCTGAAAGCAAGCTATAAACCTCATAAAGCATAACACAAGTTTCCTGAAGCATACGAGAACCGCATTAAACATACCATAAGTTTCATAAGCATATAAAAAACCTCATAAAGAAGACCACAAGTTCACTAAAGCAGACCATAAGCCTCATAAAGCTTACCACGAGTTTATTAAAGCATACCACAAGTTTCTTAAAACATATCAGAAACCTCATTAAACATACCACAAGTTCCCTTAACCAGACTAGAAATCTTATAAAGTATACCCCAATTTTAGATATAAAAATGTAAGCCATGAAAATTTTAGATACTAAAATGTATTTTTTCCATTAATATTATAGGACTTATATGCAAAAATTAATTTTAGGCGCTAATCTTAAAATCTAGTAAGTTTAGGTATCCAACTGTAATTTGTATATGAAATCCAAATCCATAGAACGGTCAAAAAAGATACTATTATAATTGTATTTATTATAATACTATTGTAGTGGCATTGAGACGCTAGTACCCATTGTAGGACAAGTGACAAAGACGTGAACCTTTACCCTTTGACTTTGCAAGAGTAGTTTCGTTGCCAAAACGGAAGAAGGAGTAGGAGGCAATCCATGCAAGGAAGTGACATGAGCTATTGAAGCAAGTCTTATGTGGAGGAAGGATGCCAGGAGCAACACTAGTTGATTGAAAGGACACCACATCATGAATACATCGACAGAATATCGGCTGCTGGATTCTTGACCAGATATGATATCGGAGCAACATACATAGGGAGTCAATGAAGATCAAACAACAATAGTATATAACATATGCGAATAATTAATGTTAGTAGGGCACTAACTGATTCGGGCCTAATTGTACACTTTTTACCCCTCATTTCTTGATAGTTTGGCTTTGCATTTCATCGTCCCTCGATATATTTCACACTAGGTTGCGCTTGTTTTGATACATTCAGGTCCTAGCACTTGTGGAAGGGTCGAGGGCGAGTTTTAGGACGATTGGAGGTCGAAAAAAGCGCAAAAACCAAAGAAAAGTCCAAAGTCACCGTGACAATTGCCCGTAACAGTGAAGCGCAGGCGTCCAGGTTTCAGGCCATGTTCACGGTTTCCCATTGGAGTTCACGGTCTTCTATGGGCGTGAACTGAAGCCATAAACCGTGAACCTCGTAGCGTCTAGTGTGAATTATGAAGTTACTGACGCAAGGCGAGTTCACGGTCAACAAGACCGTGAACTTTGAGTGCAAACCGTGAATTCATGTGAGTGAAGTGGTGCGTTTCGACACAGTGCTCCAATTTCACGGACGCGTTGAAGAGTTCACGGCCTTGAAATGAGGTTGATCCCGTATAAAATGTGAGCTGAAAGGAAGAGAGAGGGGAGAGCCCCAAAAGGTGGTAGAGCCTTCTTCTTGAAGCCCTAGAGAGAGAAAGTGACGAACCAAGAGGGAGAAGTGGCTAGGTTTGCTTCAAGTGAAGATTTTGGAAGATCCTCTCCCAAGGAGGAGTTATACAAGCACAAGGTCCTTGTAGTTAAAATCGGGATTTTATCTAAAATAAAAAACTGGGGTAAAATCGGAATCGTAAAATCGAATCATAGAATCGTATGATTTTAAGTACCACAGAGAAATTAACATATAATAATATTAATAAGGTAAATCGTTAATAACACAAAGACATAACATTTAAAGTGATAATTTTCAAGATTAATGTTCCAAAATCATCATTTTAATTTATGTTTAATGTTTAACTCGAAATAATTTATGAGGAAGTGATAGAAGTCATGGGGTTTGGCTCTTGTTTTTCATGTTGTGTCTAGGTAGGTTTACTCAAAATAGTATTCAAACATCGTCTACTAAGCATGATTTAAAACTAAGAATAAGTGAACTCCAATAAGAATTTTAATGTCATTGTTTTGGTACAAATATATTCATTAATCAATTAATTTGTTAATAATGACGTTAATTCTTTCGTACATACAATATTATGACAACTATTTTACCGATGAGTTAAACAAGGGGAAGGGAAAGTGGTTGACCGAACCCTAATTAGGTTATTTTTTCTTTTCAAATGTTCTTTTAATAGGAAAAATATCTGAGAAGATCCCCGTCATTGCCCTTTCCATCGAAACAGTTATGCTTCTTTTGAATTGGCTCAAACTACCTATTTTGTTCACATAGGATCAAAATCCCGATTTTGGTACGATTTTAACGATTTTAATCACGATTTTGAACGATTTTAACGTCCACCGATTTTATATTAAAATCAGGATTGGAATCCCTAAGTAAAATCCTAAAATCCTACGAATTTACAATCAAAATCCCGATTTTGACTGCATTGGACAAGGAGGGTTGGAGGCATCACAATGATGGTTTCTTTCTTCTTCCTTTGTGTTCTTCATTTATCTAGCATGGAGTAGTTTTCTTTTTCACTTGGGTGTTGTAGAATCCCAACTCCTATCATGTAATTGATTGTGTGGATTGAATGATTGTGTGATGGAGGTGTTTAATTTAAGGTTTGAGGTATTATTCATGAATGATTGTGTTGTGTGAAAGCCTATCAATCTAATTGTCATTCTAGCCTAGTTTAGAGAGGAGACCTCCTTTGGTTAAGAGGCTCTTTTAGAGATGGGTTTCCTTGGGCATTCCATGCCTTCTATTCTATGTTAATTAAAGGCAAACCTCTAAGCTTGAATTAGACATCTAGGTTAATTGTGATTATACTATCCAAACCCTTGGTTTGAGGGAGAAGGTAAGTCAACCTTAAATTGCTTGGGCTAAGAGGGCTACATTTGTAGCCTTTGCCCCCTACCTTGGTTTAGCAATTGGGAGAATGGTTTTCAACCATTGTTTCACCTCCAACGGGTCACAATTTCCTCGTCACACTCCGCTTCGTTCAATTCCACGGTTCTTGGTAGTTGGTTAGTGGAAAGCAACACCCGAGTGAAGCTCCTCACTTAGAGTTTTCCACCCATTTTACCTTACTTGCTTGTTTTCATTTGTAGTTTTCATAGTTTTAAACCCAAAACCGATTTGCTAGATAACAACTTAAGCGATTGAAGTAGGGGTACATGGACCGGCCCGGGTTTGACAATTAAATACTTGCCCTATACTGCACCCGGATAGAGTTTAAAAACTTGGGCTCTAGTCGGGATTAATTCGCGGTGTAGTTTCGTGCGAGTCACTAACACATATCATTGTATCCGATCTCTCAATCATGCACAAGTTCAGGTTGTACTATTAGGGAATTTGTACATTTATGTTATGGTACAACTTGAAGTTAGGTACAATATGAAGTTGTACCATAATGTTAAAGGTACAAATTCAAGTTGTACTATAAAAGCAAAAAACTAAAGCACCAATATTTTAAAGTATTGTAAAATTCCTCAATAGAATTATCGAACAAACCACATTATTGATTTTAATATGTTGGGTTACCAAAAACCATTTCGAATCCAAATCAATAGAGGAAAAAGGATTAGGTTGGGTTTCTGCTTCCTCGTAAGGCACAAACAACCATTTTGTGTAAGTATTGTCACATGTGGTAGATGACATGGCGCCAACAAGATGATAATATGGCGGTTACACATGTGGCGTATATGGAAGACTAGAACCATAGAGATTCCTCTAGGATTATCCACTTTATGAAGAGCTTTAGTATGCACTTATTAGCCACATTGTGGGTGGTATTAAGAGAGTGCATTATGGGGGGAATTAATAGGTGTAGTTATGAGAGAGACCATCATGAGGGGTCATTGATAGGCGTGGAAAACGGGACGGAACGGGTACCCATTCCTATTTAAAGGGGATAATCCATCTCATTTTCCAAACCCGTACAGGTAAACGAGTATGCATTACCCGTACGGGACGGTTAACGGGTACCCAAATTACCCGTATATACCCATCGAAGAGTAATAAAATTAAATAAACTTAAAAAACCTGAAAAATAACTAAATTAGCCGCCACCTGCAGCAAGAACAAATTTGCCACCTACAGCAAGAGGTGCTGCCGCCACTAGGAAAACAACCCACCACTTTCATATAACAAGGACTATTACACAATTCAAGCAATTATCAATAGATAACCCAACGTCAATCTAAATATCTAGCCCAGCACAAAAGAAATAAATAATAAATGGGGAATGGCTAATGGCCAGTGACTAATGGCTATGTATTGGTATAACGGGTACCCACACTATCCAAATGGATATTAGCGGATAACCCGCGGGTACCCAATGTTGAAATTTTCAATCCCAAGTCTCATCCCGTAATAAATATTACGGGTATTTGGGTACCCGTAACTCTAAAAAAATGGGACGAGTATGGGTATACCCAAATACCCATCTCCCTCATTAGTTCCCCCAAGTTCCTTTGTCTTTATTCTTGCTTTCTTTGCTTGCGCGTGAGTTTGAGAGAAGGCTGCTTAGTTCTCTAACTGAATTGAGAGCTAAAGCTTCACGAACAAGAGTAAGGTCGTGACAAGTGGTATCAGAGTCTGGTTTGGCTTGGTGTTAGCAAAGAAGAAGTAAAGCCAAATGAAGAGAAAGAGCCTCACCAAAAATGTTGGGATAAGAAGGTGGCGTCACTGATGCTAAGAATCAACGCAGAAGAGGTCCCAGCAAAAGCTCGAGGCCTAAAGGCACATCGAGTATTCGTGATCTTGTTACAGCTCTAGAGAAGCGCGTTTCTAGAATGGAAGTGAAGATGGCCGAAGATGTTACCGCAATTGAGAATTATGGAGTGCACGACACCCAAGTCCAAGGGGATGTTCAAGGAATGGTTGCTCAGTTGTCGAGCTTGGAGATCGATAATGATGGGCTTCGTGAAGAGCTAGTGGCCCTCATCACCAACACCATCTCCAACTCCATGAACAACGCGACAGAATTTGTAATAGAGTATATCTAGGCTGTGGTGGGCGGCGTGAAGGAGGAGACTGCAGACCTCAAGAGTGAGGTCACTCTAATGAAGAGAGCCATGGCTAGCGGACCAGCCCCAACGCAATCTGTCCCGCGTGCTGACGTTCCAAGACCGAAGAACTTTGGAGGTTCAAGGTATGCGTGGGAGTTAGAGAACTTCCTTTGGAGTCTTGAGCAATACTTTCAATGCATCCAGCATCCAAGAGGAGGAGGTAAAACTTCGTATCAGTCCACTTTACTTGGTCGATATCGCAATGGTTTGGTGGAGGTGACGTGAAGCAGACATCAAAAGGGGTACGTGTGTGATGGCACATGGAATGATTTCAAAAGAGAAATCAAGAGACATTTCTATCTTGATAACGTGGAGCTCAAATCCTATTCAAGGTTTATGAGGCTCATGTGAAAGAATCCCCAGAACTACTTCTTAAGATCCCAGACATCACGGACATGGAGGTCATGCACAGCTTTCTTGATAGGCTACAACCATAGGCCAAGATGGAGATGCAACGTCGAGGAGTGTAAGACCTTGCAACTGCCATGGAAACAGTGGAGTCTTTTGTTGAGTACAAAAGGAAAGAGAGCAGCACCAAGGAGAAGAGTTCAAAGCCCAACAAGAGTGGAGAACCGTGTCACCCTTTCAAGGGGGGCACTCGCACTTGATTTGTATTACATTGTCCGTTTAATTAATTTGGATAGTAACCAAGAGATTGGATGACAACGTCCATTTAAGAATCAGATAGTCATCATGGATTTGGATGACACCATCTACACATAATAACAAGATGGTTGCCATGGGATGGATGATATCGTCCAATTATGAATTAGATGCATTCATATTGATTGGTAACCATAGGCATGAATGGTACAATCCATTGTATGCTAACTATTGGATGGTTATAATGTTACAACATGGATGGTATAATCATGAGACTGGATGATCACCATTCTTCAGTTTGGCATGGAAGGTAACCATCCATTCTTCCACTTGCATAGTCATCTCAACTCCGGTTAAGGTTCACAAAAATAACGACCCATCCTGACAGCTAACACAATCTGATATTTACGTGGTGGGCTATTTAAGGCAATACCAATTTTCCAAAAAATATAACATATGACATTTTAAAAAGCGAAAATTTTTTGTGTAAACAAATGTGAAACACTTTTGCTACTAATTATTCCTTTATTTTTGTTTTCAAATCTCATTTTTCTTCTCTCCCTCGATAATGTGACCACTTGTATTACTAATTATTCCTTTTTGTATTGTGAACCACATGGATTTTTTTTACCAAGAATCGCTTGTATTACCAAGAAAATAAAGATATAACGTTTACAACTCTACACAGATCTAAGTGCAAAAATGAAAACTGGTAAATCAACTGGAGACAAAGTTAGGGCTTTCTTAGCCACCGTATAGACTATCCTATTGTTCTGCCCACCTACAAAGCATACTGTCAATCCTGCCGAATTTTCTGGAAGATAACATTCTCTTTGATATCAGTAGTCATCCCTGAATTCAACTTATTAATCACCACCTTCCCATCGTCAAATAAATGCATTGAAGGAAATCTTTTGTCACTGCACCACTGGATCGTATCACGCAAAGCCACCAATTCCAAAATCCAAGGTTCTTGAAGTCTTTTAGACATGATTTACGCATTATCACCACATCTCCAAAACCATTTAGAATGACAATCCATACCACAACATGCGATCCACTACATACGGCCCCATCAAAAGAACATTGACCCATATTGGGCTCAATCTGCCTCCTGAAACTCGGCCCACATTGCTGAATTGGCCAAGCTAGGATGAGCCCAACGAACTCCATATCAAATTTCCTCCAAACACCTCCTTAGCAAATCGGCCCAACCTTTCCCCATCTCTCTTCAGCTTCCGCCTGTTCATTCTCCAATCCAATATGCTGGGCCAACTCAAATCGGCCCAAGGAGAAATTTTTTTGTTGTGGCATTCCCCAACCCAAAGTTAGCGACCTAGGTTTTGTGAGAAGAGGAACCCAGCCGCCACCAACCTCCTCCGCTGTCTTCTTCTTGGCCACGCCGTTCGCCATCATCGACGGTTCTTGCTTCCCCAGCTCCGGCGACGCAACCTGGCCTGCCACCGCCTCAAACCTCCTCGTTTCCTCCTCCAGCAGACCTCCTCCGCCACTTTCTCTCCCGGCGGCCATAGGCAGAACACATTCCACCGGCGGTGTGGAGATCGCCGCCTCACCTGCCCTCGCCGCCGCAGCGCGCTCCCCCATGTCGGCGCCCTCGGTCACCTTCTCCGCTTCGACCCCCTGTGCGCAACGCGCCTGCGCCGCCACCCCTCCTGCCTCCGTCGCGAGGAGCGCCCCTGCAGCAGCGCCTTCGGCCGCCTTTGCCGCTGCTGTCGCCGCCGCACCAGGCAGTGGCTCGGCCGCCAACACCCACCCCCACTCACGCGCCTCTCGACCGAGCGCGTCGAGTGATCGCTGACGCTGTTGTTTGAGTTGAGCCCATTTCGGATCAGAGAGCTATGACGAGCTCATGTTGGCTCTGATACCAAATGATAGAATCTGGGATTAGGGTTCTATCGGGTCTGGTCGTGAGTTTGGGATTTAGGGTATAAACGGCGCCATTTCCTATAGCAAATACCATTTGAATGTTGATGACCAATGATGGGTATAAACGGCGCCATTTCCTATAGCAACTAGACTAAATAGTCGGGCCTCTCAATCCTTCAACCAAAGTCCCCCAGTTCGAGCTTCCAAACTCTCCCCCAATCCTCAGCACTTCTCTGGTTTCACCACAGAAGAGTTATATCGCCTGAAGGCTTTACTTCAGACTCCTCAGCATCAACCATCCTCTTCATCAGTTAACTCTATTACATCTAAGGGGCAGACCATGTCAGGTATTACTGTTCTTTCTACCTATTCAACATCAAAAAGTAAAGATGTATGGGTACTTCACACTGGTGCTAGTGATCACATTGTGTGTTCTATGCATTTTTTTCCTTAGATGTAGAGAAGTTGAGGATATGTCAGTTACCCTTCCAAATGGCCATCAGGCTAAGGTTACTCATACTGGCATAGTCAAATTACCCTGTGATCTCTTCCTTACCAATGTTCTTTTGGTCCCATCCTTTAGCTATAATCTCATTTCTGTTAGTCAGTTAGCTAGTAATAGCCCAGTCACACTACATTTTGAATCCAAGTTTTGTTGCATCCAGGACCTAATCTCTCGACAGAGGATTGGTTTAATCCACGTAAAAAGAGGGCTTTACTTGCTTGGGGAGTCAGAGACACCTGGAGAGAATCTCAAACCACATTTCCTTGGAGTGACCACCAGTGAGAGTACAAAGCTGTGGCATACCAGGCTGGGACACCTTTCTTTTCCAAGACTGCAGGAAATAGCTAAACAAAGTAGTGATGTAATAGCTATAGAAATGAGTGATTGTGAGGTTTGCCACCTAGCAAAACAGAAAAGATTGTCTTTTAATAGGAGTATTTCTACTGCAAAGGAACCATTTGATCTGGTCCATATTGACATTTGGGGGCCAGTTGATGTAGTGTCTTGTGATGGTTTCAAATACTTTCTAACTGTGGTTGATGATCATAGTAGATGTGTATGGCTGTTTTTGATGAGTTTTAAATCTGAAGCACGAGCCTTAGTTCAGTCCTTTTGTAGCATGGTGAAAACACAGTTTGACAAAACTGTCAGGGTGATAAGGTCTGATCAGGGGCAGGAGTTTAACATGCGAGATTTTTATCATAAGCATGGCATCATACATGAAATGAGTTGTGTCAAAACTGCACAACAAAATGGCAGGGTAGAACGCAAGCACCAGCACATTTTGAATTTGCCTAGGGCACTCAAGTTTGAATAAGGAGTCCCTACCAGTTTCTGGAGCTATCTGGTCTTGCATTCTGCATATCTGATTAATAGAACTCCTACACCTGTGTTAGGAAACAAAACACCATTTGAATGTTTATATGGAATACCACCTGATTACAGTTCTTTAAGAACCTTTGGTTGCCTTGCCTATGCTACAATTCTGGATGAACATAAGAAGAAGTTTGCTGAGAGAGCCAAGAAGGCTGTGTTTGTAGGATACCCTTTTGGGATCAAAGGATTCAAATTGTATGATCTGGAGAACCATACTACCTTTATTAGTAGAGATGTAGAATTTGTTGAAGAAGTTTTTCCATTTAAGACACCTGAGAGTAGGGATTCTGCTTCACCTTCTTCTTCTACCTCTCTACTTGTTTCTCCTATCCTTCCTCCTGATCATAATCACCATGAAACTACAGATCCATCTTATTTCCCTATAGACACAGAATCAACTCCACCTTCATCCCCTTTATCTACCCCTATGGCTCACATTCCTGTTTCTCCATTTACACCTTCTTCTTCCATTCCATCCTCTTCTTCTTCTCCTCCTCCTACCACTCCTTCAGATCAGAACTCTTTACCTATTGCTCTCAGGAGAGCTCCAAGGGTTTCTAGACAGCCTGCTTATCTACAGGATTTTCACACTTCTTTTCTCACTACTGGGACTCCTGGTTCTTATGATGCCAGGATGACCTACCCTCTTTCCCATTCTCTCAACTACAATACCCTATCTTCTAACCACAAACATTACATCCTTTCCATTTCCCTTCAACCTGATCCCCATACCTACCCTCAGGCTATTAAGGAGGATCGTTGGAATAAATCTATAATAGAGGAGTTGGGTGCCTTGGAAGACAATAACACTTGGACTCCTGTTGATCCTCCTGTTGACCAGAAAATTGTAGGGAAAAAATGGGTGTTTAAGACCAAGTTTTTACCCGATGGGGTGATAGAAAGGAGTAAGGCCCGTTTAGTGGCAAAGGGATACACACAGACTTATGGTTTTGACTTCATTCACACTTTTTCTCCTGTTGCTAAGTTAAATTTTGTGAAAATGCTTCTGGCTGTTGCTGCCATCAAGGGTTGTCAATTACATCAGATGGATGTAAGCAATGCTTTCCTCCATGGTGACTTAGAGGAGGGGGTTTACATGGAAGTTCCAGATGGTTTGAAGCACCTAAGTCACCTAGAAGGAAAGGTTCTTAAGCTTAACAAGTCCCTTTATGGACTGAAACTAGCCAGCATACAGTGGTTCAACAAGCTGTATGAGAATTTGAAGCACATGGGATTTGAACAATCCCTTGATGACTATTCAGTTTTCAAAACACTCTCAGTTGTCCTAATTGTGTATGTTGATGACATACTGTTGGCTGGACCAGTCTTGAGTGAAATAGAGCATGTGAAGAAGGAATTGAAAAAGGGATTAAAGTGAAGGATCTAGGCAACATGAGATACTTCCTGGGATTGGAAGTTGCTAGATCAAGTGAAGGGATTTCCTTGAATCAAAGAAAGTTTTGCTAGAATTGTTGGCAAATTATGATTTTCTAAAAAGTAAACCTGCAAAAACTCCCTTGAGTATGAAGACTGTTCATTCTGCAGCAGATGGGGTTCCACTAGAAGATGGATCTCACTACAGGCATCTGCTAGGCCAGCTTCAGTACTTAACCTCAACAAGGCCAGACATTACATTTCCAATTCAACAACTCTGCCAGTTTTAGGACAAGCCTACAACTACTCATATGAAGGCTTTACACAGGATTCTCAGGTACTTGAAGGGCTGTCCAAGTCAGGGTCTGTGGTTTTCATCCTCCTCTACACTTGAATTGAGAGGATATTGTGACTCTGATTGGGCTACTTGCCCTGATACTAGGAAGCCAGTGACTGGTTACTACACTTTCCTAGGAGATTCATTAGTTACATGGAAAAGCAAAAAGCAGAACACTGTTTCCAGATCTTCTTCAAAGGCAGAGTACAGAGCCTTAGCTCAACTATCATGTGAAGTTCAATGGCTGAAGTCACTTTTAAGGATTTATGGGATAGAACATCATCAACCAATCAAGGTGTTTTGTGACAACCAATCTGCTATACACATAGCAGAAAACCCAGTTTTCCATGAGCGAACAAAGCACATTGAAGTCGACTGCCATGTTATTCGCGAGAGACTGATTTCAGGATTACTTACACTACACCACATTCGAACAGAAGAACAACTAGCAGACTTATTTACTAAAGGCCTCTCTGTTGACAGATTTCAATATCTACTGTCCAAGCTTGCAGTGCATGACATATGCCTGCAAGCTTGAGGGAGGCTGTGAAGCGAGATTACCTTGATCACCAGCTGCTGCAGATCTTCAGAGATGTTGCAGAAGGAAGAACAGACGAGATTCCCTTCACTCTGCTTGGTAAACAGTTGGTGACCTCATAACAGCATCGTTTTCCTTAAGTGGTATACACTCCACAAAGCAGAACGACGCAGTATTGATAGGTTGTAATTAGTTAGAGCATTTAAACGTTGCTTAGCCACTTGGCACTCGTTGATAGGTTAGTTTAATTAATCGTTCTTCTTTACCGTTAATGTACAATGCTCTCTGATATATATATATATATATATATGAAATCCCACAGAGGAAGAAGGCATTCCGCCGATTTCCCACAAGGTCTTTCTTATCTTCTTTACAAACCCTAGCATTTTTGGTAGCTAGGTTAAATCTTTCACATGGTATCAGAGCCTGGTTGGCTACTGATTACCTGATCTCTCTGTTGATTCTACAAAACCCATTTCTCTTCTTCTAGTTCCATCGTCAAAAATCTGCTGATCTCCAACAATGTCTGGCAAGGATGATAGCAGTAGTACAAGAGCGATCTGAGGGTGAAAAGGAAGTCCTTGTTCCTCCTCGCAACGAAGATCCTTACAGCAATCCGTTCTATCTGGCACCGAGTGACAATTCATCGTTGCTAGTGATCAGTTTCAAGCTTAATGACGACAACTATCTTCTTTGGAGTGAGTCTATGGAGGTCGCTCTCCGCACCAAGAACAAGTTGGGTTTTCTCCTAGGTTCGATTCAGGTACCAGATATCACTGTTCCTTCTTATGGCACTTGGGATTGAGTGAATGGCACCGTTGTGTGTTGGATTAGAAACTCTGTTGCATAAGACATTGTTCCTAGCCTCAGGAACATCAAAACAACTTCTGAGGCTTGGAAATACCTCAAGTCTAAGTTCAGTCAAGGTGATTCTGTGAGAATCACAAATCTGCAGGAAAAGGTGACCTAACCAAGCAAGGGGATCTGTCTATTAGACAGTACTATACTGATTTAAAGTTGCTAAGGGATGAGCGTGATTGTTATTTACCTATTCCATATTGTCATTGTGCATCGAGAACTTATGAGACTGTTATGATGTATAAAGAACGAGAGAAGGTCATCAAGTTTTTGCTGGGTTTGAATGAAAAATACCAACAGGTGAAGAATCAGATGTTGATGCTTGAGCACCTTCCAGATCTTGATAGAACCTATCGTTCTGTGATTCAACTGGAGAGACAGTTGAATGGAGCCAGTGCTAACACTAGAAAGTCCGAGGAAACAATTGCTCTTGCAACTGCCCTGGCTGCTTCTAGGGTTCCTTATAACTCAAACTCTAAGGACAAGCATGATATTGCAAAAATGGAGGAGGTGGCCTTTTTTGCAGATATTGCAAAAAGGATAACCATGTTATCCAAGATTACTGGAAACTTAAGAAGAAAAACAAAGGAGGAGGAAACCATAGAGGTTTTGCAGGCTTTGTTGATGTAAACCCTACTGAGAAGACACCTTCAGGAGGAGGAAACTTTTCACCTAAAAGTCTAACTAGTATTCCAGATAGTCCTCAGCACTTCTATGGTTTCACCACAGAAGAGTTATATCGCCTGAAGGCTTTACTTCAGAGTCCTTAGCATCAACCATCCTCTTCATTAGTTAACTCTATCACATCTAAGGGGCAGACCATGTCAGGTATTACTGTTCTTTCTACCTATTCAGCATCGAAAAGTAAAGATGTATGGGTACTTGACATTGGTGCTAGTGATCACATTGTGTGTTCTATGCATTTTTTTCCTTAGATATAGAGAAGTTAAGGATATGTCAGTTACCCTTCCAAATGGCCATCAGGCAAAGGTTACTCATACTGGCATAGTCAAATTACCCTGTGATCTCTTCCTTACCAATGTTCTTTTGGTCCCATCCTTTAGCTATAATCTCATTTCTGTAAGTCGATTAGCTAGTAATAGCCCAGTCTCGCTACATTTTGAATCCAACTTTTGTTGCATCGAGGACCTAATCTCTCGACAGAGGATTGGTTTAATCCACGTAAAAAGAGGGCTTTACTTGCTTGGGGAGTCAGAGACACCTGGAGAGAATCTCAAACCACATTTCCTTGGAGTGACCACCAGTGAGAGCTCAAAGCTGTGGCATACCAGGCTGGGACACCTTTCTTTTCCAAGACTGCAGGAAATAGCTAAACAAAGTAGTGATGTAATAGTTACAGAAATGAGTGATTGTGAGGTTTGCCACCTAGCAAAACAGAAAAGATTGTCTTTTAATAGGAGTATTTCTACTGCAAAGGAACCATTTGATCTGGTCAATTTCATTATGAGGAAGTTTTGGGGCCAAACAAAATGGTGGGCGTCGTGCCTGAAGGCCAATATTGGTGGAGGGGAAAGATCAGAATTAGCAAATTCCTCTTCCGACAGCGACCGCGAAGATCGGAGTAGTCCAAGGAGACTAGGAGCCGCGAGCAATAGTGGCAACGCAAACGGCAGAGGGGTAAGCTGGTGATGGTGGACCGGGAAACGGAGATGGAGACGCCTGGGTTAGAGCAGCGAAGGGAGCATCGTGTACAAAGAGGTGCTCGCAGACGGGATGGTGTTCGCCCTGAGAAAGATCGGGGAGATTAGCGGTGGAGCAGTTGCAGTTAGAGGATGTGCTCGCCCCCCAGCTCTTCCATTTCCCCAAGGGGGAATTGGATAGTTCGGCAACCATCAGCTCGCTTATCCTTGCTGATGATTAATTTTTTGTAATTTATTAAATTTTATTAAATAATTAATATGGTAAATCATATAAAGAAAGTAAGTGAAATGATGAGGTGGAATATTTTTTTAATTTTTAATTTTTTCAAATTTCCACATCATCTAGTTAACGGTCAAACTTTATAGTTGACTGTCACGTACGAAAAATTTAACAGAGTCTAACGGTCGGTGACTAATGGTGAAACGATTTGTAAAATTAGTGGTGAATAAGAAAGAAAAGTAATTTGGGTGGCAAACATGAAATATTTGTATAATTTGAGTGACCAAATGTTTAATTTAGCCGTGTATCCATCTTTATTTCCACTAGCCGCTCTATTATTTTTTCAAAGGAACAAACCTCATATTTCTTGTAACCTTTATTGTTTAGACTTTTAGAATTTTAGGTTTCATTGTTTGTTTTTCTTTAGAAGAGAATCATTGGAGCTAGAATTTTTAGGCTAAAATTAGAGTTGTGATTTGAATATGTTCATCTGGCTCATCTGACCAAATGACTAAAATCGATAAACTCACAAGGCTATAGTAGCTCCAGATCCAGTGGTGGGTTGGGGCGTGACCTAAGTTGGCCACTCCCTTGCTTCGACACTGGTTGGGACCGAGCTCGAATCCGGTTAAAACAGGATGCAACCCAATCCCGTCTTTTGGCTCAATATTTGACCAAAAAAGCAGTTGGGACCTGATCAGTCCGGTCTAGTTTAACCAGATTGGTCTGGATAGCCACCCTAACTTCCACATAGACGAATTGATTGATTTTTGTTGTTATGTTCTTTAAAATTATTTTAAAAAATACGACAAGGAGTGGCAAGCATCAACAATGCCCAGAACTATAGGTGTCAATCGTGCGGGTTCGAGCGGATTCGGGTCGGGTTCAATCGAGTCGCGGGTTAATCAGATTGCAGGTCAAGCGGGTTGCGGGTTGATCAGGTTGAGGGAAAATTGGGTTTGGGTTGGTTGGGTTGCAGATCAATCGGGTTACAGGTTAATCGGGTTGCGGATCAATCGGGTTCAAGATTGCGGGTTGTTCAGTCCAAAACAAACCATCAAATTTTTTTTAATAATTAGTTATTACACTAATCTAAAACAAACTCATCGGTCACCATTTTTCAATGAAAAAACATGAAGGACCATTATTAAACAAATGTGTGGCTAGATTTTGCTTGAATATATCACAAACAAGTTGAATGTTGCTAGTTGTTGGTAAGTAGCAAAATATTCATCAATGTTACAAAACCAACAGAAATAAATAGTTGAGCAACAATAAATTTAAAACTGACAACTTGTTCGATCATAAACCTATGAAACCATGTGAAGTACATAAGTCCCCATTAATCTTATTAAGATAACACCCAAAAACCTTCATGCATTAAACCTTAACCTCCTCTAATTCAACTTGAGTGAAAATTCTCCAAATTTTTGCTTCTTCCAGCCCTAATTTCCATTACTTCAGAAAAAAGAAACGAAAAAAAAGGAATTACACAATCAATCAAGCAAGAAGCAACTAACAGTCTAACACTACAAATTGAACTTATATCAAGGTTTGTCGCAAACTTTACATTCTATGATTGGAGCAGAGCAGGAACGACTAATTCTTTGCAAAATATCAAGACTTTGCAGGCATAAATAAACCGAATCAAGCAAATCCATCTCATTAATTGGGATGAGGTCCGTTGCCTTGAGATTGAGTTAAATAGGCAATGGGAGGCGGAGGAAGAGTATTGGCAGCAGAAGTCCAGGGTCCGTTGGCTCAAAAAGGGGGACAAAAATTCATCGTATTTCCATACGGTGACGAGGACCCGTCGGAAAAGGAATTTTGTGAGTGGGCTTCGGGCCGATGATGGCGAGTGGATCATGGATGAGAAAGGTAAAGCGGATATTGCTACTAAGTTCTATAGTAAACTTTTCACCTCCCAAAATCAGGTCCAGATATGTATGGCCGGCTGCATGGTCTGCCTATTGCCCAAAGTGTAACCCCATCAATGAATGAGGCTTTAACGGCTGCCGTGCTCCCAGAGGAGGTTCACAAAACTGTGTTTGCTATGGGCTCAAAACAAGCCCCCGGGTCAGACGACTTCACTGGGAAATTTTTCAAGGCCTTTTGGGATATTGTGGGGCCATTGGTAATTGACGCAGTCTGCTCTTTCTTTTCTTCGGGCCGGCTGATCCGCAGTTTTAATCACACATGGCTCACATTAATTCCTAAAGTTGATAATGTGGAGACAATGAGGCAGTTGCGCCCCATCAGTTTATGCCAATTTGTTTACAAAATTATAACCAAAATTTTGGCAGAGCGCTTGGCCATTGTCCTCCCTCATGTGGTCTTGGAAGGTCATAATGGCTTTATCGGGGAGCGTCAAATTGTAGACAATATCCTACTCGGGCATGAGCTCATGCATTACCTGAAAACCAAAACTCGGGGGAAGAAAGGGTTCATGGCCCTAAAGGTTGACATGGAAAAGGCCTATGATAGAGTCGAATGGCCTTTTCTTCTTGGGGTTTTGGTTAAAATGGGTTTTAGCTCTACTTGGGTAGGATGGATCAGGGAGTGCCTCAGGTCCGCATCTTTTTCTGTTATAATGAATGGCACCCCGTAAGGTTACTTTTCTCCCTCCAGAGGACTTCGCTAGGGGGACCCTTTGTCTCCTCTCCTTTTTGTGCTTTGAACTGAGGGGTTCGCAGCGCTTCTACGGAAGGCGATATCATAAAAGAAATTGGCCGGGATTAAAGTGGCTCCTCGAGCCCCCAGGTTGTCGCATTTATTTTTTTGCAGATGATTCCTATTTATTCCTGCGAGGCACGCTTTAGGAATGTGAAAACCTTATTGAGGTCCTGAATGATTATGAGGAATTGAGTGGACAGAGGGTGAATCTGGCCAAATCAGCAGTTTGCTTCAGTAGGAATATAGTTCAACAAGATCAAGAGTTCTTGGCGGCAGTTTTAGGGGTGGGGGCCGTTGGAGTCCATGATAAATATCTGGGTCTCCCATCTCTGATTTCCAGATCAAAGATAGAGACTTTCCGTTATTTGGAAGCCAAATCGTCGGAACGTCTCCAGGGGTGGAAGCAGAGGACACTTTCGTGGGCAGCCAAAGAAACCATCATCAAGTCTATTGCTCTGGCATTTCCATTGCATGTAATGTCCTGCTTCAAGCTCCCTTTGACCCTGTGCTGCCTCTTGGACAGACATGTTGCCCGGTTTTGGTGGGGTGAGAATGAAGGTCACCCGAAAGTGAGGTGGATGTCATGGAGGGACATGTGTAGGAGTAAGCATGATGGAGGGATGGGTTTCCGCCGATTTGAGCATTTTAATCAGGCGCTCCTAGCTAAAATTGTTTGGTGTATCCTCAGTGCACCCTGCTCCATGGTGGCCCAAGTCTATCGAGGTAAATATTTTCCTAATGGACATTTCCTAACGGCAAAGGCTCGGTCTAGGCCTTCGTGGGGGTGGCAGAGTATCGTGTTTGGCCGGCAGCTTTTGGAGATGGGTTTACGATGGCCAGTTGGGAATGGGCGATTGCTTTCTATGCTTCGCTCCACCTGGATCCCTGAGTACCAGTTTGAGCCCCTACGTTATAATCCTCAGGTTCTGCCGGCGGGTGGTGATCCACTGGTGGTGGAACTAATTTGTCAAGGGGAGGGGAGGTGGTGTGATCAAAAGCTTAATCAGTGGTTTGACCCCGGTGACGCGCCGTATCATAAAAGCCATACCTCTCTCGGTCAAATCTGTGTACCATCTGGCTGTCGCTTTGGAAAAAAGGAGGGGCCGTTGGAAGGCGACAGTGGATTGGATGGATAGGACAAGTTGGATACGGCTGTGGGAGGCTAACATCCCGCCTAAGTAGAAGGTGTTTGTTTGGCATATCTTCAATCGGATCTTGCCTACCACTGAAGCTCTCATTAGTCGTCATATCTCGGTCCTTTCTCGATGCCCGGTCTGTTGGGAAGGCTGTGAAACGTTGGAGCATTTATTTTTGGATTGTCCAGCAGCACGTGCCCTGTTGGGGGCGGCAGGATTGGAACACCTTGGGGAGGGTTTGCCACGGTATACGTTTCCTCTGTTCCTTAAGAAACTACTGTCTTTAGTTCAGCAGTCGTCGCTGTGGATGGCCATTATTGGAAGTCCAGCAACTGGGTGGCGTTTGAGGGCAAACAGTATGGTCTTCCGGCTCTCATGAGGCAATATACGCAGCAGTTTGAGGAATGGGAGCGTCTCCCCGTTGAGGGCATTCCCCGGACCCCGGAGATAGGGCACCAGGAGCCTAATCCGGTGGGGTCTTTTGAGTTTGTCTGTGGATGGGATGGTGCGACGTAACGGGGATCGCATTCGGCTGGTGGACTAGTACTTATGACCCCTTCTCGAATCGTCCTGAGGGCTACTGGGGTCCAATTTCCTATCATAGATGATCCTGCGATAGTGAAGTTGCTTGCTTTGCGTGAGGCTATTCTCTGGTGTCTGGGCCAAGGCTTCGCCTCTATTAGGTTTGAAGGGGATGCTAAATTAGTCATTGACAAAATCAGGCATGTGGATACAAGAGATAGCAGGATGGGTGTTGTATTGGCGGAAGTGATGAATCTTTTTTTGGAATCAATATATGATTATCTTTTGTAAAAAAAAAAAAGAGGAAGGCGCCAATGTTCCCCAATTAAAGTGAGGAACCACATCTATCATGTACAAGTGAAATGAACCTAACTGCAGAGTGACTAACCCAGCAAAAGCACTAATACACTGAAACTACAAAATTGTTTAGTGCTAATTATAATACTTTCTCACAAAGGCAGGAGAAATCTGCTCGTATCATAAAAGGATTCGATGAAAAGAGTTCCCTATATTAATGTAACAAACCCAAGAAGCAAAACTCAATCAAGTTTACATACTCTGCCTCGCAAATTGAGACCGATAAGAACAATAAACAGATTCAACTCGCATTCCTCTGTTCTGGAAAAACAAACAAGCACTTTCTTCCAATCAGACTTAAGATCCCATTTTTGTGGCTCACTGATCTGGCAACACAGCAACATCAACTAGAATGAAAGCTTAGATAGAAAGCAGCAATAACCAGAAATGCGTTAGTTAACAAAGCCTAGCATATCCACAAAATGCACAATAAGGGGGTGCGGGTACATCAATCCTAAACCAGGACAAACCTAGAACCGAACCAACACAACTAAGAAACAATAAACACAAAGCAAATCAGCAAACCCCCAACTTGTGTTTAAAGGGAAACATAAAGTACCAAGTACACAAATATGAAATACCAGTAAACAATCTCAAAACTTCAAATTGGGCTTCTTAAACAAGTTAGAATAGGCAAGTCATCCACAACAATTAAAGCTTTTAAGTGCCCACAGAATCCTCACCCAATAAAGTCTCAAGGCCAATCAAAACGCGAAACCAAGCTCAAGAACAGCAACAGAGTAACTCAACCCAGAAAAAGAGCAAGACTTCCACCTTATAACAAACCAAACACGCTGCCCTCAAAAAAGAACAAGATAATATACGAATGAACTTTACCCAAATTTGGCACCATCAATTTTCGGGCATCGGTCGAACTGAGAGGGGAAATGAAGTTGTGGAGAAGACATTTGGGAAACAAAATCCCGAAAAAAAAATTGAGACTCAGAGATCAATATTCAAGAAGTCGACTTTGTTGAAAGAGAACCCTAATTAGAGGACACATTCATATAGATTTAACGAGGATTTGAGGAGAAGCTGGGTAAAACAAATTGGAACACCGTAGCTTCGAGGCTTGAGTCGAGCAGTGAGAAGGCTAAAAGATTTTGTCAGCAGGTGTTGAGGAAGGTCTGGCGAAGGAGCCAGGGTTAATCTGCTAACTGTATTATTCGTTAGCAGATACTCACAGGGCCGAATTTTGGGCCACGTCGGCCCATGTTTCATCCAACGGAGGAGAGAGGCGGCGGGGTGGTGGCTCACTTAAGTGAGCTAGATGGGCTACTGTGTATAAGCCGGGCCAACGTGCGGTGATGAAGGCGAGCCGAGCAAGTGGTGTGGTGGGCCCGGCTTCAGTTTGGCCGGGATTTTGGAGGGGAATGGAAAGAGAACGAAAATTGTGGGCCCCATGTGATATTTATGTATGTTTGTTTGTGTGAATATTTATTTGTTTTCAGTCGATATTTTTATGTGTTGTGTTGATATGACTTTGCATCATTGTTGAAATGAACTAGTATTCTTCCTTCGCAAACCAATATCCACCATTGAACTAATATTTACCAACCCAAAATAACCCATACACCCGAAACTAATTACACCAATTTAGATTTTAAGTTTTAGGTTTTAGGGTTCAGGTTTTCAATTTGTGAAGGATTGGAATATTGTTTCTTACATCAAATTAAACACACTAGGAAGTCCAAACATATAAGGCTTGCAACCTTAGTTAGGGCTGCCCGCCGAGGGCCCATGGGCCGAAGGCTCATTAAATAATGATAGTTTTATGGTTTACGGTTTGTGTTACGGTTTAGGGTTTTAGTTACGGTTTAGGGTTAAGGGTTTTGGGTCTAGGTTAGATTTTAATTGATATTAGTTCATGTTTTCTAATAGCGAACTTTTGGGAACTATTAAGATGTTTTCCACCATTTATTTAAACAAGTAGCACTTTTGGTAACTATTTTGATTAGTGTACAACTGTAATATATTAGTTAGTGTTTGGTGGATATTAGTCAGTATATGGTGGATATTATTTTGTGTGTGGTGGATGTTAGTATGTGTGCTATGGATATTGGTTTGTTGTATTTAAAATTTTATTTAGGATACTCTAGATATTGGTCTGAGATGTTTGGATATTGTTTTGTAGGGTTTGTGTTAAGGTTTAGGGTTTAGGGTTTAATGGTTTAGTTTTGAGAGTTTAGTTTTGGTTTGAATTTATATTAGTTCATGTTTTTGTATATTTGACTAGGACGTTTGGATATTCTAATGAGGCACTTTTGGTAATGGCCTATTAAATAATAATAGTTTTAGTTTTTATGGTTTAGAGTTTGTGTTGGGAAGAGGTTTAAGGGTTTAGGGTCTAGCTTTGGTTTGAAGTGAGATTAGTTCATGTTTTCGGAAATTTTCTTGGACGTTTGTATATTCTAATGGGGCGCTTTTGGTAATTATTAAGATGTTGTCCAACATTTATTTAAGCATCTAGCATTTTTGGTAACTATTTGGATTAGTGTACAACTGTAAGATATTAGTCAGTGTGTAGTGGATATTAGTCAGTATATGTTGGATATTGTTTTGTGTGTGGTGGATGTTAGTCTGTGTGTTGTGGATATTATTCTGTTAAATTTACAATACTATTTAGGTTACACTTTATATTGGTCGGAGATGTTTGGATATTATTCTATAGAGTTTGTGTTAAGGTTTAAGGTTTAGGGTTTAATGGTTTAGTTTTGAGAGTTTATTGATTATGGTTTTAGGGTTTAGTTTTGTTTGTTTAGGTTCAGGGTTTTAGGGTTTAGGGATCGGGTTGTGGGTATAACTATTATATATTAATTAGTGTGTTGTGGATATTTGTCATTCTTAGTTGTAATATCATTTATTGATCACCGGATTGTTCTCTGAAAGATTTGGATTTGTTTCTGGTATGTTTGGATATTTATTTGAACCTGAAGAATATTCTTTTAGTTCATGTGTTGGATATTTGTGTGGAATGTTGGGATACTAGTCTTGGTGGTGTGGATATTATTAGGGTGAACAACTATTAGTTGGGTGGCCCGAATCTGTTTTGGGGATTTTGGGGAAATTGGGGAAGGAAACCCCAATTTGTATCAGAAATAGAAGTGATGGGGCAATTAATGCCACAACAACTTTTTCTCTCTCAACTCTCTCAACCCCACCTTCTCTCTTCTTTTCTCTCAATTTTCTCTTCCTTTCTCCGACGAAAAAGTCACCGGCGGCGGCCTTCAAATCACGTCTTCATCCTCCGCCGTCCAGGGAAACGTCCCTGATGATGATTGATGATGAGGTCGAGTCGTCTCGTCCATCAACGAGCTCGTCCCATGAAGAAGAAAAATTTGTTGATGGTGTATTAGAAGGTTTGAGTCAAATAGATGGTGGTTGTGTGCTTGGCTTCGATGCAACAGTAGAAGAAGAAGAAGAAGAAGAAGAAGAAGAAGAAGAAGAAGAAGAAGAAGAAGAAGAAGGTGATTGTGGATTGACATATTTATAAGTTTGTGTTGTTGAGTTTTGGTTGGTAGCATTGAATGAAATTTAATGTCTTTGGTGTGAGTTTAATGTTTTTTGGTCATGGTGGGATTCTACTATGAGCTAATGGGATATTATTTACCTACTGTTTGTTGGAAGTAGTGTGTAGCCTATGTTTATTTTGTGTGGATATCAGTCTGGGCGTTATTTATATTGACTTAATTATTGTGGATACTAGTACGTCAGAATATAGTGTGGATACATCATCGGAGACATTTGATACTACTTGTAGATTCATTGATATGAGTTAGCCTACTGTTTATGGATTTTTGTTAGACGTAGTCTGGGGATTATTCTGGGCACATTGGATACTAACTGGAAATGGAAATATCTCGCAGCTCACAACACTTCAGACCTAGAAGATGATGAAGCGCGAAATCACATATTTTTTCGCACTAAGGACGAGTGTGTTCGTTTCTACGAACGCTATGCTCACAAAAAAGGGTTTGGTGTTTGAGTAGGTTCGCAACATTTGAGAAAAAGGAAGAATTCTGAAGGAGAGGTGGTGAAAATTTATGCCTACCTTTATTATCTTTGTAATAGAGAAGGCTCCACAGACGAAGTCAATGTTGAGAAACAGATACAGGGAGAGGATTCGGTTGTAGAGAGAAGTTGCCCTAAAAGAAAGAGGTCTCGAATTAGGGCTGGATGGCCCGCCCTTGTTCGTTTCCGATGGGATGAGAATACAGATGGATTTGTGGTGCACAAATTCATTGGAGCTCACAATCATGATCTGCACTCCACCAAGCATGCTTACCTATTGAAGTCAAACAAGTCTGTGAGCGTTCCTCAAGGACTTGTTGCTGAAGCAAATTGCAACGCCGGGATGAGTCTTAGGTCCTCGTAACAGCTATTGGCTGAGTGTGCCGGAGGGTATGAGAACTTGACTTTTACCAGATCTGATCATAAGAACCATTTGAACAAGAACAGACAAAAGACTATGCCTCGTGGCGAAGCGACTTTCTTGGTTGACTATTTTCAAGACCAAAAGGAGAAGTATCCCGACTTCTTTCATGCCGTAGAGGTAGATTGTGAGGAGAAAGTTGCCAATAATTTTTGGGTAGACAGTAGGATGCGTGAAGATTATGCACTTTTCGGAGACTCTGTCTCATTCGACACCACCTTCCTTACCAATAAACACTTCCGGCCATTGGGTATGTTGACCACTTATTTTCCTTATTTATTTGGACACGCAAGCGGTTATGCATTGTTTTTAATACTAAGTCTTTTGCAGGGATGTTTGTAGGTTTCAATCATCACCGACAAACTTGTGTGTTTGGCGCTTGTTTGTTATATGACGAGACAACTCCTTCTTTTGAATGGTTGTTTGAAGCATTTAGTCGGTGCATGAAGAGGAAACTCCCAGTGACCATCTTCATAGATTAGGACGCCGGTATGGCAGCTGCCCTTAGAAAGGAGTGGCCTAATATGTTTCACGCCCTCTGTACTTGGCACATCTTGATGAATGCGAAGAAAAAACTTAAGAAGAACAAGAAATTTTGGCATAAGTTCCAAAATCATCTAGCTTATCTTTTCTACTACGTCGATAGCAAAGCCGAGTTTGATGAGGCATGGGGCAACATGGTTTCTTATTGTTTTCCCGGTAGTGAAACTGTGGATGGCCACCAATGGATGCAATATCTGAAGAAATTTCGTCATCAATGGCGTTTCTTATATCTGAGAGATCAATTCACAGCGGGGATGTTGACAACGCAAGACAGTGAGTCGTGCAATGCACAAGTGCGACTATTCTTGAAACCGAAACATAATCTCGACAAGTTTTTCATCCACTTTATCTGGTACTGCATCAGAATACTTGTTTAGTTTTTTTGGATATTACTTAGAACCTTGGTGATATTTATAGACACTTATTCTGGTATTGTTAGTGATGGTGTGATATATGTTTGTGTTGTTTGGATATTTGCTCTTTTTGTATATGGATATCAGTCCGGGTAATCAAAATTTTGGTTTTCTTCATACATTTTCTAGATATTACTTAGCACCTTAGAGATATTAATAGACTCTTATTCTGGTATTGGTATGTGATGGTGTGATATATGTTTGTATTGTTTAGATATTTTCTCTGTTTGTATATGGATATCAGTCTGGGAAATCAAAATTTTGATTTTCTTGATACATTTTACTAGATATTACTTAGCACCTTAGTGATATTTATAGACTATTATTCCGGTATTGTTATGTGATGGTGTGATATTTGTTTGTGTTGTTTGGATATTTGCTCTTTTTGTATATGGATATCAGTCTGGGTAATCAAAATTTAGGTTTTTTTCATACATGCAGTTTGTTGGCTGAAAAAAGGCGCAAAGAGACTGAGTCTGACTACATGGGGAAACAATCATCCCCTTACATAGTGTTGGAGAAAAGATCAATCCTCCAACATGCTGCCAAGATCTTCACGAAAAACATTTTCAACCGGATTCAAGAGCAGTATCTAGAAATTGAAGACCATCTAATTGAGCTTGTCCCAGATAATAGGGATGATGGCTTCATTAGCTACCTTACATATAAGATAGAGGATGGTGAGCTTATCGATGAACGTGTCACTCTTGTTGATACTTCTACGGCCACATTGGTATGCGAGTGTAGGATGTCTAGAACATTCGGGGTCTTCTAGCTGCTTACTACTTTGACTTATTCTTTCTTTGCCAAACTCCGGACTCCAGCGGAATTACAATACTTACGTGAGTATGAATTGAAGGAGCTGCTATAGTGTAAGCCGCTACAGAAAGAATGTGATCAAATTCAGGATAAAGCGCAGGGGAAGAAATCATCCACTTACTGCCTTTTATACTATGTTATACCTTACTATAAATTCACAAACATTAGCTTGAAGGGGGTTTGAATGCGGTTAAAACCTTTTAAGGGGTTACATTCACAACCAAGGGCAATATGGATATGACAAAAAAATATTAATGACTTTTTTTATTAATTACATATTTGAAATTAAAAAACTCATATTAAATAAATGTTTTTTAAATTTAAATCCTACAATAAATACATTTATATCTCTCTCTTCCTTCTCCAACAATCACTCCGCTCCGACCGGCGGACCTTTTCTCCAGTGAAATCCTTCCAACAGACTCCCTCCGACAACCTGCAAAAATGTACCAGTTGTTAAAAATGTATCAATCCATTAGTCTAGTGGTATTGATTTTTTAGTCTGGTAGCTGGTAGCCAACCATTATCATCTGGTAGCTGGTAGCGTACCACTACCGGCTACAAGATTGTAGTGGTAGCGTACTACTCGACGAAATCACTACCACTACCACTCAACTATACAAATAACAAACCAGATGTGGAAATCGAAAAAAATCACAAATCTTAAAAAAAAAATAACAGGGTATGAAGAAAGGGGGAGGCAGGGGAGAGGTGGTGACCTCGCGGCGGCATCAGTATCATGAAGACGGCGGAGGGAGGAAGCGTAGGAGGCAAGGGTGGCATCAACAACAATGACCTCACGCCGGCAGCGGTGAGAGGGTGGTGTTGGCAAGCGACGGGAGTGGCGGGAAAATGAGGCATCATCAGAGCACGAAACACAGGAGAGATGAGGTAGGCGGCGGCAGGACGACAATAGCAACTTGTGAGAAAGATGTCATAGGTTGGATTCGTAGCAAGGAGATCGTCGACAGGAGAGAGGAGGTTGCATCGGTGGGATGGTGGTGGCCTTTGTGCATTTAGGCAAGGGGGTATGGAGAAAGGTAGAGAGGAAAAGAGGTGGTTGCCGGCAGAAAGGAAGAAGAAGAGATGGAGAGGAAGAATAGAGGAGGGGAGAGTTAATATAGGGGTTTGGGTAACCTGATATTTTCACATGTTTTGCCCACTATTCTTGCACCGTTTGAGGATCGATTCTCGTGTTTTAAGCTAATTTCACGTTAGGTTGTGCTTTTATGTGGTATTTCATGACCTGGAGCGAAAATGGAAGCTTGAAAGCGAGTTTCGGGTCAAAACCGGAGGGATGACAAAAAGTGGTGCTCGAAGGCGAAATACTCGGTCAGGCCACCCAAATACCCGACCGGGTAAATGCAGGCGAGATCGAGTAAGCGACCCAGGGAAAACCAGAAGGCCCCCCTTGGTCGTGAACCATAAATACCCGACCGGGTATATTTACCTGAGGTCGGGTATTTTCCCCTTTGCGTGAGAAGCTGCTGCGCACCATTTCAGTCGGTCTGATCCTAAATTATTCGACATTGTATTTGGACCGTGTTTTCGCCAGCTCGCACTGTTACAAGTAGAACGCGGGTTTTGGTCTCTCATTCAAGTTTTGGGAGCAGAAAATAGAGGTTTAGTGAGAGAAACATCGAACAAAGATCCTTGAGTGCCCTAGATCAAGTTTCCCATAATTGGAGCTCGATACAAGCCTCGACGAGTGACGATTGACGATCCGGAGCAAATTTCTTCCGCCTATACGATGATTTATACATCAAACATGGCTTTACTATCTCTTTCTCTCTATGGAGTAATCTCCTCTACCACTTGGGTATGAAGAACCCTAGTTTTGCATGTTAGGAGCAGTTGTATGAATGCTTTTCAATACATTGATGATTTTATATCCAATTGAAGTTTTATTCAGAAATCTATGAGTCTTGATCACACTTGTATGTTTCCAGGATTGACCTAGAACGTTAGAATCAGAATAGGTCAATAGAGCATCTTAATTTGGAAGTGGTGAATCGATAGTGCAAGATTCAATCGATTCATTGCTCTATAATGGGATTCATTCCAGTAGAGGAGATCTTCTTTTTTTTCGCCTCGGTACTTTATCTCGGTGAAGGTTAGTCATCTGCCGGGTAATGTGTCTGAGGGGTTTGGTCAGTTAAAGAGATTCCAAACTAGGTCTGAATCTTCCGCAGTATAAATTTGAATTGAATTGGACTGGGTGAATTAGAACTCGACTTAACTGCAGGCTAGGGAGAATCATTTACTGCTATCTGTTTTATTTTCTTTGCACACTTCACTCAGCTTTTCCCTCTAGATAATAGATAATCGCGGAGTAGGCAGTACATCTAGGCACCTGGTTAACTTTTATTACTTGTCCCACTATACTGCCTTTCCATTCTATGATTACACTTGGTCGTAGTTTGATGTTGTGTTTTAGAGAGTCAAGTTTTTGGCGCCATTGTTGAGGAACTTATAGGTTATTGTAACGTGAAGATCTGTTACTTTAGCATTTACTTTTCAGCATTTGTTTTCCTTCCCCTGTTTGCCTTCACGGATTGTGTCTACAGTCTGTATGCAGGTAGTGCATGACAAGAGATCTACATCTGTTAGACCCAGAAAGAACAAACTTTCACCAGCTCAGAGCGCTTAAACCGAGACTTGCTACGGAGGAGGAGTTGGATAAAGTTGGTTGTCCCGGAGGAGCATACCGTGGGATACTATTGGACCGCCAGGGCAGCAGACATGAGGTCCATCATCCAACACGCTCAAGTTTCTACTAATAACTTTGAGATGAGCACCTTTGTTATCACCATGTTGAGAGGTTCAGTGGTGTTCCATGGGAAAATAGGCGAGTGTCCTCGCGCACACCTGTGACGATTCCACGAGTTGATTGATGGGATCAAGATAAGTGGGGTCCCTCAAGACGCCATCCAGTTGCGATACTTCCTATTTACTCTGGAGGGACATGGAAAGCTGTGGCTGGAACACTGGCCTCCCGGGTCAATCACCACATTCACAATTTTGCCAACAAGTTCCTGACCCACTACCATCCCCCTTCTAAAATAGCAGACCTGTTGAAGGAGATCACCCATTTTGCCTAGGAGGAGGACGAGACTATCCGGAACGCTTGTGAGAGATACACAAGCCTCTTCCTGAAGTGTGCCAACCATGGTTTCAATGATGCCTTCAAAGTAGGTACCATCTATCGGTCTTTGTTTCCTGAAGATAAGCAAATGATCGACTCGGTTTGTGCCAGAGGAACACACATGCTATTCATGGATAAGGACTCAAGCAATTCATGGATAAGGCCTCAAGTAAATTCTTGGTGTTTAAAGCTGGCCAGAGGAACACACAGGCTATTCTGCAGGATATCTAGACCCAGCTTGGAAGTGTAGCTAAAGCTTTGGAAGAGAGGTCTCTTAGTACTCTTCCTGGTCATACCCTCCCCAATCTTGCAGATCCAGATGCTCACTTGAGCACCATCACTACCTTGAGCGGGCAGGTGACTGATGACATACCCGTCCATGCCTGGCAGGAGGAGAAGAGAATTGCTTCAGCACTTCTAGCAGAGGAGGAAGAAATGGAAAAGAAGAGTGAGGTGTCTACTCCTAAGCCACAACCAGTGGTGAAAGAGTACAACCACCAGCTTTCTTTCCCTACTCGGTTTCACATAGACTGACTGAAGACTGAGTTTGCCAAACTCATGGCAATGCTTAACCATGTGAACATTAGTATGCCTTTCATTGCGGCGTTGTCAAAGATGCCCAAGTAAGCTAAGTTCATGAAGGATCTCCTCACCAACAAGATGAATCTTGAGGACCTGTCGACCATGATGCTCAACCAGGAGTGTTCTGCCATCTTGTAGAACAAGCTACCAAAGAAATGAAAATACCCACAAAGGTTTACTATCCCTTGCATAACAGGTAGCTTGCATCTATGAAAGTCCCTTATGGATTTAGGCACTAGCATTAGTCTCATTGCATATAAATTGTTTAAAAAGCTAGGCCTAGGTGAGCCCACTAACACTAGGATGATCATACAGTAAGCGGATAGATCTATTGTACATCCTAAGGGTATTGCAGAGGACTTGATAGTCGCAATAGGGTCATTCTTATATCCTGTTGATTTTGTTATTTTTGTTATTAATGAGGACGTGGATGTGGCGTTAATTATGGATAGACATTTTCTCGCCACCGCCAAGGCGCTTATTGATGTTAATGATGGTAACTGATTTTGAGCGTTGGGGGCCAACAAATCACCTTCTCTGTTTCTAATAACATGAAACACCACAAGCTCCATGATGATTTAGATTACTACGATGTGATTGCCGAATTTGAGACCGCACTCTTCATCACGAGCATTGGACAAGAGTTGCAACTGGAGGAGCTGCTCGCTGAGCTAGTGGGCACCACGATCAAGGAGAAAGAGTAGCCATTCAAGCCGATCTCTATCTCGCCCTGGATTGCCACATCCTTGTAGGAGCCACCAGAGCTGGAGGTTAAGCCCCTCCCCTCTCACATCGAGTATGCATTTCTACGGGAGGGAATAAGTGTCGGAAACGTCCCTCCGGGGTTAGGTCGCGTTCGCTTTTGGGAAGACGGAGAGTCGCCGGCGACGAGGGTATTTTCCGCCGACGGTGATGAAGACTATGACGAGATGGGATTTTAAAGGTGGGTTTCTGTTTTTGCATGTCCTATTTGGCGTTTATTAGCTGGTTTCGAGTTCTAATATATTTTTTGTTTCGATCGAGTGGAGGAGAAGAAGGAAATCTTTGGCGGCTAAGATCTCCGCCGGCAAATCTCCGCCAGCGATGGTTTGACAACGGTAGTGGCGGGTGAGGTTTGGTTTAGTTAAATTTTTTATTCTCTTGACTAGTATCGCTTTATCGATTCTGGCCTCTACCTTTGTTCGCGCAGGTTTTTTGAATTTGACAGATCTGGGTAAGGTTTCTAAGCTCAGCTTAGTATAACTAGGGAGGTTAAACTAAAAAATAGAAGGATTGTGTTGCGGTTCAGATTTGGTTTATAGATCTATGGTTTGGAGATATGTTGTGTATGTGTTTGATGATCTCAAATTTTGTATGCTTGATGATTTGGTGGATGGTTTTAAATATATCATATAAGTTTCGATATGCTAGAAATTGACAACAACAAAAAAAAAGAATTTTATGTAATGAAAAAGTAATCAACATGCTCTAAAATTGCTAATTTTGGAAATAATAAATCACTGCCTTTGCCTGTTATTTTTCATTGGATCATGATCTAGACTTGATCAAGACCCTTAGGAAAAACTTGTTTTTCTTCTTTGTATACACTTGTCTATTGAGTTCTATTGTTATTTGGGGGTGTATGATGATTTTATGTTTATCTACTATGTGCTAAAAAAGAATCAGAAGACTTGGCAGAAATTTAAGGTAGCATAGAGACCGATGAAATGGGAAGAGACAAACAAATGCGTAATAGAAATGATCTTAACTCAAATATAAAAGTGACTATCCGAAACTCATAGTAGTAATATAAATGGCTATAAATAGAGATTCTACGAAATAGAAACTAAAAGTGGATTCGACAAGAAATTCTTGAAAAGTGCTATATCATTTAATAATGGATAAGCTTTGGGTTTACAAACACCGACTTGATAGCTAACGTTGGACTTGAACCCTTGTTCTTCAACTATTACAACCTTGAACTGGAAATTTTCAAAAGAGTAAAAGAAAATGTATATCTCTGTAACTACAACATCTTCCCTCTCCTCCCTTCTCCAAATCGCCCCCCTAAACAAAGAGACCAAAGAGCTCATTTATAGCAAAAGTATCTGCCACGTGTCAAATTATCATTTGTCCTTGTTGAGGCTAAAATTGTCGTGGTTCTTTCTGATTGGTCAAATTTTGAGGCTGTTTCTTGAGCCTCCACCTTGTCTGGTCGGTTCTGACTGGTTAGGGACAGTTCTGGATAGTGTTGGCACACAATTTAGTGCTGGGTGGGCCAAGCTGTGGGCCTGGTAATATGGTCGGCCTGGTCTGGGCTTGAAATGGGCCCAGTTTGCTTCCACCTTGGGCTTGCACTTGGGTTTTGAATTTTGCCTTCTATTTTGATTTAACTTGCCTTGAAGTTGTGTTGGTAATAAGCCCCTGGGGTGTATGTTATCAAAGTCACGCAGCACAACGATCAATTCGAAGATTGATTGAAAAATCGAATCAAGAACAACGTGTTCTTAATACGAAAATTGGATAAAACGGAAACGAAAGGGAATTCTTACACTTGGAAGAATGCATAATCGTTATGGTGAAGCTTTCGATATAATCGTGTGTGATCGCTCGATCAATAAACAGGTCAACAAGTTTTGATCGCAACCAAAACCCAAGAACAAGTTCGCAAACTTGAACAAACCAAAACGGTTTCTTTTTTTTCGATTAATAAACAAAGTCTATCTATTAAAACGAAAATTAGAAGGTATTTAAAGGCAAATAAACCTAATACAAACCTAATTGAACAAGGAAACAATTAAGGTAAAAGTCTACACTAAAAAGGACACAAAATTCGGATTTAAACTCTCTTACTCCAAGCGCAAGTAAGCTGCCAGCAAACAGTCCAAACACAGCTTTCGTACATCCATACTCCTCGAATTAAGCTCCAAAGTAGGCTTCACAAAACAGTTTCCAGGCTTCTTCTTGATCAACCAAGCATACCAATGTGTAGTTAATCACTCCATGTTCAATAGAAGTCATTAAACTTGAACTTCCATTGAGCCAGTTGAGAGAAACGTGCCTCAAAAATCGGCTACTTGAACACGGAAAATGACTTCGATTTAGGCCTCGCCAATCTAATTCACTGCTTCCACGAGCTTCGCCACACCTCCAATTGTTGTTCTGGATGAGTCTACCGGCTCGAGTCGTCGTTATCACCGTCGAATCTCCCCGGCCACAGTTACCGCCAACATCGACCTTCAAAATCGAGGAACCCAGAATTTTCGATGTTGAATTGGGAGTTTCCTTCTCGGGCAGCTCCAGGTGAAATTGATCGATTCTAAAGCTCCCTGGGACTGATTGTAATGAATCTGCAAGGGTCATTAGTGTCGATTCGTTCCAGATCGCCCCACCCCACTCGTACAAATTTCCTTCTTACTTGTCCGCGACCAGCGGTTTTTGAGCTTGGTCGTGACTCGTGATTCTGCAAAACAGAGGGATTCGTCCCGATCAAATGTTGAAAAGCTTCCCTGAGCATCATGTAATGTATCGACGTCTTTGTTTGTGTGTGAGTCTCGCTGGAGAACACCACCCAATTCCACCGATTCTTCCTCGTGTTCGCGCGTTTGCAGAGGTATGTTAGCTCGATCAGACACTGTAAAACAAAAGAAATCGTTGCAAATTGATCAAGGGAAGAGCTTCCTGATGTGGTAAAGGATGTATTGGCATCATTGGCTTGGCTAGACTCGCTTCCCAGGTCACCACCCAAATCTCCCTCTCTCCTTATATGTTTTCTCGTGTTTAGGGGCATAGCTGGTCGATCTCGATTTGGGGGGGGGGGGGGGGGGGGGGGGGGGGGGGGGTGTATGTTATCAAAGTCACGCAACACAACGATCAGTCCGAAGATTGATTGAAAAATCGAATCAAGAACAACGTGTTCTTAATACGAAAATTGGATAAAACGGAAACGAAAGGGAATTCTTACACCTGGAAGAATGTACGATCGTTATGGTTAAGCTTTCGATATAATCGAGTGTGATCGCTCGATCAATAAGTAGGTCTGCAAGTTTTGATCGCAACCAAAACCCAAGAACAAGTTCGCAAACTCGAACAAACCAAAATGGTTTTTTTCGATTAATCAACATAGTCTATCTATTACAACGAAAACTAGAAGGTATTTAAAGGCAAATAAACCTAATACAAACCTAATGGAACTAGGAAATAATTAAGGTAAAAGTATACACAAAAAATGACACAAAATTCGGATTTAAACTCTCTTTCTCCAAGCGCAAGTAAGCTGCCAGCAAACAGTCCAAACGCAGCTTTCGTACTAACTTCGCGCCTTTCGTTCGAGGCATTCGAGAACTCCAACCCTTCATCCAATTCCTTATTTTTGTACATAAACATACCTAGTTTCATGTTTTGGAATCCTTTGGACTTGAATCACATCCAAACTCCGCGAATTATTCTCCAAAGTAGGCTTCACAAAACAGTTTCCAGACTTAACCATATTCTGGCAGTTTTCCAGTTTTGAGGTAGCAACTTTGAGATTAGGGAAAACTACCTTAATTACTTCTTCTTGATCAACCAATCATACCAATGTGTAGATAATCACTCCATGTTTAATACAAGTCATTAAACTTGAACTTCCATTGAGCCAATTGAGAGAAACGTGCCTCCAAAATTGGCTACTTGAACACGGAAAATGACTTTGAGAAAAATGAATGTTCTTCAGGCAGCTTGAGCTTGCTTCTTTGTCAAGTAATTCCAACTTGTAGAGTGGTCTATTTTGGATCATATCAGTTGTGCTAGTCTGATTTTCTTTTCTTTTGCAGATTGATTCTGCTGACTTTGGAGTAAATAGCTAGAAGCCCAAACCCAAATCTCTTTAAGCTTATCTTCCTTGGCCCAAAATTCTGTTATGTCTTCGTGTTATATTGAGAATTATAATGTACATTGTACGAATTTGAGCTTTTGTAAAGATGTGAAGTTGTTGTGCAGTGCTCAATCAATTTTTGCGGCAACATTCTTATAATTCTCGCTATTAAACTTGGACAACGTTCTTGTAGTGCTTTGCCATCACAAATTGAATACAAAAATCCAAAATGTTGTTCATCAACTTGATCGCAATATACTAACAATCCTTAGAGAAATTTTACAATGCTATATAGTATTGGTGCTATAGGTTTTTGTCTTTATGGTACAACTTAAAATTGTACATTTACGTTATGGTACAACTTCAGATTGTACCTATACTTTTTGTGCAAATTCTTTTACGGTACAACTTGAACTTGTACCTCTATGTGATGGTACAACTTCAAGTTGTAAAGTTGTACCATAACATAATAGTGCAAATTGTTTTATGGTACAACCTAAACTTATACATTTAATGTTATGGTAAACTTTGAGTTGTACATTAAAGCATCAATACTATATAGCATAGTAGAAGTGCTCCAATCCTTATTGGCTTCAAGTTTGTTAGGTCACATTTTTAATCGTTGGTGAAGTTTAAGGTATCTATACTGGATTTATAAGTTCAAATCCGGATAAAAAGTGGCGGATTTTTAACTTCAAATCTGGACAAAATGTGGTGTCTACAATAAGCTTCCTACGATTATCAGCTCGAAACTTACCCCCGAGCAAAAGACCAGTTTGGTGGCTCTGTTGAAGAACTACATCCGAGCCATGGTGTAGAAGATTACTAATATCAGAATTCTCATCCTTCTGCTCCCACAGAATTTTGATGGAGGATGAGGTCAAGCTAGTTAGGCAGTCGCAGCGGAGATTGACTCCTAACTTGGAGGCAGTGGTCCGGACAGAGATTGTGAAGCTGATGGATGTCGGGATCATCTTTTTGATATTTGATAGCAAGTGGGTCAGCCCCACTCAGGTGGTCCCGAAGAAGGCGGGATGACTGTGGTCCCGAACAAGAAGAATGAGTTGATCCCGATGCGAACAGTGAGCGGGTGGCGTGTCTGCATCAGTTACCGCTTTCTGAATGATGCCACCAGGAAGGACCATTTGAATAAGCGTGTGTACAAGAGATTCAATAAAGATTTCTCGAAGATTACCTTACCTTTGACCAAGCTGCTAGAGAAGGATGCACCCTTTCATTTCACTTCAGAGTGCGGCGTTGCATTCGAGACCTTGAAGGAAAACCTTACCAGTGGTGTATGCCTTTGACAAGTTTCGATCCTACTTGGTGCTTTCAATCCTACTTGGTGCTCTCTCATGTGGTGGTCTAAATAGATCACTGTGTTATCCACTACCTGATGAGCAAGGCTGATGCTAAGCCTCTGGTGTACAATTTCGTGGAAGAGATCAATGACTCCTTACTAGGTGAGCGATTGCTAGCGTTGTGCTTGGTGGAGAGCGTCACCCGTTGGTATTCTGGCTTGGCCAATTATCAGGTGGGAAAACAGTTGCCTAAGGGCAGGGTAACTCATGTCAAGCGCAAGTTCTTCTCCGACCTAAAGCATTACTTTTGGGAGGATCCATACATCTTCAGGATCGTAGTAGATGGCGTGATTCGGAGATGAATCACAGAGCATGAGATGGGGGGCATCCTCTCTCAATGCCACGAGGGACCAATGGGCGGTCATAATGGTGGGAACCGCAGGAGGCAAAAGGTGTTGCAGTCGGGGTTCAAGGATGCTGATGGCTTGACACTACAGTGCGACCGCTGCCAGAGGTCGGATAACATTTATTCCCGAGATGAGATGCCCCAGTATGTTTCTATTGTTTGGGAATTTTTTATGTTTGGGGCATCGATTTTATGGGCTCATTTCCTCCGTCTTTTGGTAATCTCTACATCTTGGTTGTGGTGGACTACGTCTCGAGGTGGGTAGAAGTTCAGGCCATGCCCACCAATAATGCAAGACGTATCTGCTCATTTCTAAAGCAGCTCTTTTCCCGGTTCGGGACACCTCGCGTCATCATTAGCGATAGAGTAATCCATTTTTAATGGAAATTTTCTAAAATCCTCCTTCTCGATGATGTTAAGCATAAGGTTTCGGTGGCTTGCCATCCCTAGAAGAATGGTCAAGCAGAGCTGACGAACCGGGAGCTTAAGCGTATAATTCAAAAGACGAAGGATAAGTCCCGCAAGGATTGGTCTACCAAGCTCGATGATGCTCTTGGGGCATATAGGAAAGTCTACAAGATGCCGATTGGTACTTCGCCATATCGGTTTGTCTATGGAAAGGGTTGCCACTTGTTGAGCTAGAGCACAAGTTCTTCTGCTCCCTTAAATTGCTAAGCCTGGATTCGACTGTTGCAGGTACTGAACGTAAGTTGCAGCTGCTCGAGTTGGAAGAATGGAGTTACCATGCCTATGCGAATACTCGCTTGTACAACGAGCAAACCAAACATTTTCATGATGCTCGGTAGAAGGGCCCTAAAGAGTTTCAGGTTGGTGATCGCGTTTTTCTCTATAATGCACGTCTGCAACTCTTCTCGAGCAAGCTGCATTCGAGGTGGTCGGGACCATTCATGATCACCCAGGTGTTCCAGCATGGTGCGATGGAGATCAACAATGCTTAAACTGAGCAATTTAAGGTGAACGACCACCCCCTAAAGTTGGTGATGTGTAGCACACAAAGCTGCTAATCAAGCTCGAGGACCCTTAGTTCCTCCATCTGCGTCAAGCTAAAAGACGATAAAGAAGCGCTAGTGGGGAGGCAACCCCACCATGGTTTGATTTTTCTTTCCCTTTTATTGTGATTTTTGTTTGTTTTGATTTCGCTTGTATGTGGTAAGTCTGTTTTGAGTAATTTCCATGGCTCCTGGTACCATGTCTTCCTCACCGTTCGTCTGTATGTTGTGAGTAACAACTTGGTTTTGGTGAGCGAAAACGAGGTGGGCAGAATACCCATCCAAAAATACGGCCTCCCCTTCCAGAACAATCCGCTGGGGTTTGGTTAAAAAAAGGTCGGATTTTATTTGGTGTTTGTGGCGCAAGAAGCAGGAGTGAGAATGACTTCATGGCGTACATCGACTTTAACGTAGACGTCAACACCGACGAGTAGGGTGTGCTCGCCGGTGGCTTCCATGTGTTTTTGTTTTTTTCCTTTGTGTTTGTTCTGTGTGTGTGGGAGCTTGAACTATATTGGTGTGTTTGCTATCTTTTCCTTTTGTACCCATTTGGGTGTCAACTGTCTCTCACATTTTATGATCTATGTTATGAGCAACTTGTCCCGTTCCCGTCTCCCATTCCTGACTAGTCCACTTTCCAGTCTTGCCGCAGTCTGTTTCCCCAATAATATCGTTCCCCTTATCCTCCCCTATTCTCCATTGCAGGCAATGTCGAACTTAAGCGTGGGGGGTGTTTCTATTTGATTGCTTAGATGTGTTTGTGTGCTCGGAGCGTAGTCCATAGTCCAAATTTTGATTTGAGGGCTCCAAGTATGTGTGCCTAGCAATTGCCTTATCAATATGATTTGAATTGACAGTCTTTCTAGTATCATGCAACCTAGAGAGGTAGTTGTAGCAATATGGAGAATACTGAAGTATAAGATCCTTCCTATCTTTCTCTTTGCTGTGTTGGTTGATTGTGTGACTCATGTATTGTAATAGGGTGCTCAGGCATGCGTAATCAGAAGCTGTTGGTCCTTCATGCTAAAAATTTAAAATTTTAAACATGAGGTAAGCCCAATGTGTGTGGCATCGTTCATTGAACAAATTTGTGTTTTGGTAGAGATTTTAGTGATCCTTAGTGGGGGAGTCCTACAAGGTGAAGCTAAGTCGTCTCTACTCTCTCGTACAAGTAAAATTCAACCCTCTCAATGGTTTGCCAACTTGAGGATGTGAGTTTACGAGAATGGATAGAGCTTGCGAACCCCTTTAATTTCATTGACGCTCCACATGAATTGAGGAAAATGAGTTACAAGAAGTACTCATGCGAGCGACAAATGTACAGAATTTGCTCTTGCTCAAACAATAAGGGTCGACCGCGCAGAAAAACTACAATTTGGAACCCCACCAAGTGTAAAACAAAGAGAAAAAAACCACAAGGAAAATGGGTTCAACGAAGGAAATGGAATGTAAAGAGCACCCGATACGAAGAGTCCTTGGTTGTTGTGTTGTGTGAGTTTCTTTATCCATGAATTGTCTATCCTAGGTCCACTGCTTCGCATGATCCTGGCTTGAGTCTAGTACTCAAATTGAGAGAAATAGTGAATGTCTTAGAAGACTGGTTGACCTCGTAATCTACTAAATGATCTAGGAAGTCCTCTATCGACGATCGGGGTTGTTCTTATACTATGTGATTCTCATTTCTCATGTTTTACTTCAATTTCATGCTAGGTTGTTCTTGTTAGTGACAATTCAGGTCCTAGTACGTGAATAAAGGCTCGGGCACCAGTTTGGGGTCGATTGGATGAAGTTAGGACGTTTGACGGAAAGCTGAGGCCTACCCATAATTTTACACGACCGTGTGTTCTAGCCGTATGATTGGGACCATGCAACCAGGGTCGTACAATCTCTGTAAGGCCACCTTTTGGTCGTGCGGGTTTACCAAAATAGTTACATGGGCAAGGTTGCATTCCACGCGGCCGTACATCCTAGCCGTGTGTCGACCATGAACAAATAATCCGAATGCTGCATTTTCAGAGTTACACGAGCAGGAATGAGATTATACACGGCCGTGCGCTGGGTTCCTCAAACAAACATGGCTAGGGTTCCTCAAAACCTAATTGAAGGGAAGTTACTCCATAGAGAAGAGAGAGACTGCATTAAGAATCTTCAGATGATCAGTCTTCAAGTCCAGGCTTGTTCCTCGAGCTTCTAAGGCGAAGAAATCATCCAATTCCACTCAAAGATTGCCCTCAAATCGCCCTCTCTCTCTTTGGTTCGACCCTTGGGTGTTTGGAAACCAAAACCCAGCTCAGCCCTCCAATTTCCCGTGTTCGTCTATTAACAGCTCGAGTTCGTGAAACCCAGTCCAAATACCCAGTTGGGTAGGGAACCGGCCGAGCATATGTGAAACGGTCTGCAGTAGTCAAAGGCAATACCCAGCCTCCTGTGAAAATACCCGGTCGGGTACTTACGGCTCTCCATCGTGGGGCCTTCTGCTTCTCCGAGTCTCCCAGCCGCATATACCCGGCCGGGTATTTGAGTGACCCGATCGGGTATTTTGCCCTTCACCTCCTCCTCGCCGCCAACTCTCCATTTTCGACACAAAACTCACTTCCAAGCCTCCCTTTCCGCGCCAAATGCTGCAATATGACATAAACGTACAACCTAGCATGAAATTGGCTTAAAACACAAGAAACGACTCTCAAACGTTTCAATAATAGTGGCAAAACATGTGTAGACAGCGGTCTATCAAATTCCCCCACACTTAACTGTTCGCTTGTCCCCAATCAAACTTGACTCAAACCAATGCAGCTCTTCAGACCTCTACAGGACCATGCAACCCCGATCGTCGATAGACGATTTCTTAGATCATTTAGCATCTTACGAGGTCAGCCAGTTTTCTAAGAGATCTCGTATTTCCCTCAATGCGAGTACTAGACTCACACCAGGATCATGTGAAGCAGTGGAACTAGGACAAACAATTCATGGACAAAGAGACTCACTCACATAACACAACAACCAAGGACTCTCTATATCGGGGTTCTCTTCCATTCCATTTCACTTGTTGGAACCCCTTTTTCTTATTATTATTTTCTTTTTCTTTTGTTTTTAACATTTGCACTTTTTTGGTCTTCCAACTACAGTTTTTATGCGCGGTCGACCCTTATTGGTGAGCAAGAGCAATTTCTGTACATCTGTCACTCGCCATAGTTCTTGTTTTAACTCCTTTTACTCACTTCGTGTGGAGGGTCAATGAAATTAAGAGGGGTCGGAAGCTCTATCCGTACCCTTATAAACACATCTTTGAGTAGGCAAACTGTTCCACGGGTGGAATTTTTAATTGTACTAGAGATGTCTTAGCTTCTCCTTGTAGGCCTACCCCACTAAGGATCACTAAAGTCTCTTCCATAACTCGATTTTAGGCAATGAACGGTGCCACACACGTTGGGCTTGCCCCATGTTTTAGATTATCAGATTATTGCCATGGGGAACCAACTGTGTTTCATTAAGTACACTGAGCACCCTCTCACGATACAAATGTCCAAACACAATGGGAGTCATCCATATCACATGAAGCAAAGGTCATAAAGCTACTAGTTCACACAATCAACAAGAGCACCAAGGAGACAGATAGGAAAAATCTTATGCTTCTGCATCCTCCATAGTGATACAACTACCTCCCTAGGTTGCATAGTACTATAAAGGATGTCAATTCAAAGCATACTGAGCAGGCAATTGCAAGGAACATGTACTAGAGCCCTCAAATCGTAAAATTTTGACATTGGACTAGGCTCCAAGCACAACACATACAACCAACCATTCACACATAAACATAATGGAACACCCCCCCACACTTAAGCACGACATTGTCCTTAATGGAGGAAAGATAAAGAGGGTAGAACGAAGTTACCAAATCAAATGTTCATTATGGTGGACGGGGCAAGCGGTGCATTCCATGTGAGTAGAGAGAGCAGTCGGAACACAAACACCACACAAAATCTCACAGAGGTTGAATTATTGACTCTAAAATCAAAGAACAAAACTAACCCAACTGAAGAGAAACTGGGAAAGAAATGCAAACCGACTGGTTGGGTTGCCTTCCAACAAGCGCTTTTTTCACATCGCGAGCAGGATGGTGGATCCATGCTAGAACCTCTTTGAAGTTAAGGTTCTCGTCGATGAGATGGAGTGTCAAGTAATGAGCATGTGATATGACTAGTGATGATGGCTTGTGCACTTGATGCAGATGAAGTCTCCACCCTCGAGACCTCCTCTTCTATTTTCTCGTCTCATTGCCCCAAACTAGATATGACAACATCATTGTCCACCATCGTGTCCAACAAGAGGGACCGATGTCGATGTGGCCTTGGTCTGGCAAAGAGACACTGCAAACGGGTCCTTGCCAAGTAGTTCATTGAAGTTTGGTGGAGATATCACATGTAACTCATGGTCGATGCAATCCTCTTCCACCTCAACTTCGTCCTCGGCCTGGAAGCCAATTGCTTCTTCAACCCCCATTCATTATTCAAAATGTGGTATCACCCCTAGGAAAAAATCAAGAACTCCTTTTGCTTCACTTTCATCATCCTCCACAACTTCTTTCCGCACCCTTTCTTGCTCTTCTTCTTCCACCACGGATTGGAGAGCAAGTCGCCAAGCAAATTCTTCGATGAGATCATCTTGCATCTCCTCATTCATGCCCGCCTTTTCAAAGGTTGGTGTGGGAAGTGGGAAGGTGTGGTCGGCTAGAACAGGACATTCATGATCATGATCATCACGGGAGCTTTACGTGACAACTTCTATCTGGTCCACAATGTCCTTGTAGCCTCCTTCATCCTCCTCCTTTTCCTGTATGGAAGCAGAAAGGCGATCTTGAGTAAGCTGTGCACAAACTTGCTCAACCCACTTTATTTGCTTCATAGAACGCTGAACAGCCTCCTCTGATTCATGGAGAAATGAAAATCCAGAAGGGGCAATGGCTTGGATTATGAGGTCCATCTTGGGCAAGGATATCTCAGTGTCTTGAACAAACTAGTCAACGAGTAGCCTCAATTGTTTGTTCAGATCTGCCTGTGGAATGTAGGGTGGCTCTCCAGAATGGCACGTGAAGGCCACCATGGCGAACTCTAGCTCGATGGCCCTTCTCGTTGTGGGCGGAATTCTTCTTGATAAAGAGATTTCTCTTGAAATGCCCAGTGGTCTGATTGTTCTTCGTAGAAGGGTGGTTGTTCTTCCTGGAAACTAAAATCCATAGCCTTCTCTGTACTGGTTATCCCATGAAGTATTAGGGTAATACCAACCATATGATTGTTGATACCCCCACTGGTTGGAGAAGCCATATGAATTCATGATTCAGATAGGCAGAATCACAAACAAAAACACCCAAGTGAAAAGCAAGGGTGGAAAAAACCCCGCTAAAGTAACAAACCTAGGCCTTTCCTAATGATTTAGAAGGGTCCCTGGCAACGGCGCCAAAAACTTGACTCGCTAAAACACAACTCCTAACAATGAAAGGAACTGGAATATAGTGTCACAAGTAATAAATATCGAATCCACTGGTCTCTAGAGTTACTATTATCCAGCTTCGGTTCATTATCTAGCAAACTAGATTAAAATAGAAGAAACAAAACTACTCTAGCAAACTACAGTTAAATTTAATCTAATTACAGGTTGGGAACACATTTAGGTATGATCCCCCCTAGACACTTGCCAAATTAATGGTGGATGATATCTAACCTTTTCACTTTCATTCACAATGCGGAGAATACTTGACTATACCTTGAATCTCGACTAAAGGATCAAGGCCCTCTTGAGTCGATTGCCTAGAGGGAAGTATCCTTCTCTAAAACAACCGATCAAGGCGGTATGAACTAGATTCCCTCTATCGAATGACATTATCAATCGATACAAAGCAGTGAATCGACCATCGACTAAAGCAATCAATCCAATACTATCAATCTATGGTACTCTTTTGACCTAATCAGGTATTCGCTCTTATAGGATCAAAGCAGAATTAATAATCTCGTTTAAAGCATAATTGAATCATGAAAACATGCATAGATTGAATATGAACTCAAGATTATTTAGTAAGAGTACTCATACAGTCATCCAATCAAACAAACATGGCTAGGGTTCCTCAAAACCTAAGTGAAGGGAAGTTACTCCATAGACAAAGAGAGACTGCAATCTTCATATGATCAGCCTTCAAGTCCAGACTTGTTCCTTCAGCTTCCAAGGCAAAGAAATCATCCAATTCCACTCCAAGATTGCGCTCAAATCGCCCTCCCTCTCATTTGTTCGTCCCTTGGGTGTTTGGAAACCAAAACCCAGCTCTCCCCTCCAATTTCCGTGTTTGGCTAATAACAGCCTAAGTTCGCATAACCCGGTCCAAATACCCGGTCAGGTATATGTGAAACGGTGCGCAGCAGTCAAAGGCAATACTAGGCCTTCTGTGAAAATACCTGGTCGGGTATTTAGGGCTCTCGACCGGGGGGCCTTCTACTTTTTCGGGTCTCTCAGCCGCATATACCCGGTTGGATATTTGAATGACCTGACCATGTATTTTGCCCTTCAGCTCTTCCTTGCCACCAACTCTCCATTTTTTACCCAAAATTCACTTCCAAGCCTCCCTTTCCGCGCCAAGTCCTGAAATATGACATAAACGCACAACCTAGCGGGAAATTGGTTTAAAACACGAGAATCAACTCTCAAACAGTTCAATAATAGTGGGCAAAACATGTGCAGATAGCGGTCTCTCACTTCAGCTCCAATTCTGGTGGCTCGTCTAAAGAGGTGGTGATATGTTTCGAGGATGAGATCGACTTGAACGGTTTCTCATTCTCCAGGAACTCGCCATGCTCTAGCTATGCCAACTGCTCCTCCAATTGCAGCTCCTGCGATGCCTGCTCACCTAGTAAAATACAACGCTCAAGGACATCATCAGTACCTGCACTTGTGATGGCGAGTGCGGTTTCAAATTCAGCTATAATGTCACAATAATCCAAGTCATCATGCATGTGGGAATGTTTTGCCACTATGCACATCAATCAATGTCTTTGCGGTGGCGAGAAATGGTCTACGCAAAATAAAAGGCACATCCACATCTTCATTTATGTCCAAGATAACAAAATCGACAAGATATGTGAATGCACCCACATTAACAAGCAAGTCCTCAATGATACCCCTAGGATTCACATTAATGCTAGCGCCTGGTCCGCCAAGGACTTTCCTACATGCATCCTGCAAATAACAAGAGGGATAGTAAAATTCCATGGGTCTTTTTGCTTCTCGGGCAACTTGTTCAGCAGGATGGCAGAACACTCCTCACTCAACATCACTGTCGATAGATCCCCAAGTTTCTTCTTATTAGTGAGGAGGTCCTTCATGAATTTCGCATAATTGGGCATCTTCGATTGTGCCTCCACGAATAATATGTTGATGTTGATCTGCTTCAACATTGCCATGAAGTTGGCAAACTCAGTCTCCAGCTTGTCCTTGTGCATACGAGTGGGGAAAAGAAGCTGAGAAACATGCTTTTTACCCACTAGTTGTGGTTTGGGAGCAGGTGCTTCCTTCTCAATCTCCACTTCCTCAACTTCTCGTAATAATAGCATCCAACTGCTGGTGAGAATCTTGAGGATTTGGGATGGTGTTCACTAGTAGAGTTCCAGGTGCTCTAGTAGCTTTGCGCTGGGCTATGCCCCCAATCTGGTTCTAGAGGTACTGCAAAATGGCATTCTAGTTCCTCTAATCTTCCTCAAGCTCATTGAATTTCCCTACGGAAAAATCACAAACTTCTGAGTATTGATACTCACGTAGGTCATCACCATATTTCGCAGCTCAGACGTCAAGTGACCCTGTGTTGGGGCTGCTGTCGGCTGCGGAGTTTGTTGTTGGTGTTTCTGAAAAGGTTGCCCATGTCTATGATGGAATGGCTAGTGTTGATGGAACTGACCCTGTCAGTTCTAGTAGTGTTGCCTCTAGGGAAATCCACCAGTCAGTGCTGCAAAGCCAGGAGGCTTGGTGGTGGTGCTGTTGCTGCCACCTCAGGAGAAGTTGAGGTGATAGCGCCACCCCCCGTTATAAGTACCGTTGTAGGAGTCGAGGCGTCGAGCATTGGCAATGAAGTCTGACTGCTCCTATGGGGTGGTGGGTTCCTTCATGGCCTGACAGTCTTCCACGAAATGGTTGAAGCTATCGCACCATTGACACTGGACTACTAGAGGAGTTGAAATACCTCTACCAGGTATGAGGCTGTTGGGTTGCTTCAATGACTGAACCAGCACTACCACTTCTCGTTCAAGGCCTGATTTGGTCTCCACGGCATGCACACCTCCAAGAACTCTTGCCTCTTGTGGTCTGCCACCAAGAATGATCCTGGGAGTCCAAAGTATCGATCATCTAATTCAGCTTGAAACCGTTGGTCAGCTGCAAGAACCGAGAAAGGTGCACCCTCGCCTATTCATCCTTGAGCCCATGAAACTGAATGGATGTTGTAATCAAATGGATCCAGCAGGGCTTGATCTCAAATCTGTTAGCAGGTATGGGTGGATGTCAGCAAGCCGTGGAGTGTAGAAGTACTGCATGGTGTGCTCCTACGGAGGCAACTGATGGTATGCCCCGTCCGCCTGTGGATTACCATTGTTAGGCAGGGCCGGATTCGATGGAGAAAGCTGAAGAGGCATCCGCAGATGAGGCTGCCCCAGGTTCGGGTTGTTAATCCGATTTTGTTCGTCTCCCATATCATCCTCATGCTCGGAGTCGCTGCTTATCCGGCCGTCGACTTGCTCTTCCTCCACAGCTTGTCTCGCTCGTAGTGCTTTCTTAGACTGACGTCAGGTCCATTCAAGTTCTTCAACAACTGTAATCCTCCCGACTCGCTACGGGTCATGCACTACCTGCACATAAGCTGTAGGCAAACCCGTTAAGGTAAAAGGGGAAAGAAGGATGTGAAAACAATGCAGAAAGGAAATGCTAAAGTAACACAAATCACGTTTCTTCAAAAACCTAGCCATCCCTCGCCAATACCGTCACACTAGAAAGTGTCCAAGTGTAACCACAAACTAATGCATAGTATAGCGGATTTAACTTTATTTGTCAGTCAGGGTCGTAGATGTGATGAATAATACGTGAAGTTTACGTTATTCAGTAGTTCGAACGTAGTGAAGTTGTATCTAAACTAAACAAACACAAAGTAGTAAAGTTGTGATTCAAGTTCAAGAGAGGTCACCAGGATATGGTTCCCATATATTGCAGTTAAGCCGAATTGTAATTCACCAAGTTCAGATATAATGTTGTTATACTGCGAAAGGTTTTTATCAAGTATGAAGTCTTGACTAAAGGTCTACAGACCCTCCCAGTCTGAATACCCGGCGGGCGACTAACCTCCACCAAAATAAACGAACTGAGACCCTAACATGCAATACCTCCTCTACCGGATCAAATCCAGTACAGAGCGGTGAATTGACTTCTCGACTAAAGTAGTCAATTCACCACCTTCAATCAAGGGCCCTCTATCAACCTATGCATATATTCTCTTTCTATGTCAAAGAAGAAACTACATGAATGTGTCAAGACTCATGCAATTCTGAATTCAAGCCAGAATTGAATATAATCAATATCAAAATATCATGTACTTGGGTTCATAAAATCAAACCTAACATACAACTCTAGGGTTCTTCATACCCAGGTGAGAAAGGAAGTTTATTCCTTAGAGATAGAGGAAATCAGCTTCATATGCAGAAATCATCAAGTAAAGGATGGGATTCAGCTTCTGGTTGTCAATCAGTGCTTCTTCAGGCTTCAATCGAGCTCCAATGGTGTCAAAACTCGATCTAGGTCACCTTGGAGCATAGGTTCGTCACTTTCTTTCTCTAACTCTCTATTTTCTACTCTAAAACTCAGATCCCCTCTTCAAAACCTGAAGTTGGGTTAAAACCTAGATTTGCCAGATTACACGGCCAACGCACAGCCGTGTAGAATCTCATGTCTGCACGTGTAACTCTCAAAATGCAGCATTCGGATTAGTTGCTCGTGGTCGACACATGGCCAAGATGTACGATCGCATGGAATGCAGCCTTGCTCATGTAACTATCTTGGAAAACCCGCATGGCCAAAGGGTTCCCTTACAGGGCAAGTACGACTCTGGTCGTGTGGTACCAGGCATACGGCCAGAACACACGGATGTGTAAAATTATTGGCAGGCTGCGTATCTTCCTCAGCTTTCCATAAAACTTCCTAACTTCATCCAATCGACCCCAAACTCGTGCCCAAGCTTTCATTCACACACTAGTACCTGAAATGTCACTAACAAGAACAACCTAACGTGAAATCAGTTTAAAACACGAGAAATGAGCCTCACATAGTATAAGAATGGTGGACAAAAACATGTGCAGATTTCGAGTCATTAGAAGGGAAAATGCCCTCGGTCAGACCACCCAAGTACCTGACCGGGTAAATGCATGTGAGACCGGGTAAATGACCAAGGGAAAACCAGAAGACCCTCCGGTCATGAACCATAAATACCCGACTTGGTATTTTTATTTGAGGTCGGGTATTTTCCCCTTTACGTATAGATAAAACAAGGTTAGGAGGAAGCATATCCTTCAAGGAAGCTATCCACTGACTTAAAGCGACTAAGGAATTCCGTATAGATAAAACACGTCATTAAGGAAGAGGGTTTGTAAATGTAGGGGATTGGACCTCTTGCAAATCCTTAAAAGGAAGATGGAAAGCAACGAGATAAAGATTGTGGAGAACGAGGTTGGATCAAGCACGCTATACAGCTATCAAGAACCATCTAGAGGACAATGTATGAGTAGGGATTAAAGAGACCCTATGGAACAGCACGGGCACTGGAAGTCAGGAAGCCGTAATACACAAGGAACAACATTAGACCTTGAAAAGGGAAGACGAAAGAGCTCTTATAAAAGGAATGTTCAATGAAGTTTGGGTAAGGTCAGAGGTAGTCGACGAGATTGCAAGGAGTTCATTGGTCAAGTCTACGGTGGAAATTATAAGAACCCCTTCACGTGAATGTATAAATGAATCGCTAAGCGATATGGTAGGGATATTAAGTTGGGGAAGGACATGTAAGTTCAAGATAAAGGAGGCAGAATAGGGGTGAGTGACTCGCACTCAGTGGCGGATCTAGGGGTGGCAACCCCGGGCCCCGGCCCAGCCCTCCTCTGGATCCATAGTTAGTATAAGCCTTATGAATTTTTCGATTTTAGATATTCGGGTCGTTGTTATTTTAAAATAAGATTGGGTATAATTAGAAAAATAATTCAGATGAACATATTCAAAATCACTACTCTAAATTTAGCTTATAAATTCTAACCCCAAAGGTTATTCGTCTAAAAAAACAATGAAACCTAAAAATTCAAAAAGTTTAAAACGTAAAAGACTAAAACATATATGAGGTTTGTTACCTTAAAAAATTTACTAGAGCAGCTGGTGGATATAGGAATGGAAACACAATGCAAATTGATTAGTAGATTGATTTGTCTAGTGTTGATGCTGCTCGTTTCAACAGCTAATACGAATAGAACCTTTTCAACAACGAAACATGTGAAAATTGATTTGCGCAACAAAATGAGTGATGGATTTCTAGTCGATTGCTCAAGTATTTTATTTGAAACAGTGTATACTATTGGTATGGATGTGGACTCCATTATTAATGCATTCGCTAAATTAAAATACCGTCGTTTACAATTTACATTGTAAAAAAATTATAATCATTATATTTTTTTACTATTCTAATTTTCTAATAAAATGCGGCTCAGTGCACTTCTGTGTTCTGGATCCGCCGCTGCTCGCACTCAAGAAAATTCCTAAAGAAGTATAATGAGGAAAAGCTTTACTGAGGAAGAGGAAAGCACTAAGATACCTTATCCAGGGTGCCCCATTCGAAGTGGGTGCAACATGGTGGGATATCATAAAGAGAAGGTGGCTAGTTAAGGATGAATCAGATGCAATGAGTTAAGCAGCCACTATGAACCAAGGTGAACCTAAAGAGCATGCTCCAACTCTAAGCATCAATAAGAAGATACTCAAGTGGATTCAATAATTTGTGCTTCTACATCGCTTACACAACGGCTAGTGATAGTAGGAAAGGGAAAACACTGTGAGATGATGATACTTAGGATGACGAGTATTGACGGATAACGAATACAATGGAAAGTAGTGGGAGCGTGATAAGAGGAGAATCAATGTGCTGTTAAAGTAATCAAAACGGGGCGAGTGATACGGGGAGGACAACCCGGGTCTAAGGAATGATGACTCGCTTAGACCAAATTATGCAAAAGCAAAAGTATGAAAGCTCGACTCTAGGTGGAAATAAGGAAGAACTATGTGAGCATCGTGGGAGAACAACTGTGCCGTGGAGATTGCTGGACCTTCAAAAGGTTCTTTGGTTGCGTCCAAGGTGGAAAAAAAATTGGAGGAATATATCGAGAGAGTCAGGCCCTCACAGGAGGAAGTCGAACATCAAAATAGGACATGGCGTGACGTTGATTAAGAGGGTGTTTCATGTGAAAAGATGTGTATGTCTGGGTACGATGATCAAGATGCCAACTACGAGATAAAGGCAAATCGTTAACCGAATAACCGTAGAGGAAGGGCGATGAGGAATGATGGCTATGGTCGTACGGGAATTTCAGCTCTACTTAGTAGCACGGACATGTAAATTAATCTTAGGGAAAGGACCAAAAGATTAGGCAAATTTGGCAAATTTTTGGTGGTGACGATTAAGTTGGAAGCAAATTCTTTTTGCTGATGGGAGGTTAAGGTTGAACAAACAAGGAATCAAGTTAACCCACATTACAAACGAATTTGGCATCTTCGTTATCTTGACGTTTATCACATGTTCCATCCCAAGTAATCTAAGCTTCTGAAGCTTTGGGTTTGTTGCATTCTTTGTACTGATCACCTCATGTATCCTACTGGGGCTGCATATGTTTCTTTTGCCATATGGTAACTCAAACAATTTCTTTCCACCTTCACTTCCTGCATCTTTTTTTTCCTTCTTGTTTACCATATTTGCACTACCAGATAACTAATGAAGAACAACAAAAACACGAGAAATCAAACCCCTATATTCGTTAATCGAAAGCACACCATAATTATCTAATCCCCTACAGCCACACTGTACTATTTGAACAACCAGATAGCTAATGAAATATACCAGAAACACGAGAAAGCAAAACCCTATTCAGACCTTAAAGTTTTGAAAGCACACCATAATTATCTAATCCACTAATACCACAATGTACTACTCCATACCATAAACCAAGTTAAGCTGATCAGCGATAACAACTCTATTGGAGAAGACCACGATTATGGTAAACCACACACACAAGCCAATCAAAGTTGCGGAGGAAAGTATTATAAACCTGATCAAAGACGCCACAAACGCTCCAAGACATTGAATCTAGAAATCTACCTCTGGGTTTGAGTGACGATGGAAGGAATGGACCTTTGCCAACGGTGTGGAGTCGTTCAAAGTAGGAAGTTACGACAACCAACGTTGGGTATGCACGAAGAGTGATTGACGTAGTTGCATTTGCACTCGCGTAGAGAAATAATGATGTGTTTTAGTCGGAGCTAGGTTTTTCCTACAAGAGAGAAACAATGGTGAGGGTGCGGGGGAAGCCGAGAGGATGATTTGAACTGATCAACAACCTTACCTGTTGGACTTGTGGTCTGGCCCCTAAGATTCTCAGGACCATTTTAACTGATCAAGCCCACACATGGGATACACGTTCGATTTCCCACCAAGATCAATTAATTTTTTTGATTTTAAAAAACCTCCATTTTTCGTAAAAACAAATCAACAGTCAATTAACAAGGATGGTGTAGTTTTCCCAACTTTTCAGTATTCAAAAAATCTTGCCTTCCCCTTATTCTAATACGGTATCGTTCCAACTAAGTAGTGTATAAAATGATGTAATGAGATACTTTTAGGAGATGAGTTGTGCGACTACAACTATTATTTGGTTTCGTTCCTCTAACACAATGTGAATACTCAATTGACTTATGTTTAAACCATGAAAATGAAATCACAACTATACCATTGCTAAATCGGTTAACCATTCTTGTAAAGATGAAGAAGTCCCATTTCTCTTTTCGACTAATTGACAAGATAGAAAACCATGATTGCAATTTGCAAGCACAACTAATTTCGTAAATAAAAGTCAATATGTAAACCAACAAATAAAACAAAGAAAACTAGTTCCATAATTATCTGCATAAAAAAATGGAAGCAGAGTTACCATAAAAGGTTGAAACGTGAAAACAATGAATGGGCCAAGTAGATAAAATTAATGCAATTTCATTAAAATATTATATATGTTTGATCAATATCAAATATATTGAGAAAAATATGATGATTTCTAAACAAAATACATATGCAGGTGTATAATCGGGCAGATTCGGGCCAAGTAGTGATAAAGTCATGTCTAAATAGAATAAAGATCAATGAACGCACTTAGGTCAAATTTGGATCGGTATCAACGATTATGGTTATGTTTACCATCTCTAAATAGAATAGACATCAATGAACTAGGTGTAACCTTTCATCTAAATCAAAATACAAGATGGGGCTTTATGAGTATTATATGTCATGTTTCTTCTTCAAAACACATAAATTTCTATAGGCCATTAAGGTCACTTGTGATCTTCATCGAGAGGACTTTAACCTTCTCTATATATATTTTGGTATGCTCGCAATCCTTTTATGGACTTGGAGATCGTGAGACCTATCCATGTTTCAAAACATCATATATGGAGAACATTAGACTCTAATTACATTCAAGGTAGTCAAAATCAAACGTTTAAACTTAAAAAATTTAAACATACATTACTCTTCTACTGTATTTGGATGAAACGAAATTATATAGATCAAAGATTGGTATACATGAACATAAAATTAGGATTTAGGGTTAAGGGTGTAGGGTTTGTGGTTTAAAGTATTGTGAAGGAGGAACACCTCATAAACTAGAATAAGGTTTATAAATTTTTATACTTTTTATAAAAGAATATCGATTGACAATGCCTAGTGACATGACAGGCGGCTGAGAGAGAAAATATTTGGGACTTTGGGTGGATAGTAGGGTAATAATTAAATAAAATAAATAAGGTTTGGGTGGATATTAGGGGGAGATGAAGAGCCTAGTGACATGACAGGCGGTTGAGAGGTAAATAAGTAGATAAAATAAAACGAATTAGGAAAAATAAGGGAGGGAATGGTTTGTAGAAAGAAACTAGATTAAGGGTAGGTAATTTTTTACGCTCGATATAGATCCAGACAATAAATAATAAGAATTAACTATGAGAGGGAAAAAATGATCCAATGAAAAATAAATAAAAACAAACTAATTAGCTAATTTTAGGATATGGCTGCAGTGATGGAAGTTACAACGCACAGTTATCTATCTTTACGTGGGAAGTTAAAGCGCGCAATTTTCCTACTTTTACGTTTCATAAAACCTACCCAACACAAGGCCCAAAAGACCACCTTTTTTAATGCACTCTTCCCTCCTTGATTGTAGCTCAATATTAGATAGGGTAGAGAGTGGGTTAAAGCGCCCGAATTTTCTTCTAGGTAGATGATGATGATGATACTAATTATAATCATTGTTTCTCAATTGGTGATTTGTTCTCTTCCAACAACAACAATTGAGAAACTACTTAATTTCGGTCAGGAAAGTAACTTCACAGTATTGCGTTGTTTAATATATAATTTATTTAGTCTTTATGAGGTGAGGTTTAACCATTTATATTCAATTTTGATCACCCTCTCATACTTTGATGCAAATAAAGTATACCACAACGCAATTATGTTCGCTAAAAAAACAAATCAAATAACTAACTACAAAATTAAGCCTCCCCATTAACTGAAGAAAGCAGGCCACAAGTATAGGGTTCTCAATCCACAACATGAGGGATAGTAGGGTCTTCGTCTTGTCTAATTTTTGATTGTCCGCTGCATTTCTGATTGAGATAGGGGCTACATTCTCTCCCCGGAATTAAATTCTAACGTCTGTAATTAATTTTTATATCTCCATTCTATAAGGAAGGGAAAGTATATCTTGATTTCTATAAGTCCAGTAAAATAATATAACAAAGAGAATTTATTAGCCTATAATCATTTACTCCAACCTCTCAGTTTTCATCATTTTTTCGCTCTTCCATAACTAAACTGCCAGATCTCTTTCCATCTGTGCCCTTTCACATTCATTAGTTTCTATCTCCTTTCCCTTCTTTCCTTTTCGTCATCTGTTTTCTTTGTTCCCTGTTCCTTGCCTCAAAAATCAAAATGACTCACCTCGTCCCCTCGCACACACTCGAAGTAGAATTTGTCAACAAGTTTGTTAACGACCCCCACCAAATGAATCACTAACAGTTTCATAGATTGCTTGATGATCATGCTCTGGCCTCCAAATTCATTGGCAACCCGATAGATTACTGAGATTTCGAGATCCCGGATGTCTACTACATCTCGGTTGTCTACTACATTCTGATTGGGCTCTTCAATGCCTTGGCTGGTCGCAAGCTGGACTATTCCCACTTGCTTTTTGGATGCATGGTCCGAGCAAGTAGTGAGGAATACACTGGGTGTTTGCCATTCGATGGTTACATTGACCTTCTACTGGCCTACCTTGATATTCCTGTTTGTGGTTTTGTTTCAGAAGAACAATCTGTCACTATACCTTCCGGCATCATCATGAGGAAGTATGTTATCCCCTGCAGGCCTCCTACAACGACAGAAAAGGATATTCTCGCCACGGCTCAGGATGTTGCTGATCGGGTAGATAGAGCACGCAAAAGGCGCCATGGTCCCTCTTCCTACTCACCACTTCAGTATGCTATGATTCCCGAGGAAGAACTGACAAGGGGAACGAGGAAGACTAGTCTACCGACGAGGAGGCTGATGGGGAGGGGTCTAGCGGGCAGCATTAGCGGAAGGGACCATGGCTAAGTATTCGGTCGTTGTTTTGTGTTGTTCGCTTTGAATCTTGTACTTTGAATCTATTTTGTTGAAGACTGCATACTAAAACGATCAGGTACTGAGGGGGAGCATCAGTACACAATCTGACTAGCAAGTCTCCCTTTGTTGGTTAAATTGGTTTTCTTAGTTTGGTGAATTACAGTTGTTTGGTTAATTTGGTTTAATGGTTTGGTGTGTTTCCTCTTCTCATGCTTTGCCTTTTTCATTTTCGTTTGCTTTATAATTTGGACAAGAGATTGAGTTTGTTATAACTTGATTTTCTACTTTTGATTTTCTATCTTGCCATGTCATTTATGTTGAGTCTCAATTTCCAGGTTATCGTTCAACTACTCATACAGATCTCTCCTTGCCCGAGACTCCGAGTCATGGTTGTTTGATTTATCACCCGCCATCACTTTTATACCATGTGGTGCAGTTCAACCCGCATATGTGCATCACTTGACTAGTGATGGCAATGGGGCGGGGCGGGGCGGGTAACTCAATTCCCATGCTCCGCCCCACGCTACTACGGGTCTGGGCGGGTAAAACCCGCACGGGTACGAGGCGGGACGGGTCGACCCACTCTTACATGTTGTTCAAAAAAAATACAAGTAAATTTACTTTTACAATAAAATGTAGGGAAAAACACTTTAAGAATGAAAAATACCGATAATAGAATGGATAATTGAGCCTAACAAGTTGAAAGATCGACTCTAACTAGTTGAAGAAAAGTCAAAATAGGAGAAATATGTATAGAACGAGCGGGGTGGGGCAGGGCGGGTAGGAAGTAGATACCCATGCCCCGCCCCACGCTACTGCGGGTCGGGTAATACCCACCCCATCGCGGTTCAGGTCGGGTAATACCCGCGGGGCGGGTTGAAATTGCCATCACTACACTTGACCCATCATTCCCACTAGCAGCAGCTCCTCGGCAAGGTCTTTCATCTACTAGGCCGTCCTCTCATGGCCCATCCTCCTCGGCAACAGTTCAGCCCAACACCATTCCTTCCGGCCCACCTTCCACCCCGGCTGAGCAACCTCCGCTGATTTGCTCCTACACAATGACCACTCGGCCCCAACATGGAAATTTTCGGTCCAAAAAGCGCTTGTTTCTTACCTAGCGTTCTAATGGGTCGCCTTCTAGAATCACTCTATGTCAAGGAGGGCCCAGCGGTACCCTGAGTGGAATTCGGATGGGTCTATTGAGCGCTTCAAAACTCGTCTAGTGACTTAGGGATTTCATCAACACCCCGAGGTTGATTTCACTGATACGTTCAGTCCAGTGGCCAAACTGGTCACCGTTCATACCGTGTTCAATTTGCCTCTTTCTCGTGGTTGGTCTATTTCTCATTTTGATGTCAACAATGCGTTTCTTCAAGGTCCTTTGGAAGAGGAGATTATATGGTTCAACCTCCTGGGTTGATTCATCAAACTCGCCTCGTCATGTTTGCCATATTAAGAAGGCTATTTACGGTCTCCATCAACCTCCCCGAGCTTGGTACTCTATCTTGTGCGCTTTCCTTCGGGACTTTGGTTTTCACAAGACTCATTCTGATGCTTCCCTATTCGTCTATTTTAATGGGCGGACTCTAGTATATTTTTTGGTATATATTGATGAATTACTTCTTACCAGCAACGATCTTGCTGTTCTTTTCACTTTTCAGCAGACTCTTTCCATTCGTTTCTCTCTAATGTCTCTTGGCGATGTCAATTATTTCTTGGGTATTGATGTTATTCCGACTTATACATACTCTATTTTGTCTCAACACAAGTACATGGTCGACATCCTCAATCGGTTCGTGATGAATTATGCCAAGGTTGTTGATACGCCTATGTCTGCCTCTACTACTCTCCTTCTCGACGATGGTACACCTCTTACTGAGGCCATTCGTTTTCGTCAGGTGATCGGTGCCCTCTAATATCTTGTTTATACTCGGCCTACATTGCCTACTCTGTCAACAAGCTCTTGAGTACATGCATGCTCTGACGACCTACCATTGGCAATGTGTCAAGCGACTCCTTCTATAGGTCTCTGGTGCTCTCACCTACGATCTCGCCAATCGTCGTTCTCATGCTCCCTTCTCATTATATGCTTTTATTGATTCTGATTGGGCTGGCAATCCCGATGATCGTTCCTCCACCTCTGGCTATCTTATCTATTCGGGTCTTCCCTTATCTCTTGGTGTTCTCAGAAGCAACGGACCGTTGCTCGTTCTAGCACGGTGGCGGAATATCGGGCTATTGCACATGTCGCTGCTGAGCATGATTGGATTAGGAATCTTCTCACTGAGCTCCGGATCTCTTTGGCGTCTCCTCCGACTCTTCACACTGACAATCTCGGTGCCACCTATTTAAGCTCCAACCCGGTCTTTTCATTCACGAATGAAGCACTTAGCATTGGATTATTACTTTGCTCGTCAACTTGTTCAAGCCGGTCTCCTAAGTGTGTCTTACATTCCCATGGCTCAACAACTTGCCGATGCTCTCACTAAGTCACTTCCTGCTATTCGGTTCCTTCTACTGTGATTTAAGATTGGTATCGTTGATTCCTCCGCCATCTTGTGGGGGCGTATTATAGATAATTAGTAAATAAAAGTATTTTTATTTTCCATTCATTTCTCCCACTTCCATCCTGTTCCGGTGGAACGTGGGATTCCATTCTGTAGTATACCGCTGTATATTAGTTAGAGTAGAGACTCATTCAATGGAATTACGTCCGCCTGGGTGTGCTTCTTCTACTAAAGCTTCTCACTAAGCAGAAGGGGATGGATGTATTCAAATGAGATAGACTCATGTTTGGATTAGATGTGGCGAGTGAACATACAATACGGCTCATCCAAGCCATCGAGGATCCGACTAACAAGCTCGTCGTCTTGCACCATGACCATAGTGCCCGGCGCAGCCAACTGATCAGCCGTCAGCTTAACCCACTGAAGATCGATGTGAATGAAGTCATCACCCCGAGAGAGGTGTTGGAGCAATTTTCTAACCTTGCGAATTTGAATCTCTAATCCAGAGGCGTAAATACGAACTAGGACAAACCAGACATCAAATGCGCTTGACTTGTTGATAACATTAGTCATGACAGGTTCAGAAAGAGACAAAGTAATCCAAGAGAGGACCATCATACCTGGTGGAATATGCCGGATTTGGATGCGCATTTAGAAATTGCCGAGGAGTAGGAGAAGACCCATCGACATGGCCCATGAATCGGTGTTAACGGTGGAGTGGAACAAGTTTTAGCGTGCAAAAAAGGTAATTGAAAGGATTTAGTTTGATTGTCAGTAGGGTATTTTTGGGCAGCGAGAGTGTTGAAGCAGAGGAGAAAACAGATGCAGAAGAGACGGAGGATGTTGGGGATTGAGTGGCCATTGGGAAGACAGAAAGAGAAAAGAAAGAAACGGGAGAAGAGAAGAAAAACAGAGTTTGAGATGGAAGAGGAAGGACTCTTTTGAGCTTAAAAGCTCCTATACCGTAAGCTAAGGAGACTGCAAAACGTGTTTGTTTATTTATTTATCTAACATATAATACAAGACCAACAGGCACTAACAAACAGCCATTGTAATGCAGAAAAGGAGTAACAGAATGAGAGAAACATTGCTATATGGTAACAGAAAAAAAAGCTTGTGGATAGGAATCAATGGTTGTCCTGCTCATCGGGAGAAACCAAGCTCTCGATGTAAAGCTGAGCGCACCAAACATCGGCGGACAAGGGATGCATAACAGAGCCGTCCTCATAATTGTACACAGCCAACGAAGACCACAGCCATAGCAGAGCTCGGCCCCGAGAAACGTGCAATGGCATGGCATATTGCAGCGATTGAAACCCATCCCGGCCACACTCAATTCTGAACAACTTGGTCCACGACTCCTTCGATCCAAACTCGTTCATCACCCATAAATCGGAGAAATCGCCATGGCGATGATACATCACGCACAGACAATCTTCCAATACCCCGATCGTCTTCTGGGTAACATCCTCCTGATACTCCGGCTGAATCACTTCCTCATACTGTTCTGTGCCCAAATTAAGTGAAACAATAGAGCTCGATTCGTTATCCAAGAGCCAATTAAGAGTTCCCTTCACATATTTCCCAGGATAATCGTACGGAAGGCCGTACTTGAAATCCTCAATCCTCTTCCAATTTCTGGACTTTGACGAACAGACGTGAACTATTCCCTGGCTCCCAGAAAAGCCTGCTCCACGAATTTCCTTGGGATCTTTGTTTGGGTAGCAGGAGATGGACACAATTTTGTAGTCATCGGATTCGAGATCGTATCCAAAGCCAAACACCATGTAGCGTCTGCGCTTTTTTTCCGGAATCTCGAACTCTGGGAATACAGAGAAAGCTCGGGTGGATGGGTTCCACAGAGCCGGGAATCGCCTCTGGATGGCTACGCAGATCAGTCCATCGCAAGACCCAACAACCCAGTACGGTTTTCGACCGGCTTCAATGAGAAACGGTGAGTGGTCGAGATCGGCGAAACCGAGTTGCTGTGGGTTCATATACAGAGATTCAACTGGGCAGGAACGGTACCCGAGCTTTGAGGTGGATGGAATGAGGAGAAAGGGGTAGGAATATGTGGAAGATTTGAGCCTCATCAGGTGATACTTGATGAATTCAGGGCTGGAAATGATGGTTTTGAATGATTTGGAGACACACCTGAACCGTACAAGGGATTTGACCGGCAAACGAGTGAAAATTTCGATGATGATATCCCTAGGGAAGACGGTGGTCGTGAGTAGCTGGTGGTGTGGCTCGCCAGAAGAGGTCCGGTCATCGCCGTCGGCCTTGTTCTCTCGCCCCGACCTCGCCATTTGAATCTTGAGCTGAGTAGTGAGGAGCTCGTTAGTCCGAACATCTGTTGGTCTTTAACCATGAACATTCTCTTATCGATTAGATGTGCGGAAAAAAATTGTTGAATGTGAACTTTGAGGCTTTGACTTTTCAGGGATAGCTTGGGTTCCATTGACGGGCACTTTTTTTTTATTTTTGTTTTACAAAAGATAATCATATATGGATTTTAAAAACATAGATAGTTACATCCTGAAAGTCAGTCGGATCTGAAAATCAATTAAACAACTCATAGTTCGGTACAAAAAAAGGGCATTTCGAGTCACCAAATGGGATATCTTATTGCTACGCCGACCTACAAATCGAACACTAAATCCGTATGGACGGCGAAATAATGCATAATTTCCTCAAGAATAACCCCCATCTGACTATCTCTGGTATCCGCCCGAATGATCTTATCAATGATCACCTTCGCATCTCTTTCGAACCTTATTTCCGTGAAACCATGGTTTAGGCACCATAAAATCCCTTCACGTAGTACGAGTAATTCCACCACCATGGGATCATCAATCAACATAAACTTCACCCCATGAGCAAATAGGATTTTCCGAGCTTGGCTCATAATAACCATAACACCTGTCGAATGAGATCCCCTCCTAATCGCTCCACCCCACATACAAACAGCAAAATTAGAACCGTCTGAACTCAAGTGCTGCATCAGAGGGAGAGGGATGGTAGGCCAGGAAACATGGTCCACCAACAAGCTTACCCACTCCTCATATGGTTGGTTCAATTGTCACATCAAGGCAAGAATCCAAACTGTTTACCCTCAAAGACCACCCAGTTTCGAGATCACTAGATTTTCCAAAGAACTACGACAACTCCCATGAATGGTGACGGTTGATGAATGATCGACATCAACTTTTTGATGAAAAGTGGGAAGGTATAATGAATCCAGCTGGCTCTATCCATCCAGCTCGTCGTTGATCGCCAAAGACCCCTCTGCTTATCCAAAAGGACTGCAAAATGATAGGTCGATTTAACGGTGAAAATCCCCTCAATTGAGCATGCCATATCAGCTTATCCTCAACATTCTGTCTATGAAGGAGAATAGTTTTGATAGCCTGACAAGAGAGTGGGTCAAACCACTGACTAAGCTTAAGATCCCACCACTGCCCCTCCCCCTGACAAATAACCTCAGCTACCCTGGGGTGTTCCCTCGCAGGCACCACCAAGGGATTATTAAGGGTTGTCAATTAAAGACATTTTATTTTCCCTAGTTTTCATAATCGGCTCTTATCTTCTTCGTTTTAACTCGGATTTCAAATTTTTTTTTTGCACACATGGAACGAGTTCGTTGTGCTCTACAAAATGAGATTAATTTTCAATATATTTCGAGAAACTTTTTTTTACCAACTACATACCATATGGTAACTTCTTCGTTTTTAAGTCGTTTATGAAAAAGTTTGCTCAGAAGGAACGAGCTCATCATGATCTATTGGATCGACAAATTTCTGGGTGAAAAAAAATAATGGACCAAAAATTACCATACTTTACCACTATGGTATGTGGGTGGTAACTTGTGGTAAACAATGATGAAATTCGTAAATGACAGTTAGTATACTAATACTATCCTGTATTCAACCTTTTTACCATATTGGTATGTTCATACCATCATGGTACGCTTTCTTACCATATGGTATTAAATAGGAGCATACCATATGGTAATGGCTGGTAAAAAATTATTCAATTTTTTTTACTAAAAATAAATCAAAGTGGATATCATTTTAAAGAGCACATTTAATCTGATTTATCTGTACAAATTTTTTTAAATTTCGACATAAAACGAGAGATAAATCGCCCGTTAAAGATTAAAGGGGAAAAGATAAAAGGATTTCCAAGAGAGAGGGGATACTGAAGCCATGCGAATGTGGACATGTTACTGATGGTTACTCACCATAAGGGTTACTGACCTGATCCGCTCCCCATTGTATCTCCTAACTTTGCATCCCTTACTTTCTTCCTTGATGCCTCGTCTTATCCCTTAACCATAAACTGAGTGGTCATCTCCTCGTTACTTCTTGTTTAACTCTGAAATCTCATATTACTGCTTTTACTTCCTGTATGCATTAAAGGCATCCTTTGCATCTTTATCTAGCTTGCTAACAACTATATGACTCCCTTCAAGAGTCATGAAATTCCCTTTGGCTTACCTTTTCACTCCTGGCATCTAACTTAGCACTTCCTTATCGCCACCTGAATTTGAAGTTCTCGTACCATCCATTCTGCTACTCTTAGACCCTAGCTGAAATTCGTCATACGGTTTCCCTGTCCCATAGAGTTTTACCCGAGAGATTGACACATTTCACCAACATAGGCAATCTTGGTTTCACTTTGGGGTATTCTATCAGGTTCCCTAAACTTATATCCCTCTTACTTCGTTACTCGCGACTCTTCTTCATGATATTACTCGCTAGTTCTAGATGATGTCCCTTATTTTCGATGTAGTCATCTAGGTTCTCATATTCTCTTCTTACTAATGTACCTTTGAGTCCTTTATTTATAAGGTTCTCCCTTTGACTAGTCTTAACGACCACGATTCCACCTTACTTTCTTGATGGACTTCATATGGATTGATTGTTCTCTACTGGTAATCAACCTAATGCTTTCTTGTTGTTTGTTATATTCCTACTTTAGTCCGTCCTAGCTATCTTCCTTGATGCATACATCACCAGGTCGACGACCACTATTTTGTTTCTGTAACGTCCTATGGTGTTATCCTTGCTTCTTTACTTTCACTACTCTTCCGTTGTTGCTTTGTACTATATTTGTTCACACCAAACTCTGTTGAGTATCTTCTCGTTATTGTTTGGGTCAAAGCTTCCAATAGAGGATTTCCCTAGGTAGGCTTTAACATACCTCATTCATGTCATTTGTCTAGATTGTAGCCTGCATATGGCCTTAATCTCATAGTCTGGGTTCTTAGTGGCTTAATTGAACGTGTCTTAGTTATCCTTAACTAGCCGCTTCCTCTGGATGACATCCTACTATGACGCTCCCACTCAGAGTGGGGCACCTTGCAAGCTAAGCAATGTCATGAATGGGTCCAACGACGTCGTTGTGGAAACTTTGTTGGTGGAGCCGTGGAGGCGTGAGCAACGTCAAGTGTTCATGAAAATAACTCACGTAAAGTTCACGCGAAGCAGTTTGAGGAGCGAAGCGGTTGAGACACGTGGAAGTTCTCTCAGATGACAGAGCAGTTGAAACGGAGTTGCGTGAAGACTACAAATATGTTCTTTGATAAAAGAAGTGGAGCAAGGAGAGAAAAGGGACAACCACAAATTAACACAAAAACACAAATGTTAAACTTATCTTTTTCTCTGTAACTCCATTGCGGAGCTCTCCTTCCAGGAAGGATCTCCAAAGTGGTAGCAGTAGTCGTAGTCGCGGAGCTCTCCATAAGAATCTCCATAGGAGTAGTCGTAATGTAGATTCCTCAAAAAATCAAACACCCTCGTTCGAACATAGTTTGGAGAGGTGTGAACCGATTAACGGTCGTTCTTGGTTAGAATTCAGAGGTGCATCGGTCAAATTATCTCCACCCGGTGGATATTTGACGATCGTCTTGGTATTCAGAAATCGGAGGTGCACCAATCAAATCAACACCGCCCGGTGGATATTTGGCGATCGTCTCGGTTTCATCAACCAGCGGTGTATCCGATCAAACAACACCGCAAGAGTTTCCATCGCGAAACATCAAATCAACACCACCTGAAATAATTTCGGCACCGGCGGTGGATATATAGTTTCGCGGGAAACATTTTTGGCACACCCGTTGGAACCCTTGTGTTCGAAATGGCTCTACGACGAGAAAAACAAGAGAGTGATCTTCCACAAGAATTTGTGGACGAGCAAAGGACCAATAGTGAAGTTGGTCCGGCAGACGAGGCTGTTAGACATACCGGTCAGATGAAGGAGTGTTCCCAAGCCAAGTCGAGCACTAATGGGTGTGTTGCACTCATGTCTCTTTTTTGTGCTATGGAGGATTATTACCAACGGGTAAATATCTATTTTATCTCTTTAAATAAGTGGTGTGATTCTCTTAGAAGACATATGGATAAATTTTTTGAGATGATAGATGGACATGTGGTCGGTATTGTCAACCAAGATTCACTAAAACCTATGGCTAAAACAGTGTCGTTAGAGGCCAGCAAATCTCATGTTGGTTTTCCTATGAACACTATTGTTTTCAAGGACATGAAAGTTAGAGTTGTCTTACAAAAGCCACAACAAAGAACAATATTTAAACGTGTTTATAATAAGTTTCATAAAATTAGGAAGAACAAGTGTGATATCTTGAAAGATGACAGGGGCACTGAGTGGATGGGGGGCACGTTTGATCAAGCCTGGCATGGAGTTCTCGCCGAAAAAGCAAGGAGGTTCCTGGTGCATTGGTTGACCTCGTAAGTTGCTAAATGATCTAGGAAGTCCGCTACCGACGATCGGGGTTGCGTGTAGCTGTAGATGTTTGGAGAGTTGCATTGGTTTGAGTCAGGTTTGCTTGGGGACAAGCAAACGGTTAAGTGTGGGGGGGATTTGCTGACTCGATATTTGCACATGTTTTTCCCTTTGTTTCTTGATCGTTTAAGCTCACATTATCGCTTATTTGGCCTATTTTATGCTAGGTTGTGTTCTTTGTCAAGTTTCAAGTCCTAGTACATAAAGTGAAGCATAGGCGCAAGTTTCAAGTCAATCGGAGATCAATTAGCGACTCGGGGGAAGAAACTTAGGCATGACTTGAAGAAGAATCGATTTCTGACCAGATAATCATGTAAGATTTTTATGAGAAGAGAGAGGACGAGACTACGAGCGTATGGGATCAAACTGCACCGGATTTGGAGTGCGAATGAGGGAGAGGCGAAGAATCAAAGATAGGGGACACAAAATTGAAAAATACCCGCCCAGTAGATTCAAAATACCCGACAGGGTATTTTGACCATCTGATAGGGTATTTTTGGCAACATCAGAAGGCCCCCCAGTCGTGAATAAAAAATACTCGACCGGTTATTTGAAAAACCCGACAGGGTATTCTCCGTTTTGCCCAGAAAAGTGACCCAGAGCATTTTCTTGATACCCGACCGGTTCCTAAATACCCGACCGTGTATTTGGACTCGGTTTCACGAACGCATGCTGTTAAAAGCTTGTTTTGTGCTTTTTTTGAGGGGGAGAGCTGGGTTTTGGATTCCAAACACCCAAGGGACGAACCAAAGAGAGAGAGGGCGGTTTGAAGGCCATCTTGGAGTGGGATTGGAGGATTTCTTCAACTTGGAAGCTCGAGGAACAAGCCCGTACTTGAATACTGATCATCTGAAGATTCTTACTGCAGTCTATCTCTTCTATATGGAGTATCATCCCTTCACTTAGATTTTGAGGAACCCTAGCAATGTTTGTTTGATTGGATGATTGTATGAGTACTCCTACTTAATAATCTTGAGTTCATATTCAATCTATGCATGTTTTCATGATTAAATTATGCTTTAGTTGAGGTTATTGATTCTGCTTTGATCCTGTGAGAGCGAATACCTGATTAGGTCAATAGAGCACCATAGATTGATATTATTGGATCGATTGGTTTAGTCAAGGGTCGATTCACTGTGTTGTATCGATTGAGAACCTCATTCGATAGAGGGAGTCTAGTTCAAAACGCCTTGATCGGTTGTTCTAGAGAAGGATATGTCCTAGGCAATTGACTCAAGAGGGCCTTGTTCCTTTAGTCGAGAATCAAGGTCTAGTTATGGATTCTCCGCATTGTGAATGAAAGTGAAATAGGTTAGAGCTCATCAATCATTAATATGGCTAATGGATAGGGGGAATCATACCTAAGTGAGTTTCCAACCTGTAATTAGATTAACTTTAACTGTAGTTTGCTGGAGTAGTTTTAGTTTATCTACCTTAATCTGGTTTGTTAGATAATGAACTGAAGCTGAGTAATAGTAACTCTAGAGACCTGTGGATTCGCTATTTATTACTTGAGCCACTATACTGTGCACAGTCCCTTTCATTGGTTACACTTGGCCTTTGTTAGGAGTTGTGTCATAGCGTGTCACTTATCCACTATTCTGGATTTTCATTGTACGATAATACTTGGTTGTAGTTTGGTGTTATGTCGTAGCGAGTCAAGTTTTTGGCGCCGTTGCCGGGGAATTCTAGGTTATTGGTGTAACGTGAAAGTCTGTTACTTTACCAATTACTTTTCTACATTCTCTCTCTTCCACCTATGCGACTTCATGGGTTGTGTTTGCTAATCGTGTGCAGGTAGTGTATGACCCGTTGCCAGTCAGAAGTTTTACTTCCATTAGGATAGGGGCTCGAAAGAACCTGCCTTAATTTCAAGGGAGCTTTAAAGGTGCAAGTGGCTGCAGAGGAAGCTTTCACTCAACTGAACATCGTCTTGGAAGAAAAATGGGTGACGTCAATAATGGAGCTGGGGATGTGGACGCTCAGGCCGAGGAGTAGACTATGAGGCAGTATCGGACCGCTAAGGCCGAGGACATGAGGTCCATCATCCAGCACCCTCAAGTTGCAGCCAGCAACTTTGAAGTGAGTACCTCGGTCATTAAAATGCGCACATCTGAGGCAATTCCACGAGCTAATTGATGGGATGAAGATAAATAGGGTCTCTCAATATGCCATCCAGCTGGGCTACTTCCCAATCACCTTGGGGGGACAACCGACCCCCGGGGTCCATCACTACATTCACCGACAACATCCTCCTTCTAAAACAACAGACCTGCAGGAGGAGATTACCCATTTCGTCCAATTAGAAGACGAGACCATCTAGGACGCTTGGGAAAGATATACAGGTCTCTTCCTGAAGTGTCCCAACCATGGTTTTAATGATACTTTCAAAGTGGGCACCTTTTATTGGTCTCTCTTTCTTGAGGATACGCAGCTTATCGACGTGGTTTGTTACAGGAATATGTTGACCAAGATGCCACCACAGTTAAACCAGCTATTTGAGGAAATGGCAAAGCAGGGGTATGATTGGGGGACCGCAAGGGGGACTCGGCGAGCACCGGTCTGTGGTGTGCATGCCATGGATACAGAGTCATTTGACCTGGTGAAGATAGTGACTAAGCTGGTCACGGCGATTGATCGGAATGGGATGGTCCAGGTACCTGCAATAGCAGGTAATGCATTGCTAGTGGTGTGAGAGCTCACATCACACTGTAGAAGATTGTTAGCCAATGACAGAATCTTGTATACCGCAAGAGCAGGTGGGCTTCATCGGAAATGCTCGATACTTCAGTCTATACAACAACACCTATAACATGGGGTGGTGCCAACATCCTAACTTCTCTTGGGGTTGCACCCCCAGGCTTCTAGAGGCCACCATACCAGCCTATGCAGGAGCAATTTCAGCAGAAGCAACAACTTCTTTATCCGTCCAGATAGGGACAAAATCCCCCTCAGCAGCAGCAGAGGCAGTTCCAGCCACTAGTTGTAGCCCTGGTGGCTAAGTTGAGAGGCGTAAGCACCTTTACCAGCTCCTGCACCCAGAAGTTCTGCAAAATAGATCAGTTCATGGAAGTGACAGTAGGAAGGTTCCTGGAACTTGAAGCAGGCCAAAGAAAACACCAAGCTATTCTGCAACATATTCAGGCCCAGATAGAGAGTGGCTCAATCTTTGACACATAGAGCACCGGGTAACCTGCCTGCTACCACGGTGCCCAACCCACTCAATCAACATGAGGAATTAAGTGCGATCACACTGAGAAGTGGGAAGGTGGCTGTTGAAGAGCCACCACAGCAAGCCAAGACGGGAAGGCAGGTTGCCCCATAGTCAAAAGAAAAACTGGTGATGGAAAAGGAGCTAGAGGTTCAATGGCCAAAGCCCCATCCAGCTGTGACTGAATATAAACCTCAGCTCCCTTTCCCCACCATGATGCACAAAGACCAGCTAGAGGAAGAGTTTGAGACCTTCATGTCCATGCTTAGGAAGCTAAATGTTCAAGTGCCCTTCATGGAGGCACTATCTCAGATGCATAAGTATGCAAAGTTCCTGGAAGACCTTCTCTCGAAGAAGCATAAGCTGAGTGAGCTGGCCACTGTGGAGCTCAGTGAGGAGTGTTCGCTCATCTTGTAGAACATGCTTCCGCAGAAACAGAAGGACCCAGATAGTTTCATGATCCAAGACAAGAAAATCCACAGTGTAAAATGTTATATCTTAAACTCTGTACAAGAAACTAGGTCTAGGTGAACCAGCTGTGACTAGGATGAGTATTCAATTAGCTAACTGATCCGTTTCATCATAGGGGCATAGTGGAAGACCTCCTGGTTACAGTTGGCAGAATCTTTTACCCTGTGGATTTCCTTGTCTTGGACATCTATGAGGACGCAGAATGCCCCTTATTCTAGGAAGGCCTTTTCCTCGTTACCTCCAAGGCTCTCGTAGATGTGCATGATGGGATCTTGAACTTGAGAGATGGAAAGGTGAAGATAACATTTTCCATTGCTATTAATATGACTGTTATCTCACATGTGCATTCTTTATCTCACCAAAGGCACGAGGTTGTCGTGTATCCTTCCGTGTCTCCCATTTTGCAGGACTCTGCACCTTATCCTCCTCTGCCACTCCTGCTTCCTTAGTTCTGAAAAGAGAGGATTAAAGAGGAGTGGCGCCCGAAGCTGCACGTAACCAAGCCTGTTCAAAAGACATCTGAAGACCACTATGAGTTAGTCCCGACTGCTAAGCTACAACCACACTGGCCATCCGAGTATTTACTCGCGTGCATCCTGGCGGATAGCCAGGTCAAGTTGACATGTGTTGGTGGGCACACCGGCCGTGTGCATGGCCACCATCTGAAGCTATACCTCAAAAGCAATGTGGATCCTCTCTTCGAGGTACCTGTAAAGAAGCGGTTGTGGGAGGCAGCCCCATCTCGGTTTGCATTTCGATCCTGTCTTTTTTTTTTGTGTTTTTGAGTCTTTGTGTCCATTTTGAGTCCTTCTAAAGTCGGCCCCGTGGCTTCGGGTGTCATATTTTGGTTGTGATTGTGTGGATTTTTGAATCGGAGCCCAGATGTGTTGATTGCATGGAAATGTGGTGTTTTGGGGGTGGCAAAACAGGCTCGGCAGTGAAAACACGGCCGGGAACACGGTCATGTTCCTTCCCTTGTTCTCCCCACCTTGCAAAGTTGCTCTCAACATAAAAAGCATGGGCATGACACAAAGGAGACACGATCCTGTTTCTCCCCGTGTTTGCCCATGGTTCTGCCTCGCCCCCATCCGTACTCGGCATAAGAAGCACGGGCGAACAAATCAGGGAACATGGTGGTGTCCCTACTCGTGTTCACCCGTGTCTGCTTTTCTTTTGTTTGTTTTTTGTTTTCTACTTGGAACTATGGTTGTTTTCTCTGTCACCTAGTGTGTTTTGATGACTCTAGCTATGTCCCTGTGGATAGGCCCCCATCCAGCCCCATGTTCCTGACTGGTCCACTCTCCAATCGTCGCCTCCGATCGCCACTTCCTGGTAACATTGTTTCCTTTCCCACTGCACCATTGAGGGAAATGTTGAACTTAAGTGTGCCAGAGGGGGTGCTTTTTGCTTTTTGTAACTTATGTTTGTGTGCTTGGATCCTAGTGCACTGTCAAAATCTGGAGATCTGAGGGCTCCATGTACTGATATTTGCATGTTCATATGGACAATGTGGTTTATTAGGTGAATCGATTGGCTGTTAGCATTGATGCATGATTACTTGTTTGTGACTAAGACAACCTATAATGATGACTGAGAATTGTTTGTGACTAAGACAACCTATAATGATGACTGAGACGTGAAGTAGACGTGACTGAGACGTGAAGTAGAGTTTGTGACTAATTAAGACAACCTAGAATCGATTGAAGTATAATGATTACTCGTTTTTGTATTGTGCGATAGATCCTTCTTCCATAATGTGTAGCATTCACATTGCCACTAGTTAGGATGATGGAGGCATAAGATTAGCCTACGACCAAATTGACTGTCATGGTGTGTCATACCCCTTAGTAAGCCTTTTGAGCCATGTGCTTTCGGTCTTTCGGTCTACAATGAAAAATCAGCCTTATGCATCTCTTTTAGGTTCCCATAGAGTGGGTTTTGCATATTTTCAGCTATTTTTTGTTGGAAATAAGATAGGGTTGGAAATAAAAGAACATGCAGAAGTGGTGGTTCTCTCAAGAAAAGAAAAAAGGAGAAACAAATAGAAAAAATGAAAGGAAAAAGTGAGCCACCACAAAAATCTGAACCATGCTCACAAACAATAGTGTTTCTTCCCAGACTGGCTTGGAAATACGAATATGTTGTGACCTCCTTCACTCTTGTGCGCTAAAGAACTTGATTAATGTAGAATGGCAGAGAGAAAGTAAATGGTTTGAATGAATATTGTTGTGTTGGTTTTGGAATTGTGGCACCTTGTGTTATGAATTCTTCCACCATTTAAAAGACATTTTCCCTATGTCCAAGACCTTAGCCAGTCATTTGAACTCGTGTGTAAGACCTTCTGACTAGGTAGTGGTGATACCCGATATGTGAAATATAGCATCTATAGGTTGTCGTCATGGTGAAGAGACGTTAGGGATTGAGAGTATGAGTATGTACACATCTTGCATCAAATTTTATCATGACCCCACTGGTCAATTGAAGTACTGAGTGATTCAATTTTCATATTATTTACCCCGATGAGGACCTAGATAGCTTGGTCTTGATTCTGATGTCTTGAATTTTATGCATGAGGTGACTGTTTTGAATGAGTGATTGAGTTGAGTCTATGTTGATCGATGAACTGAAGGAAGACTCTTCCTCTACCCGATTTTGCTGCACTTGAATGTGATATGTGGTGGTTGTCCCGTTTCAGTTGTTCATGTGTTGATGTCTAAAGGCTAGTACGATTCACGCGTTTTGTGCCTATATGAAATGTCCCCAAAGTTTGCATGGTTAAAACGTTTTAAGCTTACCTTATGTCTGACTTGGTTTGCTTGGGGACAAGCAAACGGTTAAGTGTGTGGGAATTTGATGTCGTATTTGCACATGCTTGCACCCTTGTTTCCTAACCGTTTAGGCTCGAATTTGCGTTTCCATGGCCTATTTTACGCTAGGTTGTGCTCTTTTGTCATATTTCGGGTCCTAGTCATTGAACGAAAGCTTAGGCGTGAGTTTCAAGTCATTTGGAGGTGATTCAGAGAAGCTAGAGCATAAACGATCATCCCCTGCCTAGGACACAGTCGTGTTTCACCCGGGGTGCGTCCGTGTTTTTTAGTGCAAGAGTGTTCTCGTCTTAGGAGCAGAACACGGGCAAGAACATGCCCGTGTCCACAAAGAGCCGCAACCGTGGATTTTATGTCGGGGGTTGGATCGTGAAGACTGATGAAGAATGGAAAGCGCATGCAAGACTAAAGAAAAACACGGTCGTGTTCACCATTTGACAGGACCGTGTTTCGAGAAGCGACAGTGTAGTTCCACGCCTCCAGCTAAAGTTTTCCACATGACCTGATCAAAACACGGGCGGACACGAGAAGAACATGGTCGTTTTCCCTACCGTGTTTCACCTAGTGTCGGGTTAAATAGGCATATTCGAGCCAAGGAAAAGGGACTCGACTTTATCGAGCAAAAACAGAGTTCTAAAGAGATAAAATGACGAAAAACAAACCCTACGAGTTATTTGGAGTGGATTTCTTACTAATGAAGCCCAGATTGAGTCTCCAGGAGTGAAGATTAACATCACAGAGCATATTATTCCGATCTTTATTAGTATGATTGCTTTGATTTTTGTTTTCCTCTCTCTCTCTCTCTCTCTCTCTCTCTCTCTGGAGTAGACCTTTCTCTCACTTGGGTATGAAGAACCCTACTTCCATGTGTTAGGGATCTTGCTTGTAACGACATTTGGGATGATATACTGATAGGTTTTAATAGATTGAAGTGTGTTTATTGAGTCAATTGAATCATTATCAACTTCTCTTGATTTTTGCTTCAATCTGTGATAGATATAATCTATTTTGGTTGTTAAAGCTTCTTCAATCGATAAGAGTGAATTGATCGTATGAGAGTCAGTTAATTCACTGCTTTATACTGGAATCTGTTTCCAGTAGTAGAGTTCTGTGTGAATTGCCTTTGCATTCTATCCCGGTGAAGGCTAGTCGTCTGCCGGATAGTCTGTCGAAGAAGGTTTGGTCAGCTTAAGAGATTCCAAGCTACTTTCGGATCTTCCGTAGTTTAATCAACAATGAATCAACAAAAGGGAATTACAACTTGAACTAACTAAGGAGCTAGGGGGACTCATTCTCGAGTGACTCTTCTCTTGTTTCAAAAACCGAACAACTTACTACTTTCTTTCTGCTTTAGTCCTCGGGTTGATAAGTAAAACTTACCCACTATTCTGCATTTCCATTCTATGAAAATATTAATTGGTCGTAGTTTGGTATTGTATCGTGGCGAGACAACAGTAATATTTTTTAAAACGCACGGGAGAAGGTAGGGGCATCAATGTTCATGGAACACAACTAATGAGCATATTTGAGAAAATACACAGAGAAAAGAAGGGGCAAGAACGGTCAAATTCGTTTAAACTATACATAATTAAGTTGGTTTTAGTTTCTTAAGAAAATCTAGGATAGAAAAATTTCGGACCGTTCGACTTTAAAAACGAAAACTAAAATGACAAGCCCTCTCCTATAAAATGATGCCGTTTACCACAATTAGATTTAATAAAACAAGTTGTACTTATAGCAAATAAACCCTTGGTTGACAGCCACTCCACTTCCAAATCCTAATACAAAACACGAAAATACCTTTCCCACCGACCATAGCCATGATTGTGACAGGAAATTCTAAGAAGAGATACGATTATAGGCATCGATAGTATGTTGGTGGCGTTGGTGGCTAGATAGATTTGATCAATAGACGTGGAGACACTAAATTTGGGGCATGTTTGGGAAGAAATATTCCACGAATTCAAGGGATTTTTCTAGAAATAGTAGCTTTTAAAAAAATTTTACAAAAATAGCACCCATTCGAAAAAATTTACACTAATAGCACCCTTTTTAATGCACCGCACCTTAGAGGTGCGTTTTACACATAAACCGCACCTCTAAGGTGCGTTCCATATTCCTGGACCAAAACCGCATCTTGACCAAGCGGTTTTAGGTCTGACCTACAGAAACCGCTTGGCCGAGGGGCGGTTTTGGCCTGACCTATCAAAATCGCATCATGAAGGTGCGGTTTGTTTCTCCCAAACCAAACCGCACCCCAAGGTGCGATTTTGCCATACAAACCGCACCTTGGAGGTGCGGTTTTGGTCAATCAATTTCCGACAAGCCATGCAGAATAACAGACGTAACAGACGTGGGTCTGCATGGCAGACGAAAACCGCACCTCTAAGGTGCAGTTTTTATCAGTGATTTTGCCTATAAAAGGCCTCCCGGAAAACCACTTCTCTTCACACCTCTCCTTCTCCCTTTTCAATTTTCTGTTGTAACTCTATATTTCTTTAGTAGTTTTGCGATTAACGTTAACTCGTAAGTTTATTTAGTATTAATTTTTATTGTTATTTTTTATTTTTGATTTTTATGATATTAACTGAACTACGGTTTTATCGCAGATAGCATTCCAAAAGTTCACGCTTGGCTTACGGTGGAATGGTTACACGGAAGAGACCGGAAAGGGGGTCACCTACGTCGGTGGCAATTTTCAGAAGATAAAGGTTGCTACCAGACCGCTGCTTAAAGACCTCCATCAAATGTGCACTAACGTTACTTGCATGGATGACACGAGAAGAGTTGATCGTATGGTGTACCGATATCCAAACAGAGAAAGTGGGTCATTGTGGCATGAGGAATATCTCATAACCACTCAGGATGAGGTAGATGCCATGGTCGAATTCATGAGGTCCAACAATCTTTCCAAAGCCGAGATGTTCGTTTACACCGAGCTGGTCGTAGGCGTTGGAGGTCATACATCTGGTATCCATGGTGGAGGTGAATTATATGGCGATCATCCCTACCAAAGTTACCATGATCCTCATTCATATTTTCAGTACCAAGAGCAAGGTGAAGGTTATCATCAATCTTTCCCGTCATACCAAGAAGAAGTTTAACCGGACCTCCCCAACCAACCTCAGTACAACCGTTAAAATGCCTAATTGGGTCCAACCGTGCCCTTTTGAGAAAGAGCAAGATAGCTGGGTGGAATGGGAGCACATTGGTCGTACCCCCTGTAGCGGATTATTGTTTGTGCCTCCTAGGGAAAATTTACACGTTAATTATTATATATTAGTAAGGGTTTTTCCGTATAACTAAATTAATTAAATTAAATTATTTAACTTCAAGCAGAATTTTATTATCAAAAAAGACGTTTCATATAATTAACATAATAACATTCTAAATTAATAATAATTTAAAGAGATACATACATATTATCATAAAACAAACATCCTAAATTAATTAATATAATAACATTCTAAATGAATAATAATTTAAAGAGATACATAGTAAAACAAACATACTAAATTAACTAAAATAAATTACATTGTTAATGAATAATAATTTAAAGAGAAACATACATATTCAAATGTTTGAAATTAATAAAATTCATTTTGTACACATCAAAATAAATCGTATTGGTTGTTTGGTAAATAATTTAATCGTATTAGTTGTTTTAAATAATTTAATCAAATACAAAGCAACACTTGTTAGACTTTTAGAAGAGGTATACATCTTCTTAGAAACGCAGTCTTTTTGACAGAAAAAAGAGGGATCCGATGATCTCTTAATACCCAATTTTCCCAGGGAATGGGAGGATATGATAATCGCTTAAAACCCCATTTTCTTAGACGTGCATCTCTTTATAAAGAGTCAAAGTAAGTGGCGCTATTTATTCGATCAAATTATTGAAAACAACCAACACGATTAAAAATTTAACATAAATTTATTTTATATTCCACTAAATACATTAACAAAATAAAAGAAGGACAAATGGTAAAGAATTGTATGTACCGGGTGAGCGTTTCAAACATCCCTTGACCACTGGTTGGGTTAGTCGTACAAGTCTGTTGGATCCAACAGTCCTTGCTCGAGATAATATCGTTGGTTGTATATATCTACGTCCTCCCCCACCTACGAGAAAATAACAACAAGGTTAGTACATAGATTAATTAAAAAGCTTATAACAACAACAAAAATTAAACCAAAATAATGAGTACGTACCGCTTGAAATTCATCAACATAAACTCCCTCTCCTTGCCACCAATCGGCCATTTTTCCGGCAAATTCGGACAGGGATTCGGCTCGGCTCGGCGGGTTTTGAGGAAAAAACCAAAATTCGGACAGAGATTCGGCTCGGAGGGTTTTGAGGAAAAAACCTAAGAAATGTTTTCTGATGGCAGATCGGACTTAGCCGCAACCAACAGACCACTATTTCCTAGGCTTTTGGGAGGGGAGGGTTTAGAGAGATAAATTCTAGAGAGAGAAGGAAGAATGGGTTGTGGTGTGAAGAAATGAGAGGGGAAGGGGGGTATTTATACCCAACAGACCGCACCCTCCAGGGGCGATTGGGTAATTTTTCCCAAAGAGAAACCGCGCCCTCCCGAGGCGGTTTGCGCTTCCCCAACTTTGACCGCATCTCGGGGATGTGTTCCCCGATCCGTGCCGCGGATCGCTCTGCTGGCGCGCGTTCAACCCTCCGATCGCTCCTCCATCCAACGGTCTTGAAGACCGTTCCACAGAATCTTGAAACCGCACCTTCCTTGCGTTTCGTATTCTGACCTGGCTTGGAACGCACCCCTGTGGTGCGTTCCAATAAAATTGGTGCTATTAGTGTAAATTTTTTCGGATGGGTGCTAGTTTTGTAATTTTTTTTAAAGTGCTATTATTTGAAAAATCCCCGAATTCAATGCTAAAATATTCCCAAGCAAGTATTTTTTGCGACTATAATCTGCATGCAACTTCTTCTTCCTCTAATCCTTTTTTACTACTCTTCCTTCTTCTTGAGGACCCATTCTTTTTTTTTGTCAAAAGATAATCATGTATTAGATCAAAAAAGATAGACAGTTACACCCTGGAGAACAGCCAGGCCTGGAAATCAAAATAACGACTCGTCGTCGGGTACAAAGAGAGGGCCTTTCTAGCCACCTACCCTATTGCTACTCCGACCTATGAATCGAACACTAAACCCCGGATTGCATGCAAAATAATGTAACACCTCTTCCAATAGGACCCCTATCCTGCTATCCCTTGCATCCTCCCTCTTGATTTTATCAATGACCACCTTAGCATCTCCTTCAAACCTCACATTAAATAATCCGTTGCTCAGGCACCATAATACTGCCTCACGCAGGACGAGCATTTCCACCACCAGAGGGTCGTCAATAACTAGAAATTGCACCCCACAAGCCATAAGGTCAGAAGCACCATCCCTCCTGCTGAATGCGAACCTTGTTTGGTAGCCCCATCCCAGCCACAGATAAGCACTGGCAGCCCCTCATGATCATCTTGGTGACCAGAAGCAACGGGGCCCTGCGCAGCCTTATCCCCTGGGAGTCTCCTCATACTGCTGCGTAAACTGACGCATCAGAGCTGAGGTGCTGTACTGTTTGCCCTCAAAGGCCACCCAGTTCCTAGATTTCCAGATTCGCTAGAGGATGGCCACAATAGCCATAAACAGATCCGGATGATGGATTAACGCCATTAATTTTTTGAGAAATAGGGGGAAGTGTGCCTAGGCAACCCCTCACCCAAATGCTCCAGCCCTGCTGCTCCCCAAAGGTTTCGTGCTACCGGGCAATCCAGGAACAAATGTTCCATAGTTTCCACCCCCTCCCAACACACCAGACAACGGGGATGAACCAGGATCTTTCTCTCAATTAAAGCTTCCGTTGTAGGGAGGATTTGATTAAAAATCTGCCAGACAAAGACCTTTAGCTTTGGCGGAATATTAGCCTCCCAAAGGCAGATCCAACTGGTCCGGTCCATCCATTCCACCGACCTCTTTTCTTATCCAGGTAGACAAGCAAGTGGTATGCAGATTTCACCGAAAAGTCTCCATCAGGTGTATCATACCAAATGAGCCTATCCTCCACATCCGCCAGTGGAAGCGGAATAGCCTTAATATGCTGGCAAGTAGTAGGATCGAACCATTGACAAAGTTTAAAGTCACACCAGCGACCCTCCCCTTCACAAATTAGCTCAGCAACCGGTGGATCCCCCCCTACTGGCATAATCAGGGGATTAAAGCGGAGAGGCTCAAACTGGTTTTGGGGGACCCAAGTAGAGTAAAGCATTGACGCCGCACGACCATTACCAATTTGCCACCTTAATCCCATCTCTAGCAATTGGGCCCAAATAGGATACTTTGCCAGCCCCACGAGGGGCGCGAACGAGCTTTAGAGTTTAGGAAATGGCCAGTCGGGAAATATTTCCCCTTATAAACTTGGGCAAGGAGCGACTGGGGTTCACTAAGGATACGCCACCCAACTTTGGCCAGGAGGGCCTGATTAAAATGTTCAAAGCGGCGAAAACCCATCCCCCCTTCATGCTTACTCCGACACATATCCCTCCAGGACATCCAATGAACTTTCGAATGTTTGTCACTAACACCCCACCAGAATTGGGCAACATGCTTATCCAGAAGAGGGCACAGAGACAAAGGGAGTTTAAAACACGACATCCCGTGTAAAGGCAAAGCCATGGCAATCGATTTAATCAGGGTCTCCTTAGATGCCCAAGACAAAGACCTTTGTTTCCACCCCTGAAGCCGCTCCATCAGCTTCTCCTCCAAATACCGGAATGTTTCCATCTTTGATCTAGCTATCAACGACGGGAGTCCCAAATACTTATCATGAACCCCAACGGCTCCTACACCCATAATAGTCGATAGAAAATCTTGATCCGGCCCCGCAATATTCTTACTAAAGCAAACCGCAGATTTAGTCAAGTTCACTCTTTGACCACTGAGATCCTCATATTCATTCAAAACGTCCATTAGATTTTCACATTCTTGTAGCGTGCCACGCAAGATTAAGTATGAGTCATCATCAAAGAAAAGATGTGAAATTCGCGGGGCCCTGGGAGCCACTTTAATCCCAGACAGCTTCTTTTCAGATATGGCCTTCCGGAGGAGAGCCGCAAACCCCTCAGTACAAAGTACAAATAGGAGAGGAGAAAGGGGATCGCCCTGCCGAAGTCCCCTCGAAGGAGAGAAATACCCAGACGGGGTACCATTCATCATCACTGAAAAAGACGTAGATCTAAGGCATTCATTGATCCAACCTATCCAGACAGAGCTGAACCCCAGCTTTTCCAACACCGAAAGGAGAAAGGACCATTCGACTCTATCATAGGCCTTTTCCATGTCAACCTTTAGAGCCATGTATCCTTTCTTCCCAAGTGTTTTGGTTTTCAGATAATGCACAAGTTCATGTCCTAGGAGGATATTCTCGACAATTTGTCTTTCCCGAATAAAAGCGTTTTGACCTTCAGAAATAATATTAGGTAAGATGCACGCCAGCCGTTCCACCAAAATTTTGGTTATAATCTTGTAAACAAATTGGCACAGGCTGATGGGTCGCAATTGCCTCATCGAATCCACATTATCAACTTTTGGGATTAACGTGAGCCAAGTGTGATTGAAGCTCCGCAAAAGTTTGCCTGTTGTAAAAAACGAGCAGACTGCGTCATTTACTGACGGCCCCACAATTTCCCAGAAGGCTTTAAAGAATTTGCCAGTGAAACCATCGGGACCTGGCGCCTGCTTGGACCCCATAGCACAAACCGTTCTGCGCACTTCCTCTGGGAGCACAGCCGCTGTTAGGGCCACATTCATATCCGGGGTAACGCTCTGGGCTATGGGTAGGGCACCAACACGTTCCTTCATATTTTGGACCTGATTTTCGGATGTAAAAAGATGACGATAGAACGTAATCGCCACACCCGCTTTACCCTTCTCATCCATGATCCATTCCCCGTTATCAGTCTGGAGCCCCGCCACAAAATTCCTTTTTCGACGAACTCTAGTAACAGTGTGGAAGTAGGAAGTATTTTTATCCCCCTTCTTTAACCAGTGGACCCTGGATTTTTGTTGCCAGTAAATCTCTTCCGCTTCCCACTGTCTACTTAGTTCAGTCTCAAGTTCACGGATCGCATGCCAATTGATCGGGGATTGGAGCTTGGTCCTATCAATCTCCGCCTGCAAAGTTCGGATATTACGCAAGGAATTATTGGTCCCCAGCTCTGCTCCAGTTATACAGAAGATGACGGAGTCTTTTGAGCCGCTCCCAAAGGCAAAACATAGGAGTGCCTTCAATAGTCTCATTCCAAACATAAGTGACCATAGCTTTGACCTCAGGATTATCCGCCCACCGAGTGTCAAACCGGAAGAGTGGGCGACTATGGCGGGCATATGATTTATCCGATAACAGAAGGGCCCGATGGTCTGAACCTTGGTCAGTAAAGTGTTTAACAATCGTTTCAGGAAACCGATCCTGCCAGGCTTGGGAACAAAGAGCTCTATCAAGCCTCTCCCGAATACACTCCGCCCCCATTCTTTTGTTCGTCCATGTGAATGGATCCCCTTGATACCCTGGGTCAAAAAGACCCAAATCTTGAATAAGATTACGAAGGCTATGGGATTGCACCATATTCCACTGATTACCCCCATCCTTCTCACTCGCAAGAAGAGTAGAGTTAAAATCACCAATGATAACATAGGGATCACTGATACCAGTACAGATTCCCTGCATCAAATCCAATTGGATAGCTTGAATAGCAGCATTACAACTGACGTACACAAAGATCACCACATAGGAAAAATTTATTTCATTAACTCGAACACAAATACAAAAATTCGAATGATAAAACACCGAAGCATTAACTTCGGGGGACCAAGCTACAACCAAGCCACCTGATGCATCAATCGCATCAACGAAAAAACAACACGAAGACAGGAAACCTAACCCCCGCATACGACGGGCAACTACTCGCCGGCTCGATCGCGTTTCAGAAAAAAAAACGAGATCCGGTTTATTAGAATGCACTAAACTAAAAGCTGTTTGGAATGTGAGGGATGGTCCAATGCCTCTCACATTCCAGGCCAGAAGCCTCATTTAACCGGCTGGGGCCACTCCAGGCTGGCTTCCTCCACCTTATCCATTTCTTCTTTTTCCTCGACGAACTGTTTCTTTGTGGTCGGTGTTTCCGCAACCTCCCCAGCAATCTCATCTAGGTGACGTTTTTTAAACCCCCTCTCCTGGTCAAAGAACATTGGTACCATACTCATTGATGGTAAGGACTGGGACATTGACCAGAGATTGCTGCAGGGGCACACCAATCGATGAATCCATTTCGGTCATAGCCAAACCCTTCTCAAACGCCTGGACCACTTGGTTCACCCGTTGCGATCGGACCAAGCGCCGCAGGCTCTCCTTACCCTCCGGGACTCGCCGCCGAACTTCAAAAACAGGAGGCTCCTCTTCTGATTCCGTGTCATTCGGCTCCCAAACCTCATGGGCCTGACTCGGATTGTCCCCCACTCGCGGCAACCCCAAGGGTTCCTTATCTTTCTTCTTTTTTTCCTCCCCCCTCCCTAGCTTCCTCTGTTTCTCGGTCAAGTTCTCAGTACGGATTTGGGCTGTCCCCCTAGTCCGCCTCGGTGAGGACATAATCTCGCTCCCATCATCGCTAGTGTCCGGAGGAATTTGTCTCAACGGCACAACATTCACAATTGGGTTGTGGCAGCCATCAATCCCATCCATTTTCGAGTCATTCCCTTGTTTGGGAGGTGGGATCTCCCGCTCCACGAACTCTTCTTTAGATTCTTCCTCCAGGACCAGCCTCCTACGTCTTGAAACCCCCTCCGCTTCCTATATTGGCGCCGCCGAAACACTCGGAACAGACAGTGAGGGCCGCTGCCAGTCAGTCTTGCGCCTCCTTTGATTCCGACCACCCTGACCCAGGCCTCCCTCATCCCCCTGTCTGGCCCCATTTGACCGGCCTCTCTCACGCTGGGCTGTGTTTGGCCCATCAACCATCATTGGGCTGGCAGTGCGCCCCTTACCCTTCACTCGCTGGGCGGTGTTTGGGCCATCCACCATCATTGGGCTGGCGGTGGGCCCCTTCCTTGTTTTGCCGTGACGAGTGGGCCTCCCTATTGCAATTTTCGGGTCTTTGGCCAACGAGAAGCGCATTGGGCTTCTCCCTTGTGCGTCCTAGGCCTAAGTTGTTCTGAAGGGCTCCACTAATGAACCCATCTAGAGCGGACTGCACTTGGAGGCTTGAGGCCCATTAGTGGGCGGAATAGCAGGCCTGGATCTTTGTTGGCCCACTGCTGCCTCCACCTTACTCCCCTGTGACCCTCGAGCAGTCGTATTCACCCAAACAGAATTTGGGTTTTGGCGGGGCTGATTACGTAACTCTTCACCATCGAAAATTTTCCTTCCCATATTTTTTGTTGACATATGAGGGCCAAATCGCTCCTTCCTCAACGGGGGATCAAAGATGCAAGTTTGCCGAGCATGTCCCACCCGTCTGCAGTTAAAGCAAAAGCTGGGGAGGAATTCATTCAGCGCCATAATTTGGGAACGCAGAGGTTTGGAAAAGTCCACAAGAGCCTTCAATTTGATAAATTTCCGCGCCGTGGCCGAGCATGAGAATACACCAGCTTCCAAAACGCGGCCAATCGTGGAATTCGCTATCTTACAGCCAAATTGGTGGGTGCAGCAGTCTTCCTGCACGTCCCAGAGCAGGACGCGGAAGGGAGCGATTGCGAGTTCCTCAAAAGTAAGCTGAGAAACAGAAGGAATCCATGATCTGAGATGCAGAACCCTATCTGCAACAATCCATGGGGTTTGCTGAAGTACCCATGTCTTGGCTGCTTCAGACGGAAGGGTAAACTCAAAGAGGACATGTGGCAGGGCTCGCACAATAATCCGCCCCTGTCCTTGCCATGGCCGATTCACCGCGTCCCTAAGCTCAGTGAGGGATAAGAGATTGTCCGAGAAAAGGCGGCCAATGAGCATCCTGGATTTGCGAACTCGGGTTGCTTGGATTTCCTCGAGTGAGAATTCCACCACCTGGTCATTCGTGACGCGAGCCATGGGTTCCACCTGCGTAGAGAGAGGAACAGCAAGGTTTGTCAAGGGACGGTCGGCAGTACCCTTTAATGACCAAGGGAAGCTTCAGAGAAGTTTGCACAAACACTTCAAGGGATCAGAATTCATCCAAACATGGAAGTGAATATCAGCCAGAGAAAGCACCCACTTACCGGAGAGGTTACGTGCTTCTCGCTGCGTCGTCGTCTTTTGCCACGCCAATTGGTTGCCAAGCTTCGGAGAGCGTATGGAAACCGAGGGGCAGGAAGGACGTAATAAATAGCCTATCAAAGAATGGGTTGTTAACGGCCAGGAGAGGCTAAGTTTAATTAGGAGACTCATAGGATGGGTTATCTTCCCGATCTGCATAGATCTTCCGCCGCGTTTTACGACGTATTGGGGGTTAGGAGTCATGCCACCAAAACGATAAATTAGGGCCTCCCTTAGTCTGGTAGGAGTCCAACTCCAGGTAGGTATACTAAAACACCCTGATCGTCGGCCCACAGCCGACCAGACCAGCCTCACCGGACGGTCGTCGTTCGTCCCGATCTTCGACAACCGCCCATTTCTCATCTCACCAGACTTCGCCCCATTCCGGGATCTGAATCCTGGTTTCATTCTATTATTTTTGCCATTCAACTCCATTACCGGAGCCACAATAGCATCCGGTGTTTCACTCGTCTTATCTGCCCCATCGAACTCATCGGAGGACGGGGTATCAAACTCATCAGACGACGGAAGATGAAATCTCCACACCTGTATTCCGCTCGACCTCGTCCCAGGCCGGAAATTGAAATCAGGTTGAGCAGGTGCATCCTGCGTAAAATCTTTAACAACCGCAGGAGCATCCCACTCCTCTCCTTCTAATTCACCAGGAGAGGGGATAATGAACCGCCATCCCTGGCGTTTGCAGACTCGGCCACGTTTAACTTGAGGACCGGTTTGCACTGGATCCATGGCCGGACGTCCCTTCCTTTTAAGGGGACCAGGATTCAACCTATCTTTTATCGCCTTGCAGCTGTGTGGTAAATTTTGATTTAGCGTCGTCATCTTACGCCGGCGAGGGTGTAAGTTGCACTCCTCTTGTTCACCATCCTGAAACAGAGATCATGGAAGCCTTGGTTCGCAAGCGCTGCTTCCAGAGAACGAGCTATTGACCATGCGATGATCTTGCCGGCCGTCAACAAAAGCCACCAAACCGCCGAGAAAAAGAGAGTGCAGCTACAGAGTCTCGCCATTATTTTTAAGTCACTCAATTATTTTCTTAGATGCGTTATATTAATTTTATAGGGAAGATGAGAAACGATTAATTGAAATGTATGCATTTTGGTGTTACTAATATTTCTTGAGGACCCATTCACCCATATATATTTAATCATTTGTATTGGCATGATTTTATTTATTTTGTGGTTAATTGCCAATGGAGGAACGAAAGAAAGAAGAAAAGAAAGGGAAACGGGGAGGGATTTGTTTTTGTGATAAATGATTGACAATGAAAGTGAAAGAAATGGGAAAGTAAGAGAGAGAGAAAGGGATTTTCGAGAGAGGACGATTAAGGGTGAAGGAGGGTGCGAGGTATTGAATAATGGATTAGCTAGGTTTTTTGTTGTCAACCATTCGGTTGGCTGCGAGAGTGGGAGAGCTGGGAAGTGAGTTCATGGACAGGGGCACGTTTGATCAAGCCTGGCATGGAGTTGTCGGGCCAATATCGGCTGGGAACAAGTCTGCCTTGAATGGTGGATATGAGGGCAAGGCCAATGCCCAACAAATTCCAAACTCACGTGGACTATTAAAAGGTGCACCGTTGTTGTGTGATAGGTGCAAAAATCATGATCGTGGTAAACAGAACACCCACACACGTGTTGGTGCACCTGCGAGCCTCAGTACTCATACTCCAAACAACGTGGTGACTGGTGAGGGCGTGGAGCTGACAAAACCATACCATTCTAGGCAAGCAATGCCACATGGTCGATTTGATCAGACAAAGATGCCACAAAACGTAAATTTCATGCCTAGAACCAAGAACGTTAATGATTTTCATTTTGAGAGGCTGAGATGAGGCCACGTCAAGCTTGTGGAATTTTAAACAAGTATGTTCGAGCTTGTGGAATCCAACTTCTAAGCCAAATTAAAGCATGTAGAGCCAGCTATGATTAGTCACGGGAGCTATGAATGACTTGATTGGTTTGATCAGTGGAGTTGGCAGTGGGTGTGGAATTTTGGCATGATAGTTTATGTCAAAGCCAACCATGTTTTTGTTTAGCTATTTTTAAAAAAAATTGTCTAATTTAGGCCATGTAATAAATATACAAACAAAGAAAATAATAATTATTAATTTTTTTTTTATCAAACGGCATTGTAAGGAAAAAGCCACAACTTTGTTGACAAGGAAACATACTTGTTTCCGCCGAGTAGAAGAACTGGCTATATAAAATATAAGTGGCCAACACGGTACGACAGAAGAAGAAATAGCTATTCGTGAGAGAAATGGATCTGCATCAGTGTGAGTGGAGGCCTAACAACATCGTCGGTGAAATCAGCGTTGCAGAGAGTTGGTGCACTGCCGTTTCATTTTAGGCTTTTTGGTCAACATTGTAGAGAAAATTGGATAAATTACTGTTCAAAATAGGGCTGCAGTGTTTGCTTGAGAGGGTCGCTTGGCTGGTCGGGTTTTGACCCCAACCAATACCGCAACTCGTGAGAAAGAATGAAAGAAAATAATATATATATATATTTTTTTTCCCCTCTTCTTTGCCGCAAGTTTGCTTGACAATAGAGGTGGCAATTTTCAATCCAATCCATCAATCCATTAAAAATATCCACCTAATCTAATCTATTTAAATCCAATCCAATGGATTGGTGGATTCATGGATTGATCCATGGATCCAAATGTCAAATTACGGTTTGGTACTTATACTTTTTCTATTTTACATTTTGGTACCAAAATTTATTTTTTATACAAAAAATATGATTGGAAAATTACGTTGTGGTACCTAAAATTTCTCATTACAACATTTTAGTACATAAACTTTTCACATTTTACATATTGGTCATTGGTTGAGATGTGATTTGGATTCCTTGATAATCCACCAATCCACTTGATCCATGGACCCACTAGTTCATAAATCTTAATCAATTTGCCACCTCTACTTGGCAATAACAATGTTGTTGGGAGTTTTAACAAAGAAAGGAAAAGCAGAGCCAAATACCAGGCAAAGCAACAGTGAAGTTTGTTGGCTTAAATTTTATTTTAAATAAATAAATCTGTCAAGGTTAAAAAAATAAATGAAGGGTCAGCAGAATTGTTGAGATTGTTGTAGTGTTGTTGGCGAAGAAAGAGAATCCAAACTAGTGGCGAACCGAGAAATTTTATATAGAGGTGTCCCTTTCAAAAATTAAGTTCAAATAATAATGGCGCGTTGCCGTTTTTAGGTCGAACCAAACAGCATTGCAGGCTGCTGCAACAATGCTGTTTATAAACGTGCAGCGTCGTTTGGCCTTTGTATTAAAAATAAAAAGAGGGTCAAGTGCATGCGTTGGGGAAGAGCTGCATTGCTGATGAATGTGGAGTTCTATTTGCCCTCTTGCAGACGGGACGACATTGCATGGCCATTAAGCAGCTGGGGTTTTTTTTATTTTTTTTAAATTAATAATAATTTGTTGATTACCCAAAGCAGCACTGCGAGCAATGGTTATGTTTGCATTAAACCTAGACCAGCTGGATTTTTCTTTGTGCCCAAATTAATATGGTAGAATTTTGTTGGCGTAAACCGTAACATACCGCGACACACTACCTATTAATTCGGACAAAAATAACACTAAATTAAACCTCCATTTGTGTATTTGAAGAACAAAGTTAGTTGATTCTTCATCTAGTTGAGAACCAACAAATTGCCAAATGATCGCTTATGTGTTATCTCCTTATCAAAGAACCACACAAAAACCAGAAAGACTCATATAATATTCATAGACAATGTCTAGACTATGGAGTCGATAAAAATTAAACACTAGAAAAAAAATTCGTTCATCTTGATGACATAAGGAAAATTATTGAGAGATATGCGACCATCTTAGTGGTTCAAAATTACCTCGCGTCATCACAAAGATTATCAACCGGGAGAACCTTCGGACCACTCGAGAGAGGAGAGAAGTGGTAACACAAAGAGGAACAGGGAAACAAGGCTATTTGATGTGTGTGTGTGTTTGAAAATTGAAAAACCCCACTTATATCCTCATATTTCTTCTCATTTAATTACTACCACAAATTTTTTGTTTCACTAGCATATTGGTCACTATAATTTTTATTTTTATAGCTACCGACGAAGGGTTGGAGGGCAAACAAGAGTTAATTTTTTTAACATGGTCTGTCTGGTCCGGATCGTATAGTATATGGTCTGGTCCATGGTCTGTGTTCCAGCCTCTTGGTCTGATCACAGACCATATCTATTATCTTGTCTGAACCAGACCGCACCGTTTCCCACCCCTAGCGTAGAGAAACCAAATCTTGCTGGTCCTTGCCATCTGAGATAAAATGGTACTACGACCAAAATAATAATAACAATAAAAAAAGAAAAAGTACGGCCAAACGTAGAGTTCCCACTTCCCAACTTTGCAAGGTTGTTTACAATTGCTACTTGGCTATTACAAATACGGGAGGATATGAAGCATCGATGGTACATGCCATCTGAGATATGAAGCAAAGCTTATGGCTAACTAAAATGGGTGGTGATAGTACAAGAGGAAAAAAAAGGGGTTCAGGCCGCAATAGAAAGTGGATCCACAGCGTTTCGGACAAGGACAAATTGATAGTAAATCGAATGAAGGAAATGCCGTTGTTTTTATCATAAACAGCGTTGCGGAGCCTCGTGCAGCATTGTGGAGTAGTAGTGGCATAATAATAATGAAACGCATATGTATTTTTTTCGTTGTGGGGTAAGAAGATCCGTATGTTTTTCTATCAAGTCTAGGGATTTGCCGCAAGAGTGTTGGGCCACAAAGTTATATTTAGTGGCGTTATCATATTAGATTACTAGTTTTTATTGTCCGCGCTCCGGCGTTGGGATTTGTAGTACATGAGGTGAAATCACATTTTGCATTTTATGTGATCAAACAACTAATGACACTTTTATTATGCTTTATAGCAAAGGTGGTTTAAAGTATAACTTGAAATATAGATTGGAATGTACCAATTTTCAATGGTTTCCATCAATTTACAATAAAGCTAGTAATTTCATCAAGGCAAAGTTAAAAAATTTAATACCTTTATCAACCAGAAGAAAGATAGGCTGGAATCGAAAAGGAAGATCCACATGAAAGGGCAAATTAAAATTCATACTAACATGAATTCTCAACAACAACAAAACAACATGCATCTTAATATGGTCTTTCCATTTCCATGTAGTACATTCCATGTAAAGTTATTGGCAGCCAAAATTATAAACCAATTCAACCCAAAAAAATTGGAAGCTTTCATAACCAAGAACTTCCCAAATTATATAAGCAAAACCGCAGAGTTTTCTGCGGGATTCAACTGGACTATAGAGATGACAGAAGGTTCCCTCCAAACCAAAATCCATCTTGGAACTTCTAATTGATCAACTATATACATTATAGAAGGTGCATTAAATAAATCAATTTCATGATCTGTACTGGCAACATTTATTTAGGCATAAGTCTTCTGCTGGTTTGATACAAAAAGCTTTAAATGGAGAAGAAAATATAACATGATCGTCGATAGTTGTTCTTTAGAGGCCACCTGTTTGCTTGATTATTCTATAGCAAATTAACATGTATATTATCAAAACTTGTCTTAATCACATAAAGGACATAGAAAAGAAGTCAACTTTTACTCCAGAGGAAGTTAAATAAAAAATTGAAGTAATGGTCAAATTGATGGCCGTCGGTAGGCATAATTGATGAAGGCAGAACAAATTTTTTAAAACAACTACAACTTAGAAAATTTTAGACCGCTTACGAAGGGAAAATATTAATGAAGTCTTTCCAAAAGCACATAGGTTCTCTCATCGAGCAAATTAACTGTTGATAGCTATGACATCAGAGGATTTTTTGAAACATGAATGATAAATTGGGTCCTATAACCATTCAAAGGGCCATCGGGAAAAAAAGAAAGAAATGCCTATTGGGGAAATCAACCAAATAAGGACAGGGGAGAGTCCATAGAAAGAAAGAAGGATCGAATTGTTGGGCAGAAAATACAGAGCTCGCAAACAACAGCTCAAAAGGACTGTGCAGAAAGATGGATGGGGGAAGAGTACATAGGATGTCAGCAACATAAAAGATGAAAAACCCATGATTGTGGGATAGACCACCGTACCTCAAGTGTTTCTTCCTTCCTAGTGCCTTACACCCAACAACATTTCCTGTCCATCAACACATCAGATGAACAAACCAAATGAATTAAGTCAAATGGAGGCCCAATCATAGCAAACAAAGGCTGAGATACATAAAGTTAGGACAAACCCATTAAAGCAACTATGTTTCCCTCATCTAGGTAGAGCCAGGTCACCTTACTCAGCTACAACGGCGGAGGATCCATCTGCAATAGATAAAGAATTGGGCCAGAGGATCAAAGATAGAAAGAGAAGAAGTGAGAGAGTTGGCTAAAGTTAGGAGGAGATGGAGTGACATGTAACATAGGAAAGTTGGAACTATGGGCAACCATCGGACCCCTGCCGACATTTTACGACCCCCATCTGGCCACTTCTTTCGCTAGCTGAGAAATCCTAGATAGCTTCCACGAGAGGAAATCAAATGAATCAATTAGATGAAAGTATGGGAGAGAACGCACCCATATTGAGAAACAGATTCACCAGCAAGAACAATTACCTCTTGTTTAACCGCAAACCTCTGGATCTGCCACTTCAGTCTTGTCCGACAATTCTCTTTGCCTTTCAACTTCATTCATCAACCTAGAGTTCCACTCTTCTTTGAGTGGCCAATGATAGAAATCAGGACAAATCTGTGAACCCATATTTCAATCTGGAGAGGAATAGAAAGAGAGATATGAGTCATACTGGTGACCGCAAAAGAACTACATATAGCAAATAGCAAAGGAGATAGAGAACTACCAGTTTTGAGCGATCGTGCATGGAATCAGTAGATCCAAAGGTTCCTCGCTATAGAGAGATGGATCGTGGAAACAATAATAGTTTTTGACGAGCGGTCGGGAGCTATGCGGAGTAGAAAGAAGAGGATGAGAGGTGAAGCGGGAGAAAGAGCAATATGTGTTCTCTCTTGGACTTGCATCGGACTTATTTCTGTTTCCACTTTCCAGCATACCAATCAACGCGAGATAGCGCGAGAGAGAGATTGGTAGACATTGAGAACTATGCTTGGTAGGTTAAATGAATGGACTACAATAAAAGAGCTACGTGCAGTTTGAATCCACCAAACAACCATGGAAAATATCTCTGTTCTCTCAACTTCCTCCAGTCCCGTCAAAGCATTATCAAGGCCACAGACTGCTTTATGGCTTATCAAAGGCCTATTCAGCCAACTAGTGACCAACACTAAGAAAGGACAAACAGAATGGAAATTCAACTGGACCTAACCAAAAGTCCCAACCAGCAATTCAGAGGGAACGAAGCCATCGAGAATCAACCAGAGAACATGATAGACACCCCCACACCCAAATGCAATCCGAGTCGAAACAATGTCAATGGGTCTGCATGTACAGCAAAAGTAGTCTTGGTGCACAGGAAATGGTAATGCTAGGGGTTTTCTTTTTTCAATTTTGGGCAAGCATTGTGGAAGTGTACCGGTCTTTGACTGGACTGCATGAGCAGGATTCAGCAACCACAAGATTTTACTCGCTAAGTAAGAATATATTAATCGATTATTTCTATTAAGCAGTACTTTTTACTTTTAGAAATTATTTGTATGAGTCGATTGTTCAAGAAATATATTGTTTGGAAATGTAGATACTTGAAAATATATTATTTGTTCAAATTTTTTTAAATGAATCTTTCATTTGTATAATGTTATTATTTTATTCTTACATTTAATATGTATTTTTATTCTAATAAAACCAAAACTAACCAAGTAAAGAAAATCATTTTGCAACCAACAAAATATATTATTTAGGTACGTGCCATGTATAATATTTTTTTTATAATTTTAAATAATATTTTTGTTAACTTTCTTTATAAATGGTAACGACTTTAACCGTCTCAAATTCAGTTTAATTGCAAAGAATCATGGAGAATGCGTTGCAAATGGTTGTGTTTGTTAATATAATAGAGGTGTCGCTAAATAGATGACCGGTGAGAGCGAGGCGTCAATATGAGTTAGTGTGCATGGCGAGAAGAAAATTCCAATTTCTTCAGAAGTTGCGATTCATTCTTAAAGGCGACAACTTTGGTGATAGTAGGAGTGGGCGCGTGGGTGGTTAATCCGCGGTTTGACACCCATCCACTTGAAACGCGTGAGCTTGTTTTTTTCCCACAACATTTATGTAAATACTTTTTTCCTGTTGTATTTGTTGTAATATATTTTATTTTAACAATATTTACCTAGATCACTCAAATGATAAAAAATATTAGCAATTAATAATATCACCATTTATATATGGCTCCACTCAAAATAAAATGAAGTGAACCGACCCTGAAGTGAAACTTCTCTCTCTTACTTTAATTTGAAACCTAGCGCTCTCCCTCTCTCTAAAAGAAGTCCCTTTTCCCCCTTCTCTCCAGGGCTGCCGTCGGCTCCCTTTGGTGACCGGCGGTGGCCCCAATGCCCTTTCCTTAGATTTGTTTTTTTTCTTGCTTCCTTGCCTCTGGTATGACATTTTTAATAGGATTTTGTAGCTTTTTAGCTTCTCCAACCTTTATGGCCTTTCCTTGCCCTGTTCTAGGGTTCCTCTTCTGGATTTGCTCTCCTTGGGGTTGGGTTATGCATCTAGGGGTCTCCTCTCTAGATGGTGGGTTCATCAACATGCATGGTGAATCGATTCATCGATTTCCCCTCCGTTCCCCCTGTTGGTATTCTCTGTCTCTAGGTCGGCGTCGGTGGAAGGAAGGCGGTGTCTGGCCTTCTGTTTGCGGTAACAGATCTTGGATTTTGGAGTTTGGTTCCTCTTCTCCCTTGACCAAGTTCTTGGTGCCTCGTCTCCCTCTGCTTTTTCATGTTGGAGCATTTCGATCCTCTTCTCTTTCCATTGCCATATAATCCCACACAAGAGATTCACTGTGTTGAGCGTCTCCAAGCGACTCCCAGGAGGCGGCCTATGGTGTTGTGTTCAATTGCCATGTAGTCGGTTGGATCGGACGAGCTGATTGTGCTTGGTGCTCTTTTATTGGTTTGATTGCAAGCGAGCTTTCGTTGTCTTCTGGATCTGATTCAAGTGGCAGATTTTTTTGGGTTGATCTTTTCTGTGTTTTGTTCTTCCCTTGTTGTATTTCTTAAACACAGATTGTTCAACTGTGTGGTTGAATTTGTTTGTCCTTGATCTTTTCTAGGCTTCTTTGTTGGCTTGCCTTGTAACCTATCTTTCAAAGAGCAGGTAAATTCTTTGTAACCTTATTTTATAATTTATATTAATTAGCTTCTTTATATGGTTAAATCATTTTGGATTTTCTAAATATTTTGTGTTCTTGATTCATAACAGAGTTTGTAGTATCTCTATATTGAAAATTTCCAATATTTAGCACAGTCACTTTTGGATGCTTCGGTTTTCTAATCATAAATGATGTCACTGTCACGTCCCATTTGGAACTTATGTCAAAATTTGTCAGCCAAAATACTAATATTTCAAGCTAGCGTACTCGAGGAGTATGCTACCATACGACCATTGAGTTTTACTATTTAGACCTCGAATTAACCGGAGTTTATTGGGGCTTGATACTATACCATCTATCTATCTATCTATCTATCTATCTATCTATCTATATCTATCTATCTATACTAAATATTATGACTATTCAAAAATAACTTCTTGCCACATAAGCACTTGGTGAATGCACAAGTTGTCAAGGTGGACAATTTTTTTTCAAACAAAAAAATATTTATTGATCTATTTATGAAGTTGTCTCTCTCTTCTTTTAATAATTATACTCATTTTTACTAAAATTAAAATAAGTTAATTTTTTAGGAAACATTTAAACAAAAAACACACACCTAAGTAATAAAAAAAATTCCGATTAAACAAACTATAAAGATGGAAACAGAGAGTGACATATATTGTATTTGATTAACCCAAGTTGATTAAATCTGATTAAGTAAATTTTTTACTCATTTTTACTAAAACTTAATAATAAGTTAGATTTTGATGAAGAAAAAAAAAGCACACACATAAATATTAATATTTTTCAATACAAACTATAAACGATGGTCTAAGAGAAAATAAATGTTTTATAATCAATCGACTTTGAGAAATGAACGATATGACTATATGTTTTTTGCTTTCAAACACTCACTTCTTTCTTATGTATATACCTATCAAATAAAACAAGTATAAATTATATAGCAAAATGTCTGAATATAAACTTGACAGAGCAATAATTGTTATTTTTTTAAAAACTTCTTATTCATTTCGATTAAATAAAAACATATTAATTATTAATGCAAGCTTTTAATTTGTTTCTATCCCTTTCCCCATTTTGATTGTCTCTCTAGAAATAAAATCCAACATTGAAAATAAGAAATCAAGAAAGTATGTCAACCACCATAAAAATAAACAAAGCCCTCTTATTAGTTGCTAAATTTTTTTAGATTTCTAATATTTGTATTCTCATAATTTATAGAGACGGAAATGATAACGCATACGAATTTTTTTCTTTGTATGAGAATAGGAGGCAAAAATTACACGAGACAACGATAAGATGACAAAATTTTGAGCAGTTGTAACATATTTTTTCCTGTTGACGAAAAAAGTTAATCTGATCATTGTGAAGATGAGGTGAACCAAGCCGAGGGTTGTCGACTGCTACCTCTTCCTCCTTCATCTGAAGCTGGCAACTGGTCTCACTTTCTCGGCGATATGTTATTGTTTGCGGTTGACTGGCCGAGTTATACACTTTTTCCCATTCTTTTCTTAATTTCTTCCAAATTACGACTGCTGGATAGTAAATTTTCCCACTCTCGATGAGTGAATATATTTCTTCTTTGTTTTTTACTGAGAAGGGTCGCCATATACTTTCATGTATATAAAATATAATTAGAAGGGTTAATTGGTTGGACTTAGGGCATACCTCCATTGGTTGAATAATTGATCGTTTTTCTTGAATGCCTATTGCAACCCGATTTCTTGAATGTTGAAATGGAAAGTAGAGTGTGATGATTGTTTATTATATTTTATGTTCATGATTGACATGCTACTACTAGCTAGCTATACAATGATGATCTGGTTAATAATTAGTACGCAGCAAAGGGGTTATAAGTAGAAGAGAACATAATTGGGGTTTTATAAAGTCGCGAAGAAGAAAGAAAATGATAATGGTGGTTTCTCGGTTGTCTATTTCGATGTTTTTTAAATTTCTACATGTTTGCGGTGACATTTGTTTGTTTCATTAAGGTGAATTTTTCTGCATTGAATCCCTAACTAAAGATTGATTTTGACATGATTGTTTTCTTACAAACTACTATTTGGATTGATGCATATATTCAGTTCACAAATGAGGAATCTGAATGATAAAATGAGTTGAGTTGTATTGAAGACTCCTCCTTTCACTATTTGTCTATGTTGTTATTAGGTAATAAAGCACAATTCTTTTCTGCAAGAGATATGTAGCTCTCTACAAAATATAAATTGTGTTTAATTATATGCAGTTTAATTTGATGAAAATATTGCTTTAATAAGTTAGTGACATCTGATAGTTTTGTTTGTGGTTGGTTTTGCTAGAACATTTCAAGGTAATTAAACAAGTACGTGGAAGATTGATGGACATGGATGCTAATGAGTTTCCTCATTATTCCAAAATTGTATGTGTAAGTGATAATACACGATATTCATGGGATTTAGATCGGGAGTAATAATACACGATATTATCATATACCGACATATGAGAAGGGAGAGAAAATAAAAAGCTCTTCACTTTTTTTTTTATTATTAATTGAAGCATATTTTCTTATTCTAACTTCTTCTTTTGTGGCCGTAAGTTTTTTAACTTCTTTATCACAATTCTGTGCTAAAGAATGAATAATCTCTTATGTTTATAATTTTAAAGGGCGAGTTCGATAAAAAAAAATTCTAAATCAATAAAGAACCGTCTACAAAGAGCTTAGTTAATAAAATTATAATGTTCATAAATAAACAGTATAAAACTATGAAATAATACCTGAAATAAGGTAAGTGGGATTTACAATTCCATGTATATTATCTTAGCAAACATAAATAATAATAACAATTAGAATACTATAATGAATTATAAAACAACCAAACAAAATACATCGCCCAACGGGAGGGTAAAAACCTAGTAACCTCTAATAGGTGAACTCCAGTCCCTAATTCTCTAACCTCTAATTTATGCACATACTTCGTCATACCTATCTTCTATCGTATCTTCAGTAAAATCAAAAGTATAGTATACCTTGAGGGGGCTTCTACGGTACGCGGGTGAGATATGGAGTACCGCATACCTTGATTATGAAACACTATCTAGACCTCAAATTAGCAAGATTTTTTTGGCCGGATAATATACCCAAACCCTTAATGAGTGAATCCTGGGTCCTAATTATCTTAATCATAAACTATAAACCCTAAGATAGTGCATTCATTTTTTTCCTATATCTGGACGAATCATAACCGTCGATCATTGTTTATAATTAAATTGATCTTGGGGTATAAGATTTAGAGAATTAAAACCTAGATTTTGATCTCTAAGGGTTGGAGTATAGTATCATGTCTGAAAGATCAGTCGATTCAAGGTTTGGATAATGTTTTCAGACTCAAGGTACGCGGTATTTTGAATTTCAACCTAGGTACCGTAGAACTCACCCATTGATATTATCTATATGTATATGTATATGTATATGTATATGTATATGTATATATATATGTATATGTATATGAATATGTATATGTATATGAATATGTATATGTATATGAATATGAATATATAGTAGACTCAAAATTATCCAGATACTTCGTCAGATCTATCCTATCTAGCCTAATACTCATATTAAAAGTGCTACTTGCCTATCCCCCACCCCGGGATAGAGAACCCACTTTTACCCCCATGATGCAGACAACCTTTGGGATTGTTTATCGTTCGATATGTAATATATAAAGAGACAAATCCTAAGATCCTGCTATTTATTTCTTATCCTCTCCCGCAACCCCCTCTATGGAGAATAAAAGGGTAGGGATGACAGGATCATAGCTAGATATGGTTTGATTTTGTTCATAGTATCATAGGTTATTTTCTTTTTTGCTTTTTTGGGCTTCTTTTCATTCTTCTTTGGCACCTATGGTTGTGATCAGAGGTATTTAGCCCCCGAAAAGGATTGGGATTTTAGGTCATTTGGAAATCCAATAAACATTCATGATCCTCGAGTTTGGACGAACTCTCGACCAATGTTGTAAAGATACTTCATAATTTGATCAATTTATTCATCCATATTGAAACTTGACACACACTGTAGCCCTCATGATGATTAAATTCTCTAATCTTGACTCATTCTCATTTTGGATGTTAGTTTTTTCTATCAAGACACTTAAATTTAGTATATTGTACAATATGTATCAATTGTTAATTCTTGGAGTTTAGACTAAACCTCAACCCGTGGTCATTGTTTATATATTGGCTTAACATGGTTGTTGAATATGTAATTTTCAAAGATTTTATCGCTTATATATTAATAATTGGTAAAGAGTGTCTACAATACACACATATTTCAAGTGCATTTAAAATGTTTAATCATTTGAACAATATCGGTGGATTTCATTTGATTATTTTCAGTAACTTATTATATTATACAACATATATCAATTCGTGCTTCTCGAGTTTGGACGAACTGACAACCAATTTTGAGAGTTGAGATTTTGGATAAGGATACTTGATTGCTGGATAAATATGTTTATCACAATTGACTATCTTACTAAAAATTGCCAACCTCTATTTGGTAAATGCCTAGGTTATTAGTGGATGAAACGTGATCTTTATCGTGGATTCTCAACAAAGATATCTCTAACCTTCTCATATGTTATTTTCAAGAAATCTTGTGTCACATCCCGGGGTATGAAGCCAAATTTCGTCAATAATCATACTTAAGTCATTTTGAAAATTTTGATGGGTAAATACAATATATTAGCCACAACAATTATGAAGCGGGGAATTATAGCCACACCTATGAATATTCAAATTATTAGCCATAACTATTGTTGCGGGTCAAGAAATGGCTAATTGTCCATTACTGTTATAGAATTTTTGACAAAGAAGGCCACGTCATCAGCCACGGCAGCGGGCACGTCGGAATGCTTTAACATGTAGTTAACGTTTGGCTAATAATATGAATTTCCATAGTTGTGGCTATAATTTTCAGTTTCATAGATAATAGTTGTGGCTAATATATTGTATTTAACGAATTTTGATTAATAATCGTCGATGATAACTCCAAGTCTGAAAGAAAATTTCTTAGCATACCACTCAGGACCTCAATCAAACATGATATAGAGCAAATATTATTAATGTGAACTTAGGATACATTTTAAAATTATTGCACATGCAACTCCTCTTCATTTGAGGAGTTTAAGGTAGAACATGATCTGAATGAATAAGAAGTCTTTTTAAATAAAGAACCGTAACTATTCGATCAAGATTATACTCTAACATTTTTATAAATAATAATTGTTTTATTTTATAGACATATACTTTACCAATAAGAGAGTATTTCATTGCAACAAAATATAAAGTAATATAGTTTATTTTCTCCTTTTCATATATATTTTGTTTAATTGATAAAAATATTATTGTTTATGTGTATGTTTAATTTTTCATCAAAATGTAACTTATCATTCAGTTTTAGTAAAAATGGGTAGAAAATGTACTTCATAAGATTTAATCATATATTTTTATTTGAACAAATGTGATATATGTCACTCTCTCTTTTCATATTTGTATTTTGTTTACTCGACAAATTTTTTTATTATTATTTATGTGTGTTTGGTTAAGTTATAAACATGTAACTTATTATTAAAGTAGAAAAAAGTGGATAAATGAAAAGGAATAATTGGGCAAAAGAAATGGAAATATTAAATAAAAAAGAGGTAGCTCCATAAATACATTAATAACTTTTTTTTTGTAAAAAAGTTGTCCAACTTGGCAAATTGTGGATCCTCCAAGTGCTTATGTGGCAAGAGATTATCTTTGAATTGCCATAATATATAGATAGATAGATATTTTGAAAGCTTAAATGAAAGAGAATTTGGATTCATAATGTATATTGTTAGTATCTCTGCCCAGTGCGTAGACCATAAAGAGATACTGGGAATAATAAATAAGTACACTTGCCTTTGGGAAATCGGTATTTACTATTCAGGACGGCAAATGTGTAGCTTTACAGGTTTAAGTAGGTTATGGATAGGGTTAGCAACTCTATGGTGCATAACCTTTAATAATTAAACTAGATTTGGGCCCGTCCGTTGGCCGGATGAACTATATTAGTGGTACAAATAATAATAGTAATTGTCCGAATCAAGTTACACTTTAATTTGGTATCATTGAAAATCATCTTCATTAATGAACCTGATATTCACCATCAACAATCTCTTCATTTTTCTCCTACATTCCATTGGAAACCAAATTTTAATGGTAAACATTAGAAAATGTGAAACACATTTCACCTTAATATATATTTTCTCATCCAAATAATAAATATTATCAACAATTTGTTCTTTCTTCCCATCATTGAAATTTTTATATCCACCATCAACAATATCTTCGTCTATCTTAATAACATAATTATCTCCATCAGTGAATTCCACTACATATACCATTAGTATACTCTTCCTTCTCCTTCTGCATTTCACTGAAAGCAAAAATTTAATGCCCAAATATTTATAATTGTGAAACTACATTTTCAAGAACTTAAATTTACTCAGTATATGTTATGAACTTTGTCCGAGGTTGCTCTTCTTCATATTTCATTATCTTCAAAACTATGTACCCACTTATGTTCGCAATGTTGTGATCAGTAAATTTGATATGAAAATTTAACTTCATTCTCTTAATCTGTAGGGGATGGGGAGGTGAAGGTTATCTCGTTTTGGAGCTATCTTTAAGTAGTTTCTCAGTAGGCATTCCAAAAGATCTAGCACCCTCGCGATAAAACAATAAAGTTAGATTAAAAATAATGTCTGCCGAAGCTGGATGCTAATCTATAAAATAATAACAATTGACATACACTATATGATAGAAAACTTTATGTTTTAGTGGGTACAAATTTTTCTCTCGAATGAACGAACTTGAACTTAAAAATATTAGAATATTAGAGATAGATTATTATCCAACTACTACTTTCTTTGATGTTATATAATTCTTATAAAATTACTCATTAAAGTCTTCTTCGAATTTTCTTTGGCAAATTTAGTGAAAATAAAATTCCAATCTCATGCATGAGATTGGAATAACTTCTCAGCCAACATTCAAAAAATCAAGCTCTCACACAATCTGTAACAAATAAGTAATTAAGTCTGCCTCAACTGTTTTGTCGTCAACTCGAAACTAAATGTATAATGGTAGTAATTGATATTGAATAGAGGTGGCAATGGATTGGCTTCATGCATTGGTGGATTGGTAGATTGATGGATCGACCCGTGGATCCCAATGATATCCAAGTCTTAGATCAATATATAAATTTTGAAAATTTTAGGTACTAAAATGGCACTATAAAAAATGTTAGGTACCAAATGTAATTATACAATGACATTTTTCATATAAAAGAAATAGGTACCAAATCGTATAATATAAAAAATATGGATACTAAACTATAATATGCCAACAATCCATGAATCCACCTATCTAATTGGATTTGGATAAAATGGATTAAATTTAAATAGATTGAATTAACTGAATATTTAAGTGGATGGATTGGATTGAATTAGTGAATTGGATGACAAATTGTCACCTCAATGTTTAGTAATTATATTGGTCTCCATGCATGCAGGAATCCACCATTGGCATGAACTTGATAAAGAACAGCGGTCACTTTATCTCATCCTCGCGTATTGAACAGTACTACTGGTGCTTGGGCTCAATCTAATTGTGAAAACTGATAACACATGCTGTTGTACCTGCACTGCGACCCACCACTCACATTGGAGTATCAATAAACACCCATAGAGGCAATCTTAAAGACAAACCATTTATTGTTTCATTGATAATAGAATGTACGTGTGAGAGACTAAACATGCAACCATGCAGCCAACATAGAATTAGATTACATCTAAATTGAAAACAAACATGAAATCAATTGATTATATGTAAGAATATATATTGACAATTCTCCCATACATCGCTTTGTCTTATATAAAAAGTTAGTTTCCTTCTTTCTAATTATGTAATGATTTTAGATTATCTTTGTAAGGCTTATGTGAATTATTTTATGAAATGTAAGATAAAGAGCAATAATTTTTTAAGAGCGAGCAATGCAAAATAGTTGGAGAGATTATGAATTATTAATAGTTATCATCAATGGTCATATCATCAGAAAAATTAATCTGCACTTTTCAGATAGAGACGACTCAGAATCAACCATACATTCTGGTGATATACGAATGACTCTCCTTTTCTCTAAGACAAATTTGGTATGAACATATATTAAATTGTGAGATGTAAAAAAATACCTTAACAAAGATATATGTACTTAAATTTATTTTAATATCAAATCGGAGCATTAATGATTTTGAACATAAAATTTTATTCGAGACATAGAATTGTAAAAAATTATCGCTAATATTTATATGAAACATAATATGTATAATTTTAGACATAGTCATTTAGCGATTGTTTGATTAACCACACATTCCTAACGACAGTGGCGCAGGGAGGTCCACTTGGATAAGTTTAAATGATTATGTATGTGTATATACTTATTTAATTTGGGTAGACTCGGAATTCAAGACCCCACTCCTATAAAATTTAATTGTTATAGTATTATGAAACACGCAAATAAATAAGACTATCGGTCATATAATATTAAAAATTCTCATTTTTATAATTTTTTTTATTAAAATTTTTTCTAGCCCTACTAAATATGTATAAAAATTCCCCGGCTATATCTACAAAGCCCTTGATTCAACAATTTTTCTATTAAGATAAAATTTATTTGTCATCAAATGTACTTTATAATACGTTTATGTGTTCAATTTTGCTTGGGAACTATTTATTTTAGCTAGTTATTGAAATGTCACTTATCAACTATAAGTTACAAAAAAATGTAAGATAGAGATCTAATATCCGATGAGTTGATGTTAGACCACATGACTAAATATTCCAAAGAGAATTTGCTTGATAACTGAATATGGTGCCATAGAATTTTTTTTATAAATAGTACCCATTAAACTCGGATCCTAACTACGCCACTACCTAACCATATGCTATTGTGGTTCTATTTCATAGTCGATTAGTGAAAAAGTGTTTGCTTTCAGTCAAATTGCAATGAATTCATGATAATTTAATTAATCGCCCTGCCATTCCTAACCATGTTCATAATGGACAACTTGGTCTTTGTCTTTAGTTAATTTAGACTTTTTTTTCAATTGCTTCTCCTACAGAAGAAGCTTGACTATTCTGTGGTTAATTGAGTGACATTCGAATTTGGCTTTGCCCACCCGCGGCACACAAAAGAAGCCAGACTCATGAATAAAAATAAGCCCATCTCATGGATTGAAAGAAAGCTAAGTAAAAGGACCGATGAGTCCTCCCGTACTACGCGCAGAACAAAGGAAAAAAGGAATGGAATGGCTACAGGCGGGGAACCTCCATATATGATTGGGAGGATATTATCCAACTTGTATTTTTACGGACTTCTGCATTGATTTCGTTAAGTACTATCATACGTAGTTAAAGTGCAGTTGCGATGCCTTACACTATAAAAAAAAGAGAGACTTTAACGAGGGTCAAAACCGATCGTTAATTGTCCAAAAACGGTCGGGAAAGATTATTAACGATGGTATAGGACCCCTCATTATAGGCTTTGCCGGTAAAAGCCAATAACAACGGTAAATTCCTTACCAGTCGTTAAAAGTTCTGCCGAGAACGTGGACTTCCGGTAGTTGAAAATATTTTTCTGCCACCAGTCCTATGAGCAATGCCAACTGAGAGCCCCGTCACTATATGTGGACGAGTATCATCTCACCCCTCGTTATTGATAAATATTCTGGATAGAATCCGATCGTTATTAGCGACCCAATAATGAATCTCTCCTCATGATTAATATTAAATAATAACGACCCTGTTGGGTGTTTTGCCAATGATACTATTTATCAGTATTACATTGCTTTGAACAATCATAATATAAACCTAATAATATATTAATAATTTCATGAGTTGATAATCACTTACAAAGAGCTTGAATATTTCTACAAAATTAAACATATATTCTTTGATAATAAGGCAACAATATTGACTTCTCATCAAAAGTATTTTTAATATTGTTACCTTATAAACAAAATAGTGGACATGAGAACTAGAGCCTGGCCAAAAATTCAAAAGACATCGAATATACAGAATGTCCATGCTGGCTTTGTCCACTGAATCCAATAACATATAAGTCTGCACCTGTACACGAAAGACAACCAATATTAACTTATGAACTTATGCTAGAAAATATACAAGTTCTAAAGATATTTCATATCAGATAGTTGAAGATATATATAGACATACAATTTCAATAATTCTGCCTATTGACAATTACAAAGCCTTATATTAGTTGAGAAATTTTACAATGCTATATAGTATTGGTGCTATAGGTTTTTGTCTTTATGGTACAATTTAAAATTGTACATTTACGTTATGGTACAAGTTCTTATTGTACCTATACTTTTTGTACAAATTCTTTTATGGTACAATTTGAACTTGTACCTTTATGTGATGGTACAACTTCAAGTTGTAAAGTTGTACCATAACATAATGGTACAAATTGCTTTATGGTACAACCTAACCTTATACATTTTATGTTATGGTACAACTTTGAGTTGTACATTAAAGCACCAATGCTATATAGCGTAGTAGAAGTGCTCTATATTAGTTTAGTATAAGCAATATTAGATTGTATAAACATAAACGAAAGTTAGCATACCTCTTTTCCTGCAGACTTAGGATCGATTGCTCCACCTTTTTGACGTGAGAGAGAAAACATGGTTGCAAAACTTGGAACATTCCCTTCTTCGTCTATCTAAACAAAATTTAATTAACTGCATAGTTAAGATATGCACCATGACTACTAAGGCAACCCACCATTCAAACTACCCAACCTAACAATTATCAAAACAGAAAAAACAGAAGAGAATAGAGGGAAACAACATTGATATCATCCCAAATGACTAATACCTTTTTATATGTAAGCTCTCCGATTGACTTGCTTCCAAGAAGACAAGGCATTGATCCTTGGGCTCTATTATTTGCGTTTCTTACACTTATTTTCTACGAATAAAATGTTCAAGCATCAAGACACTCACCATAATAATGATAAAACTAATTGAAGGCATTCAATGATATTTACCTCAAACTCTTCAGTTAGGTAATGCTCTTTCAACAACCATTCCCAATCATCTTTTTGTATCCAGCTAGGCACATTTTGAAGAGCATCTTCCGGGGAAGCACAAGGTTTAATATAATTACGATTGAGATCACACCTAGAATTGGTCCACGCCATATTCATCTTCTTGATCATATGACCCTTATATACCTCCATCTCATCTCAGGGTTTGAAAACTTTTCCTATACAAAAAGCAAGTTACTGCAAAGCGGAAAGTTGTATATAGATATACTAATTAGCCTTTAGTATAAGTTAATTACCATCACAGCTGCCCACAAATGACTTTTAACACCATTCCCCATTTCTTTCCAGCTGTGCACACGAACTGGGCAAATGGTATTGTCGCTTATCAATTTACCCAAGTACCAACAACCTTGTTTGACTTCATTGCGTCCTAAATTCACAGCATTCCTCTTAGAAGTACCAACAACCTTGTTTGACTTCATTGCGTCCTAAATTCAAATATTATCTTTTGATTGTAAGTAGAATTATATAGGCAAAGCAAAATTAGTGGACAATGCGATATGAAAACAATCAAACACTACAATGCCAACAAGAAGAACAAATTGAGACAAGTAAAGCAAAAGTAAAAAACAACAGCAAGAGCACAAACATTTTCCTCACATACCCTCAATGCTCGATTCCACCACACACATCAATTTTCCAAATACTCAATATCTAATTCCCTTCTAACAACAAATATATCATATTATAGCTTGGAATTACATGAAGATGGGCAGCCCAACAGTTAATTAATTCCCTCTATGGACACGACAGGGACAAAGAGTCCATTTTCAAGAACAATTCAAATTAAAGGAGACATCCCCAATTCCTCTGCAATCCCAGGCTGCTGGACATGCATCATTAGCATTTTATTGAGCTCCTCCAGCTAATTTCGAAAGGAGGAATAAATCCATACCCAACAACCAAGCAGTGAAACAAACCCATATTGGACCGCCGTGCTGCTGATGCTAAGCTGGATCCAGGCCCACGTCGTGCCCATGCAGCCCATGCAGAGACAAGGCCCATGGCCGACTCATCTCACTCCAGCTCACGTCGTCTTCACGTTGTAACCCTAGATGATTTCGATGTAAAAGGGTATAAGATCCAACATACCTTTCTCCGAACAACTCGAGTTATTGGGACCAACTGGTTTATGACATGGTATCAGAGCGTTAAGCTCCGGACCTTGATTTCTCTGCGATCATGAGCGACGACGATGATGGTTCCGTCATGTCAAAGCTGCAAGGCAAGAATGACGACGCCTTGCCTGAAGTGCTCCAGCACCATCGATCGGATGGCCCTGGGAACATGCTGGTCGGGGATATTCTGACCGCCTCCAATTATGGTGAGTGGGCTCTCGATATGAAGGATGCCCTTCTTGCGAAAAACAAATTCGGTTTCGTGGATGGTACTATATCCAAACCTACGAACCCGGCTGAACGTGATGCTTGGATTTGATGCGATGCCATGGTCAAGGGCTGGCTCAAAACATCGATGGACAAGGAAATACGAAGCAGTGTTCGTTTTGCCGAGAAAGCTCGCGAAATATGGGCTGATTTGCTCGAGCGTTTTGGTCAAGGTAGTTCCGCGCGTGCCTATGAGTTGCGGCGGCTGATTTCTCTTCTTCAGCATGAGAAGGGATCGGTTTCAACCTTTTATACTAGGCTGAAGAGTTTTTGGGAGGAGGCTTCAGCGATATTTCCTCCGTCGTGCTGCACTTGTGGGCTATGCAAGTGCGGTGTCTCGAAGCGAGTTCGCGAGCAACAAGAAAGTGCTCGGGTTTTTGATTTTCTCATGGGGCTCGACCATGCCTTTAGCGGTGTCCGTACCCAAGTTTTAGCCATGAAACCCATTCCTACTCTTGGTGAAGCGTTTAACATTATTGTCAATGCAGAAAAGCAAAAACTTATTACTCAAGGTCGGCGTTCTTCCCCGAGGCTACTGCTTTCGTCGCCCACGGCGACCGTGAGAAGACCCAAAACACCAAAGATCGAAGCGGTGATGAACAGGAACGTCGTCGCTGCACCCACTGCCAAAAGACGGGGCACCTCCGTGAATCATGCTGGGAATTGCATGGCTATCCCCCTCATGACCGTGACTGGGATCGAGAGCGTCCATCTCGTGAGCATCGCGACAGACAAGGGGATCGTCCACCCCGCGAGCCTCGTGGGAGCTCTTCCACTAGTTGCGATCGAGCTGGCAGAGGACCAAAGGCATCCCAAGTTGATGCCGAGCAAAGCCCACTGGCTGTATTTTATTTGGCCCAATTACAACAACTAAAGCAATTCTTCCAAGCCTCTGATTCCTCCATCGAAGACCTTGCAACTCACATGGCAGGTACATTCTCTGATAGTTCTGCATGGCTTATTGATTCAGGGTGTAACGAACATATAACTATGCATGCACATTTTCTCTCGGGTAAGAGTGTTCCACACAATGCACAGCCTGTTGGTATTCCAAACGGTGACAACATTCCGGTTAAACTCATTGGTTCAGTCGATTTGCAACTTGGCTTCACTCTTCGCCATGTGCTTCATGTTCCCGAGTTTCGTTGCAATTTGGTATTCGTCGGTAAGTTAACACGAGATAATCATGTGGCGTTAATCTTTCTTGATGGTTTTGCGTACTTTAGGACTTACGTTCCAATAAGTTGATTGGGAAGGGTGAGCTGAAGGATGAACTTTATTACCTGCGATTGTTTGCTAATGGCATAACGCAGGCGTGTGCAGTAAGCCAGAAGGGTTCTGGATCTGAAGATGTGTGGCATGCCCACAAGCGTGCTATCGCCTGATAAACTTCTTTACACTGGTCGTTTGTTATCTTCTTCTTTTGATCATAGTCGGAATTCTCCCTGTCATTCATGTTCGCGAGCTAAACAATGTCGCACTCCCTTTCCATCTAGTAGTATTAAAACGACCAGGAGTTTTGAGTTGATTCATGTTGATCTCTGGGGTGGATATCGCATTGCTTCTCTTAGTGGTGCCCGCTATTTTTTAACCATTGTCGATGATTATACACGTGGTGTTTGGGTTTACCTACTTCGTTACAAATCACAGGCTGGTCAACATTTGTTACAGTTATGTCGCATGGTTCAGACTCAGTTTGGGACCTATGTTCAGCGCATACAGGTTGACAATGGTGCTGAATTTAACACATAACCTTTGCGAGATTATTATGCAGAGACAGGGATCTTGTTGCAGACTTCTTGTACCGACACACCACAGCAGAATGGGGTTGTCGAAAGGAAGCATCGACATATTTTAGAAACAGCTCGGGCGTTACAATTTCATGGAAATTTACCTCTTCGTTTTTGGGGAGAGTGCGTCCTCACTGCGGTTTATCTCATCAATCGTTTACCTACTACGGCAACAGGTAATCCCCTTTTGAGTCTCTATTTGGAAAGGTTGCTGGGTACTAGCATCTCCGCATCTTTGGTTGCTTGGTGTACTGTAAAGACACCCATGGACACCTCGATAAGTTCGTTGCACGGGGAGGGCTGGTGTCTTTCTTGGTTAAGCTACTTCCCAGAAAGGACACCGCATCTACGATTTGGTTACTCGGCGAATGATCACGTCACGTGACGTTCAGTTTCATGAAAACCAATTTCCATTTCAAGAGGGCATGCAAAAGGAACTCCATTGGGTTCCTAGACCTTCCTTCCAACTTGACCAGGAGACCCCATCTTCTAATTCTCTCGCAGGATCACCCCTGCACAATTCCTCAGCGCCACTTGCTTCTTCCGCCGCGCCATCAACTCCTTCACAACGGCTTCATCGTCTCCTGTCGAACCGCAAAATATTATTGCATCACCTCAGGTTGCCCATGACTCTTCCCCGCCACCAACAGGACCTCCCTTGTCTTCCGTTCCTGCCCAGCCATCCTTGGCGGATTCCAATGCCGAGTTGACCTCGGTTGAGTCCTCCAGCATACCACAGCCTTCCATTCCAGTTGAGCCAACTCAGCTGCGGCGTGGTGAACGAGTTCGAACTCGACCAAAGCATCTTGCGCCTTACCACACTCATTTTCCCGGTGATTAGGGAAGCACCCATAATCTTGTGCATTATCCTTTATCTAATCATATCTCTTACGATGGTTTCACGCCCACGTACTCTGCTTTTCTTGCAGCTCTTACACGAGAAGATGAACCCCGAACGTTTCTAGAGGCCATCAAAGATCCGCGTTGGCGAGCAGCCATGGCAAAAGAAATTCAGGCTCTCGAGGCAAATGGCACATGGAGCTTGGTTCATCTTCCACCCGGAAAGCGTGCTATCGCAGCAAAATGGGTTTACAGGATCAAATATTATCTGGATGGCAGCATCGAGCGATTTAAAGCACGCTTAGTTGCAAAAGGTTTCACACAAATCGAAGGGCTAGATTTCCACGACACCTTCGCCCTTGTTGCCAAGTTGGTCACTGTCCGCTGTCTCATTGCAGTGGCAGTCAGTCATGGATGGCATCTTCATCAGTTGGACGTCAACAATGCGTTCTTGCATGGCGACCTTGATGAAGAAGTCTATATGGTTGTTCCTCAAGGATTTCAGCAGCCAGGTGATACCCGTGTCTGCCGTCTTCATAAGTCGCTTTACGGGCTCAAGCAAGCCTCACGTAATTGGTTCCAGAAATTCATTGCTGCCTTAGTTGAGTTTGGTTTTCGGTCTTCACCAGCGGATGCTGCTATATTTATCTATCAGCGGGGGAGCACCTTTGTTACAGCCCTCATCTATGTCGATGATGTACTTCTCGCCGGCAATGATCTTTCCTTCATAACACAGGTCAAACGCTTCTTGGATGACCGTTTTAGCATCAAAGATCTTGGTCCCTTACGATATTTTTTGGGCATTGAGATAGCTCGTACTGCCACTGGCGTTGTGCTCAACCAACGCAAGTACGCTTTTGATATATTAGAAGATGCCTGGGTTCAGGGTTCTCGTCCCAGTGCTTTTCCGACCGAGCAGAATCATCAGCTCACGTGCACCTCTGAGGCTGAGCTGTTGACTGATCCTTCGCAGTATCAGCGCATCGTTGGTCATCTATTATATATCACCATTACCCGACCTGACATTACCTACGCCGTGAACATTCTCAGTCGTTTCGTTCATGCTCATTTAACAACCCAAACAATGTTTCCTCCACTTCAACTAACCAAAATCATTGCCTATGCAAGCTTTAAAGAAATCAACGACCTTGAGATGAAAGTGAAAAAAACGAAACAAGAAAAACCCGAGCATATAAAAGTTTCCCCTTTCAAAGGCGCATTACTTGACATGCAACAAAATTTCCATGTTCGTATACACTGTCAGTTGGGAAGCAGGGCATACAAGGTTAAAAGAAGTAAAAAAAAAAAAAGAGAGAATCGACCAAACATATAGAATGAAATGGAGAAGTTAAAGATTAAAATACATAAACCTAAAATCCAAGTTTTTCGAGAAGCCCATGTCAAGACTTGCCAGAAGGATACAATCTTGAGGAATCTAAGAACGGGAAATTGATGCTCCACATCGCCGATTGGGAAACAAGACAGCCTTGGCCGAAAGAAGAGAAAGATGGGGGAATCGATAGAAGACGTGAGTGAAACGGGAAAGCAGCTGGAGATTAACACACGAAAACCTAACATAATGAACTACAGATCTAGATGGCTCTATTATTGAGAGATTAATACTTATTGAGCATTAAACACGGAAGCAGCTATGAATCGATGAGCGGGAGAGATGTTCTTGCAGGATACAGAACACACAGAAAGCTGTCTTCTGCCTTTAGATGGAACTCTCTTCGCTTCAGTGATCAGTCCCTTAGTAGATAGGGTGAATAAGACAGAGAGCGAAACTAGAATGAAAATTTGGAATAGAGAGGGAAGCAGAAAACTTCGGCCGCCCAAATAAAACCAAAATTTGGGGAAAGAGAGGGAAACTGAATATTTAGGGATTTTTCCAATAATAGCACTTTTAAAAAAAAAATTACAAAAATAGCACCCATGTAAAAAAATTTACAAAACTAGCACCTTATTTTTTGGAACGCACCCCTAAGATGCGTTTTAAATGTAAAACGCACCAAACAGATGCGTTCTACATGTAAAACGCATCAGAGGGGTGCAATCCATATTATAAAACGCACCAAACTGATGCGATTTGGGGAGGACGCGGAATGATCTTCAAGATCGTCGGATTAAAGGACGATCCAACGGCTCAGCGCACGCCAGCGGAGCGATCCGCGCCGAGGATCTCAGATCGCACGCCAGCAGTACAATCCGCGCCGAGGTCAGTCAAACCGCATTGGGAGGATGCAATCTGCGCCCGGGGAAGCGGAAAACGCATTGGAAGAATGCGATCTGCGCAGGGCAAAATTACCGCCTCGTCCCTGGAGCCTGCGATCTGAATCCTATAAATAGCCCCCCTTCCCCTCTCATTTCTTCACACCACAACCCATTCTTCCTTCTCTCTCTAAGTTTTATCTCTCTAAACCCTCCCCTCCCAAAAGCCTAGGAAATAGTCTGTTGGTTGCGGCAAAGTCCGATCTGCCATCAGAAAACATTTCTTAGGTTTTTTCCTCAAAACGCGCCGAGCCGAGCCGAAGCTCTGTCCGAATTGCGCCGAAAAAATGGCCGATTGGTGGCAAGGAGAAGGAGTTTTTGTTGATGAATTTCAAGCGGTACGTACTCATTATTCGGGTTTAATTTTTGTTGTTGTTATCTTGCTTTGAATTAATCTATGTACTAACCTCGTTGTTATTTTCTCGTAGGCTGCGGAGGACGTCGATATTGACAACCAACAGTATTATCTCGAGCAAGGGCCGTTGGATCCAACCGACTTGTACGACCAACCCAACCATCGGTCAACGGATGTTTGGAACGCTCACCCGGTACATACAATTCTTTACCATTTGTCATTCTTTTATTTTGTTAATGTATTTAGTGGAATATAAAATAAATTAATGTTGAATTTTTAATCGTGTTGGTTGTTTTCAATAATTTAATCGAATACATAGCGCCACTTACTTCGACTCTTTATAAAGAGATGCACGTCTAAGGAAATGGGTTTTAAGCGATTATCATATCCTCCCATTCCCTGGGAAAATCGGGTATTAAGAGATCCTCGGATCCCCCCTTTTTCTGTCAACAAGACTGCGTTTCTAAGAAGATGTATACCTCTTCTAAGAGTCTAACGAGTGTTGCTTTGTATTCGATTAAATTATTTAAAACAACCAAAACGATTAAATAATTTACCAAACTGTCCTTACGATTTATTTTTATGTGTACAAATGGAATTTTATTAATTTCAAACAATTGAATATGTATGTTTCTCTTTAAAATATTGATTCATTAACAATGTCATTTAATTTATTTAATTGTGTATGTTTATTTTACGATAATTAGTATGTATCTCTTTAAATTATTATTCATTTATTATGTTATTATGTTAATTAATTTAGGATGTTCGTTTTATGATAATATGTATGTATCTCTTTACATTATTATTAATTTATAATGCTATTATGTTAATTATATGAAATGTCTTTTTATGATAATAAAATTCTGCTTGAAGTTAAATAATTTAATTTAAGTAATTTAGTTATAAGGATTAAACCCTTACTAATATATACTAATTAACGTGTAAATTTTCCCTAGGAGGCACAAACAATAATACGCTACAGGGGTACGACCAATGTGCTCCCATTCCACCCACCCATCTTGCCCTTTCTCAAAAGGGCGCGATTGGACTCGATCAGACATTTTAACGGCATCAAAGTTGATCCCCAACTCATCACCGCCCTAGTCGAGAGATGGAGAAAGGAGACCCATTGCTTCTACTTGAGAGAAGGAGAGGCCACCATCACACTAAAGGATGTCGCCATCCTAACCCATCTCCCCATCGACGGCAAACCGGTTTACGTGAGTGATCATGCCCCCGACGATGTCGACAGTATGCCCGGTTGGGTTCGTTTCATCTATAGTGTTTTGGAAGTAAAAGTACCAGTGAAGGGGCAAGTTGATGCGACCGATCGCATGCCACCAATGAGGAAACACCAACTGTCAATTACTTGGTTGACGAAGTACTTTAGAGAGCATTACGAGAGTCATCCCCTAACCGAGGAAAGTCCGGAGGATGAGATCGAGAGATATGCTCGGGTCTATCTCATTGGCATGATCGGAGGAGTGTTCTTCTCCAAAAAAGCAAGCAATCTCATTAGTTGTGGATGGCTTAGGATCATCCTCGGTAGTTGGGAGGAGATGGGGGAGTATAGTTGGGCATCCGCTTGCCTAGCTAATATCTACCACAACTTGTGCAATGCCTCTCTAAAAGCTGTGAGGGAGGTCGGCGGCGCAATGTTCATCGTCCAATTTTGGGCTTGGGAGCATATGCCATGGCTTGCACCGGTACAACGTCCCGACCGGGATTGGCCAATCGATCATCCCCTAAGAGGGGAAGCTTATGGAACAAGGTAAACTTCTCATACCCATCATGTTTTTTCTTGGTTGATTTTCCCTTGTGTTTTAGCTTATAGTAATTTCGATTATTGTTTTATTAATAAGGTGGATCGGACACTCAACTTGTGACAACCTTGCCCAACACAAGTTGGATGAGTATCGGCGGAGGTTTGAGCGACTTTGGGAAGGAGAGGTAACTTCTATACTCCGATCCATTTATACCTTTTTGCCATGGAAGACATGTATTTTTCCAATTCTAACTATCTTAATTTACTCATTTTGCGCGTGTAGATCATCTTCGATCCATACCCAGAGAACATCGTTCAATGGCATCTCCAGCAATTCCCCGAGCATATCGGCCAATGGTGCACGAGGGTCCCTCTCATTTGTTTTGGGACCATGGAGTGGCACTTGCCGGATCGATGCCTCCGTCAGTTTGGTCGGGAGCAGTGCATTCCATTGGAGGTCCCCGAAAGTCAAAAGGCCTTCCATGGTCGAGATGGGCGGCAAGGTACTCGAGATTGGCCCTTGAAGCTGGCGAAATTCATCGCCATGTGGGCGGAACGACAATCGCAAGATATTGTCACTCCATCAGCAGTGGGTCGAATGGGGTATCATGACCCGTACTTGGATCGATATCGGCAAACATCGGTCTGTTACATGACTCCGGAGGGTGCTGCCGATGGTGCATTAGTAAGTATATTCGACTCTACATGATTAAATGTATTGTTTTGGTTCCTAAATTGTTTCCTAACTTATTGTTTTGTGATTTAGATTGACGGGATTGAGCGGATTAAAGACATTACCACCGGGAGAATGGAGCTGGGAAACGAAGATGTGAGCTTCATCAGTAGGATGGCAAACAGTCTTCTTGGCTGTATCAGAGCTCAGGTGAGGGATCATCGTAGATATCCGCCCATGCCCGCACCCTCGCCACCTCCGGTACAAGTTGATGTCTCCGATCCCCCACCACCATACGAGAGGAAGCCAAGCAAGAGGGTCCGGGAAAGGCCCATCGAGCCCGAAGTGACGCCATATCCCGGGTGGAAAGTACCGCCTCCATTGGTTGTTCCCCAAGGTGTCGGCCCGAGTTCTCCCCAAGTTGGCGGCCCGAGCTCACCCCAAGGTGCCGGCCCGAGTTCCAGCCAAACTCCCCACCAAGGCTCGTACTACGATCCCCGGCCGACCTACCATCAAACCCCTCCGAGTCCCACCCCGATCTCATACAACGATCCCCGCCATGGAGCATACTACGAGTATCGCCCGATCTACCCCCCATCTCCCCGCCAAGGAGGTTACCCCGATTACTGCCCGGTCTACCCACCATCTCCCCGCCAAGGAGGTTACCACGACTACCTCCCGGTCTACCCACCATCTCCCCGCCATACATCATCGGGTACTTGGCATGATGGTTCATCCGCGACGGCACACCACGATTTTACGCCATGGGCTCGCCCTCATCAGCAGTGGCCTCCTACTACTCACCGTACTTCCGTGGATGTCCCCCGCTCAACCCCGGAAGTGCCGATTCCCCGCCGACACAGCACCGACGACCGCCAAACTACCTCGGCCCGAGTTCGAAACTTGCCACCGCCGCCACCGATTGTTACTCCCGTCGGTCGTCGTACAAGGAGCAAGAAAACCGTGGGATCGACTGAAGCTCGTGGACTTCCTTGAGCGGATATATGAGAGTTGAATTTAATTTCTATGTAATTTGAACTATTCCTATTATCTTAGTTTATCGAATTGATTGTTGTTTCAATTTGGTTTTATTTCCATCCCCTTGGAACTATGCCTTTTATCTTTATGTAATCCCAATTAGTTCAATCAACAATATAGTGGAGATAAGTAATTTGATTGAAAATTCTGTGTTCTAACCCAACTTCGAGCCAATGAACGATAAAATCAACAATACACAATGATATGATCTGAATTCCACCCTTGAATCATCTCAAACAAATCGTTCAAAGATCGGGTCAAGTTAATACGATCAAGGCTATCATTTTCCTAAGTGTTGAGACAGTTTTGGGAAGGGTACTTTGGAAGGCCGTATCTCTCAAACCGTTCACTGGAAATGCAAGGTTAGGGTCTCATTTTGAACCTTGGATGTTTGTTTATAGTTGTATGCATTTGGTTTGTGGAAATAAGGTCAGGATGATTGTTTTCCAACGCTATCAAAACCCTACTCATGCACTATGGAATCTGCTTGTTTTTGGCTAAGGCAGGAAAACAGTTTGAGGTACCAACTTTGAGCTCGAATTCAAGGAGTTTGGGGCATGACCAGCTGGAGCTTGGAGTTGGAAATGGAATGGCAAGACTTTCTAAACCAAGGGAAGGAATTGGTTGAGCTCGACTCAACGCATAAGACCGATTTCCAGAACCACAAAGTTGACATCAAAGGCTGTTTTGGAACAGTTTACTTATGAGAGAAGTTAGTTACTTAGGATGCAAGTTTTGATTGTTAAACGTTTTCTTTTTCCTTGGAACAGTTTCGTGTTGCAGTTGCTGATTTAGTTCGTTAATTTCCCCTCTCATTTCAGCCCCAAATTCATCCAATTTTGATTCATCGCTGCGTGATTCTGAGCTAAGCTAATCGAGGGCTTATCACACAATACACATTTCGTTCAATCAACTTTACACATTTAATTGCAAAGTAAGAGTCTCAAGATGCTTGAAAAAAAATGATAAAAGCAAACTATGTCGCATTAGCTGATTCCGGCACATCAGGACCCGGATTTTGCGGACCAATCGGGCCTGGACATCTTCGTTTATCATGTCCTGGAACTTTGCATATTGAACATCGTCTTGGGCCTCGTGGTGGTCTTCCACTCTGATCCATTTCGTTTGGAATTCTCTTTTTCCTCGGGCGACCCGGCTCACGCCTCTGTCCGAATGGCGGGATGATCAATTTTCCTTCGTACATCGGGCAATAAACTTCATCAGGCAATGCACGAAAACTCCATCCATAGGTGTTTTTGAGTGAGTAGATATTGAAGAACGGACTAACGAAGTGACGTGGGTCTTTGCTCCTGTTTTTAATTACGGCCATTGCATGAGAACAAGGCCACCCTCTGCCTTGATACTTCTGGCATGAGCACTCACCAACTTTTGTCCTGAAATTGACCACAACTTCATGGCGGTGCCCCCCCCCCCCCCCCCCCCCCCCCCCGTCTACCGTCCTCCCGATGCCCGGTCGTCACGCTATACTCGCCATTTGCCCGATTCATAACGGTTACACTATGTCGACTGCTCTTGCGATTGTCATTCTCCATTACTTCCATGACTTTATAGGCATGGACCTTACCCTGTGCCTCGTTCGTTCTGGCCCAGTGGAGTCGGTTGACGAAACATGCATTCGTTTTCCAAAAAGTCATCTCCACAATGGCAGAGATTGGCAGTGCACGAACGGCCTTGTAGACAGAGTTGATACTCTCACCTGAGTTCGTTGTGGCAATACCCCATCTTGTCCCTCCATCTTTATGAAATGTCCACATGGATAGGTCATGTCCAGTGCACCACTGTGCCCCTTCAGGACATAACTCGCGCAACTTCTGCATCTTCTCCATAAATTTTTTTTCTTGGTAGGCAACCGCCGAGGAAGACACAGAAAAGTAGTATGTTAGTCAATTTTCAGCAAATATAGTAAAAATTCGAACAGCCCGGAGTTACTCTCGTTAGACTCTTAGGAGAGGTATACATCTCCTTAGAAACACAGCCTGTTTGACAGAAAAAGGGGGGGATCCGAAGATCGCTTAAAACCCGATTTTCCCAGGAAATGGGAGGATCATGATAATCGCTTAAAACCCCATCTCCTTAGGCATGCATCACTTTAGAAAGAGTCTAACCAGAGCACCACTCGCCAAACGTACTAAGATATTGTAATTGGAACTAAATTATACGGATAATTACAAACTTACCAATCCACCACAAATTATCAGCAAGCTTCTTCCGCTTGAAATGATGGTTCCAGTTGCTCTTGAAGTGTCGTATGCACCACCTTTGGGACCACTTCCAGGCTGGATCTAAACCTAAGATGGCAGCTCTAATGCCGGCGTGCCGATCAGAGATTATTGTAAGATTCGTCCTCCTAGTATAATGGATCTGAATTTGCCGGAAAAACCATCCATAGCTATCAGCATTCTCTCCCTCAATGATGGCGAAGGCTAAAGGAAAGACTTGTCTGTTTGCATCCGCCCCACTGGCAATCAGGAGAGTGCCCTTGTACTTGCCGGTAAGGAATGTTCCATCCACTTGGATGACAGGGACACAGAAACCAAAACCATCAATACATGGCTTGAATGCCCAGAAAAGTCGTCTGAAATGGCGCTTGTTACCTGGCTCTGGGGGTTGTATCTCTTCATCTTGGTATCGAGGGGAGAAAACCGTGCCAGGGTTAGACGCCTCCAATGCCAAAATTAACCTGGGAAGGAATGCATATGATTCTTCCCAATCACCAAAGACGGCGGCCAGAGCTTTCTGCTTTCCATGCCACGCCTTCTTATAGTTAATCATATAACTATAACGACTTGCAATGTCAGCGATTATGACTTTCACCTTTAGATCTGGCTCTTGCTCAATTAGATGCTTGATAGCCGCAGCAACCACCCTGGATTTCAACTGTCGATGGCCTTGGGAAGTTATGGATGACACACATGTGTGTGTGTTCACCGCACGAGATATGACCCAGCAACCGTGTCTCTTGCTGTTGATGGCCCGAATCCTAACATTGCACCCCTCGTGATGATTACGGCATCTGACTAAGAGCCTTTTAGTGTTGGAATGAGTTGTGAGCCATTCAAAATGCCGAGTCATTGCTTCTGTCTCAATGGCGTGACGCACATCCTTCTTCGAGCCAAATTGTTGGCCCTTCATAAACCCAGTGAGTGGACCCCATATTGGGACCTCTGACGGCTCCATGTCGATGTCGACCATCCAATTGTCGTCTGGAATGTGATTGTAGTAGGGGACTGGTACACGGTCACGAGCCCCCTCATCATCATTAGCTGAGTCTGACTCTGGTCCGGAATCATCGGCACCTTCAAGAGGGTTGGAGCTGTCTGCACTGACGTTGTTCTCTTCTTCTTCATCGGAGGGGTCACTGACTGGTGCTGCCATGACATCCTCCATCTGATCCAGCTCATGAAAGGCACCTTCATCAGCTCCATAATGGTAGTTGTGAAAACTACCGCTGCATGAGAGGAAGTTGTACTGAGGTTGGTTGGGCCGGTCCGGTTGAAGTTCTTCTTCATATGATTGATGATGACCTTCACCTTGCTCTTGGTACTGAAAATATGAATGAGGATCATGGTAACTTTGGTAGGGATGATCGCCATATAATTCACCTCCACCATGGATACCAGATGTTTGACCTTTATCCATGCAAGTAACGTTAGTGCACATTTGATGGAGGTCTTCGAGCAGCGGTCTGATAGCGACCTTTATCTTCTGAAAATTGCCACCTACGTAGGTGGCACCCTTTCCGGTCTCTTCCGTGTAACCATTCCACCGTAAGCCAAGCGTGAACTTTTGGAATGCCATCTGCGATAAAACCGTAGTTAAGTTAATATCATAAAAATAAAAAATAAAAAATAACAATAAAAGGTAATACTAAATCAACTTACGAGTTAACGTTAATCGCAAAACTACTAAAGAAATATAGAGCTACAACAGAAAATTGAAAAGGGAAGGGAGAAGGAGAGGTGTGAAGAGAAATGGTTGTCCGGGAGGCCTTTTATAGGCAAAATCACTGATGAAAACTGCACCTTAGAGATGCGATTTTCGTCTGCCATGCAGGCCCATGCAGACCCACGTCTGTAACGTCTGCATGGTATGTCCGAAATTTATTGACCAAAACCGCACCTTTAAGGTGCGGTTTGCATGTTAAAATCGCATCCTCATGGTGCGATTTTGTCTGGCAGTAACAAATCGCAACTCGGCCATACGATTTTACTAGGTCAGACTTAAAATCGCTCCTTGGCCATGCGATTTCAGTAGGTCAGACCTAAAATCGCACCTCGGCCATGCGATTTTACTAGGTCAGACCTAAAATCGCTTGGCTAAAGTGCGATTTGAGTCCAGAATATTGGAAAGCATCTTCCCAGTGCGTTCTATTTGTAAAACGCACTTGTAGGGTGCGATTTAAGTGTAAAACGCATCTTCAAGGTGCGTTCTATTAAAAAGGGTGCTATTAGTGTAAATTTTTACGGATGGGTGCTATTTTTGTAATTTTTTTTTAAAGGTGCTATTTCTGGAAAAATCCCGAAAATTTTAGCCGCCCAAATAAAAAACATAACTTTTCCTATTCGACAACGAAGGTAATCATATGGCTAATAACAAAGGGAAATGAATCCACTCACTAAAACTGATGGGCGGATATTATACTGCTTTTGCCGACTAGATTTCACCTCGTCGGCCCATTTGACCCTCGTTATAGCCCAGTTTTTTTGTAGTGTTAGCAATGAGAACATGATTTTGAATGCGGGCAGGGAATCCTCATGTTTTGAGCATGGTAAAGGAAACCGGATCGTACCGGCCGGTTGAACCGGTAAAACCGGAAACCGGAGCCCTTCCGATACGGTATCTTGTTTGGGTGCAGAATATCGTGCCGGCCGGTTTAAACGGTTTAAACGGTTTAATCCGAAATACCGGCCGGTTTTGGTCTAACCGGGGGCAGGGTAATGGAAAGAAAAACGTCGTCATATTAGCAAAAAAAAAATCAAATTATCAAAACCCTATTCAATCGAACGAAACACAGCCGCCGCCTTCCTTTCTTCTTCCCAGTTCTGCAGTTCTCCTCTTCTTCTTCAGTTCAATCGGCGCTCCTCTTCTCCATTTCTTCATTGGCGACCGGCGACCAGAACCGCCAAGCCCGTGACCAGCGACCGGGCGGCGGCAAGGGCCAATGATTATTGGCAATAGACTGGGATTGTTTTGCAGTAGGATCAGGGGTAACATCACTAAGGGTAAAATTGGAGAAGGAAAGCATGCAAAACCCAGATCTGCTTTCTTTTGATGTACGAGTGTGTGCGGTGGTTCTCGGGTCTTGCCCCGGTCAGACCACCGCCAAACAAAACAACGCTTCTCCTTCCTCCAAGCCCCAAGGAAGATTATGTCCTTTCTATTGCCATCCCCATCAACTAGAGACGAACAGATTACCTGGCCTTTGATGGGGAAATTGAAGGAAGGCTGCTAAAGAGGCACAACGGCAGGTAAGGTTGGGCTTCAGATTGTTCTAAAGACAAAGAAAGGTCTGCTACTATATCTAAATCAAAAGAAATTCCAAGCTGATTGCATGCATCTGCTGAAATGAATCGGTCATCTAAAAGAGGGATATGGAGATGAAATGGAAGAGAGAAGGAGATGGACAATGACATGGAAAGAGAGAGAGGGGAGTGGGGCAAGGCAATTCAAGTAGCTTGTGGTTTTCTTCAACTTTGGGTAGTGGGTACGGGTAATAATCGATATTGAAGAGTCATGACTCATGACCCAATTTAAAAGGTGTAAAATGGTTATTGAAATAATAAAAGGTTTCTCATAATTTTCTTGGGTGTTGTATTTTTTTAATATTTCATGAGAAGAATTGTTTAATTACATTTAGATAATAATTAAATAATATAATTTAAAAGGGATTTGATTCTACTGAGGAAATCTAGTGGGCAAACAAGCAAGTGGGTAGGCCAATTCTAACTGCTGCTGTTGTTGTTGTTGTTGAGATAACCACTTTTATTCATGATCATGATACTGTTATCAGCCAGTTCGTATTAACATGTTTATAATTTCCTGCTGTGTGGTTTGAGTTGGTCACTCTAGATTGGATCTCCAATCAGAAGCATTATAATCTCTAGATTGTTTTCTTGTATAATGATGACTAACTAAACATGATGGTATTAATAATGCTTCTTGTTATCCGGTATATTCCGGTTTTATTCCGGTATTATTCCGAAACGGTATCACAAATCTGCCGGTACGGTTTTTCAACAAAAAAATATTATTTAATTATAAAAACGGTATTTTGCCGGTACACAACGGTTGAACCACGGTACTACCACAAAATACCCTACCACTGGCGCAGCCGGTATGACTTCCGGTACGGTTTCCTTTACCATGGTTTTGAGTGTCATTTCTATTGCTACTCGGAATGATTTCTTACTCCACCTAACTAGATACTCATATTAGGGCAGCGGAGAAATATATGAAACTTTCACATAGTAACTAGGGCTGGTAATTGGTCGGTATTTGGTATACCAGATACCGATTACCCGGTATTCGGTATACCGGAAACAGACAGTGTACCCACCGAATACCGATACCGAATGTTAACCGGTATACCGAATACTGAATAGTCGGTATCCGGTATTATTACCGGTATATCGAATACCGGGAAATGGGAATCATCACCTGACGAGAAGAGAAGAGGAAGACATGGGCTTGTTGAAGGGGAACATGTGCTGGCGGATCGATGGCTCAACGAAGAGGATGTGGCGTATCCAAGTGGGTGTCGCCTTTTTGGATGGAGAGAAGAGAATCAGAGGAGACCAGATGTGGAGCGCGGCGTGCAGCGGCCAGCGGCAATCGAAGTCGCGGAGGAATATCTCCTGGAAGGGATCGCAGTTGTAGATCAGGAACCCGTGATCGGTGCCCGCGGCAAAGCATCTGGAGTCCTGATTGAAGGAGAGATGTAGGAGGGCGATGGACAGCGGTGGAGTCGAGGAGGATTCCGACGAAGAAGAAATTGGACTGCTGTAGTTGGTGACGGGGATTGGGTTAGGAGGCGGCGACTGAGCGAGTGGATCTGGTTGGTGATTTTCTTGAGGGATAATTGAAGAAAGGGAATCGTAAGACTGGGAATCATCGAGCTGCTGTTGTTCGTCCCCGGTGGAGTCCTGCTGAAGGAGGACTGTGGGGTTAAGGTTGTTGTTGGGCCAGGCGGCGGGAGCGGAGTAAGCCGAGAGGAGTAAACCTTTTTTTTGTGATTTAGTATTCGGTAATACCGATTTACCGTCGGTAAATTACTGGCCGGTATCCGGTATACCGGTTGGCCAAATATTGCAGCTGAATACCGATACCGCCGGTATTCGGTATATCGAATACCGATGGTAACCGGTTCGGTACCCGGTTATATCGAATACCGGTTTATCGAATACCACCCCTAATAGTAACTCTTGCAACTCTGTTACTTTGTTTGATTGTGAAACATCCCACTACTTTGAAACATGGAAAGGACAATTCTACCCCGGGGTATATTTAAAAACATATTGAATAACATAACCTTGATTAAAATTACCAAACTTAAATAACTTAATAATTCAAGATAAAGCCCTAAACACATGGGCAAAGAGCACTTCTACTATGCTATATATTATTGGTGCTTTAATGTACAACTTAAAGTTGTACCATAACATTAAATGTATAAGTTTAGGTTGTACCATAATGCAATTTGTATCATTATGTTACGGTACAACTTTACAACTTGAAGTTGTACCATCACATAATGGTACAAGTTCAAGTTGTACCATAAAAGAATTTGTACAAAAAGTATAGGTACAATCTGAAGTTGTACCATAACGTAAATGTACAATTTTAAGTTGTACCATAAAGGCAAACCAATATAGCACCAATACTATATAGCATTGTAAAATTTCTCATGGGCAAAACATAAATCATACTCTTAAATGAAAAAAAAAAGAAACGAATTTCCAGTCTTAAAATTATAACCAAAAAGTATCAACAACTTAAAGTGTTCTCCAATGCTTACGCTAATCCTTCACCTGCCTCCCTCGGCAAAGATTGTGTTGAGCTCCTCAAACTTGCTGATCACGAACTGTCTGGTAACGATCTCTGCCTCTATGATATGGTGAGTGAGTTGGGGTCAGTCTACGACCTTACGTTTAAACTCTCTAATATATTATTCAAAACTATATGGGAGTTACAGTTACTCTACATTCTTAAAACTCAAATCTCGACTTAAATACTTGACTAACACGGGGATCCCTCACTAGCTAGTCCGGTTGTCCAACTCATACGTATGAGAGCCCATCTAGGATTCCTTAAACTTAAACTTAGTTAGGGGAATCGTAACGATCATCCCCCCTAACATCTTAAACTTATCGTAGTGGCTCTTCACCACGATTCTCAAGAGCATAACTGCTACTCATCTTAAAAGTCTCAAGAGCATAAGTGTACATGGGCGATGGACCGTGCTTGGACCGGCAGGGCACGCGCACGCTTCGGGCCCATTTATTTCTTGTCGTGCTTGGCATGTCCCGTCAGTTTTCGTGTCGTGCCATGCAAGCCCATTTGTTAACTTTGCTAGGGCCGGCCCAGGCTCGGGCACGGTTTGAATCGTGTCGTGCCTATTCGTGCTCGTGCCATGCTCGTATTCGCGTTTAATGAAAAGGACGAAAACAAAAGAGAGTGAAAATTAGACGGGGGAAGATAGTTGAACCGATAATGTTTGAGAAAAGTAACAAATAAGGGAGAAAACAAAATTAGAAGTATAGCGAGTGTGATTTGGCTTTGTTTAATTCTTTATCCATTTTTACTTATGTTAGTAATTACGTATTTATCTTTATGACACTTATAACAACAACAAATAATTATTTTTCTACTTGTGTTTTGTAATATTTGAACCTATAATTCTTTTTATATTTTGTTTCTATCAAATAAATATTATTTCCGTGCCATATCCGTTCTTATACTCAATAAAGTCTCGAAAATATTAGGCCCGACACGACCCACTTATATACCGTGTCGTGCACGTGCTCGTGCCCATGAAGTTTAGGCCCGACACGACCTATAAATTATTCGTGCTCGTGCCGTGCTGGCCCATTTAATTCGTGCCCGTGCTCGTGCCGTGCTCTAATCGTGTCGTGCCGTGGTAGCTCGTGGGCGGCACGGCCCGGTGCCCACGTACAAGCATAAGTGCTACTCATCTCAAAATCTCATATGGGCAACGGTATGGCGCTAGTGACTAAAAACTCTTAAAACTTTTCACCTTCCTTAAAGGTGAAATACTCCTTAAAAGACAACTTACTTCTTAATTGTAACTTACTGGTAATTAAATACATGTCATTAAATGTATAACTTAAAACGTAACTTACACATAATATCATGCATCACGTAAACATACATAAGCATTGCCAAAACCTGAATTCCAAGCTTTCCAAAAACCTCAAGTGCCATAGATACCAAAAGTGTCAGAGATTCCAAAACCCGAACTCCCAAAACCGAGCCGCACCGGGTCCCCATCAACATCCTGTCCAAATTTTGCAGGAAAAATCTACCTCCTAGTCCTCCCAGTCCCTGTTCCCGGTGGCGCTCATGACCAACGCGACGTTGCACGTGGTCATGTACTGGTACTACTTCTACACCGCCTTGGGGTCCCGCCCCCGGTGGAAGAGGCTGGTGACGGATTTCCAGATCGTGCAGTTCGTATTCAGCTTCTGTATCTCCGGGCTGATGCTGTACTACCATTTTGCCAGCGGCGGGTGCTCTGGTATGTGGGGGTGGTGCTTCAATGCCATTTTCAATGCTTCGCTTCTGGCGCTTTTTGTTGATCAATTTTCCTCAGGCGAGAAGTAAAGAACCAATTAATGGCCCCATTGGTCAGTTTCGTCCTATTTGGTTTTAATACATCAGTTATGTTATTTGATGTTATTGGGTCTTTAATAATCCGTTACAAGTGATTAATGAGTCACTAAAGCGATCCTTTTATGGCGCTCTACGACCTTTATGGTTGGTTTATATCTCAAATTATGGGATAGAAAGAATTAATTTATGACTTTCAGAATTAATTTATGGCTTTCAAAGTATCAGTGGCGCAAACTTCTTCATCATCGGAAAGCTTCATCCGTTGGAATTTGTGAGCATTTACTCGTCGGATTGAAAGACGCCCATTATTTCGGGCTGTTGTTAAATACGTCATTAATTAATAATTAATTTTGTTTTCTTTTGTGTTTACAATTAACTTAATGAGCCATTAGCTCAATTTATTAGAATTGATGACATTTCCTTCAATTCATTTTAATTTGAGGCCCATCAGCAGTAGAATGTGAATTCTAAAACTCAATTTTTAGTTTCTTTCCAAATGGTATGACAAATGTTTTTGTTAGAAAATTAATTAGGGTTAATAAATCACGACAAAGTTGAAGAGTGGGTGATTAGCAGATTTGGCTTTCCCCTAGGAATGGTTTGTATTATTTTAAATTGTATATGTATTATTTTAAACGACATTGCAAACTATGGTGGCTCTTCAATTTCATGAAGTAGATTGCTTTCTCAAATATCTAGATTGTTGGGAATATCAAGAGATTATTGAAAATTTGTTCTTTCATTGCCCTCTTATCATCATGCTATGGACTTTTAGTGGGATTAAGTGACTTGCTTGCTTCCGCCCAAACTTCGAACTTTAATATATGGTGGCGACAATGTTATGTTTTCATTAAACTTCCAAACCCACATTCTCCCATGCGTTTGCCTTTTTTGGAGAATATGGAAATCTCTTAACAAAGTAGTTTTTGAATATACTCAGCCACACGCCCGTTCTCTTGCCCGTCAATTCCATTTCCAGGTCATTGAATTTTCCTTAGCCTTTCAGCCCCCAGGACCTCTCTCTCATTCTTGTGCCCTCTCATCCTTCCGTTTTGCATCGCCCGCCTGCAGACTTTGTGAAGATCAACTTTGATGCTGCTGTTCGTCGTTTCGGTTGCTCGTCTGGCCTCGTCGTACGTGGGACAGACGGGCAAGTTCTACTGGCCTGGGATCTCAGCACCAAGGAGTTTTCGATACCTAACTAGCAAACCACCTTGCTGTTAGGTGATCCTGAAATGGTGATTCGGCATCTGGACCGTAGATCAGTGGAAGATTCGATAGGCGGTTCACTGCTCCAAGAGTGTCATCGGCTCCTAGTTTCATGCTCTCTTTGTATAGTTTTTAGTGTGGTTCAACAGACTGCCAACTAAGCAGCCCATAGAGTGGAACCTAAAGCTCTGTTGCTGTCCTCTTTAGAGTTAGCGTCCTTTGATTTTGTAGGGTGACTTCACTAAGTGTTGCTTTGGGTGGGGTTTTGGGTAAAGGTTTCTAACTATTTTTTCTCATGTCATTAATTGGAAGAAAAAAAAAACACGCATAAGCAAAATGACACATATCAACAAATCTCAAATTTAAATATCGTAAGGTAAATACTTTAAATTATGTAAGGCGTAGATTTTACTACATTTACACTCACTTTATTTCCTTAATCAAAATGACTAAGATAGACCTCCAACACGATTCGTTTTTCCTTCGGCGAGATGACCAATTCCCTCACTGAATCTTTGAAATTCCCATAAGATCGTCGAGTTGGATTTCGATACTTGATATATGATGACCAATATATTTATATACGTATTAAAATCGCCCCCTCAATATTTACCATCCCTCTAGTTAAAACCCTAAGAACTCGTACTACATCCATCATTAGCCATTTAGTTCTCCTTTACATATACGCAAAAATCCACAATTAATTTATCGCCCTACTTCAATTAATTAAGAAGATTACGCACTCATCCTCGGCTCAAGATAGGGTGCATAACCATGGGTTATGCACCTATCAATAACTAAATCTGGACTCTTCATTTAGAAAATCCAGATCTAAAAATGGAGAATTAAATAACATTTTTATTTCCCTAGCTTTCTTAATCGGCTCATATCTTCTTCGTTTTAACTCGAATTTATTTTGCAGAGATTGAACGAGTTTGTTGTACTATACAAATTGAGATCCATATTCAATGTTTTTTTAGAAATTTTTTTTTTGCCTCTCGGTTGCAAGTGCATAGTGCATACCATATGGTATTTTCTTTCTTTTTAATTCATTTTTGAAAACGTTTGCATAGAAGGAACGAGTTCATCATGATCTATTGGATATACAAATTTCTGGGTGAACAAATTACAGGAAGAAAAATACCACACAATACCATGTAATACCACCCTGGTACGAGGTGGTATCTTGTGGTACACAATGTTAAAAGTCGTAAATGACTGTTAATATACTTCTACTATCATGTATTCAACCATCATACAGTCTTGGTTTGTTCATACCACCATGGTCCGCTTTTCAAACAATAGGTATGCTCTTATTTCAATACCAGTCAATACCATATAATATAGACTGGTAAAAAATAACACAATTTTTTTTGTTCAAAAAATATATCAATGTGGATATCATTTTGAAGAGCACAATTAATCTGATCTAACTATGCAAAAAAAAAATCGACTTGAAACGAGTGAGAAATCGTCCCCCATAAGATTAAGGATGAGAAAATTAAAGGCTTTCTAGGAGAGAGAGGGATGCTGATGTCATGCTAATGTGGACGAGTTACTATGGTTACTCACCATAAGGTTACTTAGGGCTGCCAATCGGGTTTGCGGTTACCGGTTTAACCAGTTACCGTACCGGTAGCCGTGGTAACCGGTTAAACCGGTAACCGCAAAAAACGGTAATCGGAGGCGATTTCTTGGCTGGCGGTATGCCGGGACCGACCTTGTCATTTACCGTCGGGTGATCGGTATTCCGACACCGAATGGGAAAGGGATTTTCTCAAATCTCAAGCGCGGATCGTCAGAGCAGAAAACGCAAACGTCGGCCTCGGCCACCCACCCTAAAAAAGCCCAACCCTAACTCCTAAGTCCCTAACGATCTAACTTCTAAGCCAGGCTGGTGACTGCTGCACGACCACGGAGTCACGAACGAGTCCACGACCGCCGATCCCGCCTCCTCCGTTCACTTCATCGTCGTTGGGTCTTGGGTCGTCGCTGTTTCCGTCGAAGCCAGCCGTCGAACCCCGTCGTCTCCGTCGCTAGCGACGGGAACATGACTCAGCAGAAAGGGGTGAAGGAATAGAATTCGCTGTTCCGCTGTGGCGCTGTCCGTTGAACTCCGTGAGAGTTGAGACCGTCGTCGTCACTCCTCCGGTCGCCGTCCATTATATAGGTAAAGCAATAGAATTCGGTTGTCTGTTGCCTAATTTGCATTTGTGTTGCCTACTTTGCAACAATAGAATTCTGTTGAAAATTGAAATACAGGCTCTGTTTTCCCTTACTTTCGTGAAACAATATAATTTTGTTGTCTGTTGCTTACTTTGTATTTGTAATTGTGTTAATGGTGAAGGAAACAGCCAAACATGGGATATATGATATTTGGGGCGGTGATATTTGGCCGCAAGTGATATTTGGGGCGGTGACAGCTGACAGGGAGTCAGAGCCTCAGAGGGACAGGCGGACAGGGAGTCAGAGGACAGAGGGACAGGTGCCAGTTTAAATTAATGATACAGAATCGGGAATTCGGGATGCACCTCTCTTACCGATACCGTGGTGAATCGGTAGTCGGCATACCGGTGGGAGATCGGCATCGGCGGTCGGCGAGCTTTTAGGGAGTTCCGGTAATACCGAAACCGATATTACGCTAAACGATAAACCGGTTACCGTACCGTTTAGCAGCCCTACTGGTTACTGACCTGATCCGTTCCCCTCATCCTCGTATGCAACCTAGATTTAATTGCTGCATGAACTACCTTTATTATTACTAACTATAAATATATATACTCAAATAATGCATGCTAGTAAAATCAATATCTCGTTTTAATCCACACATATATACTTTACAAGGTAATTAAATTAATAATCTTAACATAACTATTTACCCATCTCTTGCATAGCTACATATTAATTTAAAAGGTCCTTTTTATCCCGTCCATGCTAAATCCTAGGTAGGCGATTTTAACGTATACTATATCACTAGCCATATTTAATTTACATATGCAAATTTAGTAGTTACCATCACGTCACAATTATTCCTATTATACGAATCATATTGAAATATAACTAACTCATTCCTCTATCAGTCCCTTCGGGGACATCCGATAAAATTAAATAGTTACCATCACGTTACAATTATTCCTATTATACAAATCATATTGAAATATAATTAACTCATTACTCTATTAGTCCCTTCGGGGACATCCGATAATATTTAATAGTTACCATCACGTCACAATTATTCCTATTATACGAATCATATTGAAATATAACTAACTCATTCCTCTATTAACTTAGACAAGCCATGCATGAAGAACTTTTCGTTAGCTCCTTCCCGTTACTATCATTAATTCAATAACTCCGATCGTCACTCAATTAAATATAACTTAGTGTTATGGGATTATCCAAGTACCATATCGGAAATACAAGGGAAGGAACCCTTGTATATTAGTGTCCACCGAACTTATTACTATGACGCAATTTGAGGAGGCCACCCAAGAGTAAAATCGTGTGGGCTTGGTCCAAAGTGGACAAAATCGTACTAATGGATCGGAGCACCCCCGGTTATGACAAGTGGTATAAGAGCCTGGTTCCACGTCTGGGAAAATCCTTGTATCGAGAAGCCCATCGATACAAGGTGTCTGGCGGATCAAGATAATCGATGGGGTAAGGACACGATGTTCGTTGTCCTTGGCTCGAGGGGAGGATTGTTAGATAATCCAAGTACCGCATCGGAAATACAAGGAAGGAACCCTTGTATATTAGTGTCCACCTGCCCAATTAGTGCGAGGCCTTTTGGGGAGGACACCCAAAAGTAAAACCGTGCATGATTGGCCCAAAGCGGACAATATCGTACTAATGGAGCAACCCCGGTTATGACAAGTGGTATCATAGCCGGTTCGGTGCAAGGCGGTGGACGTCAGTTCGGTGGACCCTCATTTGGTGACCTTGGGATTTGAGATTCGGAAATACAAGGAAATGAATCCTTGTATATTAGTGTCCACCAAGCTAATTAGTACGAGGCCTTTTGGGGAGGACACCGAAAACTAAAACCGTGCGGGTTTGGCCGAAAGCGGAAAATATCGTGCTAATGGAGCAATCCTAGTTATGACACTTAGATACCCAAAACACAAAAAGACATGTAAGAGGAGGTCTAGCTCGTTACCTTAACTTCGTGCCTAGAACGTGATGGAGGTTGTTCAAACTATATTCGACATTGATCTCGTCGATTGATCACCCAATCACTTGGCCAACGTAACTCCATTTAATTACGTATGTGAACTGGTTACTAAAATGGACTCGAACTTTGAAAGGTATTTAGTGTCTTATATTAACGATAGGATAAGGTGATATCGAGGGAGATCGAGCAATGACGGCGATGTTCGATCTACTATCGAATGAGGCTTCCACCGTATGAAGTGCGACTTGATGCTTGATCTGCTTGTTGTTGCCGTGAACAAAAAGGAATAGAAATGGAGCTGCTGCCTTCATTGTGTTTGTCGAGAGGAAGGAGAATGGAAGGGACCGAGTTCTTGTTGGTTGTCGAGAGGAATGAAAGCTTGTTGCTTGCTTGAGTTGTTACTGCCAAAAGAAGAAGATGGAAGATAATTGTTCTTCTATAGGAGGGAGAGCTTCTTCTTTTAGTTTTCGTTTTTTAACTGGAAGGGTTCAAATTTTTTTATCCTTGATTCTCTTAAAAACTGAACCAACTTAATCATGTCTAACCAATTTTTTTATCCTTGATACTCAGAATTATTTCTTACTCCACCTAACTAAATACTATTATTAGGGCAGCTGAGTAATATATGAATTCTTTCACATAGGAACTCTTGCAAGTATGTTACTTTGTTTGATTGTGAAACATCCCACTACTTTGAAACTTGGAAATAACATTTCTACCCCGGTATATTTAAAAACATTTCAAATAACATAACCTTGATTAAAATGACCAAACTTAAATAACTTAATAATTCAGGACAAAGCCCTAAACACATGGACAAAACTTAAATCATACTCTTAAAATAAACAAAAGAAATGAATCTCCAATCTTAAATTTATAACCACAAAGTATCAACAAATTAAAGTGTTCTCCAATGCTTAGTGCTTACGATGATCCTTCACCGGCCATCCCTCAGCAAAGATTGTGTTGAGCTCTTCAAACTTGCTGATCACGAACTGTCTGTTTACGATCTCCGCCTCTATGATATGGTGAGTGAGTTGGGGTCAGTCAACGCCCTTATGTTTAATCTCTCTAGTATATTATTCAAAAATAGTTGGGATTTAATGTTACTCTACATTCTTAAAACTCAAATCTCGACTTAAATTCCTGACTGACACGGGGATCCCTAACTAGCTAGTCCGGTTGCCCAACTCATACGTATTTATGCCCATCTAGGCTTCCAAAAACTTAAACTTAGTTCGGGGAGTCGTAACGATCATCCCCTAACATCTTAAACTTATCGTAGTGGCTCTTCGCCACGATTCTCAAAAGCATAACTGCTGCTCATCTCAAAATCTCATATGGGCAACTGAATGCGCCAGCGACAAAAAACTCTTAAAACTTTTCACCTTCCTTGAAGACAACTTACTTCTTAACTGTAACTTACTGGTAATTAAATACATGCAATTAAATGTATAACTTAAAACATAATTTACACATAATATCATGCATCACGTAAACATACATAAGCAAATATGACACATAGCAGCAAATCTCAAATTTAAATACCGTAATATAAATACTTTAAACTATGTAAGGCGTAGATTTTACCCCTTTACACTCACTTTATTTCCTTAATCAAAATAATTGAGACAGACCTCAAACACAATTCGTTTTTCCTTTGGCGAGATGAGCAATTGCCTTACCGAATCTTTGAAAATTCCCATAAGATCGTCGAGTTGGATTTCGAGACTTGATATATGATGACCAATATATTTATATACGTACTAAAATCATCCTCTAAATATTGACCATCCCTCTGGTTAAAACTTGAAGAACTCGTACTACATCCATCATTAGCCATTTAGTTCTCCTTTACATATAAGCAAAAATCCACAATTAATTCATCGCCCTACTCTAATTAATTAAAAAGATTATGCACTCATCCTCGTATGCAACCTAGATTTAATTGCTTCACAAACTACCTTTATTATTACTAACTATATATATATACACACTAAAATAATGCATGCTAGTAAGATCCATTTCTCGTTTTAATCCACAAATATATATTTTACAAGGTAATTAATTAATAATCTTAACATAACTATTTACCTATCTCATACATAACTGCATATTAATTTAAAAGGTAATTTTTATCACGTACATGCTAAATCCTAGGTAGGTGATTTTAACGTATACTATACCACTGGCCATATTTAATTTACATACGCAAATTTAATAGCTACCATCACGTCACAATTATTCCTATTATACGAATCATATTGAAAAATAACTAACTCATTCATCTAATAATTTAGTCAAGCCATGCATGAAGAACTTTTCGTTAGCTCCTTCCCGTTACTATCATTAATTCAATAACTCCGATCGTCACTTAATTAAATATAACCAAGTATTATGGGACAATCCAAGTACCACATCGTAAATACAAGGGAAGGATCCCTTGTATATTAGTGTCCACCAAGCCTATTAGTACGAGGCCTCTTGGGGAGGCCACCCAACGGTAAAACCGTGCGGGCTTGGCCAAAAGAGGACAATATCGTACTAATGTATATTAGGCGGTTTACGATGAAGACCTCTTATGAATTAACGAGAAGGGAAGACGATCATCATGAGCACCCCATTTGGAAGATAGCATGGCATGTTGAAGGGATCTAAAGAACATGAACGTTCTTTGAGTTAGCCATGCATCATCGCCTCCTCACGAATGTCGAAAGATGCAGACGCCACCTCGCTTTGTCGGATGTGTGTCAAATCTGTGGAGGAGGTCCAGAAACGATTCTTCATATTATTAGAGATTGCCCATACGCCAGGGCTGCCTGGTCAGAGTGACTTCTGGGCAAGCCTGATGGAGCGTTTTTTGAACCCGATTTGCAAAAGTGGGTTCTACACTATTTGGCCGGTCATGGCAAGGTAATATCCCCACCATTGTTTGCTACTTTGTGCTGGCAATTATTGAAGAACAAGAATTGGTGGGTATTTGAGGAAGAGTTAATACCAGCAACTCACATGGCTCAAAGGGTGCGCTACTTGACAGCTCATGTTGATACCAACCTCACTAATATTGGGCAGGTTACAGGAGGGAGATCCGAGCGGGAGACTAGGATGATTGGCTGGCAAGCCCGACCCAGGGGTGGGCTTGTTTAAACACGGATGGATCAGTGATGCTCAGTCAAGGAAGTGCAGCAGCGAGAGGAGTGTTCCGGAGTGATGAAGGCCGCTTTGTGAGATGTTTTATGGTGAACCTTGGTGGTGGCTCAATAACTCATGCGGAATTAGCTGGCATCAACTATGGCTTAAGACTGGCGTGTTCAGATAGACTCGGCTGCAACCATTGCTTTGCTTCAAGATGATCAGACTCTTCATCCCCACCATACGCTGGTAAACTCGATCAGGCGGCAGCTGAACAGCAATGGGAGGTTCATATCATGCATGTGTTCAGGGAAGGCAACTATGTTGCTGATTACTTAGCTTCGGTAGGACATTCTATTCTTGTGGGGATCAAGATTGTGGACATCACTAGCTCTATGCTAAATCACTGGCTGTACTTCGACCTGCTTGGGTTACAAACCCCCGTACTATTAATATCTAAGGGCTGAGCGCCTCACTGCGCTCGCGTTTTTACCAAAAAAAAAAAAACCTAGGTAGGTGATTTTAACGTATACTATACGACTAGCCATATTTAATTTACATACACAAATTTAATAGCTACCATCACGTCATAAATATTCCTATTATACGAATCATATTGAAAAATAACTAACTCATTCATCTGTTAATTTAGTCAAGCAATGCATGAAGAACTTTTCGTTAGCTCCTTCCCGTTACTATCATTAATTCAATAACTCTAATCGTCACTTAATTAAATATAACAAAGTGTTATGGGACAATCCAAGTACGACATCGTAAATACAAGGGAAGGAACCCTTGTATATTAGTGTCCACCAAGCTTATTAGTACGAGGCCTCTTGGCAAAATCGTGCACGCTTGGCAAAAAGCGTACTAATGGAGCAACCCCGGTTATGATAAGTGGTATTAGAGCCTGGTTCCGTGGCTGGGAAAATCGTTGTACCGAGATGTTTGGCGGATCAAGATAATCGTTAAGGTGAGGACACGATGTTCGTGGTCCTTGGCTTGAGGGGAAGATTGTTAGACAATCCAAGTACCACATCGGAAGTACAACGAAGGAACCCTTGTATATTAGTGTCCACCTGCCCGATTAGTTCGTGGTCCTTGGCTTAAAGCGGACAATATCGTACTAATGGAGCAATCCCGGTTAGGAGAAGTGGTATCAAAGCCGGGTTCAGTGCGGGGCAGTGGACGTCAGTTTGGTGGACCCTCATTCAGTGACCTTGGGATTTGAGATTCCCGTCTGTTTGGTGGATCCAGGAGTTATCCACGTTTGGGCTTTGCGGATCAAAGAGAATTCCGCATTTTGGAAGCAGATCAAAGAGAGTTCTGCGTTGCAAAAGTCCTTGTATCGAGATGCCCATCGATACAAAGCGTCTGGCGGATCAAGATAATCCCTGGGGTGAGGACACGAAGTTGGTGGTCCTTGGATTGAGGGGAGGATTGTTATGAAACAATCCAAGTACCACATCGGAAATACAAGGAAAGGAACCGTTGTATATTTGTGTCCACCAAGGTCATTTGTACGAGGCCTTTTGAGGAGGACACTCCAGAGTAAAACTGTGCGGTCTTGGCCCTAAGCGGACAATATCGTACTAATGGAGCAATCCGGTTATGACACTAAGATACCCAAAACTCAAAAGAAATGAAAGAGGAGGTCTAGCTAGCTCGTTACCTTAAGTTCGTGCCTAGAACGTGATGGAGATTGTTCAAACTATATTCGACATTGATCTCGTCGATTGATCACACAATCACTTGGCCAACTTGACTGGCGCCAGTGACTAAAAACTCTTAAAACTTTTCACCTTCCTTGAAGGTGAAATACTCCTTAAAAGACAACTTACTTCTTAACTGTAACTTATTGGTAATTAAATACATGCAGTCAAATGTATAACTTAAAACATAATTTACACATAATATCATGCATCCCGTAAACATACATAAGCAAATATGACACATAGCAGCAAATCTCAAATTTAAATATCGTAATATAAATACTTTAAACTATGTAAGGCGTAGATTTTACCCCTTTACACTCACTTTATTTCCTTAATCAAAATGATTGAGACAGAACTCAAACACAATTCGTTTTTCCTTTGGCGAGATGAGCAATTGCCTTACCGAATCTTTGAAAATTCCCATAAGATCGTCGAGTTGGATTTCGAGACTTGATATATGATGACCAATATATTTATATACGTACTAAAATCATCCTCTAAATATTGACCATCCCTCTGGTTAAAACTTGAAGAACTCGTACTACATCCATCATTAGCCATTTAGTTCTACTTTACATATACGCAAAAATCCACAGTTAATTCATCGCCCTACTCTAATTAATTAAAAAGATTGTGCACTCATCCTCGTATGTAACCTAGATTTAATTGCTTCACAAACTACCTTTATTATTACTAACTATATATATATACACTAAAATAATGCATGCTAGTAAGATCCATTTCTCGTTTTAATCCACAAATATATACTTTACAAGGTAATTAATTAATAATCTTAACATAACTATTTACCTATCTCTTACATAACTGCATATTAATTTAAAAGGTTATTTTTATCACGTACATGCTAAATCCTAAGTAGGTGATTTTAACGTATACTATACCACTGGCCATATTTAATTTATATACGCAAATTTAATAGCTACCATCACGTCACAATTATTCCTATTATACGAATCATATTGAAAAATAACTAATTCATCTAATAATTTAGTCAAGCCATGCATGAAGAACTTTTCGTTAGCTCCTTCCCGTTGCTATCATTAATTCAATAACTCCGATCGTCACTTAATTAAATATAACCAAGTATTATGGGACAATCCAAGTACCACATCGTAAATACAAGGGAAGGAACCCTTGTATATTAGTGTCCACCAAGCTTATTAGTACGAGGCCTCTTGGGGAGGCCACCCAACAGTAAAACCGTGCGGGCTTGGCCAAAAGCGGACAATATCGTACTAATGGAGCAACCCCGGTTATGATAAGTGGTATTAGAGCCTGGTTACGTGTATGGGAAAATCGTTGTACCGAGAAGCCCATCGATACAAGATGTTTGGCGGATCAAGATAATCGTTGATGTGAAGACACGATGTTCGTGGTCCTTGGCTTGAGGGGAGGATTGTTAGACAATTCAAGTACCACATCGGAAGTACAAGGAAGGAACCCTTGTATATTTGTGTCCACCTTCCCAATTAGTACGTGGCCTTTTGGGGAGGACACCCAAGAGTAAAACCATGCGAGATTGGCCCAAAGCGGACAATATCGTACTAATGGAGCAATCCCGGTTAGGAGATGTGGTATCAGAGCCTGGTTCAGTGCGGGCCAGTGGACGTCAGTTTTGTGGACCCTCATTCGGTGACCTTGGGATTTGAGATTCCCGTCTGTTTGGTGGATCCAGGAGAGATCCACGTTTGGGCTTGGCGGATCAAAGAGAGTTTCGCATTTTGGAAGCAGATCAAAGAGAGTTCTGCGTTTGCTAAAGTCCTTGTACCGAGATGCCCATCGATACAAAGCGTCTGGCGGATCAAGATAATCGCTGGGGTGAGGAAACAAAGTTCGTGGTCCTTGGATTGAGAGGAGGATTGTTATGAGACAATCCAAGTACCACATAAGAAATACAAGGAAAGGAAGCCTTGTATATTAGTGTCCACCAAGCTCATTAGTACGAGTCCTTTTGGGGAGGACACCCCAGAGTAAAACTGTGCGGGCTAAGCCCTAAGCGGACAATATCGTACTAATGGAGCAATCCGGTTATGACACTAAGATACCCAAAACTCAAAAGAAATGAAAGAGGAGGTCTAGCTAGCTCGTTACCTTAACTTCGTGCCTAGAACGTGATGGTGGTTGTTCAAACTATATTCAACATTGATCTCGTCGATTTATCACCCATTCACTTGGCCAACATAAATACAATTTAATTCCGTACGTGAACTGGTTACAAAAATGGACTCGAATTTTGAAGCCAAATTTTTGTAATTAGAATAATGAAATCAACACTAAACTGAATTATGAGCTAATGTCAAATTTTGGAATTTGGACTTTTGGAATTCCCAAAAACACTTTTTGAGAGGGTAGATTTAGAATTCTAGCCTCAAATTTTCCATTTTTGGAACCATTCACTAAAGATGCCAAGATGGTGTAATAGAAGGAAGGAACAAAGAAAATAAAGACCGGTCATTCTCCTTCCTTCCTTGAATCTCCCAAGGTCATTAATTCTGGAGTACTTTAATGCATGTCTGCAGATTGATATGACACTACACAGTCATCGTGGCACGAATTCCTGGTGAACTTTGATCACCCAATCACTTTGGCCAACGTAACTACAATTTTCTCTTATTCATTGTTGCAACTCTTCGTACGTAATCATCTATCCAATCGTTCATTATTATGGTCAAACTTGAAGCCAAACGTCGGGGTGTTATAGGTTGATTAGATGAGTGGTGGAGGATATTGCATGCATGCATGCACCCTTTTATTTATTGTAGGCAGATGTAAAACACGAACAGTAGATATTATAATGCTTAGAAAGCATGGAGGGACACGCATTGGACGACACATGAAGCAAAGCTTGTATGGTGATCATGATTAACGTATTGGAGTGATTTGGCTTCTATCATTAGTCGTCCACGGGAGTGATTTCATTACCGTTTTTGGCCGTAGCAGTCAAGGCCACTGGTGCTGGCGGGGAGAAGTCGCTTTCGGCCTATACAGTAGCCAATCAATAACGGTTATTATATAATACTAACATAATGGTTATTATAATTCTAACGTAATACTAACATGGCCGAAAAGATGAAAAAGAATGTTGCGTGCATGCATGCAATGGATACCTGAAGGACACCGTCAACCCTATCCGAAACTATGGAAGGGAGCGGTGATGAGTTGGTTGTTGAGAGTCGGACCCTGGAAGCGCCATCGGAGATTAGAAAGCAAGCAGCCAACAACAAGAACAAAAGAATACAAGCTTTCGAAGCCATGGATATATATATATTTTATTTCTTTAGTACGTTGCTTGGAGAAAATTTTCCTTATGCTTTCAACTGTGAGTTTATGTTTTTCTATATGGAAGTGCGATTGTTCGACATATATACACACACATAAGTCCGGCTTTATTCCAATTAAGAAGACTCTAAACTTGATATTTGTGTGAGAAACAGGAAAGGAATTAGCTTTCGTACGTACTCCCTTCTACTATAGTTTGTCCTAAGTGATGTTTCAGTTTAATTGCTTTGCTACACCCGGATAAAGGAACCCTATTCCATTTGTCTCTTTTGTTTTCAGAAAATACTTGTCCAAATAACATACACATACGTATCCACTTTCATTTCTCTTGCATTATAAGGAAACTCATCTTTGTTACAGTGATAAATATATTTTTTTTTAACCCAAGATAAGCCCCCAGGGCATGGCCAGTCAACACAATTACAAGAAAGACACTAAAAGAGAACGGTAATCCGTATGCAACCGGACTCCCGATAAAAGAGCCTGTTTTGCCACGAGGTGGGCAGCTCTGTTGAAGCTCCGAGGAGCAAAAAGACACGAGACAGATAGGAAGGAGGCCAGGAGAGAGTGAACTTCCTCTAAAATTGCTCCCGCTCTTGAATGTGAAGCCTTCTTTGATGTCACATCCTTGATGACCAATTGAGAGTCCCCACAAAAGACAACAGTCAAGAAATTGTGGGTAAGACACCATTTCATGGCATCACGAATAGCAAGTAATTCTGATATATAGGCATCTGAGATGCCCTGATAGAATTTACCAACTGCAAATGTGATATTTCCATCACCTGTAAAGCCCACGAAGCCGGTTGCACATCCTTGAGGGGGTTTTGTTGCCCCGTCAAAACGAACCAGGATACCTTCACTAGAGAAAGAAACATCTGTTCTTCTCGAATGAGGACCTTGGCCTGTGGAAGAGTGGGGTATTGACCTACGGACTTCCTCGGATCTCTGAACCTTCTGTGCCTCTGCCATTTTCCATTCCTCCACCTGCGCTAAAAGTTGCCTGTATAGAACATGTGACCTGTATAAAACGTGTCCATAGGTAGCCTTGCATCTGCCTTTCCATATTCTCCAAAATAAGAAGACAATGAAAGCTACGTCATTCTTGGTAATATGGGGTGTGAAAAAGAGGTTTCTCCACGCAAGATCCATAGGAGTTGCCCTCATCATATCTCTTATATGATCAAGGTCGGATCGTGTCCACAGTTCTCTTGTAATTCTACAGTCGAAGAAGCAGTGCTTGAAGTCGTCATTTACTTCGCAGCAAACAGGACATGAACTTGAGGAAATAATTTTCTTATGTAGGAGGGTTCCTTTAACTGGTAAAAATCCACGCACCAATCTCCAAAGAAAGAATTTGAGTTTAGGAGGAATTGGAATATTCCACAGGAATTTCCAGAACTTGGTGTTCAAAAATTCTGGCAGGGAGACCCTGGATGAAGTTAAATTATCCGAAAGGAGGTGGTACCCTGATTTAACTGTATAATGACCAGACTTGTCATAGTGCCAAATCAATTTATCTTCTTGAACAGAAGATGGGAGAGGGATGAATAAGATTTTATCAATCGTGGCAGGAGGAAACAAAGATTTAAGCAAGTCTAGGTTCCACTCATATCATTAGGGTCTAGAAGGAAAGAGACCATTGGGTGATTTAGAGAGGCGCCCATTAACAACACAGGGCTAGATGGAGGGTCTGTTGGTAACCAAGGGTCGAGTAAGGTATTTATCCTAGATCCTGATCCTACTTGCCAGCGAAGACCTTTTTTCAGAAGATCTCTACCCTGCAATATACCTTGCCAGGCCCAAGACGGGCGACACCCCTGACGGGCTAGGAGGAAATGATCAGTAAAATGATATCTTGCCTTATACATCCTGGCAAGAGTACTTTCCGGATCACAAATAAGACTCCAAGCTTGCTTGGCTAGCATTGCAACATTGAACCTATGAAAGTCTCTAAATCCCAATCCTCCTTCAAATTTGCCGAAGCAACATTCAGACCATGATAACCAATGTATACCTTTTTCTTTGTCTTGGCCTGCCCACCAAAAAGTGGAGAGTTGTCCATTCATCCTTCTACACAATTCAGAGTGAGTCTAAAACAGGACATCGCAAAGATGAGAGTTGTTGTCCCAACTGCTTTGATGACTACTTCTTTGGCTGCCAAAGACATGTTTTTTGACTTCCACTGACGTATTCGGTTTGCTAACGAGTCTTCTATATATTGAAAAGTTTGGATTTTAGATCTCTGGACTTGAGATGGAAGTCTAAGAAATCTATCATGAACACCAATTGCTGACACACCAAGTAAACCAGCTAGGCGAGTAGCTTCCAAATATGAGACATTAGAACTGAATGAAACAGCTGATTTCTGAAGATTAACTCGTTGCCCACTCACTACTTCATATTCTTGAAGTATTTCAGTTAGACGGGCACATTCAGTAGAGGAGGCATGGAGGAAAAGGTAGGAATCATCCGCAAAGAATAGGTGAGAGATCAGAGGAGCTTCTCTATGAATACGCAACCCGTGGAGGCTAAGGTTTCTAATGGAATTCTCTATAAGGGAAGAAAGAGCTTCAATGTATATAGCGAATAAGAGAGGGGAGAGAGGGTCCCCTTGACGTAAGCCTCTTTGAGGGTGGAAATAACCATGGATAGACCCGTTTAAGGCAATGGAGAATGATACAGTTGTAACACATGATCTGAGCCATTTGAGCCATTTATCTCCAAAACCGAGGAATTTAAGTAATTCAAACAAGAGAGGCCATTCAACTCTGTCATAAGCCTTTTCCATGTCTAGCTTTAAAGCCATCCATTTTTCCTTTCCTTGAGTTTTGGTTTTGAGAAATTGCATCACTTCTTGCCCAATTAGGATGTTCTCTGTGATAGATCTATCTTTCACAAAGCCATTTTGGTTGGGACCCACAATGAGAGGAAGAAACCGACTCAACCTATCTGCTAGAATTTTAGCAATGATCTTGTAGAATACTTGGCAAAGACCAATGGGCCTCATTTGTTTCATGGTTTCAGCATTTGGAGTCTTGGGTATAAGCGTGATCAGCGTATGATTGAAGTTATGCAACAATCTTCCCGTATTAAAGAAGGAAAGAGCAGCATCACAAAGGGATTCCCCAACCACCTCCCAAAACGCTTGAAAGAAGATACCAGTAAACCCGTCTATCCCCGGGGATTGGTAGGCCCCGATCGAAAAAGTAGCGTCTTTTATCTCTTTTCTTGTAACTGCTGCAGAAAGGCAAGTATTCATATGATCATTCACTCTAGTCTGGAGGCCCAAGCTCAAAATGAAATCATGAACTAAAGGTTGGTTAGATAGGAAGAGTCCCATAAAGTATGTTATTGCCACTTTGGCTTTAGCTCCTTCCTCTAAATGAACTAAACCGTTGTCATCTTTGAGGGAAAGAATTGTATTCATTCTTCTCTTCTGGTTTGTAATGGAATGAAAGAAATGGGTATTAGACTCCCCTTCCTGAAGGTACTTAACTCGAGATTTTTGTTTCCAGTAAATCTCTTCTTGTAGGTAGGAAGAAGATAACAATCGTTCAAGCCCCTTAATCACTTCCCAATCAACAGTTGGAGCGTTTCTGGCTGTATCAATGTCTAGGCAAAGTTCTTTTATTTTCCTAGAAGAATTGGAAGTACCCTTTTTCATCCATTCAACAAGGTTATGCCTTGAAGACCTGAGGTTCTCGAAAAATTTGAATTGTCTTGTACCAGAGGTTTGGTTACCCCATTTGTCAGCAAGAACTTGTCTTGCTTCCGAATTTTTTACCCAACGGCTATCGAAGTGGAAGCGATGTCGGCACAAATTGTGGGGCGGGATGAGTTGCAACACAATCTTTCGATGATCCGAACCTAGGTATGATAGGTGAGTGACCTTGGCAAGAGGCCAAAGGTTTAAAGCCGATGGGTCAATTAGAACTCTGTCCAGTCTAGCCATAATATGATCCGAAGCCGATCTGCGATTTGTCCAGGTGAAGTTAGGGTCATTAAAGCCTAGGTCTTGCAGACCTGACTGGAGACAAAAATTTCTTAGTTGATCTAGAGCAGAAAGAGCAGGGCATCTGCCTCCTAATTTTTCAGAGCTGTCAAGGATACAATTGAAGTCCCCAATAACAAATAAAGGAAGAGGTACAGTTCGAATTATGACAGATAATTCATTGAGTTGATTTTGTCTAGTCCCAACTTCACAACTAAGGTGAATAAATAAGAAGTGAGCTCTTCCGAGTCTTGGGTGATGACATTCTAAGGAAATGTAGAAGCGATGTTTGTCTCGAATAATACAATCTACATCCGATGCCCATCCCACCGCTAAACCTCCAGGCAAGCCAATAGCACTGACGAGACGATTTTCTTTAAAACCAAGATTTTTAATTTTGTCTCTGACCAAATCATCTTCGTTTTTTGTTTCACTTAGAAACAACAAGTAAATTGAGTAACGCCTTATCGTTTCAGCCAGTTGCCTATTAGTTGTTATAGGGCCAATCCCTTGACAGTTCCAGAAGAGGATTCCCATTACCGCAACCACAATATGCCAAGAGAAATTATTAACTTAAGAGAATTAAGAATAGAACCCAGAAAAAATTAAACCAATAAAGCAGCCCAAAAAGAAGAGATGATCATTCATTGATACAATGCAGTACTCCTTTCTTCATGTAAGGATTTGTTCTAACAGTACTATATTAGAAGTACTACAGAGATGACAAGCATCTAGTAATTTGATCACAGAGGTGATATCAGGTAGGCCGAATGAAAGCCAGCAACGGCTATGGTTAGCTATCCAGTCGAATTACCCAACCTTAGACAGAAAATACACACGACAGAGCCACACAGCTACTCATAGTTACACAGGATAGCCATTCTAGATGGAAGAACAATTAACAACTCTATTTAAGCTAAACCCATACCTGATACAAGAGGAAAGGCAATCAATCTGTGGTATGGGAATATTCATAAAATAAAATCGACACAAATCAGGCAAGCGAGGATAGTAGAGGATCGGATGGAGAATGAGGTCAATCTCCTCAAAATTAGAGCAAGATCCTGAACTTGCCTTTGTCAATATTTCTTGCAATTGAAAGCAATGTCAAGAAACGGCCAGTCCCCTCAAAATTATCACCTTGACTTGAGAAGAAAAGATTGAAGTTACCTTATTCTTTATTCCACTACTGGGATCATCTCAATACTTGACAATTCTCAAGCATCTCCCCGGGGACGGAATGCATGTAAGGAAATAGATTAGAATCTATCACACTCCGGTTAATCTCTTAACCTTTCATAGACTTGGATCACAGATCTGCTCCCAACTACCAGTGCTCCCCCAGAAGAATTTGAATCGGTGACCTCGCCGCTATTGCAGGAGTTGCTAAGATAGATCGGGGTTTTTGAACTCCGGCTGCCGGCTGGCCGAGGAGGAGGGTAGTGATCGATTTAAGTTGACTCTTCTCCTCAGCCACTGATGGTTGGGATGCTAGCAATGGTGGTGCTTCAGAGCTAACCAGCGGCGCAGTAGGAGGTGCTGGCGGAGAAGATTCCGGAGTTGGGAGAGGCAATGTCGGTGGGTCGACAGGTGTAGTTGCCGGCGGTGACACAGCGCGGAGGAAGGAGCGGCAAGTTCCCTTGTTTTCACCCTTCTCTGTTTTGCTCTTTGACTCTCTCTCTTTCTCTCAAAGATGTATATGTTTATGGTCCAGTTACCTGCTCCAAACATTCTACAGGTGGCTCTTGTTCTCCCTGTCTGCCATCACGAGATGTTATCTGTGATTGCTCATATTGTATACAAGAAAAAGACTTCTTTAATGCCACTTTATAGCTTTGTCGACATTAAATATGAGATATTTATTGGCGGAAATGATGTGGCTGGCTAGTAGACTAACAGACCAGTGGGATGGGGATATGACATTATCAAGTTTTCTTCTTATCATGAACGCTTTGTTAGAGAAAATATATAGCAGAATCAAATTTACTTTCCATTATTGTGAGCATTATTGTGTCTGCAATGATGGGTTTTCTTGCTAGTAATCACGACACAGAGTTATGGCAAAATACTCACATTCATCATGGGGAAGTTGACTTATCTGGTTTTGATCAGTATATGAAGTCAATTACTGGGGGATATGCTGCCCAGACTGTCATTTTTCATTTTAGCATCCATAACCTGCCTTTCCCGTGGCAAAAGGCTACTCCACCTTAAACTATGTTGATAACAATAAGAACAATGTTTTACTGATCTGGTGAACCTATTTATAATTGCAGATGCCATACCTTCCAGTAAAGCAATGCTGATGTAAATCTATGTTGCTATAAAAGCCATGCCGTGGTAGACTCTTCTACCAACTGTGTCCGAGAAAAACACTGATATAAAGGTATCGAGATGAATAGGAAGGGGCCTTCTTTTATTCATTCATAAGAAGAAAGGTAAACACTCCAAAAAGGTGAGTAATAAGCGTAACTTAAAATCACAAAGAAACAGCAGGCTAACAATCAGAACAGGGAAACTTAAATTCAAAGTAAAAGACCCCTTTGATGGTTCCATATTGCCCTACAGATCAGCCACTTCCTGGGTTGCCTGAAACATCAGTGAGAGATGGAGGTTTGATCTTTAGGCTCTTCAATGAACAAAGCTCGATTGATACGAGGGAAAGGTTTTTTGACCTCCTGTCTCTTATAAACCATTGGATCTTTCCCTTTGCGTTTGCGATTTTCCTGTGCTTCTAGGCGAGACAGAGGATTTGGGGATGCCCTTGGGTAAGGGTTCTTGGGAAGAAAAAAGGGACCCCTTGGTGGTTGAATCTGCAGCGAGTTACTTTCCAGGGACTTGTACAGATCAGCAGTAATCTTTGCGACATCCAGCTGCTCAACAAGGTTCTGGCTAGAAGCCATAAAAGGGGGTACCTTCCTTGCAGCCTCAACAGAACCGTCTTTCTCTTGAACGGACCCCTGGAGTGAGTCGTCAGGTAATTCGACTAGGCTGACTCTGCTTCTTGTGGGCTGAAAAAAGCTCACATTATCATCCTGAGATAGGGATCTGCCATTTGAAATTGCAACAGCCAAGAGAGGAGGTGCTGCAGGCTTTGGATTAGCCAGCTTGCCAAGATGCAGGTGGTCACTACTGTTGGAACCCAGCAGATTAGGATTAACCCACACATTTTGAGGGAGCCTTCTGTTTGCAGCAGAATGGGCAGGCCAGAAAGTGTGCTCATTCAGTTTCATACCAGCCCCTCTGCCCCTCAGTTCATCACCAAACCTGAAGGAAGCTTGCCCCCGAGACTAATGGAAAGGAACAGGAGGAGTCCTGGTGCCCAATGATTCCACAGTTGAAACAAAAAAGTGGGAAGGTGTCATATTTTACCTTAGCTTTGAATAGGACAACGGTTTCCCCTTCAGCCGAAAATTTCTTGGCTACCACTTCCTTCTCCAAAGGCTGGGAGATATCCAGCGTCACAACAGATTTGATTAAGTAACCAGGGCCTTGTTTGAAGAAGAAAAGAGCTGTTTATTTAACTGGACCCAATTGTTCTGCTAGCTTTCGCCCAACTGCCACATTTCTGAAGGAAGGCGGCATCTCCCACAGCTGGATGGTGAATTGAATACGAGCTAACTCTTCAGAAACCTCCTCCGAGGGCTGCTTCCACTTCATGACAGTAAAAACAAGGGGTTTGATATGCTAGAGTGCCCTGCTTTCTGCAACAGCCATGTCAATCTTGTTATCAAAGACAAATTGAAACAGATTGTGTTCAACATCGATGACTACCACCGGCTTGGTAGTCTCCCAGGCTCTTTTCACAGTGTGGTGCATCCTAGATCTTGAGACAGGCGAGTGGGAGAACACTCTCCCAATTAGGCTTAGATCATTCCTATCCAGACTCACCAGCAAGTCTTCATCAGTGAAGATTGCAGTAGAGGATTTTGCAGAAGTGCTCATTGTAGGAAGGAATTTGAGAAGGAGAATGGTATTACTGGGAGAAAGACACGAGCATGAGTGTCAAGCCAGCACATCGAGGATTATAAATACACTCGAACGGACAAGAAAAGGAAGGTACTAGTCTCCTAAGGGTCTGGGAATTAAGAGGATTCTGACAGATCCGTGAAAAAAGCCTATTGGCCTAAGGACACAATTAGTTATTAGCCAAAAGAGAGTAAGGGGGGATGGATTTGTGGCCACTAATTCAGTATGTTCCAATTGAAGGAAACTTAAGGCAGTGAAAAGATTTGGTTTGAAAAGCATTCAGAGAGTAAATCAAGCTTGATTTGAAAAACAAGAGAATCAATAAAGATTACAGAAAATTACCGGCGTAATTACCATAGAAAAGGGAAGACCACATTATCAACTAACTCCCGCTAAATTAGGCCAGCATTAACGCACTAGGCCAGACGAAATTAATTACTGAAAATCAGATTTCAAAAAATTCCAAAACACCAGCGAAACTAAAATTCCGGTGGTCACCGGAGATGAGGAACAGAGACCAGATCGATCTCGAAGGGGTTGGTGATACAAAGGACATGGGCAATCTCGCAAAATCTGATTACAGGATCAAAGGATCTAAAAACATAGTGACAGAATATTTTAGGGATCATCCTTATCCCGAATTAGATATTAAAGATCACGAATCTTGACAGGCAATCCAATAGGATTGAATGATCACAAAGAGTCGTCACTCGGACGAGGTGAGTCGAGGGAAATCCCATCCTCTGGACTAAATCAAGATGATTCTATCTTATTTTTGTCCATAACTCCAAGAATTTCAAAGGGAAAGAAACAGCAATACCTTCTGTTCCACCTTCGAGGTCACCTTATTCTTCATTCCACTTCTGGGTTCATCTCAATACTTGGCAATTCTCAAGCATCTCCCCCGGGGACGGAATGCATGTAAGGAAATAGATTAGAATCTGACGAGAAAGCCGGAATTTCGGGAGGACCGGAAAAGGGGCAGGGGAGCGACCTTCTTCCCCAGTGAAAATCCCTAGTCCTTCTCCATCGTCGACCGCTCGCGGCGGAAGAGCCTGAAGTTGGTCCCGACCTTCTTCCCGAGCCTGAAGTTGTTCTCCTAGAGTTGGAGGGCACCGCGTCGATCCGTTGGTTGTTGATTTGCTGGATGAGGGTAAGGGAATCCTATCGACGTCGGCCTTGCACCCCCATCCACCAAGAAACAAGCGCTCTGCCCAGTTCTTGCAACTGATCAATTGCAATCCTTTCTGGGTTGTTTTCGCTATATCAGCAGAAGAACGGCAGCTGCCATTGTCATCCCCTGAAGACGAAGGCGGCTTAGTATTGTATGAATTAGCAGCTGACGAAATGTTCACTACGTTATTGCTTCTCCTCCAGGAACTGCAGTAGCGGTCTCGCAACAACTCCACAAAACCTCTCAGGTTGTAGCTAGAGGAGCCGCCGCCGCCCCTGCCGCGGGCCGCCGGAGACATGATAAACCGATCAAGTGCTGTATGATTAGGCTTAGTTATCAATAATTGGTACGGTACTAATTTACTATGTCATTAGAGGCAAATCTCGTGAGTGATAAATATGTTTGGACTTAATAGAAGTGTTAGCGTTAGGGCCCTTTACTATACTTCAACAAGAAATGATGGAGACAAGTTCTTACGCATGCCAGTGCTTTGTAAGATACACATGTTATTTTCTTTTAGTACAACTATTTTTATTAAATCTAGTTGTGGTAAACGACATCATTTTATAGGAGGGACAACTTGTTCTTTTAGTTTTCGTTTTTAAACTGGAACGGTTCAAATTTTTTTATCCTTGATTCTCTTAAAAACTGAACCAACTTAATCATGTCTAAACAATTTTTTTTATCCTGGATACTCAGAATTATTTCTTACTCCATCTAACTAAATACTATTATTAGGGCAGGTGAGAAATATATGAATTCTTTCACATAGGAACTCTTGTAAGTATGTTACTTTGTTTGATTGTGAAACATCCCACTACTTTGAAACTTGGAAATGACATTTCTACCCCGGGGTATATTTAAAAACATTTCAAATAACATAACCTTGATTAAAATTACCAAACTTAAATAACTTAATAATTCAAGACAAAGCCCTAAACACATTGGAAAAACTTAAATCATACTCTTAAAATAAACAAAAGAAACGAATCTCCAATTTTAAACTTATAACCATAAAGTATCAACAAATTAAAGTGTTCTCTAATGCTTACGATGATCCTTCACCTGCCATCCTTCAGCAAAGATTGTGTTGAGCTCCTCAAACTTGCTGATCACGAACTGTCAGGGTACGATCTCCTCCTCTATGATCTGGTAAGTGAGTTGGGGTCAGTCTACGCCCTTACGTTTAAACTCTCTAGTATATTATTCAAAACTAAATGAGAGTTAATGTTACTCTACATTTTTAAAACTCAAATTTCGACTTAAATTATTGACTGACACGGGCATCCCTAACTAGCTAGTCCGGTTGCCCATCTCATACGTATTAATGCCCATCTAGGCTTCCATAAACTTAAACTTAGTTCGGGGAGTCGTGACGATAATCCCACCTAACATCTTAAACTTATCGTAGTGGCTCTTCACCACGATTCTCAAGAGCATAACTGCTACTCATCTTAAAAATTCTCAAAAGCATAACTGATGCTCATCTCAAAATCTCATATGGGCAACTGACTGGCGCCAATGACGAAAAACTCTTAAAACTTTTCACCTTCCTTGAAGGTGAAATACTCCTTAAAAGCAACTTACTTCTTAACTGTAACTTACTGGTAATTAAATACATTCAATCTAATGTATAACTTAAAACATAATTTACACATAATATCATGCATCACGTAAACATACATAAGCAAATATGACACATAGTAGCAAATCTCAAATTTAAATACCGTAAGGTAAGTACTTTAAACTATTTAATGGGTAGATTTTACCCCTTTACACTCACTTTATTTCCTTAATCAAAATGACTGAAACAGACCTCCAACACAATTCGTTTTTCCTTTGGCGAGATGACCTATTCCCTTACTGAATCTCTAAAAAATTCCCGTAAGATCGTCGAGTTGGATTTCGATACTTGATATATGATGACCATTATATTTATATACGTACTAAAATCGTCCCCTCAATATCAACCATCCCTCTGGTTAAAACTTGAAGAACTCGTACTCCATCCATCATTAGCCATTTAGTTCTCCTTTACATATACGCAAAAATCCACAATTAATTCATCGCCCTACTTCAATTAACTAAAAAGATTACGCACTCATCCTCGTATGCAACCTAGATTTAATTGCTTCATGAACTACCTTTATCATTACTAACTATAGATATATATATACTCAAATAATGCATGCTAGTAAGATCCATTTCTCGTTTTAATCCATAAATATATACTTTACAAGGTAATTAATTAATAATCTTAACATAACTATTTAACCATCTCTTACATAACTACATATTAATTTAAAAGGTCATTTTTATCCCGTACATGCTAAATCCTAGGTAGGTGATTTTAACGTATACTACACCACTAGCCATATTTAATTTACATACGCAAATTTAATAGCTACCATCACGTCACAATTATTCCTATAATACGAATCATACTGAAAAATAACTAACTCATTCATCTATTAATTTAGTCAAGCCATGCATGAAGAACTTTCCGTTAGCTCCTTCCCGTTACAATCATTAATTCAATAACTCTGATCGTCACTCTAAATAAATATAACCAAGTGTTACGGGACAATCCAAATACCACATCGGAAATACTAGGGAAGGAACCCTTGTATATTAGTGTCCACCAAGCTTATTAGTACGAGGCCTTTTGGGGAGGCCACCCAACAGTAAAACCGTGCGGTCTTGGCCCAAAGTGACCAATATCGTACTAATGGAGCAACCCCCGTTATGATAAGTGGTATTAGAGCCTGGTTCTGTGTCTGGGAAAATCCTTGTACCGAGAAGCCCATCGATACAAGGTGTTTGGCGGATCAAGATAATCGTTGAGGTGAGGACACGATGTTCGAGGTCCTTGGCTTAAGTGGAGGATTGTTAGACAATCCAAGTACCACATCGGAAATACAAGGAAGGAACCCTTGCATATTTGTGTCCGCCACCCCAATTAGTAAGTGGCCTTTTGGGGAGGACACCCAAGAGTAAAACCGTGCGGTATTGTCCCAAAGCGAACAATATCGTACTAATGGAGCAATCCCGGTTAGGAGAATCGGTATCAGAGCCTCGTTCGGTGCGAGGCAGTGGACGTCAGTTTGGTGGGCCCTCATTCGGTGACCTTGGGATTTGAGATTCGCATCTGTTTGGTGGATCTAGGAGAGATCCACGTTCGGGCTTGGCGGATCAAAAGAGTTCCGCATTTTGGAAGCAGATTAAAGAGAGTGCTGCGTTTGCTAAAGTCCTTGTACCGAAACGCCCATCGATACAAAGCGTCTGGCGGATCAAGATAATCGCTAGGGTGAGGAAACGAAGTTCCTGATGCTTGGATTGAGGAGAGGATTGTTATGAGACAATCCAAGTACCACATCGGAAACACAAGGAAATGAACTCTTGTATATTAGTGTCCACCAAGCTCATTAGTAGGAGGCCTTCTGGGGAGGACACCCCAGAGTAAAACTGTGCAGGCTTGGCCCTAAGCGGACAATATCGTACTAATGGAGCAATCCGGTTATGACACTAAGATATCCAAAACTCAAAAGAAATGAAAGAGGAGGTCTAGCTAGCTCGTTACCTTAACTTCGTGCCTAGAACGTGATGGAGGTTGTTCAAACTATATTCGACATTGATCTCGTCGATTGATCACTCAATCACTTGGCCAACGTAACTACAATTTAATTCCGTACGTGAACTGGTTACTAAAATGGACTCAAACTTTGAAGTCAAAATTTGGTAATTAGAATAATGAAATAAACACTAAACTTAATTATGAGCTAATGTTAAATTCTGGAATTTTGGACTTTTGAAAATTCCCCACTAATGCAAAAACACTTTTGGAGAGGGTAGATTTAGAATACTAGCCTCAAAATTTTTTTTTGTGTAACGAGAAGAAGATGGAAGGGTTGCTACTGCTGCTTTCTTTAATGGAATTCTATTGATTGGATCGTATCTTGCCATTATTTCAGATATGGAGTAATTATTGTAGGGACCAAGTGGTTGAATAATTGGATTGCTAGATGTAGGGATATGATGATGATTTATGAAGGTTGGAGATCTCAGAGTAAGGACATGTAAATGGGGAGCCAGTCACTATAAGTGTTAGTTATTAACTAGATAATAATAATTACACATTATTATTTTCTCTTATTCACTGTTGCAACTCTTCGTACATAATCGTCTATCCAATCATTCATTATTATGATCGAACTTGAAGCCAAACATCGGGGTGTTACAGGTTGATTAGATGAGTGGTGGAGGAAATTGCATGCATGCATGTACCCTTTTATTTATTGTAGGCAGATGTAAAACACGAACAGTAGATATTATAATGCTTAGAAAGCATGGAGGAACACGCATTGGACGACACATGAAGCAAAGCTTGTATGGTGATCATGATTAACGCGGCTATGTATTGGTTTGGTTATGACAGTCAATTTCATTACCGTTTTTGGCCGTAGCAGTCAAGGCCACTGGTGCTGGCGGGGAGAAGTTGCTTTCGGTCTATACAGTAGCCAATCAATAACGGTTATTATATAATACTAACATAATGGTTATTATAATTCTAACGTAATACTAACATGGCCGAAAGATGAAAAAGAATGTTGCGTGCATGCATGCTTCTTAAAATATTTCAAACATCACAAATATTAAGATTAAATTAATTATTATAAAGAGTAAAAATTATATAATGAGGTTAATTATAACTCATTTATATGTTAATGCCCTTAAATTGATCAACACACCCAAAAATGGCAAAATGAACATCACATTAAACCTAATATCTTCTCATTATTGTCGGATCCATTAATACATACATCACAAACCTTGAGAATGAAAGAAAAAGATTGGTCTCTGGTCTCTGATAGAGTTCAATTCCCTCCATAGTGTTAATCCCAGTAGACATCATCATTGTTGATCACAACGCGTGCAATCGATCTGAAGCTCTAGGATATATCGGACATGATGCAAAATTGTCACTAATAGTAGTTGGACAATGTAAAAAGAACAGGAGAATTCCTAAATGACGCTCATAACACATATATAACCAGGAACAATGTAGTGATTTCCCTACAGTGTAATAACATTTTTAATGAAATAAGTTGAGATAATAAAAGTGTATGATTAGTATAAAGATTCGAAGAAAGGGAAATAAAGAAATTTAGATTGACAATTGTCTTGCTATGACTGAAGGACTTAATCAAAATGTAGTTAGGTCTGCAATTGAAAAAACCCAAAGCATAACACAACAATACATAGTCAAACTGGAAAAAAAAAACTTATTCTCCAACCCCTTCAAAGTTCCTCTGACCGGCAAACGACATCCCGTTCATATGTGTTTCTTACTCCTAGGCGGCTCAAACCCTCGTCTGCTATCGACTTTAAAATCTTGTATATCTTCACACTCTTTCATGTATCTAGCTAAAATCATGAAATATGTGATGACATTCAGATAATCCTTAGCAACCGTCACGGCGCGCTCGACAGAGGACATTGTCTTCGTCTCGACAATAACAAATCAATGGCTAAATTCTGCAGTGTTATGAAATGTTTGACTATTTTTCTGTATTTTGAAAAGCTTGACTAATATATTTTCAAATTTTAAGGTTTTGGCTAATCGATTGTATTTATCCTTTTTCGTTGAACATCACTTTATGAAAACTCTTACAATTCAGTATCATGTTTTCCAGCTCAACATAGTCTAAATGAAGTTTTAACAAAAAATTGATAGTTGGCTAATATTTTATAATTTCAAAATTTTGGCGAATATGTTTACAAAATTGAAATATTTTACTAATAATTTATATTTAATAAAATAAAAAGGATACTCACTTTATTCTACGTATATATAAAAACCAAGTCCTTCCTTGAAAAATGATATTCCAGCCCATTTAGAAAGTGGAAAAAAATCACACTCGACCCCAAATCCGTGAACACCAGGTTTTACCGGTTACTGACTCCTGTCGAATTGGGTATCCATGGTCCATGTTCATTTGCTATTCGGCTATTCCTACTTGTACGCTACAACTACTGATGAAGGGCCATGGATTTAGGTTGGTGATCAGGGATTGGGTAATAAATTGGGTATCCATTGGATGGAAAAGAATATCTTATCAAAAGTGGGTACAAAATCGCATTTCATATCACCCTGATATGAATCACACCACTTCGACGCAATTATATCATCATCATATCGGGAAGAATTAGAACGAATGTTGTAGGTTTTGCACCGGAATTCAAGTAGATTGAATTTATGAGAAAAATTATTACCAATTGGAGACAAAATGCAAAAAAAAAATTGCAAAACGTGTGGGTGGTACAACGAAAAAGTAAAAAAAGAACAAAACAAAAGCAAAAACATTATAATTTTTAGGAGAAGGCTCGTTTGGGTGTTGGCACTAAATTAAGAAGTGGGTAAAGTCAAAACTACCATTCAAAAAATTAATCTCGTGCCTTTGTTTTTGAAATGGAAGAAAATCATGCTTGAATCCCATTATTTATACGGGTTGTAGATAAATTGTGAGCATGGAAGTGAAAGATTTATTATGTGGAACTGGAATAGCACGCCCAAACCAATCATTATTTAAAGATGTTGGTGGCAGCGAAGAAAGCTGGTTGGGAAATGGGAGCGTATAGTAAAACTCACTAGACCATTGAATGAGGTGGGCATAATGACCAGACTGAGCCCATAGCTTGGCCCTCGTTGGTGGCCCATTTGCCATTATAAGCTCCAGCGGAAGGCACGCCAGCAAAACACACAGCTTTATTTAATTGAGAATTGACCATAGTGCCCCTCCGACAAACCCTCTATGAGCTGCAATTTTGAATCCCTGCAAACCCAACCCTTGTTTTCGCTTCATATATCTTATAGATGATGGAGACAAGTTCTTACGCATGCCAGTGCTTTGTAAGATACGCATGTTATTTTCTTTTAGTACAACTATTTTTATTAAATCTAGTTGTGGTAAACGACATCATTTTATAGGAGGGACAACTTGTTCATTTAGTTTTCGTTTTTAAACTGGAACGGTTCAAATTTTTTTATCCTTGATTCTCTTAAAAACTTAAACAACTTAATCATGTCTAAACAAATTTTTTTTATCCTTGATACTCAGAATTATTTCTTACTCCACCTAACTAAATACTATTATCAGGGCAGGTGAGAAATATATGAATTCTTTCACATAGGAACTCTTGCAAGTATGTTACTTTGTTTGATTGTGAAACATCCCACTACTTTGAAACTTGGAAATGACATTTCTACCCCGGGGTATATGTAAAAACATTACAAATAACATAACCTTGATTAAAATTACCAAACTTAAATAACTTAATAATTCAAGACAAAGCCCTAAGCACATGGTAAAAACTTAAATCATACTCTTAAAATAAACAAAAGAAACGAATCTCCAATTTTAAACTTATAACCATAAAGTATCAACAAATTAAAGTGTTCTCCAATGCTTACGATGATCCTTCACGTGCCATCCTTCAGCAAAGATTGTGTTGAGCTCTTCAATCTTGCTGATCACGAACTGTCTGGGTACGATCTCCGCCTCTATGATATGGTGAGTGAGTTGGGGTCAGTCTACGCCGTTACGTTTAAACTATCTAGTATATTATTCAAAACTAAATGAGAGTTAATGTTACTCTACATTCTTAAAACTCAAATTTCGACTTGACTGACACGGGCATCCCTAACTAGCTAGTCCGGTTCCCAACTCATACGTATTAATGCCCATCTAGGCTTCAATAAACTTAAACTTAGTTCGGGGAGTCGTGACGATAATCTCCCCTAACATCTTAAACTTATCGTAGTGGCTCTTCAGCACGATTCTCAAGAGCATAACTGCTACTCATCTTAAAAATTCTCAAAAGCATAACTGCTGCTCATCTCAAAATCTCATATGGGCAACTGACTGGCGCCAACGACGAAAAACTCTTAAAACTTTTCACCTTCCTTGAAGGTGAAATGCTCCTTAAAAGCAACTTTCTTCTTAACTGTAACTTACTGGTAATTAAATACATTCAATCTAATGTATAACTTAAAACATAATTTACACATAATATCATGCATCACGTAAACATACTTAAGCTAATATGACACATAGTAGCAAATCTCAAATTTAAATACCGTAAGGTAAATACTTTAAGCTATTTAATGCGTAGATTTTATCCCTTTACACTCACTTTATTTCCTTAATCAAAATGACTGAGACAGACCTCCAACACAATTCGTTTTTCCTTTGGCGAGATGACCTATTCCCTTACTGAATCTCTAAAAAATTCCCGTAAGATCGTCGAGTTGGATTTCTATACTTGATATATGATGACCATTATATTTATATACGCACTAAAATCGTCCCCTCAATATCAACCATCCCTCTGGTTAAAACTTGAAGAACTCGTACTCCATCCATCATTAGCCATTTAGTTCTCCTTTACATATACACAAAAATCGACAATTAATTCATCACCCTACTTCAATTAACTAAAAAGATTACGCACTCATCCTCGTATGCAACCTAGATTTAATTGCTTCACGAACTACCTTTATTATTACTAACTATAGATATATATATATATACTCAAATAATGCATGCTAGTAAGATCCATTTCTCGTTTTAATCCATAAATATATACTTTACAAGGTAATTAATTAATAATCTTAACATAACTATTTACCCATCTCTTACATAACTACATATTAATTTAAAAGGTCATTTTTATCCCGTACATGCTAAATCCTAGGTAGGTGATTTTAACGTATACTACACCACTAGCCATATTTAATTTACGTACGCAAATTTAATAGCTACCATCACGTCACAATTATTCCTATAATACGAATCATATTGAAAAATAACTAACTCATTCATCTATTAATTTAGTCAAGCCATGCATGAAGAACTTTTCGTTAGCTCCTTCCCGTTACAATCATTAATTCAATAACTCTGATCGTCACTCTAAATAAATATAACCAAGTGTGACGGGACAATCCAAATACCACATCGGAAATACATGGGAAGGAACCCTTGTATATTAGTGTCCACCAAGCTTATTAGTACGAGGCCTTTTGGGGAGGCCACCCAACAGTAAAACCGTGCGGTCTTGGCCCAAAGCGAACAATATTGTACTAATGGAGCAACCCGCGTTATGATAAGTGCTATTAGAGCCTGGTTCTGTGTCTGGGAAAATCCTTGTACCGAGAAGCCCATCGATACAAGGTGTTTGGCGGATCAAGATAATCTTTGAGGTGAGGACACGATGTTCGTGGTCCTTGGCTTAAGGGGAGGATTGTTAGACAATCCAAGTACCACATCGGAAATACAAGGAAGGAACCCTTGCATATTTGTGTTCGCCACCCCAATTAGTAAGTGGCCTTTTGGGGAGGACACCCAAGAGTAAAACTGTGCGGTATTGGCCCAAAGCGAACAATATCGTACTAATGAAGCAATCCCGGTTAGGAGAAGTGATATCAGAGCCTGGTTCGGTGCGGGGCAGTGGACGTCAGTTTGGTGGGCCCTCATTCAGTGACCTTGGGATTTGAGATTCGCATCTATTTGGTGGATCTAGGAGAGATCCGCGTTCGGGCTTGGCGGATCAAAAGAGTTCCGCATTTTGGAAGCAGATTAAAGAGAGTAGCAGTACTTGTACCGAAACGCCCATCGATACAAAGAGTCTGGCGGATCAAGATAATCGCTAGGGTGCGCACACGAAGTTCCTGATGCTTGGATTGAGGAGAGGATTGTTATGAGACAATCCAAGTACCACATCGGAAACACAAGGAAAGGAACTCTTGTATATTAGTGTCCACCAAGCTCATTAGTACGAGGCCTTCTGGGGAGGACACCCCAGGGTAAAACTGTGCGGGCTTGGCCGTAAACGGACAATATCGTACTAATGGAGCAATCCGGTTATGACACTAAGATATCCAAAACTCAAAAGAAATGAAAGAGGAGGTCTAGCTAGCTCGTTACCTTAACTTCGTGCCTAGAACGTGATGGAGGTTGTTCAAACTATATTCGACATTTATCTCGTCGATTGATCACTCAATCACTTGGCCAACGTAACTACAATTTAATTCCGTACGTGAACTGGTTACTAAAATGGACTCAAACTTTGAAGTCAAAATTTGGTAATTAGAATAATGAAATAAACACTAAACTTGATTATGAGCTAATGTTAAATTCTGGAATTTTGGACTTTTGAAATTTTCCCACTAATGCAAAAACACTTTTGGAGAGGGTACTAGCCTCAAAATTTTTTTTGTGTAACGAGAAGAAGATGGAACGGAAACCTTAAATCTGCCTCTGTCAACTTCCCAAGGGCTTCCGACGAACCACCGACAGTCCTGCGAATAAAAATACGTCGTTAATCATATAGTATTTGCAAGGCGAGGTAATGGGAGAAATGGTGGGTTGCAGCCCAATAGAGAAAGACATTGGAAAAATCTCACCCCTCAAAGACCAATTCCTTCTTCTCTTGCAGCTGCAGAATCCTCTCCTCAACTGTATTCTCGATGATAAATCTCACGATCCTGATAGGTTTATACTGTCCAATGCGGTGGATTCTATCCTGCGCCTGCCGCTCCACGGCTGGATTCCACCAAGGATCCTGATAGGTTTATACTGAAGAACAAAAAAAGAGATGCAACCATAGGTGTCGAAAGCTTGTTGAGGAGGTGGTTCAGGCTAGAACGGAAGCCACTTACATTGGATGCTACTGCTGCTTTATTTGAACAGATAAACGGAAGCATCTCTTCTTCCTCTTTCTTTAATGGAATTCTATTGATTGGATCTTATCTTGCCATTATTTCAGATCTGGAGTAATTATTGTAGGGACCAAGTGGTTGAATAATTGGATTGCTAGATGTAGGGATATGATGATGATTTATGAAGGTTGGAGATCTCAGAGTAAGGACATGTAAATGGGGAGCCAGTCACTATAAGTGTTAGTTTTTAACTAGATAATAATAATAACACATTATTATTTTCTCTTATTCACTGTTGCAACTCTTCGTACATAATCGTCTATCCAATCATTCATTATTATGCTCGAACTTGAAGCCAAACATCGGGGTGTTACAGGTTGATTAGATGAGTGGTGGAGGATATTGCATGCATGCATGCACCCTTTTATTTATTGTAGGCAGATGTAAAACACGAACAGTAGATATTATAATGCTTAGAAAGCATGGAGGGACACGCATTGGACGACACATGAAGCAAAGCTTGTATGGTGATCATGATTAACGTATTGGAGTGATTTGGCTTCTATCATTAGTCGTCCACGGGAGCTGGTGCGTCATCGCCCTTTTGGTTATGACAGTCAATTTCATTGCCGTTTTTGGCCGTAGCAGTCAAGGCCACTGGTGCTGGCGGGGAGAAGTCGCTTTCGGCCTATACAGTAGCCAATCAATAACGGTTATTATATAATACTAACATAATGGTTATTATAATTCTAACGTAATACTAACATGGCCGAAAGATGAAAAAGAATGTTGCGTGCATGCATGCAATGGATACCTGAAGGACACCGTCAACCCTATCCGAAACTATGGAAGGGAGCGGTGATGAGTTGGTTGTTGAGAGTCGGACCCTGGAAGCGCAATCGGAGATTAGAAAGCAAGCAGCCAACAACAAGAACAAAAGAATACAAGCTTTCGAAGCCATGGATATATATATTTAATTTCTTTAGTATGTTGCTTGGAGAAAATTTTCCTTATGCTTTCAACTGTGAGTTTATGTTTTTCTATATGGAAGTGCGATTGTTCGACATATATATACACGAGCCCTTCTAGTGTGCTCTATAGCACCCATGCTATAAAAAAAAAAAAAGGTGACCTGTTGAGGAGGTAAACCCACTAAATGACTGGTCCCACATCATTAATGGCAATCTTGTAAATAATGAATCAATGTATACAAGTGTAGGTACAAATTAGAGTTGTACCATATCGTATAGGTACAAGTTTCAGCTGTACCATTGAAGAATTTGTTTCACAAAGTGTAGGTACAACTTAAAGTTGTACCATTAGTATAGGTACAATTTTGAGTTGTACCATAAAAGGATTTGTTAGAAAGTGTAGGTACAACTTAAAGTTGTACCATGGTATAGGTACAAGTTTGGGTTGTACCATAAAAGAATTTTGAGAAAGTGTAGGTACAACTTAAGGTTGTACCATTAGTATATGTACAATTTTTAGTTGTACCATAAAGGGATTTGTTAGAAAGTCTAGGTACAACTTAAAGTTGTACCATGGTATAGGTACAAGTTTGGGTTGTACCATAGAAGGATTTTTAGAAAGTGTAGGTACAACTTAAAGTTGTACCATGGTATAGGTACAAGTTTGGGTTGTACCATAGAAGGATTTTGAGAAAGTGTAGGTACAACTTAAGGTTGTACCATTAGTATAGGTACAATTTTGAGTTGTACCATAAAGAGATTTATTAGAAAGTGTAGGTACAATTTAAAGTTGTACTATTAGTATAGGTACAATTTCGAGTTGTACCATAAAAGGATTTGTTAGAAAGTGTAGGTACAACTTAAAGTTGTACCATGGTATAGGTACAAGTTTGGGTTGTACCATAAAAGAATTTTGAGAAAGTGTAGGTACAACTTAAGGTTGTACCATTAGTATAGGTACAATTTTTAGTTGTACCATAAAGGGATTTGTTAGAAAGTCTAGGTACAACTTAAAGTTGTACCATGGTATAGGTACAAGTTTGGGTTGTACCATAGAAGGATTTGGAGAAAGTGTAGGTACAACTTTTAGTTGTACCATTAGTATAGGTACAATTTTGAGTTGTACCATAAAAGGATTTATTAGAAAGTGTAGGTACAACTTAAAGTTGTACCATGGTATAGGTACAAGTTTCCATGATATGTAGATTGTGAGCTGAAGATGCAATTTTGAGGAGTTTGCATTGTTGCTTTTGTAAGGGCTTTTGAGTGGTTTTTGGCCAAAAGGACAATTGGCATCCGGGAAAAGTTATTACTAAATCAAAACAAGCATATTGTTATGCTTTCTATCAATACAAGATCCTTTTGCTTTTCCTTTGTTTCTGTTGTTTGTGGCTGGTTTGTGTGTGCTCTTTTGTTCCGTCTTTAACTTGAATATGGTCTATGCCTTGCCTTTTGCTGCCCTCAATATTTGGTTTCTGGACTGCATTGAACTGTGATATAAAGGAAGGTCATAAGGTGGGTTTGGGTGATATGCCTTGGAATTCGGGTAGACAGATTGGTTCGGTTTGAAGTCTATTTAGTGGTTAACCAATAGCAGCTAAGCAGAAACTCAGAGCGAAGCAATATGCAACTCTTAAGCCCATTGATCGAACACTGCCATGGCTATCCATGGCACTCTAGTAAATGTAAAGTTTGTGTCTTTCTTCATGGCTTAGAGTAGATGGGCTCTCAATTTGTACAAACACACGTGAAGAAGGCGAACCACCAAAATTTGTACAACAGTCATGTCCCCGTTCTTTATATACTACTATGTGGTTGTTTACAAGATCAGACTACTAACTGTTCTTCCATATCTCCCTCAGAAGGTCGTACCTTACCGGGTTCTGTCCCTCCTTCAGTTTCCAGGCTGCAGGGGATGATGATGAACAAGGCATCAGCTCGGGGAAGATTGAAGCCAGAGGCGATTTCAGCTCGTCGAGCTCATCGTCGCTAGTGTATGCTTTTCTCAGCACGGACGAACCACTTCTCCTGAGCTGGTTTCCGAGCTCTCCAATTGTGGCAGCAACTGAAGCTGATGAAGATGGTAGATAGATTGGAGGAGCTGCAATGCATGGCACAGTCGTTGCCACATGACTTTGCCACTAGAACCATTCCTGAAACCGCACTTCTAGCTGCACTGGCTCAGGAGAGACCTGAATGGCGGTCACCATGTTCCCACTGAATTAGTACAGACCGGAGAGACCTCAGAGATTGAGATGGTGGCCATGGCTTGATCTCTTCAATGTGGATTATGTAGTTCAACTGGACTGAAGCATTCTTCTTGTTCTTCACATTTACATGAACCATTGTATGGTCCAAAATGCTACTGCAATAGTTCAGTCACCAAAAACAACAATTAGAATGATAAAATGGTAAGTTAAAACAGAAAGGTGAAAATTGCAATTTCTCATTGTTAGGTTGGAGCAACCACTTACCTTATTTGCCAAAAGCAACAATTAACAGCACAAAAGCAGTGTACTTTTCTAGCTATCACAACATTTTCCCAGCAACCAAACAACAAAAGCCCATTTCTAAGATCAAATTCAAACTCTTAAGCAGCAACAAATTCGAGCAACAGAAGCCTAAACTTCAAAATGCTAACAAAAAGGGGTGAAGCATCAATAAATTTCTTCACATCCAAGAAAGCAACCAATGTTACAGAGTAGTTATCAATCACGAGAATCACACATCTGAAAGTAAGACGTTCAAGAGGGAAATGAGAAAAAGATTCCATTTTTAGCCCATTAAACCCGGAAAAGGGAAAAGCTGAAGTTCATAGCTTTGAGACATTTTCCAAGCAGGGTTGCAGCCAGATCCAGCCAAAACCACCGGCACCGACAAATTCTTCCCAACAAACCACAAAGCTTGACCTTTGTCACCTAAAAACTCACAGAACCCCCCTCGACAACGCAATGCAAGCCTCACCAGAACTTCCCCACTCAACGAAACCAAAAATGAACCAAAACCCAATTACAATAAGGACGCATTCGTACCAGTAAACAGCCGACGGAGAGCACCGCCGGAGAGAAATGAAATGGCTGACGTTCTCTTGGTCAAGACGAGCAGTACTACCAATGAGAAACCTTTGTATCAGCCACAGTCGCAGCAACAGAATGTGAGCTCTGCTGCAAGAAATTAACCTCTCCTTTACCATCAGCAGCACCCGGCCATTCACTTCCCGAATTAGCATTGTAGCTCTCTTGGAGACCTACTGTTGCACCACAACTATCTACTTGGTACCACTGCCCAGTGTTCATATCATATTTCCACCCAGGATACATACTTTCCCAGTACTGAGTGCTATTAACATCCTGCCTGTTTACGTTTTCCTGCAAATAACTAACAAAATTCCCGATTTCCCCAACTGCATTAGTTTCTATATTCGTGCTTCCACCAACTTTTGCAATAGAATCATCAGAATGCCCCTCCAACTCACTGAAAAAATCAGAGCACGAACCAAACTCATTATTTCCATTTGGTGCTGAACCAGCATACAATGAACCCCAACCCACCGCCTTAGCCCCTGACTTCGTGGATCCAACATCAGTCATTGGATCTAGATCAGGTGCAACCTTCGATTTCAACCCATCATTACTAGAATCCACTGCATTGCCAGACCCAGAGGAGTTCAATGCATCACTCTCCTCCGTCGGAGACCCAGAAATTCCAGCAGGCACATCCCCCGAATTCCCATCATCTCTCACCTCCTCCTCCACAACTCCACCGTCCTCGCCGCCACCGTTGACGTCCTCAATGCTCATATTAGCAAACGCCTTGGCCTCATCGGAATCACTCCCCTCAGAAAATTTGCTCACTGAGCGGCATCGGAGCTGGTAGGCCCGAAATCATCGTCGACTAATTTGTCGAAGAAATCCTCATCGGTTTGATCCTCCATCACTTGGAATGGAGGATTGGAAGCCATAAAAAAAAAATCAAGCCCCAAAATAAACCTCCACGATCAGCCCAAAAAAAAGATTCCTCCCGCCGCCATCGCTGCCAAATCCGTACTCGATCTCAATCCTCCTGCCATATCCGCCTCCGCCACCGATCTCAGTCCTCCCACCATATCTGGATCCGTACTCAGAATCACCGGCAAGCATGCCCCCGCCGGCCTGAAATCCGTAAGCGGGACCAGATCGGGGCTAGGACGGGAGTAGCTGCTCGAGGTAAGAACCTCGTCGCCGTAGGCAGAGGGCTCCGATCATAATAAAAAAAACGCTCCAATTTTTTGTACGGGATGGTCAAAGAGTAGAGAGACGATGCGAGATCAAAGGAAGAGATTCGCTGCCTCTGGAGTTGGAGTCGGTAACTGCATTTCCGGTGACAGCAAGAATGGATGTCGGCGGTGAGAAGAGGGTCTCAGATCTGCTCGGAGAGGAGAAGGATAAGAGAATGGGTTTCCAACTTTTTTCACGTACAACCGGTTGTACCGGTTGACCATAAATAAATAAAATAATATATTAATAATCTAAATAAGATCTAATGGCTGATATATTTTGAACATGATCTAATGGCTGTAAACGTTTTATAGCACCAATACTATAAAGCACACTAAAATGCCTCATATATACACACATAAGTCCTGCTTTATTCCAATTAAGAAGACTCTAAACTTGATATTTGTGTGAGAAACAGGAAAGGAATTAGCTTTCGTACGTAATCCCTTCTACTATAGTTTGTCCTAAGTGATGTTTCAGTTTAATTGCTTTGCTACACCAGGATAAAGGAACCCTATTCCATTTGTCTCTTTTGTTTTCAGAAAATACTTGTCCAAATAACATACACACACGTATCCACTTTCATTTCTCTTGCATTATAAGGAAACTCATCTTTGTTACAGTGATAAATATGTTTGGACTTAATAGAAGTGTTAGCGTTAGGGCCCTTTACTATACTTCAACAAGAAATGATGGAGACAAGTTCTTACGCATGCCAGTGCTTTGTAAGATACACATGTTATTTTCTTTTAGTACAACTATTTGTATTAAATCTAGTTGTGGTAAACGACATCATTTTATAGGAGGGACAACTTGTTCTTTTAGTTTTCGTTTTTAAACTGGAACGGGTCAAATTTTTTTATCCTTGATTCTCTTAAAAACTTAACCAACTTAATCATGTCTAAACAATTTTTTTTATCCTTGATACTCAGAATTATTTCTTACTCCACCTAACTAAATACTATTATTAGGGCAGGTGAGAAATATATGAATTCTTTCACATAGGAACTCTTGCAAGTATGTTACTTTGTTCGATTGTGAAACATCCCACTACTTTGAAACTTGGAAATGACATTTCTACCCCGGGGTATATTTAAAAATATTACAAATAACATAACCTTGATTAAAATTACCAAACTTAAATAACTTCATAATTCAAGACAAAGCCCTAAGCACATGGGAAAAACTTGAATCATACTCTTAAAATAAACAAAAGAAACGAATCTCCAATTTTAAACTTATAACCATAAAGTATCAACAAATTAAAGTGTTCTCCAATGCTTACGATGATCCTTCACGTGCCATCCTTCAGCAAAGATTGTGTTGAGCTCCTCAATCTTGCTGATCACGAACTGTCTGGGTACGATCTCCGCCTCTATGATCTGGTGAGTGAGTTGGGGTCAGTCTACGCCCTTACGTTTAAACTATCTAGTATATTATTCAAAACTAAATGAGAGTTAATGTTACTCTACATTCTTAAAACTCAAATTTCGACTTAAATTCTTGACTGACACGGGCATCCCTAACTAGCTAGTCTGGGTCCCAACTCATATGTATTAATGCCCATCTAGGCTTCCATAAACTTAAACTTAGTTCGGGGAGTCGTGACGATAATCCCCCCCCCCTAACATCTTAAACTTATCGTAGTGGCTCTTCAGCACGATTCTCAAGAGCATAACTGCTACTCATCTTAAAATTTTTCAAAAGCATAACTGCTGCTCATCTCAAAATCTCATATGGGCAACTCACTGGCGCCAACGACGAAAAACTCTTAAAACTTTTCACCTTCCTTGAAGGTGAAATACTACTTAAAAGCAACTTATTTCTTAACTGTAACTTACTGGTAATTAAATACATTCAATCTAATGTATAACTTAAAACATAATTTACACATAATATCATGCATCACGTAAACATACATAAGCAAATATGACACATAGTAGCAAATCTCAAATTTAAATACCGTAAGGTAAATACTTTAAACTATTTAATGCGTAGATTTTATCCCTGATAGACCGTTAATTACACATGTTTTTACCCCTGTTCTTACCTCGTTTGAGAGGTGATTTCTCGTGTTTTAGGCCGATTTCACGCTAGGGTGTGCTTGTTTGTGATATTTCAGGTCCTAGTACGTGAATGGAGGCTTGGGAGCGAATTTGGGGTCGATTGGACGAAGATCGGGCGCGAGGCAAGTCACAAAGGAGGCCACACGGGCACACCCACAAATCACACGGCCGTGCAGCTTATATTTCTGGCCGTGTGAGATTGTGCGAGAGCAAACACGGCCTGCCCTGACAACTCACACGGCCGTGTGAAGAAGTGGTCTGGCCGTGTGACTTTTGCCGAGAGCAGACACGGGCAGATGGAAATCAAACACGGCCGTGCCACTCTGGCCGTGTGAGAAGCCTGAGTATCGAACTAAGTGGAACGCAACGTTTTGACTCACACGGGCAACTGGGTATGCCACACGGCCGTGTGGCCCTGCCCGTGTGAGTCGGGATTTCCTGGTTTTAACCCAATTTCGGGCTGCAAGAGAGGGGATCGGACTTTTTGAGCAAAAACAGAGTTCTAGAGAGAGAAAGGACGAAGAACACATCCTAGAAGCCATCTTGGAGCTGGGTTTCATCAAATCAAGCTTGGAGATCGTCATAGGAGTGGAAATCATCATCCCAGAGCAGATTTTCCTCATCTTTATGAGTATGACTACTTTGTATCTTGTTTTCCTCTCTCTCTCTCTCTCTATGGAGTAGAACCCCTCTCTCACTTGGGGATGAAGAACCCTAGTTCTATGTGTTAGGGATTGATTGTAATGACTTGGGATGATATTACTGTTTGATTTTAATCGAATGATGCATGTTTATTGAGTCAATTGAAGTCTGATCAACTTTTCCTGATTCCTGCTGCAATCTGAGATAGATAGAATCTGATTAGGTTGCTAGAGTCTCATCTTTCGGTAGTAGGAGATTGGCTATACGAGAGTTAGCCAGTTTACTGCTTTGTACTGGAATCCAATTCCAGTAGTGGAGTTATGTTCTTACTGCTTCAGCTTTCTATCCCGGTGAAGACTAGTCGTCTGCCGGGTAGTTAGACTGAGAGGGCTTGGTCAGCTTCAGAGATTCCAAGCTACTGTCGGATCTTCCGCAGTCTAATCAACAGTAAATCAACCCAGGGAAATTGCAATTGAACCTAACTAAGGAGCTAGGGGGACTCATTCCCGAGTGACTCTTTCCTGCTTGAGAAAACCGAATAATTTCTTGCTTTCTTTCTGCTTTTGCTTTTAAACAACAATCACTTACTTTAGTTGGCTAGATAACAGAGAATCACTGAGTAAGCAGTAGATCTAGACCCCGGGTTGATAATATAACTTGCCTGTTACTGCATTCCCGGTCTGCGATTATACTTGGTCGCAGATTGGTGTTGTGTTTTGGCGTGTCATCAATCCCTTTACACTCACTTTATTTCCTTAATCAAAATGACTGAGACAGACCTCCAACACAATTCGTTTTTCCTTTGGCGAGATGACCTATTCCCTTACTGAATCTCTAAAAAATTCCCGTAAGATCGTCGAGTTGGATGTCGATACTTGATATATGATGACCATTATATTTATATACGTACTAAAATCGTCCCCTCAATATCAACCATCCCTCTGGTTAAAACTTGAAGAACTCGTACTCCATCCATCATTAGCCATTTAGTTCTCCTTTACATATACGCAAAAATCCACAATTAATTCATCGCCCTACTTCAATTAACTAAAAAGATTACGCACTCATCCTCGTATGCAACCTAGATTTAATTGCTTCACGAACTACCTTTATCATTACTAACTATATATATATATATACTCAAATAATGCATGCTAGTAAGATCCAATTCTCGTTTTAATCCATAAATATATACTTTACAAGGTAATTAATTAATAATCTTAACATAACTATTTACCCATCTCTTACATAACTACATATTAATTTAAAAGGTCATTTTTATCCCGTACATGCTAAATCCTAGGTAGGTGATTTTAACGTATACTACACCACTAGCCATATTTAATTTACATACGCAAATTTAATAGTTACCATCACGTCATAATTATTCCTATAATACGAATCATATTATAGCCTGGTTCTGTGTCTGGGAAAATCCTTGTACCGAGAAGCCCATTGATACAAGGTGTTTGGCGAATCAAGATAATCTTTGAAGTGAGGACACGATGTTCGTGGTCCTTGGCTAAAGTGGAGGATTGTTAGACAATCCAAGTACCACATCGTAAATACAAGGAAGGAACCCTTGCATATTTGTGTCCGCCACCCCAATTAGTAAGTGGCCTTTTGGAGAGGACACCCAAGAGTAAAACCGTGCGGTATTGGCCCAAAGCAAACAATTTCGTACTAATGGAGCAATCCCGGTTAGGAGAATCGGTATCAGAGCCTGGTTCGGTGCGAGGCAGTGGACGTCAGTTTGGTGGGCCCTCATTCGGTGACCTTGGGATTTGAGATTCGCATCTGTTTGGTTGGCCCCCACGTTCGGGCTTGGCGGATCAAAAGAGTTCCGCATTTTGGAAGCAGATTAAAGAGAGTGCTGCGTTTGCTAAAGTCCTTGTACCGAAACGCCCATCGATACAAAGCGTCTGGCGGATCAAGATAATCACTAGGGTGAGGACACGAAGTTCCTGATGCTTGGATTGAGGAGAGGATTGTTATGAGACAATCCAAGTACCACATCGGAAACACAAGAAAAGGAACTCTTGTATATTAGTGTCCACCAAGCTCATTAGTACGAGGCCTTCTGGGGAGGACACCCCAGAGTAAAACTGTGCAGGCTTGGCCCTAAGCGGACAATATCGTACTAATGGAGCAATCTGGTTATGACACTAAGATATCCAAAACTCAAAAGAAATGAAAGAGGAGGTCTAGCTAGCTCGTTACCTTAACTTCGTGCCTAGAACGTGATGGAGGTTGTTCAAACTATATTCGACATTGATCTCGTCGATTGATCACTCAATCACTTGGCCAACGTAACTACAATTTAATTCCGTACGTGAACTGGTTACTAAAATGGACTCAAACTTTGAAGTCAAAATTTGGTAATTAGAATAATGAAATAAACACTAAACTTAATTATGAGCTAATGTTAAATTCTGGAATTTTGGACTTTTGAAACTTTTGGAGAGGGTAGATATAGAATACTAGCCTCAAAATTTTTTTTTGTGTAACGAGAAGAAGATGGAAGGGTTGCTACTGCTGCTTTATTTGAACAGATAAACGGAAGCATCTCTTCCTCCTCTTTCTTTAATGGAATTCTATTGATTGGATCTTATCTTGCCATTATTTCAGATATGGAGTAATTATTGTAGGGACCAAGTGGTTGAATAATTGGATTGCTAGATGTAGGGATATGATGATGATTTATGAAGGTTGGAGATCTCAGAGTAAGGACATGTTAAATGGGAGCCAGTCACTATAAGTGTTAGTTATTAACTAGATAATAATAATAACACATTATTTTTTTCTCTTATTCACTGTTGCAACTCTTCGTACATAATCGTCTATCCAATCATTCATTATTATGATCGAACTTGAAGCCAAACATCGGGGTATTACAGGTTGATTAGATGAGTGGTGGAGGAAATTGCATGCATGCATGTACCCTTTTATTTACTGTAGGCAGATGTAAAACACGAACAGTAGATATTATAATGCTTAGATAGCATGGAGGGACACGCATTGGACGACACGTATGGTGATCATGATTAACGCGGCTATGTATTGGTTTGGCCGTAGCAGTCAATTTCATTAGTCGTCCACGGGAGCTGGTGCGTCAATTTCATTACCGTTTTTGGCCGTAGCAGTCAAGGCCACTGGTGCTGGAGGGGAGAAGTCGCTTTCGGCCTAACATAATGGTTATTATAATTCTAACGTAATACTAACATGGCCGAAAGATGAAAAAGAATGTTGCGTGCATGCATGCAATGGATACCTGAAGGACACCGTCAACCCTATCCGAAACTATGGAAGGGAGAGGTGATGAGTTGGTTGAGAGTCGGACCCTGGAAGCGCCATCGGAGATTAGAAAGCAAGCAGCCAACAACAAGAACAAAAGAATACAAGCTTTCGAAGCCATGGATATATATATTTAATTTCTTTAGTATGCTGCTTGGAGAAAATTTTCCTTATGCTTTCAACTGTGAGTTTATGTTTTTCTATATGGAAGTGCGATTGTTCGACATATATATACACACATAAGTCCGGCTTTATTCCAATTAAGAAGACTCTAAACTTGATATTTGTGTGAGAAACAGGAAAGGAATTAGAAGTTGCAAAGTGTCTTTTGGGTTGAATGAGATCGCATATTCTCATTATCGCTAACTGACTTATGTTTTTTTGCAATAGATAGTTCAAAATGTACCTTAAAACTTATGTTTCCACTAGTGTAAAAGAATTGTTTGAACCTAATGATTACAATAGTATAAAAAAAATTGACAGTAGAGTATTTTATACTGAAATCATAATTTAACTATGGTTCAACCGTTTCATATTGCTAAATATCACCTATCGATTTAGCTTATGGTGTGAAGTTTTATGGTCGAACCGCCAATATGTACGATCTTTCAATTCAAAGTTTAAATAAAAAACCACTAAAATATTGACATGATCAAATACCCTTAAATCTCATAAATTATCATAATCGTATTAAGGAAAAAATCATCCAAATGATAATACTGATTTAGGATTTTACGGGGTCATTTGGAAGTTGCGATTGTTAAATAGATATTGTGTTGTGAATGCATGTATAATATTATATATGTATTGTCGGAATAGATGCATTGTGTATGGCACATAAGCTAATAGTTTAGACAAAACAATCCCAACTCGACTATCTCAACAATAACAACTAAAATTTGAGATTTAACAATACACATTTTGATTGATAGTTTCGGTCAGATCACAGATGTAATCCATGTATTGGTTCTACTAAAAAATATATAAAATGATGAATTCTAAACAATACCTGTATAGTAAATCTCAACAAAACAATCGCAACTTTCAAACGACCCATTAATCGAAATGAAAAAAATCTATCAAATATAATGTCATCTCCTAAAATAAATCAAAACTCAACAGGGCAAAGAATACCCACTAAGCAAAGTAGAAGGGCAATTATTTCACACTACCTCATCCCCCCCCCCCCCCCCCCCCCCCCCGTTTAAGTATGGTCTCTCACTCTCTCTTATGCCTTGTTCACTTGCCATTTTGTTTCTGTTTTCTGCTGTGACAACAAAAATAAAATAAAAAACAAATTGTAAAAAATGTGTTCACTTGCAATTTCATTATCGTTGGAAAAAATAAAGGGGAATAAAAGAGGCAGTTGGGCGGAAACAATAAAACATCTTATGCTGGAAAATGAAAGACGAATTTCCTCCCGTTGCCCATTGGGTTATGCCCCCATTCCTTTTAATGAGCCCAGCGTTCGAATCCCTTTGCCACATTTTTTTTCTCCTTTTGTTCACTTAGACCAACGATGTCGTTTTGCTAACCCCAGCTCCCATCGTTCTTCTCCCAGCCTCCCCCAAACTCGACCACCCCATCGAACAAAGTTGCTACAGTTCGCCTCTTCTTCCTCTAGAAGATGGAGAGAAGATCGATCCGACGAACTCCTTCTCTAGTCCGCTAAGCTCCAGCGGCGAAGGACGGGTTTTCTTTGAGATGCCAGCAGGTATTACCCTTTCACCGCTAAGTTAATCACTCTCAAAGGCTTAGATCCTCGAGGTCATATCAACAGTGGTGTGGATTAGGATGGATGAGACAGTGATGGCTACACTTGCCCGACGGATCGTCGATAATCCTCTTTGTTTTTCCATCTCTCTCTCTCTCTCTCTCTCTCTCTATATATATATATATATATATATATATATCTGAGCTTTGTATCTCACCACTCTCCCCCTTTCCTTCCTCTTTCTTCCCACTGCCTGGAATTGAGAGAAACCTAGAAACATCCTAATTACTTGTATAGGGTCGATCCATATACATTGTCTTCATGGTATGCTCTAACTGTGTCATGCTAACTCGATCATGTGTCTGCGTATAGTTACATGCATTCTAATAATTAAGTTTTTACATATTCACAACACCAAGATAAAAACAATCATAAATGCTAAAATACTACATTTGAACCAACTACCACCGATGCCACAAATAATAAGTATATCTCTAAATCATACATAAAATATTTCAAACATCACAAATATTAAGATTAAATTAATTATTATAAAGAGTAAAAATTATATAATGAGGTTAATTATAACTCATTTATATGTTAATGCCCTTAAATTGATCAACACACCCAAAAATGGCAAAATGAACATCACATTAAACCTAATATCTTCTCATTATTGTCGGATCCATTAATACATACATCACAAACCTTGAGAATGAAAGAAAAAGATTGGTCTCTGATAGAGTTCAATTCCCTCCATAGTGTTAATCCCAGTAGACATCATCATTGTTGATCACAACGCGTGCAATCGATCTGAAGCTCTAGGATATATCGGACATGTTGCAAAATTGTCACTAATAGTAGTTGGACAATGTAAAAAGAACAGGAGAATTCCTAAATGACGCTCATAACACAGATATAACCAGGAACAATGTAGTGATTTCCCTACAGTGTAATAACATTTTTAATGAAATAAGTTGAGATAATAAAAGTGTATGATTAGTATAAAGATTCGAAGAAAGGGAAATAAAGAAATTTAGATTGACAATTGTCTTGCTATGACTGAAGGACTTAATCAAAATGTAGTTAGGCTGCAATTGAAAAAACCCAAAGCATAACACAACAATACATAGTAAAATTGGAAAAAAAAACTTATTCTCCAACCCCTTCAAAGTTCCTCTGACCGGCAAACGACATCCCGTTCATATGTGTTTCTTACTCCTAGGCGGCTCAAACCCTCGTCTGCTATCGACTTTAAAATTTTGTATATCTTCACACTCTTTCATGTATCTAGCTAAAATCATGAAATATGTGATGACATTCAGATTATCCTTAGCAACCGTCACGGCGCGCTCGACAGAGGACATTGTCTTCGTCTCGACAATAACAAATCAATGGCTAAATTCTGCAGTGTTATGAAATGTTTGACTATTTTTCTGTATTTTGAAAAGCTTGACTAATATATTTTCAAATTTTAAGGTTTTGGCTAATCGATTGTATTTATCCTTTTTCGTTGAACATCACTTTATGAAAACTCTTACAATTCAGTATCATATTTTCCAGCTCAACATAGTCTAAATGAAGTTTTAACAAAAAATTGATAGTTGGCTAATATTTTATAATTTCAAAATTTTGGCGAATATGTTTACAAAATTGAAATATTTTACTAATAAATTATATTTAATAAAATAAAAAGGATACTCACTTTATTCTACGTATATATAAAAACCAAGTCCTTCCTTGAAAAATGATATTCCAGCCCATTTAGAAATTGGAAAAAAATCACACTCGACCCCAAATCCGTGAACACCAGGTTTTACCGGTTACTGACTCCTGTCGAATTGGGTATCCATGGTCCATGTTCATTTGCTATTCGGCTATTCCTACTTGTATGCTACAACTACTGATGAAGGGCCATGGATTTAGGTTGGTGATCAGGGATTGGGTAATAAATTGGGTATCCATTGGATGGAAAAGAATATCTTATCAAAAGTGGGTACAAAATCTCATTTCATACCACCCTGATATGAATCACACCACTTTGACGCAATTATATCATCATCATATCGGGAAGAATTAGAACGAAGGTTGTAGGTTTTGCACCGGAATTCAAGTAGATTGAATTTATGAGAAAAATTATTACCAGTTGGAGACAAAATGCAAAAAAAAAAAAATTGCAAAACGTGTGGGTGGTACAACGAAAAAGTAAAAAAAGAACAAAACAAAAGCAAAAACATTATAATTTTTAGGAGAAGGCTCGTTTGGGTGTTGGGACTAAATTAAGAAGTGGGTAAAGTCAAAACTACCATTCAAAAAATTAATCTCGTGCCTTTGTTTTTGAAGAGCTCTTCTACTATGCTATATAGCATTGATGCTTTAATGTACAACTCAAAGTTGTACCACAACATTAAATGTATAAGTTTAGGTTGTACCATAAAACAATTTGTATCATTATGTTATGGTACAACTTTACAACTTGAAGTTGTACCATCACATAAAGGTACAAGTTCAAGTTGTACCGTAAAAGGATTTGCACAAATAGTATAGGTACAATCTGAAGTTGTACCATAACGTAAATGTACAATTTTAAGTTGTACCATGAAAGCAAAAACCTATAGCATCAATACTATATAGCATTGTAAAATTTCTCGTTTTTTAAATGGAAGAAAATCATGCTTGAATCCCATTATTTATACGGGTTGTAGATAAACTGTGAGCATGGAAGTGAAAGATTTATTATGTGGAACTGGAATAGCACGCCCAAACCAATCATTATTTAAAGCTGTTGGTGGCAGCGGAGAAAGCTGGTTGGGAAATGGGAGCGTATAGCAAAACTCACTGGACCATTGAATGAGGTGGGCATAATGACCAGACTGAGCCCATAGCTTGGCCCTCGTTGGTGGCCCATTTGCCATTATAAGCTCCAGCGGAAGGCACGCCAGCAAAACGCACAGCTTTATTTAATTGAGAATTGACCATAGTGCCCCTCCGACAAACCCTCTGTGAGCTGCCATTTTGAATCCCTGCAAACCCAACCCTTGTTTTCGCTTCATATATCTTATAGATGATGGAGACAAGTTCTTACGCATGCCAGTGCTTTGTAAGATACACATGTTATTTTCTTTTAGTACAACTATTTTTATTAAATCTAGTTGTGGTAAACGACATCATTTTATAGGAGGGACAACTTGTTCTTTTAGTTTTCGTTTTTAAACTGGAACGGTTCAAATTTTTTTATCCTTGATTCTCTTAAAAACTGAAACAACTTAATCATGTCTAAACAATTTTTTTATCCTTGATACTCAGAATTATTTCTTACTCCACCTAACTAAATACTATTATCAGGGCAGGTGAGAAATATATGAATTCTTTCACATAGGAACTCTTGCAAGTATGTTACTTTGTTTGATTGTGAAACATCCCACTACTTTGAAACTTGGAAAAGACATTTCTACCCCGGGTATATGTAAAAACATTACAAATAACATAACCTTGATTAAAATTACCAAACTTAAATAACTTAATAATTCAAGAGAAAGCCCTAAGCACATGGTAAAAACTTAAATCATACTCTTAAAATAAACAAAAGAAATGAATCTCCAATTTTAAACTTATAACCATAAAGTATCAACAAATTAAAGTGTTCTCCAATGCTTACGATGATCCTTCACGTGCCATCCTTCAGCAAAGATTGTGTTGAGCTCCTCAATCTTGCTGATCACGAACTGTCTGGGTACGATCTCCGCCTCTATGATCTGGTGAGTGAGTTGGGGTCAGTCTACGCCCTTACGTTTAAACTATCTATTATATTATTCAAAACTAAATGAGAGTTAATGTTACTCTACATTCTTAAAACTCAAATTTCGACTTAAATTCTTGACTGACACGGGCATCCCTAACTAGCTAGTCCGGTTGTCCAACTCATACTTATGAGAGCCCATCTAGGATTCCTTAAAATTAAACTTAGTTAGGGGAATCGTAACGATCATCCCCCCTAACAACTTAAACTTATCGTAGTGGCTCTTCACTACGATTCTCAAGAGCATAACTGCTACTCATCTTAAAAGTCTCAAGAGCATAAGTGTACATGGGCGATAGGCCGTGCCTGGGCCGGCATGGCCCGTGCATGCTTCGGGCCCATTTATTTCTTATCGTGCTATGCATGTCCCGTCAGTTTTCGTGTCGTGCCATGCAAGCCCATTTGTTAACTTTGCTAGGCCTGACCCAGGCCCGGGCACGATTTGAATCGTGTTGTGCCTATTCGTGCTCGTGCCATGCTCGTATTCGTGTTTAATGAAAATGACGAAAACAAAAGAGAGAATGAAAAAGAAGGTGAAAATTAGACGGGGGAAGATAGTATTAACTGATAATGTTTGAGAAAATTAACAAATAAGGGAGAAAAGAAAATTAGAAGTATAGCGAGTGTGATTTGGCTTTGTTTAATTCTTTATCCATTTTTACTTTTGTTAGTAATTACGTATATATCTTTATGACACTTTTTTTTTTATGGTTAATCAAAATTTGCATTAAGCACTAGGGCTTGCAACTGCAAAGTCAACAAATCTGGTATCTATGCTTCTCTATACATCAGCTCAAACAAACCCTATCTATACAATATATCAGCATACTCAGGATAGTCTAGTCGCTAGGGTCCACTTCGCCTCATCCTCAATTCGACCTGCCAATCTGCTTGGGGGGCAGAACACTCCATCATGTGCACGACTACAGCGTTCACGCCAAATATAGCTCACACACATGGACCACTTCAGACGGCCCTCACAGCATCCACCAGAACTCCCAGCCCACTGTCTGATTGCCCACTGCAATTGATCTTGCCATGTAGAACACTCAGGGAACCTGCAAAACTTAGACAACACAGCAACAAAGACACTTCTGCCATAAGCACACCCTGAGAAAAGATGGTCCCTCGTCTCAATCCCACCCGGACACAAACCACAAGAGCTGTCATCAGTTAAACCCCAGCTCTGCAATTTTTCCTTAGTTGTTATCCGATTAAGAATCACAAGCCATAACAACAGGCTATGCTTCGGGCTAAAGGGTTTTCCCCAGACCACCTTGTACCAGTCAACCTCCTCCTGGGACTCTCTAATTGCTTTCCACACCAGCTTTACAGAATACCTTGGTAGAACCCTATTATCCCATGCAAGAGACTCCCCACTGCCAGATATATGGGACTGAACACCCTCCCTGCTCTTCAAAATCTTCCTCCATATCCAAGTCCCTGCTGATTGCCCTGTAATTTCCCATATAGACCTTGTTTTTAACCGATACTTTTTCACCCAAGCCACCCATAGCGACCCAGAAACTGCCAACAAGTTCCAGATATGGCGGATTACACAAGCTTGATTCCATTTCTTAAAATCTCTTATCCCCAATCCCCCTTCTCTTCTAGGCAGAGCAACATATTTCCAGGCAACCAATGCCCTCTTCCTCAAACTACGATCCCCCACCCCCCACAGGAAATGATTACATATATTCTCAATAGCTTTTAAAAGCTTTTGGGGCAGCAAAAACAGGGCCATCCAATATTGCATAATGCTAGTTATAACAGAGGAGACTAACTGTAATCTACCAGCATAGCTAAGCTTCAGCGCTTGCCATGTACTAATTCTCTTTGTTATCCTATCAACAAGCACAGAGCAATCAGCAGAAGTGAGCTTACCTGATATGAGGGGAACGCCGAGATAGCGAACTGGCAGACTACCAAGGGGGAAACCAGTAAAGCTTGATATCCATTGCTGCTCCTCAACAGAAGTACCACAGCAAAACAACTGACATTTGGCAGGGTTACAGCGGAGACCTGAATCTCTATAAAATTGAGCTAGTACTCTATTAATCCCTGCCACTCCCCTAATCGACCCATTTGTAAACACTAGAAGATCATCTGCGAAACACAGATGAGTGATCTCTAGTGCCTTACAACGTGGGTGATAAGGAACCTGATTGTCTAATGCTGCCCTCTGAATTAAGCATGAGAAATACTCCATCGCCACAGTGAACAAATATGGGGAAAGGGGGTCCCCTTGTCTAAGGCCCTTTCCAGCAGAGAAGTAGTCACATAGACCACCATTAAAAGAAACACTGAACTTTGGAGTAGTTATACAGGCTTCAATAAGTCGAACATATGAGTCAGGGAACCCCATAGCAAGAAGCATGTTTAACAGGAAAGACCAGTTGACTGAATCGAAAGCTTTCATTAAATCTATCTTCAAAACACATCTAGAGGTTGTGTTCTTTTTATGATAATCTTTCACCAATTCACTAGCCATCAAGATATTATCACTTATTAACCTTCCTTTGATGGAAGCAGATTGTGATCTGCCAATCACCAAAGGAAGAACATCTGCAAGCCTATTCGAAAGAAGCTTCGAAATTCCTATATACAGCACATTACAGCAAGATATGGGTCTGAAATCTTTCATTTTATCAGCATTTGTAACTTTAGGGATTAGAGAGATGATTGTAGAATTCACCTGTGTAGGCATTACCCCTGTATGAAAGAAGTCCAGAACTACCTCCTCCACCAGATTTCCAATTATTCCCCAATCAGATTTGTAAAACTCGGCTGTGAAGCCATCTGGCCCAGGGGCTTTATCATTGGGCATCCTTTTAAACACCTCTCTGATCTCCTCTCTAGTGACTGGTGCTAACAACACCTGCACACCCGCTGAATCAAGCCTCTGCCTTAATTGATTCTGGAAATAGTCAACTGAATTGCACTGAACCGCTTTGTCAACCTCCCCTAAAAGCCTCTTATAAAAGTCAACTGCTACCTCTCCCATTTGCTTTACCTCTGTTACTTCTGTGTTATCATCTTGGACTAGCTTCATGATTGTCTGCTTATGATTTCTCACCCTCACCATAGCATGAAAATAAGCTGTATTGGCATCTCCTTCTTGGATATTTCGTATCCTTGACTTTTGCCTGAAGAAACTCTCTTCTGCAAGCTGAGTATCATGGCAGAAGGTTGCCAACTCAGTCTCCCTTCGCACATTTTCTGCAGTTGGATCCTGGAGAACTAGCTGCTGCTGTTGCTCAAGGGCTTTCTCTGCTTCTCTAGCTCTCTCAGATATGTCAGAGTACTCAGATCGATTTAATTGCTTCAGCTTGTCTTTGAAACGCTTCAACTTATAGTAGAATTTTTGGTAGGATAGCCCTCTAGCCTCTCCCCCCCATGCCTCATCCAATAGACTTCCATACTGTGGATGCTTCTGCCAGAATTTAAAATACTTAAAAGGCTTTGGAAGTGAGCCTAATTGTGGTTCCAACTCAAGAACCAGACCACAATGGTCTGATACTCCTGGTGCTAACGTTTTGGCTACACTCTGAGGAAAAGAAGCCAACCACTCCACATTTACAAGAAAACGATCGAGCTTCTTGGCAATTGGATTTGCCAGCTGCTTGTTACACCAGGTGAATTGTGAGCCAAGGATCTTATGATCAGTCAGATCCATATCCTTAGCCCATCCCCTGAACTCCAGACCCCCCTGATTAATTACTGCAGTATTCGAAGCCTCTGAAACATCCAGAACAGCATTAAAATCCCCCATGTAAACACCAGGTTCCCCCACCACTTTATATTTCAACAACTCAGAGTATAATTCCACCCTTTCACTTGCTTTATTCGGGCTGTATATAGCTGTGACAGTGCAGTTAGGAGTCCCTTCAATTCTAACCTGAATAAAGTGCTCCCCCATCTGAACTTTCTGAACCTTCAGACTAGGCTTCCAAAAAAGCCAAACCCTCCCTGAAGCTGAATATGCATAGTTATTTAAATGCTGCCAACTACTAAAGTGACGCTGAACAATATCCCCTGCATTCTTCTCCAATACTCTAGTTTCTAATATAGCTGCAAAATCAATATCTAACTTTAATAACTGTCTACTAATATATCTATGTTTCTCAGAGGCATTAAAGCCCCTGAGATTCCAACTCAACAACTTCATTTATTCTTCCTACCCCTCCCCTTCTTAGGAGGGCCTCGATCAACAAGAGCATGACCCTGAGCATTTTAAGGAACCCTAGCCTGAACAGCAGAGACTGGAACCTTAAGAGCAGAATCATACATAATCCCCTTCCCCTTCCTTGTAACCAATTGGAACCCGTCCTTATCAATCAACTTACCTGACCCAGCATAAGAGCTTGTAGGTGTAACATCCTGCCTACGAGGCCCCATTCCACTTCCAACAGAATCATCAGTGGACTGTCCTGAGTTATTCTCTTGCCCTAGAGCCCCCTCTGCTGCAACAGATAAGTCAGATACCAACCCCCCATTATGTGATTTTGCAGCTTCATCCTGCCTTTCAGGTTCTGGGCTAGGACCCATCTCAACAGACCCTTCCCCCTTCCCTGACTCTTCCCCATTAGTAACCAGTGTCGAGGCCTTAGGATTTGCAACCCAGGCTACCTCACTTGTCATTGCCTCTGCCCTGACAAAGTCCTTGCTAGCAGCAATCTGCACAACCTTGCATTCCTTTCCCTGACCCTCACAATGCCCAAACTCCTTACACTGCTTGCACACTGATGGAACTCGAAGATACCGAACATCCAGAGACATTGGAGCATCTCCCTCAGGTACAACTCTGATCGCAGCAGGGAATTCAAACTCGGCAGAAACCTCTACACAGACTCGAGCTACACCTGCCTGCGTCCCAATCAGAGTAGCTTGATCCATCCAAAGTGGCCTCCCAATTAGACTAGCAATCCTACTCAAACCTTCCTCGGTACTATACTCAAGTGGCAACCCGCTGATACGAACCCAGATCGGGAGGGAATTCAAATTCATACTTACAGCTTGAATACCTGGAACCCAGCGTCGAAGGAAGAGGGGGTTATTGTCATAGTGCCACGGACCATTCTCAAAAACCCAGTTGCTAGTATCTGGATCCGAAAACTGGAAGAGAAATAGTTGCTCCCCGAAATGAGAGACCGTAATCCGACCATCACGTCCCCAGAATCGACGAGCCCAACGCCTCAGTAGCCCTATCTCCGGCGCCGGCGAGAGAAACTGCCCGACCAGAGCGTGCTTCCATCGAGCTGCCCCTTGGTCCCTCACTGCACGCGGTATGACCAACGAACCGTTAACCACGTCCGGCGCCACATACCTCAACCGATTAGGCTCCCCCACTCCGAACAGCTGCGCCCAGTTAGCAGGGGCGCCCTGCGCGGCGGCCATCGGCCCTCCTTCTCGAAACCCTAAAACTCAGAGAGAAAACAAAAAGTTTGTTTTGTAGGTGAGTGCTAACTATTGTAACCACACCTTTTTCTCTTTATGACACTTATAACAACAACAAATAATAATTTTTCTACTTGTGTTTTGTAATATTTGAACAGATAATTCTTTTTATATTTTGTTTCTATCAAATAAATATTATTTCCGTGCCATATCCGTTCTTATACTCAATAAAGTCTCGAAAATATTAGGCCCGACACGACACACTTATATACCGTGTCGTGCCCGTGCCCGTGCCCATGAAGTTTAGGCCCGACATGGCCTATAAATTATATGTGCTCGTGCTGTGCTGGCCCATTTATTTCGTGCCCGTGCTCGTGCCGTGCTCTAATTGTGTCATGCCGTGCTAGCTCGTGGGCGGCACGGCTCGGTGCCCACGTACAAGCATAACTGCTACTCATCTCAAAATCTCATATGGGCAACGGTCTGACGCTAGCGACTAACAACTCTTAAAACTTTTCACCTTCCTTAAAGGTGAAATACTCCTTAAAAGACAACTTACTTCTTAACGGTAACTTACTGGTAATTAAATACATTCCATTAAATGTATAACTTAAAACATAACTACACATAATATCATGCATCACGTAAACATACATAAGCATTGCCAAAACCTGAATTCCCAGCTTTCCAAAAACCTCAAGTGCCACAGATACCAAAAGTGCCAGAGATTCCAAAACCTGAACTCCCAAAACCGAGCCGCACCGGGTCCCTATCAACATCGTGTCCAAATTTTGCAGGAAAAATCTACCTCCTAGTCCTCCCAGTCCCTATTCTCGGTGGCGCTTGTGACCAACGCGACGGTGCACGTGGTCATGTACTTGTACTACTTCTGCACCGCCTTGGGGTCCCGCCCTGGTGGAAGAGGCTGGTGACGGATTTCCAGATCGTGTAGTTCGTTTCGGCTTCTGTATCTCCGGGCTGATGCTCTACTACCATTTCGTCGGCGGCGGGTGCTCTGGTATGTGGGGGTGGTGCTTCAATGCTTCGCTTCTGGCGCTTTTTGTTAATTTCCACGGGAAGAGCTTCGTTGCTGCCGCGAAGAAGAGAAAGGCCTCCGCGGCGGAGAAGATTGGTTCCGGAGGCGGCGAGGGCGATAAAGCTTGATACACTTGCCTCAGGAGACTTTGTTGGTCCGGCGGTCCCTGCAATCAATTTTCCTCAGGCGAGAAATAAAGAACCAATTAATGGCCCCATTGGTCAGTTTCGTCCTATTTGGTTTTAATACATCAGTTATGTTATTTGATGTTATTGGATCTTTAATAATCCGTTACAAGTGATTAATGAGTCACTAAAGCGATCCTTTTATGGCGCTCTACGACCTTTATGGTTGGTTTATATCTCAAATTATGGGATAGAAAGAATTAATTTATGACTTCCAGAATTAATTTATGGCTTTCAAAGTATCAGTGGCGCAAACTTCTTCCCCATCAGAAAAGCTTCATCCGTTGGAATTTATGAGCATTTACTCGTCGGATTGAAAGATGCCCATTATTTCGGGCTGTTGTTAAATACGTCATTAATTAATAATTAATTCTGGTTCCTTTTGTGTTTACAATTAACTTAATGAGCCATTAGCTCAATTTATTAGAATTGATGACATTTCCTTCAATTCATTTTAATTTGAGGCCCATCGGCAGTGGAATGTGAATTCTAAAACTCAATTTTTAGTTTCTTGCCAAATGGTATGACAAATGTTTTTGTCTGAAAATTAATTAGGGTTAATAAATCACGACAAAGTTGAAGAGTGGGTGATTAGCGGATTTGGCTTTCCACTAAGAATGGTTTGTATTATTTTAAATTGTATTTGTATTATGTTAAACGACATTACAAACTATGGTGGCTCTTCAATTTCATGAAGTAGATTGCTTTCTCAAATATCTAGATTGTTGGGAATATCAAGAGATTATTGAAAATTTGTTCTTTCATTGCCCTCTTATCATCATGCTATGGACTTTTAGTGGGATTAAGTGATTTGCTTGCTTCCCCCCAAACTTCGAACTTTAATATATGGTGGTGACAATGTTATGTTTTCATTAAACTTCCAAACCCACATTCTCCCATGCGTTTGCCTTTTTTGGAGAATATGGAAATCTCTTAACAAAGTGGTTTTTGAATATACTCAGCTACACGCCCGTTCTCTTGCCCGTCAATTCCATTTCCAAGTCATTGAATTTTCCTTAGCCTTTCAGCCCCCAGGACCTCTCTCTCAGTCTTGTGCCCTCTCATCCTTCCGTTATGCATTGCCCGCCTCCAGACTTTGTGAAGATCAACTTTGATGCTGCTGTTCGTCGTTCCGGTTGCTCGTCTGGCCTCGTCGTACATGGGACAGACGGGCAAGTTCTACTGGCCTGGGATCTCAGCACCAAGGAGTTTTCGATCCCTAACTAGCAAAGCACCTTGCTGCTAGGTGACCCTGAAATGGTGATTCGGCATCTGGACCGTAGAACAGTGGAAGATTCGATAGGCGACTCACTGCTCCAAGAGTGTCATCGGCTCCTAGTTTCATGCTTTCTTTGTATATTTTTTAGTGTGGTTCATCGGACTGCCAACTGAGCAACCCATAGAGTGGCACCTAAAGTTCTGTTGCTGTCCTCTTTAGAGGTAGCGTCCTTTGATTTTGTAGGGTGGCTTCACTAAGTGTTGCTTTGGGTGGGGTTTTGGGTAGAGGTTTCTAACGCATAAGCAAAATGACACATATCACCAAATCTCAAATTTAAATATCGTAAGGTAAATACTTTAAATCATGTAAGGCGTAGATTTTACCACATCTACACTCACTTTATTTCCTTAATCAAAATGACTAAGATAGACCTCCAACACGATTCGTTTTTCCTTCGGCGAGATGACCAATTCCCTCACTGAATCTCTGAAATTCCCATAACATCGTCGAGTTGGATTTCGATACTTGATATATGATCACCAATATATTTATATACGTATTAAAATCGTCCCCTCAATATTTACCATCCCTCTAGTTAAAACGCTAAGAACTCGTACTACATCCATCATTAGCCATTTAGTTCTCCTTTACATATACGCAAAAATCCACAATTAATTTATCGCCCTACTTCAATTAATTAAAAAGATTACGCACTCATCCTCGGCTCAAGATAGGGTGCATAAAAATAGGTAATGCACCTATCAATAACTAAATCTGGACTCTTCATTTAGAAAATCAAGATCTTAAATTGGAGAATTAAATACCATTTTTATTTCCCTAGCTTTCTTAATCGGCTCATATCTTCTTCATTTTAACTCGAATTTATTTTGCACAGATTGAACGAATTTGTTGTGCTCTACAAAATGAGATCCATATTCAATATTTTTTGAGAAAAAAGAAATTCTTGCCTCTCGGTTGCAAGTGCATACCATATGGTATCTTCTTTGTTTTTAATTCATTTTTGAAAACGTTTGTACAGAAGGAACGAGTTCATCATGATCTATTGGATCTACAAATTTCCGGGTGAAGAAATTACAGGAAGAAAAATACCACACAATACCATGTAATACCACCCTGGTACAAGGTGGTATTTTGTGGTACATAATGTTAAAAGTCGTAAATGACTGTTAATATACTTCTACTATCATGTATTCAAACATCCTACAGGCTTTGTTTGTTCATACCACCATGGTCTGCTTTTCAAACAATAGGTATGCTCTTATTTCAATACCTGTCAATACCATATAATATAGACTGGTAAAAAATAACTCATTTTTTTTTGTTCGAAAAATATATCAATGTGGATATCATTTTGAAGAGCACAATTAATCTGATCTAACTATGCAAAAAAAAATATATTTCGACTTGAAACGAGTGAGAAATCGTCCGCCTAAGATTAAGGATGAGAAAATTAAAGGCTTTCCAGAGAGAGAGGGATGTTGATGTCATGCTAATGTGGACGGGTTACTATGGTTACTCACCATAAGGTTACTGACCTGTTCTGTTCCCCTCATCCTCGTATGCAACTTAGATTTAATTGCTACATGAACTACTTTTATTATTACTAACTATAAATATATATACTCAAATAATGCATGCTAGTAAAATCAATATCTCGTTTTAATCCACACATATATACTTTACAAGTTAATTAAATTAATAATCTTAACATAACTATTTACCCATCTCTTGCATAGCTACATATTAATTTAAAAGGTCATTTTTATCCCGTACATGCTAAATCCGAGGTAGGTGATTTTAACGTATACTATATCACTAGCCATATTTAATTTACATACGCAAATTTAATAGTTACCATCACGTCACAGTTATTCCAATTATACTAAGCATATTGAAATATAACTAACTCATTCCTCTATTAGTCCCTTCGGGGACATCCGATAAAATTTAATAGTTACCATCACGTCACAATTATTCCTATTATGCGAATCATATTGAAATATAATTAACTCATTCCTCTATTAGTCCCTTCGGGGACATCCGATAAAATTTAATAGTTACCATCACGTCACAATTATTCCCTTTATACGAATCATATTGAAATATAACTAAGTCATTCCTCTATTAACTTAGACAAGCCATGCATGAAGAACTTTTCGTTAGCTCCTTCCCCTTACTATCATTAATTCAATAACTCCGATCGTCACTCAATTAAATATAACTTAGTGTTATGGGACAATCCAAGTACCACATCGGAAATACAAGGGAAGGAACCCTTGTATATTAGTGTCCACCAAACTTATTACTATGACACAATTTGAGGAGGCCAACCAAGAGTAAAACCGTGGGGGCTTGGTCCAAAGTGGACAAAATCGTACTAATGGTTCGGAGCACCCCCGGTTATGACAAGTGGTATAAGAGCCTGGTTCCACGTCTGGGAAATCCTTGTATCGAGAAGCCCATCGATACAAGGTGTCTGGCGGATCAAGATAATCGCTGGGGTAAGGACACGATATTTTTTTTCCTTGGCTTAAGGGGAGGATTGTTAGACAATCCAAGTACCGCATCGGAAATACAAGGAAGGAACCCTTGTATATTAGTGTCCACCTGCCCAATTAGTACGAGGCCTTTTGGGGAGGACACCCAAGAGTAAAACCGTGCGGGATTGGCCCAAAGCGGACAATATAGTACTAATGGAGTAACCCTGGTTATGACAAGTGGTATCATAGCCTGTTCGGTGCAGGGCGGTGGACGTCAGTTCGGTGGACCCTCATTCGGTGACCTTGGGATTTGAGATTCGGAAATACAAGGAAAGGAACCCTTGTATATTAGTGTCCACCATGCTAATTAGTACGAGGCCATTTGGGGAGGACACCCAAAACTAAAACCGTGCGGGTTTGGCCAAAGCGAACAATATCGTGCTAATGGAGCAATCCTAGTTATGACACTTAGATACCCAAAACACAAAAAGACATGTAAGAGGAGGTCTAGCTCGTTACCTTATCTTCGTGCCTAGAACGTGATGGAGGTTGTTCAAACTATATTCGACATTGATCTCGTCGATTGATCACCCAATCACTTGGCCAACGTAACTCCATTTAATTACGTATGTGAACTGGTTACTAAAATGGACTCAAACTTTGAAAGGTATTTAGTGTCGTATATTAACGATATGATAAGGTGATATCGAGGGAGATCGAGCAATGACGGCGATGTTCGATCTACTATCGAATGAGGCTTCCACCGTATGAATTGCGACTTGATGCTTGATCTGCTTGTTGTTGCCGTGAACAAAAAGGAATAGAAATGGAGCTGCTGCCTTCATTGTGTTTGTCGATAGGAAGGAGAATGGAAAGGACCGAGTTCTTGTTGGTTGTCGAGAGGAATGAAAGCTTGTTGCTTGCTTGAGTTGTTACTGCCAAGAGAAGAAGATGGAAGATAATTGTTCTTTTATAGGAGGGAGAGCTTCTTCTTTTAGTTTTCGTTTTTAAACTTGAAGGGTTCAAAATTTTGTATCCTTGATTCTCTTAAAAACTGAACCAACTTAATCATGTCCAACCAATTTTTTTATCCTTGATACTTAGAATTATTTCTTACTCCACGTAACTAAATACTATTATTAGGGCAAAGCCCTAAACACATGGGCAAAACTTAAATCATACTCTTAAAATAAACAAAAGAAATGAATCTCCAATCTTAAATTTATAACCACAAAGTATCAACAAATTAAAGTGTTCTCCAATGCTTAGTGCTTACGATGATCCTTCACCTGCCATCCCTCAGCAAAGATTGTGTTGAGCTCTTCAAACTTGCTGATCACGAACTGTCTGGTTACGATCTCCGCCTCTATGATTTGGTGAGTGTGTTGGGGCCAGTCAACGCCCTTACGTTTAAACTCTCTAGTATATTATTCAAAAATATATGGGATTTAATGTTACTCTACATTCTTAAAACTCAAATCTCGACTTATACGTATTAATGCCCATCTAGGCTAGTCTGGTTGCCCAACTCATACGTATTAATGCCCATCTAGGCTTCCAAAAATTTAAACTTAGTTCGGGGAGTCATAACGATCATCCCCCTAACATCTTAAACTTATCGTAGTGGATCTTCGCTACGATTCTCAAAAGCATAACTGCTGCTCATCTCAAAATCTCATATGGGCAACTGACTGGCGCCAGCGACAAAAAACTCTTAAAACTTTTCACCTTCCTTGAAGACAACTTACTCCTTAAAAGACAACTTACTTCTTAACGGTAACTTACTGGTAATTAAATACATGCAATTAAATGTATAACTTAAAACTAATTTACACATAATTTCATGCATCACGTAAACATACATAAGCAAATATGACACATAGCAGCAAATCTCAAATTTAAATACCCTAAGGTAAATACTTTAAACTATGTAAGGCGTAGATTTTACCCATTTACACTCACTTTATTTCCTTACCGAATCTCTGAAAATTCCCATAAGATCGTCGAGTTGGATTTCGATACTTGATATATGATGACCAATATATTTATATACGTACTAAAACCGTCCCCTCCATATATGACATCCCTCTGGTTAAAACTTGAAGAACTCGTACTACATCCATCATTAGCCATTTAGTTCTCCTTTACATATACGCAAAAATCCACAATTAATTCATCGCCCTACTTCAATGAATTAAAAAAATTACGCACTCATCCTCGTATACAACCTAGATTTAATTGCTTCACGAACTACCTTTATTATTACTAACTATATATATATACTCAAATAATGCATGCTAGTAAGATCCATTTCTCGTTTTAATCCACACATATATAATTTTCAAGGTAATTAATTAATAATCTTAACATAACTATTTACCCATCTCTTACATAACTACATATTAATTTAAAAGGTCATTTTTATCCTGTACATGCTAAATCCTATGTAGGTACTACCAGTTTAGGCGAAGAAGTCAGGGAAGTAAAAGTTTTCCTACTTCTCCTAAAAATCCGGAGCGGTGAGAAGGCGATACCTCGCTCGAGCGGCTAGGGTTTCCCAACGTTATGCAAGCGGTGAATCCGCTGCTGGACAGGGATGGTGCAGCACCTCTTGAACAACTAGAGAGTGTGGCAAGTCAACGTAGGCCTCCTACGGAGTCCTCTCCCCACCAAACCCTTGTGGTCAAAGTTCTAGGTCGTTCTGTATCCTATACGCTTATCTTTAAGCAGATAACTGGCCTATGGGCTAAAGCTGGGATGATACAAGTTACCTCAGCCAAGAATAGGTATTCCTTGTGCGGTTTACGAGTGGTATCGGTTATGATAGGGCAGTGATGGGAGGACCTTGGATGGTGGGCGACAACTACCTTACTATTCACCCCTGGACCAGTGATTTCAACCCGTACAATCATGAGATTACATCTACGCATGTATGGGCCGTTTGTTAGAGATGCCGATTCAGTACTTTCACCCGGTTGCAGTGATGAAGATAGGCAAACGCATTGGGAAGCCTATTTGGGTGGATCATGCGACAAGCACGGGAGCTAGGAGTGATTATGCATGAGTGTGTGTCCCAGTGGATATTACAAAGCCACTACTGTCCCAGTTTACTATCCTTAGTATCAAGTATTTCATACAATATGAAGGACTGGAGAAGATTTTTTCTGAAATGTGGCTCTTATTTCGAGCGCGCTAGGTGTTCTTGTTCAGCACCACCAGAAAATGTGATCCCAAACCCCAGTGAACCGATGGCGAATAAGGAGCCTGAGAAAATTTACGGGGATGGATGATAGCGAAGCGCAAGCCGAGACAAAGGAAGGAAAACCCAACTAGTCTGATGGAGAAAGGAGTTAGCAGGCAGAATTTGGCCCCGGAGAAAGGAGTTAGCCGGACCTAGCACTAAAGATACGGGGAGTTTTGGAAGCGGTGATGTGTCTATAGGGGGGAAACCGATGGAGATTTCAAACGAGTTTGTGGGGATGGTCTTGGACCCAAGGCCCCCCAAAGCCATGTGTAATTACTTTGTGTCATGCTATCACCTCCCATTTTTTAATGATGCTAAGCATATTCTCATGGAACTTTAGGGGGATGGGAAGCAAGCAATTTATACGAGTCTTCAGGGATTATCGTAGGAAGTATCGACTGTGTATTATTGTCATAGTTGAGCCGAGGATTAGTGGGGACGAAGCCGAGAAAGTGGTCCAAAGTCTTGGTTATGATAAATATTTGTTGTTGATGCGGCTGGCTATGCGGGGGGCATCTGGGTAGCGTGGGACTCGAACCTGATTACTATCGATGAAGTTGACCGCTCCAGTCAATTTCTCCATGTTAAAGCGGTGTCAGAGAGTAAAAGTTGGGTTTTAACAGCTGTGTACGCCAATCCATCTCTGATACAAAGAAGAGAATTATGGCAAGCGATTAGAGTGTTGGCGGAGGATATGTTGGAACCATGGTTACTAGTGCGGGATTATAACTCCATCCTCCAGCTTGCGGATAAATTGGGTGGTGCTCCTTTCAACGCGTCTAGAGCTCGTGAGTTTCAGGAATGTGTGCTGGATGCTTGATTTGGGATTTATAGGGCCGCCATAGACCTGGTTTAGTGGGAGTATCAAGGAGAGGCTAGATAGAGGACTCGCCAACTCTACTTGGTCGGGAGTGTTCCCTGACACTGTTGTTCGACACATCCCGAAGGTGAAAAGTGATCACCACCCCATTCTGATCATCTTAAATCCATATTTGAGAGCCTAGGGGCCAAAGCCGTTCAATTTCCTGGTTGCCTGGCTTACACGCGAAGGTTACAATGACATGGCGGCCGCTGCCTGGGCTCGAGGGGTCGATCTTTGCAGTGTTATTGCTGAGTTCGCTAAAGAAGCACAGCGTTGGAATCTTTACACCTTTGGGAATATCTTGAGAAAGAAGAACCTCCTACTTGCGCTCATCGAACGACTAGAAATGCGGGTTACGGGAGGGATGGAGCCTGTCGCATTGCATCAAGCTAGGGAAGAGCTTGAAGTCATTCTATTACAAGAGGAGCTCATATGGGCTCAGAAATCGAGATTAGAGTGGGTGATCTCGTGAGGGAGGACCGCTTGCTGACCTGCCCGCAGTGTTATGAGAAGTTCCTAATGCCTTGTGGCTGCCTCTACATAAACAATTTACTGAGGAGGAGGTGTATCAAGCGATCAGGTCTATGGGAGCACTTAAAGCGCCGGGTAAAGATGGCCTCCAGCCTTTGTTCTACCAGAGATGTTGGGACATAGTCTGTCAGGCAGTTGTGGAGTTTGTGCAAGGTTGCTGGAGGGAACCGGAGCGACTCAAGGAAGTTAATGCCACTATTGTAGTTGTGATCCCGAAGATTCCACGACCGACGACTATCGCGCAGTACCGACCGATTAGTCTCTGCAACGTGGCTTACAAGGCGATCACGAATGTTTAGCTGTGAAACTGAAGCCGCTTATGACCCGGCTGGTGCATGAGACCCAGACGAGTATCGTCCACGGGCGGCAAATTACTGACAATATTTGTATTTTGCAAGAAGTTGTTCATTCGATGAGAGCTAAGACGGCAATAGTCGGGTGGATGACTCTAAAAATTGACTTGGCCAAAGCATACGATCGTATCAAGTGGATCTTCGTTCGTGATACTCTGGTTGCTGCGAAAGTCCCCCAGGAATTCATCGAGCTAACAATGAGCTGCATCACTACCGCTAGCATGCAGATTCAATGGAATGGCGGGCTAACAGAGGAGTACATCGAGGGGTCTACGCCAAGACTTCCCTCTTTCCCCATACATCTTTATGTTGTGCATGGAGCGTCTTGGTAAACTGGTCGAGGCCACAGTAGCAAGAGGAGATTGGAAGCCAATCCGATTATCGCAGAGGGGACCACTGTTGTCACACTTGTTCTTTGCTGATGGTCTAATCTTTTTTGGTGTGTCCTCTACGGAGCAGGTTCAAGTGATCTCTCAATGCCTTCGAGAGTTTGGAGCTGCCTCTGGTCAACAAGTTAGCCGGCCGAAATCGCGAGTCTTCTTCTCCCAGAACGTTATAGCGGCGGATGCTGCGAGGTTAAGTACAACTCTAGACATACCAGAAACAAAGAACTTGTGTCGTTATCTGGGGTCCCCGTGATCCATGATCGCGTTACCAAGGCCACGTACACTGAACACATTGATCGCATCGATGCAGACAACATTTATGCAGGCCTCGGTTAGAGAATAGGTTCACAAGAAGATAAGAGGCTTTATCTGGGGAAGCTCGGATCTGGGAAGGAAAATTCACTTGGTGGATTGGGATACTATGTGCAAGCCGAAGGAAGAGAGGGGCTTGGGAGTTTGCGATTCAACGAGAATGAATGAAGCTTTTATGATTAAGATTGCATGGAGACTAGTCTTGAATGGCAGCTGGAATGAGGCCTTTGCTCGTGTGTTCCTCCCCGAGGATATGGTGCAACAACTCTTGCTACATCCAGTCGCGCAAGGCACCGAGCCGGACGTGCCTATTTGGAGGCTCTCCTCTTCGGGGCGGTTTACGATGAAGACCGCTTATGAATTAACGAGAAGGGAAGACGATCGTCATGAGCACCCCATTTGGAAGGTAGCAAGGCAAGTTGAAGGGCTCCAAAGAACACGAACGTTCTTTTAGTTAGCCATGCATTAGCGCCTCCTCACGAATGTCGAAAGATGCAGATGCCACCTTGCTTTGTCGGATGCGTGTCAAATCTGTGGAGGAGGTCCATAAACGGTCCTTCGTATTATCAGAGACTGCCCATACGCCAGGGATGCCTGGTTAGATTGACTTCTGGGCAAGCCTGATGGAGCGTTTTTTTTATCCCGATTTGCAAAAGTGGGCTCTACACTATTTGGACGATCATGGCAAGGTAATATCCCCACATTTTTGCTACTTTCTGCTGGCAATTATTGAAGAACAAGACATGGTGGGTATTTGAGGAAGAGTTAATACCAGCAGCTCACATGGCTCAAAGGGTGCGCTACTTGACAGCTTCAGTTGATACCAACCTCACTAATATTGGGCGGGTTACAGGAGGGAGATCCGAGCGGGAGACTAGGATGATTGGCTGGCAAGCCCCGACCCAGGGGTGGGCTTGTTTAAACATGGATGGATCAGTGATGCTCAGTCATGGATGGATCAGTGATGCTCCAGAGTGATGAAGGCTGCTTTGTGAGAGGTTTTATGGTGAACCTTGGTGGTGGCTCAATAACTCATGCGGAATTAGCTGGCATCAACTATGGCTTAAGAATGGCGTGGGACGAAGGAGTCCGAAAGCTTATTGTTCAGATGGACTCGGCTGCAACCATTGCTTTGCTTCAAGGTGATCAGACTCTTCATCCCCACCATACGCTGGTAAACTCGATCAGGCGGCAGCTGAACCAGCAATGGGAGGTTCATATCATGCATGTGTTCAGGGAAGGAAACTATGTTGCTGATTACTTAGCTTCGGTAGGACATTCTATTCATGTGGGGATCCAGATTGTGGACATCCCTAGATCTATGCTAAATCACTGGCTGTACTTCGACCTGCTTGGGTTACAAACCCCCGTACTATTAATATCTAAGGGCTGAACATCTCTCTGCGCTCGCGTTTTTATTAAAAAAAAAAATTCTAGGTAAGTGATTTTAACGTATACTATACCACTATCCATATTTAATTTACATACGCAAATTTAATAGCTACCATCACGTCACAATTATTCCTATTATTAGAATCATATTGAAAAATAACTAACTCATTCATCTATTAATTTAATCAAGCCATGCATGAAGAACTTTTCTTTAGCTCCTTCCCGTTACTATCATTAATTCAATAACTCCGATCGTCACTTAATTAAATATAACCCAGTTTTATGGGACAATCCAAGTACCACATCGTAAATACAAGGGAAGGAACCCCTGTATATTAGTGTCCACCAAGCTTATTAGTACGAGGCCTCTTGGGGAGGCCACCCAACAGTAAAACCGTGCGGGCTTGGCCAAAAGCGGACAATATCGTACTAATGGAGCAACCCCGGTTATGATAAGTGGTATTAGAGCCTGGTTCCGTGTCTGGAAAAATCGTTGTGCCGAGAAGCCCATCGTAGATGTTTGGCGGATCAAGATAATCGCTGAGGTAAGGACACGATGTTCGTGGTCCTTGGCTTGAGGGGAGGATTGTTAGACAATCCAAGTACCACATCGGAAGTACACGGAAGGAACCCTTGTATATTAGTGTCCACCTGCCCAATTAGTAAGTGGCCTTTTGGGGAGGACACCCAAGAGTAAAACCGTGCGGGATTGGCCAAAGCGGACAATATCGTACTAATGGAGCAATCCCGGTTAGGAGAAGTGGTATCAGAGCCTGGTTCAGTGCGGGGCAGTGGACGTCAGTTTGGTGGACACTCATTCAAGGACCTTGGGATTTGAGATTCCCGTCTGTTTGGTGGATCCAGGAGAGATCGACGTTTGGGCTTGGCGGATCAATTAGAGTTCCGCATTTTGGAAGAAAATCAAAGAGATTTCTGCGTTTGCTAAAGTCCTTGTACCAATATGCCCATCGATACAAAGCGTCTGGCGGATCAAGATAATCGCTGGTGTGAGGACACGAAGTTCGTGGTCCTTGGATTGAGAGGTGGGCTGTTATGAGACAATCCCAGTACCACATAGAGTGGCACCTAAAGCTTTGTTGCTGTCCTCTTTAGAGGTAGCATCCTTTGATTTTGTAGGGTGGCTTCACTAAGTGTTGCTTTGGGTGGGGTTTTCGGTAAAGGTTTCTAACTATTTTTTCTCATGTCATTAATTGAAAGAAAAAAAAAACACGCATAAGCAAAATAACACATATCAGCAAATCTCAAATTTAAATATCGTAAGGTAAATACTTTAAATTATGTAAGGCATAGGTTTTACCACATTTACACTCACTTTATTTCCTTAATCAAAATGACTAAGATAGACCTCCAACACGATTCGTTTTTCCTTCGGCGAGATGACCAATTCCCTCACTACCAAGATCGCCCTTTTGGTTATGACAGTCAATTTCATTACCGTTTTTGGCCGTAGCAGTCAAGGCCACTGGTGCTGGCGGGGAGAAGTCGCTTTCGGCCTATACAGTAGCCAATCAATAACGGTTATTATATAATACTAACATAATGGTTATTATAATTCTAACGTAATACTAACATGGCCGAAATATGAAAAAGAATGTTGCGTGCATGCATGCAATGGATACCTGAAGGACACCGTCAACCCTATCCGAAACTATGGAAGGGAGCGGTGATGAGTTGGTTGTTGAGAGTCGGACCCTGGAAGCGCCATCGGAGATTAGAAAGCAAGCAGCCAACAACAAGAACAAAAGAATACAAGCTTTCGAAGCCATGGATATATATCTTTAATTTCTTTAGTATGTTGCTTGGAGAAAATTTTCCTTATGCTTTCAACTGTGAGTTTATGTTTTTCTATATGGAAGTGCGATTGTTCGACATATATATACACACATAAGTCCGGCTTTATTCCAATTAAGAAGACCCTAAACTTGATATTTGTGTGAGAAACAGGAAAGGAATTAGCTTTCGTACGTAATCCCTTCTACTATAGTTTGTCCTAAGTGATGTTTCAGTTTAATTGCTTTACTACACCCGGATAAAGGAACCCTATTCCATTTGTCTCTTTTGTTTTCAGAAAATACTTGTCCAAATAACATACACACACGTATCCACTTTCATTTCTCTTGCATTATAAGGAAACTCATCTTTGTTACAGTGATAAATATGTTTGGACTTAATAGAAGTGTTAGCGTTAGGGCCCTTTACTATACTTCAACAAGAAATGATGGAGACAAGTTCTTATGCATGCCAGTGCTTTATAGGAGGGACAACTTGTTCTTTTAGTTTTCGTTTTTAAACTGGAACGGTTCAAATTTTATTATCCTTGATTCTCTTAAAAACTTAACCAACTTAATCATTTCTAAACAATTTTTTTTATCCTTGATACTCAGAATTATTTCTTACTCCACCTAACTAAATACTATTATTAGGGCAGGTGAGAAATATATGAATTCTTTCACATAGGAACTCTTGCAAGTATGTTACTTTGTTTGATTGTGAAACATCCCACTACTTTGAAACTTGGAAATGACATTTCTACCCCAGGGTATATTTAAAAACATTACAAATAACATAACCTTGATTAAAATTACCAAACTTAAATAACTTAATATTTCAAGACAAAGCCCTAAGCACATGGGAAAAACTTGAATCAAACTCTTAAAATAAACAAAAGAAACGAATCTCCAATTTTAAACTTATAACCATAAAGTATCAACAAATTAAAGTGTTCTCCAATGCTTACGATGATCCTTCACGTGCCATCCTTCAGCAAAGATTGTGTTGAGCTCCTCAATCTTGCTGATCACGAACTGTCTGGGTACGATCTCCGCCTCTATGATCTGGTGAGTGAGTTGGGGTTAGTCTACGCCGTTACGTTTAAACTATCTAGTATATTATTCAAAACTAAATGAGAGTTAATGTTACTCTACATTCTTAAAACTCAAATTTCGACTTAAATTCTTGACTGACACGGGCATCCCTAACTAGCTAGTCCGGTTCCCAACTCATACGTATTAATGCCCATCTAGGCTTCCATAAACTTAAACTTAGTTCGGGGAGTCGTGACGATAATCCCCCCTAACATCTTAAACTTATCGTAGTGGCTCTTCAGCACGATTCTCAAGAGCATAACTGCTACTCATCTTAAAAATTCTCAAAAGCATAACTGCTGCTCATCTCAAAATCTCATATGGGCAACTAACTGGCGCCAATGATGAAAAACTCTTAAAACTTTTCACCTTCCTTGAAGGTGAAATACTCCTTAAAACCAACTTACTTCTTAACTGTAACTTACTGGTAATTAAATACATTCAATCTAATGTATAACTTAAAACATAATTTACACATAATATCATGCATCACGTAAACATACATAAGCAAATATGACACATAGTAGCAAATCTCAAATTTAAATACCGTAAGGTAAGTACTTTAAACTATTTAATGGGTAGATTTTACCCCTTTACACTCACTTTATTTCCTTAATCAAAATGACTGAGACAGACCTCCAACACAATTCGTTTTTCCTTTGGCGAGATGACCTATTCCCTTACTGAATCTCTAAAAAAATTCCCGTAAGATCGTCGAGTTGGATTTCGATACTTGATATATGATGACCATTATATTTATATACGTACTAAAATCGTCCCCTCAATATCAACCATCCCACTGGTTAAAACTTGAAGAACTCGTACTCCATCCATCATTAGCCATTTAGTTCTCCTTTACATATACGCAAAAATCCACAATTAATTCATCGCCCTACTTCAATTAACTAAAAAGATTACGCACTCATCCTCGTATGCAACCTAGATTTAATTGCTTCACGAACTACCTTTATCATTACTAACTATAGATATATATATACTCAAATAATGCATGCTAGTAAGATCCATTTCTCGTTTTAATCCATAAATATATACTTTACAAGGTAATTAATTAATAATCTTAACATAACTATTTACCCATCTCTTACATAACTACATATTAATTTAAAAGGTCATTTTTATCCCGTACATGCTAAATCCTAGGTAGGTGATTTTAACGTATACTACACCACTAGCCATATTTAATTTACATACGCAAATTTAATAGCTACCATCACGTCACAATTATTCCTATAATACGAATCATACTGAAAAATAACTAACTCAATCATCTATTAATTTAGTCAAGCCATGCATGAAGTTTCGTTAGCTCCTTCCCGTTACAATCATTAATTCAATAACTCTGATCGTCACTCTAAATAAATATAACCAAGTGTTACGGGACAATCCAAATACCACATCGGAAATACAAGGGTAGGAACCCTTGTATATTAGTGTCCACCAAGCTTATTAGTACGAGGCCTTTTGGGGAGGCCACCCAACAGTAAAACCGTGCGGTCTTGGCCCAAAGTGAACAATATCGTACTAATGGAGCAACCCCCGTTATGATAAGTGCTATTAGAGTCTAGTTCTGTGTCTGGGAAAATCCTTGTACCGAGAAGCCCATCGATACAAGGTGTTTGGCGGATCAAGATAATCGTTGAGGTGAGGACACGATGTTCGTGGTCCTTGGCTTAAGTGGAGGATTGTTAGACAATCCAAGTACCACATCGGAAATACAAGGAAGGAACCCTTGCATATTTGTGTCCGCCACCCCAATTAGTAAGTGGCCTTTTGGGGAGGACACCCAAGAGTAAAATCGTGCGGTATTGGCCCAAAGCGAACAATATCATACTAATGGAGCAATCCCGGTTAGGAGAATCGGTATCAGAGCCTGGTTCGGTGCGAGGCAGTGGACGTCAGTTTGGTGGGCCCTCATTCGGTGACCTTGGGATTTGAGATTCGCATCTGTTTGGTGGATCCAGGAGAGATCCACGTTCGGGCTTGGCGGATCAAAAGAGTTCCGCATTTTGGAAGCAGATTAAAGAGAGTGCTGCGTTTGCTAAAGTCCTTGTACCGAAACGCCCATCGATACAAAGCGTCTGGCGGATCAAGATAATCGCTAGGGTGAGGACACGAAGTTCCTGATGCTTGGATTGAGGAGAGGATTGTTATGAGACAATCCAAGTACCACATCGGAAACACAAGGAAAGGAACTCTTGTATATTAGTGTCCACCAAGCTCATTAGTACGAGGCCCTCTGGGGAGGACACCCCAGAGTAAAACTGTGCAGGCTTGGCCCTAAGCGGACAATATCGTACTAATGGAGCAATCCGGTTATGACACTAAAGGGTCATTTGGAAGTTGCGATTGTTTTGCTGAGATTGTCATTATGCATGTATTGTTTACAATGCGTCGTTTTTTTTATTTTTTAGCAGAAACAATACATGGATTGTTTCTGTGATGTGATAGAAACTATCACTCATTTTGAGTGATTGTTATATCTCAACTTTTAGTTGTGATTGTTGAGATAGTTGAGTTGAGATTGTTTTGTCTCAGCTTTTAGCTAATGCGACATACACAATCACACATACCAAACGTTGTATTCCATAATGCATCAAATTCGACAATACATGTATAAAATTATACATGCATTCTCAACAATACATCTATTTAACAATCGCAACTTCCAAACGACCCCTAAGATATCCAAAACTCAAAAGAAATGAAAGAGGAGGTCTAGCTAGCTCGTTACCTTAACTTCGTGCCTAGAACGTGATGGAGGTTGTTCAAACTATATTCGACATTGATCTCGTCGATTGATCAATCAATCACTTGGCCAACGTAACTACAATTTAATTCCGTACGTGAACTGGTTACTAAAATGGACTCAAACTTTGAAGTTAAAATTTGGTAATTAGAATAATGAAATAAACACTAAACTTAATTATGAGCTAATGTTAAATTCTGGAATTTTGGACTTTTGAAACTTCCCCACTAATGCAAAAACACTTTTGGAGAGGGTAGATTTAGAATACTAGCCTCAAATTTTTTTTGTGTAACGAGAAGAAGATGGAAGGGTTGCTACTGCTGCTTTATTTGAACAGATAAACGGAAGCATCTCTTCCTCCTCTTTCTTTAATGGAATTCTATTGATTGGATCTTATCTTGCCATTATTTCAGATATGGAGTAATTATTGTAGGGACCAAGTGGTTGAATAATTGGATTGCTAGATGTAGGGATATGATGATGATTTATGAAGGTTGGAGATCTCAGAGTAAGGACATGTAAATGGGGAGCCAGTCACTATAAGTGTTAGTTATTAACTAGATAATAATAATAACACATTATTATTTTCTCTTATTCACTGTTGCAACTCTTCGTACATAATCGTCTATCCAATCATTCATTATTATGATCGAACTTGAAGCCAAACATCGGGGTGTTACAGGTTGATTAGATGAGTGGTGGAGGAAATTGCATGCATGCATGTGCCCTTTTATTTATTGTAGGCAGATGTAAAACACGAACAGTAGATATTATAATGCTTAGAAAGCATGGAGGGACACGCAATGGACGACACATGAAGCAAAGCTTGTATGGTGATCATGATTAACGTTTATGTATTGGTTTGAATTGGCTTCTATCATTACCGTTTTTGGCCGTAGCAGTCAAGGCCACTGGTGCCAATCAATAACGGTTATTATATAATTCTAACGTAATACTAACATAATGGTTATTATAATTCTAACGTAATACTAACATGGCCGAAAGATGAAAAAGAATGTTGCGTGCATGCATGCAATGGATACCTGAAGGACACCGTCAACCCTATCCGAAACTATGGAAGGGAGCGGTGATGAGTTGCTTGTTGAGAGTCGGACCCTGGAAGCGCAATCGGAGATTAGAAAGCAAGCAGCCAACAACAAGAACAAAAGAATACAAGCTTTCGAAGCCATGGATATATATATTTAATTTCTTTAGTATGTTGCTTGGAGAAAATTTTCCTTATGCTTTCAACTGTGAGTTTATGTTTTTCTATATGGAAGTGCGATTGTTCGACATATATATACACACATAGGTCCGGCTTTATTCCAATTAAGAAGACTCTAAACTTGATATTTGTGTGAGAAACAGGAAGGGAATTATCTTTCGTACGTAATCCCTTCTACTATAGTTTGTCCTAGGTGATGTTTCAGTTTAATTGCTTTGCTACACCCGGATAAAGGAACCCTATTCCATTTGTCTCTTTTGTTTTCAGAAAATACTTGTCCAAATAACATACACACACGTATCCACTTTCATTTCTCATGCATTATAAGGAAACTCATCTTTGTTACAGTGATAAATATGTTTGGACTTAATAGAAGTGTTAGCGTTAGGGCCCTTTACTATACTTCAACAAGAAACTAGCACAGGACCCGGCCCGTTGGCCGGAAGAATTTTGTCGATAAATATGATATATAATAATTGATATATAATAGAGGATTTGAAATGCACAAAATGATTGTTTTTTAACTTAGTTATCCACATAACATTTTTGAAAGTGATCCAGCTATGCATAATATGTCTAGACCTCCATGAAAAGAGAAAAATATAATATAAGCATTACTTATAATTATTGAATAAAAAAAGAAATAAATATAACTAATTGTCATCCATTACTTAATTAAACCATATAATTTAATATTAGAGTTGTTTCTCATAATACATACATAATCAACCTTTAAGATGAAAGAAAATGTCTCTCATAGAGTTTAGTATGCCCTTTAAATTTTTCCCAATAGAGAGCATTCTTTTTTACCACACTATTGGTAATGAATCTGAATTTGCTTGATTTGAAATATATAGGACCGATGCTAAATTGTCGCTAATAGTTGGTTTGAGAATGTGTTGTGTATGGATTTCCAAAATTATTCTAAGATCGCAGACATGTTTAACAACAATGTAGTAATTTTCATGCAGCAAATATTTTTTTCATGAAATAATTCAATAAATAAAAACCTATGAAAATTATATTACATGAAAATATATAGTACTCATTAAGTTGATGAATGAACAAGGGTATAAGTAGCATACATCTATTTTAAAAATATAGAAGTTGCAAAGTGTCTTTTGGGTTGAATGAGATCGCATATTCTCATTATCGCTAACTGACTTATGTTTTTTTGCAATAGATAGTTCAAAATGTAAATTAAAACTTATGTTTCCACCAGTGTAAAAGAATTGTTTGAACCAAATGATTACAATAGTATAAAAAAAATTGACAGTAGAGTATTTTATACTTAAATCATAATTTAACTATGGTTCAACCGTTTCATATTGCTAAATATCACCTATCGATTTAGCTTATGGTGTGAAGTTTTATGGTCGAACCGCCAATATGTACGATCTTTCAATTCAAACTTTAAATAAAAAACCACTAAAATATTGACATGATCAAATACCCTTAAATCTCATAAATTATCATAATCGTATTAAGGAAAAAATCATCCAAATGATAATACTGATTTAGGATTTTACGGGGTCATTTGGAAGTTGCGATTGTTAAATAGATATTGTGTTGTGAATGCATGTATAATATTATATGTATTGTCGGAATAGATGCATTGTGTATGGCACATAAGCTAATAGTTTAGACAAAACAATCCCAACTCGACTTTCTCAACAATAACAACTAAAATTTGAGATTTAACAATACACATTTTGATTGATAGTTTCGGTCAGATCACAGATGTAATCCATGTATTGGTTCTACTAAAAAATATATAAAATGATGAATTCTAAACAATACCTGTATAGTAAATCTCAACAAAACAATCGCAACTTTCAAACGACCCATTAATCGAAATGAAAAAAATCTATCAAATATAATATCATCTCCTAAAATAAATCAAAACTCAACAGGGCAAAGAATACCCACTAAGCAAAGTAGAAGGGCAATTATTTCACACTACCTCATCCCCCCCCCCCCCCCCCCCCCCGGTTTAAGTATGTTCTCTCACTCTCTCTTATGCCTTGTTCACTTGCCATTTTGTTTTCTGTTTTCTGCTGTGACAACCAATGTAGTTAAAAGCTATAGTTTAAGCCTAAAAGCTTACGCTTTTAAGTTCTTACCTCCTCCAATATAGTAATTTTCTTTGAAAAATCTTTTGACACCATAAGCTTAATATAAACTCTTTAAAACCACAATATGTGCATAAAAAATCCTTAAAAGCTGGCTTTTAGGACGCTTATAAGAGCTTTTAATGATAATGTTTATGGAGCGATTTGGCACGTCGTGCGATGGTCAAATGGTTTTTTGTGGATGAAAAAACTAAAGTGATCATGCCGCTGGCTTCAAAATGATTCTTTTAACATGAATGATGATTGATGTATTTATGAGGAGCATGATGTTAGTGACAATAACAACTATGATGATGGCGGTAATTAAGATGATATGATTTGGATGGAAATGTGGACGTTGCTGCCCAAATGTAGCATAAATCATGATCAATTTTTTTGGGGGGCTTGTGATGTCCATAATATGAATATTTCAGAGTTATGATTCATATTAGCGTACGATTCAACTCTTTTTCTATGTTTATGAACTTGTTCTGAGTTAGAATGTACTCTAGTTCAAAATCTTTTCCAATTTTCTGTGTGTTGATCCTATTAGTCTTTTAAGTTGCTTTTTTACAATTTCAATGGTTCATATAAACTTACGTTCTTACGCTCCGCTTTTACGCTTAAGTTTGTACCCATCATTTCGCTTATACATAAAAACTATAGTTTAACTACATTGGTGACAACAAAAATAAAATAAAAAAAAATTGTAAAAAATGTGTTCACTTGCAATTTCATTATCGTTGGAAAAAATAAAGGGGAATAAAAGAGGCAGTTGGGCGGAAACAATAAAACATCCTATGCTGGAAAATGAGAGACGAATTTCCTCCCGTTGCCCATTGGGTTATGCCCCCATTCCTTTTAATGAGCCCAGCGTTCGAATCCCTTTGCCACATTTTTTTTCTCCTTTTGTTCACTTAGACCAACGACGTCGTTTTGCTAACCCCAGCTCTCATCGTTCTTCTCCCAGCCTCCCCCAAACTCGACCTCCACATCGAACGAAGTTGCTACAGTTCGCCTCTTCTTCCTCTAGAAGATGGAGAGAAGATCGATCCGACGAACTCCTTCTCTAGTACGCTAAGCTCCAGCGGCGAAGGACGGGTTTTCTTTGAGATGCCAGCAGGTATTACCCTTTCACCGCTAAGTTAATCATTCTCAAAGGCTTAGATCCTCGAGGTCACATCAACAGTGGTGTGGATTAGGATGGATGAGACAGTGATGGCTACACTTGCCCGACAGATCGTCGATAATCCTCTTTGTTTTTCCATCTCTCTCTCTCTCTCTCTCTCTCTCTCTCTCTCTATATATATATATATATATATATATATATCTGAGCTTTGTATCTCACCACTCTCCCCCTTTCCTTCCTCTTTCTTCCCACCGCCTGGAATTGAGAGAAACCTAGAAACATCCTAATTACTTGTATAGGGTCGATCCATATACATTGTCTTCATGGTATGCTCTAACTTGTCATGCTAGCTCGATCATGTGTCTGCGTATAGTTACATGCATTCTAATAATTAAGTTTTTACATATTCACAACACCAAGATAAAAACAATCATAAATGCTAAAATACTACATTTGAACCAACTACCACCGATGCCACAAATAATAAGTATATCTCTAAATCATACATAAAATATTTCAAACATCACAAATATTAAGATTAAATTAATTATTATAAAGAGTAAAAATTATATAATGAGGTTAATTATAACTCATTTATATGTTAATGCCCTTAAATTGATCAACACACCCAAAAATGGCAAAATGAACATCACATTAAACCTAATATCTTCTCATTATTGTCGGATCCATTAATACATACATCACAAACCTTGAGAATGAAAGAAAAAGATTGGTCTCTGATAGAGTTCAATTCCCTCCATAGTGTTAATCCCAGTAGACATCATCATTGTTGATCACAACGCGTGCAATCGATCTGAAGCTCTAGGATATATCGGACATGATGCAAAATTGTCACTAATAGTAGTTGAACAATGTAAAAAGAACAGGAGAATTCCTAAATGACGCTCATAACACAGATATAACCAGGAACAATGTAGTGATTTCCCTACAGTGTAATAACATTTTTAATAAAATAAGTTGAGATAATAAAAGTGTATGATTAGTATAAAGATTCGAAGAAAGGGAAATAAAGAAATTTAGATTGACAATTGTCTTGCTATGACTGAAGGACTTAATCAAAATGTAGTTAGGTCTGCAATTGAAAAAACCCAAAGCATAACACAACAATACATAGTCAAACTGGAGAAAAAAAAACTTATTCTCCAACCCCTTCAAAGTTCCTCTTACCGGCAAACGACATCCCGTTCATATGTGTTTCTTACTCCTAGGCGGCTCAAAACCTCGTCTGCTATCGACTTTAAAATCTTGTATATCTTCACACTCTTTCATGTATCTAGCTAAAATCATGAAATATGTGATGACATTCAGATTATCCTTAGCAACCGTCACGGCGCGCTCGACAGAGGACATTGTCTTCGTCTCGACAATAACAAATCAATGGCTAAATTCTGCAGTGTTATGAAATGTTTGACTATTTTTCTGTATTTTGAAAAGCTTGACTAATATATTTTCAAATTTTAAGGTTTTGGCTAATCGATTGTATTTATCCTTTTTCGTTGAACATCACTTTATGAAAACTCTTACAATTCAGTATCATGTTTTCCAGCTCAACATAGTCTAAATGAAGTTTTAACAAAAAATTGATAGTTGGCTAATATTTTATAATTTCAAAATTTTGGCGAATATGTTTACAAAATTGAAATATTTTACTAATAAATTATATTTAATAAAATAAAAAGGATACTCACTTTATTCTACGTATATATAAAAACCAAGTCCTTCCTTGAAAAATGATATTCCAGCCCATTTAGAAAGTGGAAAAAAATCACACTCGACCCCAAATCCGTGAACACCAGGTTTTACCGGTTACTGACTCCTGTCGAATTGGGTATCCATTGTCCATGTTCATTTGCTATTCGGCTATTCCTACTTGTACGCTACAACTACTAATGAAGGGCCATGGATTTAGGTTGGTGATCAGGGATTGGGTAATAAATTGGGTATCCATTGGATGGAAAAGAATATCTTATCAAAAGTGGGTACAAAATCGCATTTCATACCACCCTGATATGAATCACACCACTTTGACGCAATTATATCATCATCATATCGGGAAGAATTAGAACGAATGTTGTAGGTTTTGCACCGGAATTCAAGTAGATTGAATTTATGAGAAAAATTATTACCAATTGGAGACAAAATGCAAAAAAAAAAAAAAATTGCAAAACGTGTGGGTGGTACAACGAAAAAGTAAAAAAAGAACAAAACAAAAGCAAAACAATTATAATTTTTAGGAGAAGGCTCGTTTGGGTGTTGGGACTAAATTAAGAAGTGGGTAAAGTCAAAACTACCATTCAAAAAATTAATCTCGTGCCTTTGTTTTTGAAATGGAAGAAAATCATGCTTGAATCCCATTATTTATACGGGTTGTAGATAAATTGCGAGCATGGAAGTGAAAGATTTATTATGTGGAACTGGAATAGCACACCCAAACCAATCATTATTTAAAGCTGTTGGTGGCAGCGGAGAAAGCTGGTTGGGAAATGGGAGCGTAGAGCTAAACTCACTGGACCATTGAATGAGGTGGGCATAATGACCAGACTGAGCCCATAGCTTGGCCCTCGTTGGTGGCCCATTTGCCATTATAAGCTCCAGCGGAAGGCACGCCAGCAAAACGCACAGCTTTATTTAATTGAGAATTGATCATAGTGCCCCTCCGACAAACACTCTGTGAGCTGCAATTTTGAATCCCTGCAAACCCAACCCTTGTTTTCGCTTCATATATCTTATAGATGATGGAGACAAGTTCTTAAGCATGCCAGTGCTTTGTAAGATACGCATGTTATTTTCTTTTAGTACAACTATTTTTATTAAATTTAGCTGTGGTAAACGACATCATTTTATAAGAGGGACAACTTGTTCTTTTAGTTTTCGTTTTTAAACTGGAACTGTTCAAATTTTTTTATCCTTGATTCTCTTAAAAACTGAAACAACTTAATCATGTCTAAACAATTTTTTTTATCCTTGATACTCAGAATTATTTCTTACTCCACCTAACTAAATACTATTATCAGGGCAGGTGAGAAATATATGAATTCTTTCACATAGGAATTCTTGCAAGTATGTTACTTTGTTTGATTGTGAAACATCCCACTACTTTGAAACTTGGAAATGACATTTCTACCCCGGGGTATATGTAAAAACATTACAAATAACATAACCTTGATTAAAATTACCAAACTTAAATAACTTAATAATTCAAGACAAAGCCCTAAGCACATGGAAAAAACTTAAATCATACTCTTAAAATAAACAAAAGAAATGAATCTCCAATTTTAAACTTATAACCATAAAGTATCAACAAATTAAAGTGTTCTCCAATGCTTACGATGATCCTTCACGTGCCATCCTTCAGCAAAGATTGTGTTGAGCTCCTCAATCTTGCTGATCACAAACTGTCTGGGTACGATCTCCGCCTCTATGATCTGGTGAGTGAGTTGGCGTCAGTCTACGCACTTACGTTTAAACTATCTATTATATTATTCAAAACTAAATGAGAGTTAATGTTACTCTACATTCTTAAAACACAAATTTCGACTTAAATTCTTGACTGACACGGGCATCCCTAACTAGCTAGTCCGGTTCCCAACTCATACGTATTAATGCCCATCTAGGCTTCCATAAACTTAAACTTAGTTCGGGGATTCGTGACGATAATCCCTCCTAACATCTTAAACTTATCGTAGTGGCTCTTCAGCACGATTCTCAAGAGCATAACTGCTACTCATCTTAAAAATTCTCAAAAGCATAACTGCTGCTCATCTCAAAATCTCATATGGGCAACTGACTGGCGCCAACGACGAAAAACTCTTAAAACTTTTCACCTTCCTTGAAGGTGAAATGCTCCTTAAAAGCAACTTACTTCTTTACTGTAACTTACTGGTAATTAAATACATTCAATCTAATGTATAACTTAAAACATAATTTACACATAAGATCATGCATCACGTAAACATACATAAGCAAATATGACACATAGTAGCAAATCTCAAATTTAAATACCGTAAGGTAAATACTTTAAACTATTTAATGCGTAGATTTTATCCCTTTACACTCACTTTATTTCCTTAATCAAAATGACTGAGACAGACCTCCAACACAATTCGTTTTTTCTTTGGCGAGATGACCTATTCCCTTACTGAATCTCTAAAAAATTCCCGTAAGATCGTCGAGTTGGATTTCGATACTTGATATATGATGACCATTATATTTATATGCGTACTAAAATCGTCCCCTCAATATCAACCATCCCTCTGGTTAAAACTTGAAGAACTCGTACTCCATCCATCATTAGCCATTTAGTTTCTCCTTTACATATACACAAAAATCGACAATTAATTCATCACCCTACTTCAATTAACTAAAAAGATTACGCACTCATCCTCGTATGCAACCTAGATTTAATTGCTTCACGAACTACCTTTATCATTACTAACTATAGATATATATATATATATATACTCAAATAATGCATGCTAGTAAGATCCATTTCTCGTTTTAATCCATAAATATATACTTTACAAGGTAATTAATTAATAATCTTAACATAACTATTTACCCATCTCTTACATAACTACATATTAATTTAAAAGGTCATTTTTATCCCGTACATGCTAAATCCTAGGTAGGTGATTTTAACGTATACTACACCACTAGCCATATTTAATATACGTACGCAAATTTAATAGCTACCATCACGTCACAATTATTCCTATAATACGAATCATATTGAAAAATAACTAACTCATTCATCTATTAATTTAGTCAAGCCATGCATGAAGAACTTTTCGTTAGCTCCTTCCCGTTACAATCATTAATTCAATAACTCTGATCGTCACTCTAAATAAATATAACCAAGTGTTACGGGACAATCCAAATACCACATCGGAAATACATGGGAAGGAACCCATGTATATTAGTGTCCACCAAGCTTATTAGTACGAGGCCTTTTGGGGAGGCCACCCAACAGTAAAACCGTGGGGTCTTGGCCCAAAGCGAACAATATTATACTAATGGAGCAACCCGCGTTATGATAAGTGCTATTAGAGCCTGGTTCTGTGTCTGGGAAAATCCTTGTACCGAGAAGCCCATCGATACAAGGTGTTTGGCGGATCAAGATAATCTTTGAGGCGAGGACACGATGTTTGTGGTCCTTGGCTTAAGGGGAGGATTGTTAGACAATCCAAGTACCACATCGGAAATACAAGGAAGGAACCCTTGCATATTTGTGTCCACCACCCCAATTAGTAAGTGGCCTTTTGGGGAGGACACCCAAGAGTAAAACCGTGCGGTATTGGCCCAAAGCGAATAATACCGTACTAATGGAGCAATCTCGGTTAGGAGAAGTGGTATCAGAGCCTAGTTTGGTGCGGGGCAGTGGACGTCAGTTTGGTGGCCCTCATTCGGTGACCTTGGGATTTGAGATTCGCATCTGTTTGGTGGATCCAGGAGAGATCCACGTTCGGGCTTGGCGGATCAAAAGAGTTCCGTATTTTGGAAGCAGATCAAAGAGAGTGCTGCGTTTGCTAAAGTCCTTGTACCGAAACGCCCATCGATACAAAGCGTCTGGCAGATTAAGATAATCGCTAGGGTGAGGACACGAAGTTCGTGATGCTTGGATTGAGGAGAGGATTGTTATGAGACAATCCAAGTACCACATCGGAAACACAAGGAAAGGAACTCTTGTATATTAGTGTCCACCAAGCTCATTAGTACGAGGCCTTCTGGGGAGGACACCCCAAAGTAAAACTGTGCGGGCTTGACCGTAAACGGACAATATCGTACTAATGGAGCAATCCGGTTATGACACTAAGATATCCAAAACTCAAAAGAAATGAAAGAGGAGGTCTAGCTAGCTCGTTACCTTAACTTCGTGCCTAGAAAATGATGGAGGTGGTTCAAACTATATTCGACATTGATCTCGTCGATTGATCACACAATCACTTGGCCAACGTAACTACAATTTAATTCCGTTCGTGAACTGGTTGCTAAAATGGACTCAAAGTTTGAAGTCAAAATTTGGTAATTAGAATAATGAAATAAACACTAAACTTGATTAGGAGCTAATGTTAAATTCTGGAATTTTGGACTTTTGAAACTTCCCCACTAATGCAAAAACACTTTTGGAGAGGGTAGATTTAGAATTCTAGCCTCAAATTTTGTTTCTGTAACGAGAAAAAGATGGAAGGGTTACTACTGCTGCTTTATTTGAACAGATAAACGGAAGCATCTCTTCTTCCTCTTTCTTTAATGGAATTCTATTGATTAGATCTTATCTTACCATTATTTCAGATCTGGAGTAATTATTGTAGGGACCAAGTGGTTGAATAGTTGGATTGCTAGATGTAGGGATATGATGATGATTTATGAAGGTTGGAGATCTTAGAGTAAGGACATGTAAATGGGGAGCCAGTCACTATAAGTGTTCGTTTTTAACTAGATAATAATAATAACACATTATTATTTTCTCTTATTCACTGTTGCAACTCTTCGTACCCAATCGTCTATCCAATCATTCATTATTATGATCGAAATTGAAGCCAAACATCGGGGTGTTACAGGTTGATTAGATGAGTGGTGGAGGAAATTGCATGCATGCATGCACCCTTTTATTTATTGTAGATATTATAATGTTTAGAAAGCATGCGTCGTCAATTTCATTACCGTTTCAGCCACTGGTGCTGGCGGGGAGAAGTCGCTTTCGGCCTATACAGTAGCCAATCAATAACGGTTATTATATAATACTAACATAATGGTTATTATAATTCTAACGTGATACTAACATGGCCGAAACTATGGAAGCGCCATCGGAGATTAGAAAGCAAGCATCCTAACACTCGACATATATAAAGGAACCCTATTCCATTTGTCTCTTTTGTTTTCAGAAAATACTTGTCCAAATAACATACACACACGTATCCACTTTCATTTCTCTTGCATTATAAGGAAACTCATCTTTGTTACAGTGATAAATATGTTTGGACTTAATAGAAGTGTTAGCGTTAGGGCATGCCAGTGCCATTGTAAGATACACATGTTATTTTCTTTTAATACAACTTTTTTATTAAATCTAGTTGTGGTAAACGACATCATTTTATAGGAGGGGCAACTTGTTCTTTTAGTTTTCGTTTTAAAACTGGAACGGTTCAAATTTTTTTATCCTTGATTCTCTTAAAAACTAAACCAACTTAATCATGTCTAACCAATTTTTTTTATCCTTGATACTCGGAATTATTTCTTACTCCACCTAACTAAATACTATTATTAGGACAGGTGAGAAATATATGAATTCTTTCACATAGGAACTCTTGCAAGTATGTTACATTGTTTGATTGTGAAACATCCCACTACTTTGAAATTTCGAAATTACATTTCTACCCCGGGTATATTTAAAAACATTTCAAATAACATAACCTTGTTTAAAATTACCAAACTTAAATAACTTAATAATTCAAGATAAAGCCCTAAACACATGGGCAAAACACAAATCATACTCTTAAAAGAAAAAAAAAGAGACGAATTTCCAGTCTTAAAATTATAACCAAAAAGTATCCACAACTTAAAGTGTTCTCCAATGCTTACGCTAATCCTTCACTTGCCTCCCTCGGCAAAGATTGTGCTGAGCTCCTCAAACTTGCTGATCACGAACTGTCTGGTAACGATCTCTGCCTCTATGATCTGGTGAGTGAGTTGGGGTTAGTCTACGCCCTTACGTTTAAACTATCTAGTATATTATTCAAAACTATATGGGAGTTACAGTTACTTTACATTCTTAAAACTCAAATCTCGACTTAAATACTTGACTGACACGGGGATCCCTCACTAGCTAGTCCGGTTGTCCAACTCATACTTATGAGAGCGCATCTAGGATTCCTTAAAATTAAACTTAGTTAGGGGAATCGTAACGATCATCCCCCCTAACAACTTAAACTTATCGTAGTGGCTCTTCACTACGATTCTCAAGAGCATAACTGCTACTCATCTTAAAAGTCTCAAGAGCATAAGTGTACATGGGCGATAGGCCGTGCCTGGGCCGGCATGGCCCGTGCACGCTTCGGGCCCATTTATTTCTTATCGTGCTACGCATGTCCCGTCAGTTTTCGTGTCGTGCCATGCAAGCCCATTTGTTAACTTTGCTAGGCCTGGCCCAGGCCCGGGCACGATTTGAATCGTGTTGTGCCTATTCGTGCTCGTGCCATGCTCGTATTCGTGTTTAATGAAAATGACGAAAACAAAAGAGAGAATGAAAAAGAAGGTGAAAATTAGACGGGGGAAGATAGTATTAACTGATAATGTTTGAGAAAATTAACAAATAAGGGAGAAAAGAAAATTAGAAGTATAGCGAGTGTGATTTGGCTTTGTTTAATTCTTTATCCATTTTTACTTTTGTTAGTAATTACGTATATATCTTTATGACACTTATAACAACAACAAATAATAATTTTTCTACTTGTGTTTTGTAATATTTGAACAGATAATTCTTTTTATATTTTGTTTCTATCAAATAAATATTATTTCCGTGCCATATCCGTTCTTATACTCAATAAAGTCTGGAAAATATTAGGCCCGACACGACACACTTATATACCGTGTCGTGCCCGTGCCCGTGCCCATGAAGTTTAGGCCCGACATGGCCTATAAATTATATGTGCTCGTGCTGTGCTGGCCCATTTATTTCGTGCCCGTGCTCGTGCCGTGCTCTAATTGTGTCATGCCGTGCTAGCTCGTGGGCTGCACGGCCCGGTGCCCACGTACAAGCATAACTGCTACTCATCTCAAAATCTCATATAGGCAACGGTCTGACGCTAGCGACTAACAACTCTTAAAACTTTTCACCTTCCTTAAAGGTGAAATACTCCTTAAAAGACAACTTACTTCTTAACGGTAACTTACTGGTAATTAAATACATTCCATTAAATGTATAACTTAAAACATAACTACACATAATATCATGCATCACGTAAACATACATAAGCATTGCCAAAACCTGAATTCCCAGCTTTCCAAAAACCTCAAGTGCCACAGATACCAAAAGTGCCAGAGATTCCAAAACCTAAACTCCCAAAACCGAGCCGCACCGGGTCCCCATCAACATCGTGTCCAACTTTTGCAGGAAAAATCTACCTCCTAGTCCTCCCAGTCCCTATTCTCGGTGGCGCTTGTGACCAACGCGACGGTGCACGTGGTCATGTACTTGTACTACTTCTGCACCGCCTTGGGGTCCCGCCCCGGTGGAAGAGGCTGGTGACGGATTTCCAGATCGTGCAGTTCGTTTCAGCTTCTGTATCTCCGGGCTGATGCTCTACTACCATTTCGTCGGCGGCGGGTGCTCTGGTATGTGGGGGTGGTGCTTCGATGCTTCGCTTCTGGCGCTTTTTGTTAATTTCCACGGGAAGAGCTTCGTTGCTGCCACGAAGAAGAGAAAGGCCTCCGCGGCGGAGAAGATTGGTTCCGGAGGCGGCGAGGGCGATAAAGCTTGATACACTTGCCTCAGGCGACTTAGTTGGTCCGGCGGTCCCTGCAATCAATTTTCCTCAGGCGAGAAATAAAGAACCAATTAATGGCCCCATTGGTCAGTTTCGTCCTATTTGGTTTTAATACATCAGTTATGTTATTTGATGTTATTGGGTCTTTAATAATCCGTGACAAGTGATTAATGAGTCACTAAAGCGATCCTTTTATGGCGTTCTACGACCTTTATGGTTGGTTTATATCTCAAATTATGGGATAGAAAGAACTAATTTATGACTTCCAGAATTAATTTATGGCTTTCAAAGTATCAGTGGCGCAAACTTCTTCCCCATCAGAAAAGCTTCATCCGTTGGAATTTATGAGCATTTACTCGTCGGATTGAAAGATGCCCATTATTTAATTAATAATTAATTCTGGTTCCTTTTGTGTTTACAATTAACTTAATGAGCCATTAGCTCAATTTATTAGAATTGATGACATTTCCTTCAATTCATTTTAATTTGAGGCCCATCGGATGTGGAATGTGAATTCTAAAACTCAATTTTTAGTTTCTTGCCAAATGGTCTGATAAATGTTTTTGTTAGAAAATTAATTAGGGTTAATAAATCACGACTAAGTTGAAGAGTGGGTGATTAGCGGATTTGGCTTTCCACTAAGAATGGTTTGTATTATTTTAAATTGTATTTGTATTATGTTCAACGACATTGCAAACAATGGTGGCTCTTCAATTTCATAAAGTAGATTGCTTTCTCAAATATCTAGATTGTTGGGAATATCAAGAGATTATTGAACATTTGTTCTTTCATTGGCCTCTTATCATCATGCTATGGACTTTTAGTGGGATTAAGTGATTTGCTTGCTTCCGCCCAAACTTCGAACTTTAATATATGGTGGCGATAATGTTATGTTATCATTAAACTTCCAAACCCACATTCTCCCATGCGTTTGCCTTTTTTGGAGAATATGGATATCTCTTAACAAAGTGGTTTTTGAATATACTCAGCCACACGCCCGTTCTCTTGCCCGTCAATTCCATTTCCAAGTTATTGAATTTTCCTTAGCCTTTCAGCCCCCAGGACCTCTCTCACAGTCTTGTGCCCTCTCATCCTTCCATTTTGATCGCCCGCCTCCAGACTTTGTGAAGATCAATTTTGATGCTGCTGTTCGTCGTTCCGGTTGCTCGTCTGGCCTCGTCGTACATGGGACAGACGGGCAAGTTCTACTGGCCTGGGATCTCAGCACCAAGGAATTTTCGATCCCTAACTAGCAAAGCACCTTGCTGCTAGGTGACACTGAAATGGTGATTCGGCATCTGGACCGTAGAACAGTGGAAGATTCGATAGGCGACTCACTGCTCCAAGAGTGTCATCGGCTCCTAGTTTCATGCTTTCTTTGTATAGTTTTTAGTGTGGTTCAGCGGACTGCCAACTGAGCAGCCCATAGAGTGGCACCTAAAGTTCTGTTGCTGTCCTCTTTAGAGGTAGCGTCCTTTGATTTTGTAGGGTGGCTTCACTAAGTGTTGCTTTGGGTGGGGTTTTGGGTAGATGTTTCTAACGCATAAGCAAAATGACACATATCACCAAATCTCAAATTTAAATATCGTAAGGTAAATACTTTAAATCATGTAAGGCGTAGATTTTACCACATCTACACTCACTTTATTTCCTTAATCAAAATGACTAAGATAGACCTCCAACACGATTCATTTTTCCTTCGGCGAGATGACCAATTCCCTCACTGAATCTCTGAAATTCCCATAACATCGTCGAGTTGGATTTCGATACTTGATATATGATCACCAATATATTTATATACGTATTAAAATCGTCCCCTCAATATTTACCATCCCTCTAGTTAAAACTCTAAGAACTCGTACTACTTCAATTAATTAAAAAGATTACGCAGTCATCCTCGGCTCAAGATAGGGTGCATAAAAATAGGTTATGCACCTATCAATAACTAAATCTGGACTCTTCATTTAGAAAATCCAGATCTTAAAATGGAGAATTAAATACCATTTTTATTTCCCTAGCTTTCTTAATCGGCTCACATCTTCTTCATTTTAACTCAAATTTATTTTGCACAGATTGAACGAATTTGTTGTGCTCTACAAAATGAGATCCATATTCAATATTTTTTGAGAAAAAAAAATTCTTGCCTCTCGGTTGCAAGTGCATACCATATGGTATCTTCTTTGTTTTTAATTCATTTTTGAAAACGTTTGCACAGAAGGAACGAGTTCATCATGATCTATTGGATCTACTTATTACCGGGTGAAGAAATTATAGGAAGAAAAATACCACACAATACCATGTAATACCACCCTGGTACAAGGTGGTATTTTGTGGTACACAATGTTAAAAGTCGTAAATGACTGTTAATATACTTCTACTATCATGTATTCAAACATCCTACAGTCTTTGTTTGTTCATACCACCATGGTCTGCTTTTCAAACAATAGGTATGCTCTTATTTCAATACCTGTCAATACCATATAATATAGACTGGTAAAAAATAACTCAATTTTTTTTTGTTCGAAAAATATATCAATGTGGATATCATTTTGAAGAGCACAATTAATCTGATCTAACTGTGCAAAAAAAAAATATATTTCGACTTGAAACGAGTGAGAAATCGTCCGCCTAAGATTAAGGATGAGAAAATTAAAGGCTTTCCAGAGAGAGAGGGATGTTGATGTCATGCTAATGTGGACGGGTTACTATGGTTACTCACCATAAGGTTACTGACCTGTTCTGTTCCCCTCATCCTCGTATGCAACTTAGATTTAATTGCTACATGAACTACTTTTATTATTACTAACTATAAATATATATACTCAAATAATGCATGCTAGTAAAATCAATATCTCGTTTTAATCCACACATATATACTTTACAAGTTAATTAAATTAATAATCTTAACATAACTATTCACCCATCTCTTGCATAGCTACATATTAATTTAAAAGGTCATTTTTATCCCGTACATGCTAAATCCTAGGTAGGTGATTTTAACGTATACTATATCACTAGCCATATTTAATTTACATACGCAAATTTAATAGTTACCACACGTCACAATTATTCCAATTATACTAAGCATATTGAAATATAACTAACTCATTCCTCTATTAGTCCCTTCGGGGACATCCGATAAAATTTAATAGTTACCATCACGTCACAATTATTCCCTTTATACGAATCATATTGAAATATAACTAAGTCGTTCCTCTATTAACTTAGACAAGCCATGCATGAAGAACTTTTCGTTAGCTCCTTCCCGTTACTATCATTAATTCAATAACTCCGATCGTCACTCAATTAAATATAACTTAGTGTTATGGGACAATCCAAGTACCACATCGGAAATACAAGGGAAGGAACCCTTGTATATTAGTGTCCACCAAACTTATTACTATGACACAATTTGAGGAGGCCAACCAAGAGTAAAACCGTGGGGGCTTGGTCCAAAGTGGACAAAATCGTACTAATGGATCGGAGCACCCCCGGTTATGACAAGTGGTATAAGAGCCTGGTTCCACGTCTGGGAAATCCTTGTATCTAGAAGCCCATCGATACAAGGTGTCTTGCAGATCAAGATAATCGCTGGGGTAAGGACACGATATTTGTTGTCCTTGGCTTAAGGGGAGGATTGTTAGACAATCCAAGTACCGCATCGGAAATACAAGGAAGGAACCCTTGTATATTAGTGTCCACCTGCCCAATTAGTACGAGGCCTTTTGGGGAGGACACCCAAGAGTAAAACCGTGTGGGATTGGCCCAAAGCGGACAATATAGTACTAATGGAGTAACCCTGGTTATGACAAGTGGTATCATAGCCGGTTCTGTGCAGGGCGGTGGACGTCAGTTCGGTGGACCCTCATTCGGTGACCTTGGGATTTGAGATTCGGAAATACAAGGAAAGGAACCCTTGTATATTAGTGTCCACCATGCTAATTAGTACGAGGCCATTTGGGGAGGACACCCAAAACTAAAACCGTGCGGGTTTGGCCAAAGCGAACAATATCGTGCTAATGGAGCAATCCTAGTTATGACACTTAGATACCCAAAACACAAAAAGACATGTAAGAGGAGGTCTAGCTCGTTACCTTATCTTCGTGCCTAGAACGTGATGGAGGTTGTTCAAACTATATTCGACATTGATCTCGTCGATGGATCACCCAATCACTTGGCCAACGTAACTCCAATTAATTACGTATGTGAACTGGTTACTAAAATGGACTCAAACTTTGAAAGGTATTTAGTGTCGTATATTAACGATATGATAAGGTGATATCGAGGGAGATCGAGCAATGACGGCGATGTTCGATCTACTATCGAATGAGGCTTCCACCGTATGAAGTGCGACTTGATGCTTGATCTGCTTGTTGTTGCCGTGAACAAAAAGGAATAGAAATGGAGCTGCTGCCTTCATTGTGTTTGTCGAGAGGAAGGAGAATGGAAAGGACCGAGTTCTTGTTTGTTGTCGAGAGGAATGAAAGCTTGTTGCTTGATTGAGTTGTTACTGCCAAGAGAAGAAGATGGAAGATAATTGTTCTTTTATAGGAGGGAGAGCTTCTTCTTTTAGTTTTCGTTTTTAAACTGGAAGGGTTCAAAATTTTGTATCCTTGATTCTCTTAAAAACTGAACCAACTTAATCATGTCCAACCAATTTTTTTATCCTTGATACTTAGAATTATTTCTTACTCCACGTAACTAAATACTATTATTAGGGCAGCTGAGAAATATATGAATTCTTTCACATAGGAACTCTTGCAAGTATGTTACTTTGTTTGATTGTGAAACATCACTTGAAACTTGGAAATGACATTTATATCCGGAGGTATATTTAAAAACATTTCAAATAACATAACCTTGATTAAAATAACCAAACTTAAATAACTTAATAATTCAGGACAAAGCCCTAAACACATGGGCAAAACTTATATCATACTCTTAAAATAAACAAAAGAAATGAATCTCCAATCTTAAATTTATAACCACAAAGTATCAACAAATTAAAGTGTTCTCCAATGCTTAGTGCTTACGATGATCCTTCACCTGCCATCCCTCAGCAAAGATTGTGTTGAGCTCTTCAAACTTGCTGATCACGAACTGTCTGGTTACGATCTCCGCCTCTATGATCTGGTGAGTGAGTTGGGGCCAGTCAACGCCCTTACGTTTAAACTCTCTAGTATATTATTCAAAAATATATGGGATTTAATGTTACTCTACATTCTTAAAACTCAAATCACGACTTAAATTCCTGACTGACTCGGGGATCCCTAACTAGCTAGTCTGGTTGCCCAACTCATACGTATTAATGCCCATCTAGGCTTCCAAAAATTTAAACTTAGTTCGGGGAGTCATAACGATCATCCCCCTAACATCTTAAACTTATCGTAGTGGATCTTCGCCACGATTCTCAAAAGCATAATTGCTGCTCATCTCAAAATCTCATATGGGCAACTGACTGGCGCCAGCGACAAAAAACTCTTAAAACTTTTCACCTTCCTTGAAGACAACTTACTCCTTAAAAGACAACTTACTTCTTAACGGTAACTTACTGGTAATTAAATACATGCAATTAAATGTATAACTTAAAACATAATTTACACATAATATCATGCATCACGTAAACATACATAAGCAAATATGACACATAGCAGCAAATCTCAAATTTAAATACCGTAAGGTAAATACTTTAAACTATGTAAGGCGTAGATTTTACCCATTTACACTCACTTTATTTCCTTACCGAATCTCTGAAAATTCCCACAAGATCGTCGAGTTGGATTTCGATACTTGATATATGATGACCAATATATTTATATACGTACTAAAACCGTCCCCTCAATATTAGCCATCCCTCTGGTTAAAACTTGAAGAACTCGTACTACATCCATCATTAGCCATTTAGTTCTCCTTTACATATACGCAAAAATCCACAATTAATTCATCGCCCTACTTCAATTAATTAAAAAAATTACGCACTCATCCTCGTATACAACCTAGATTTAATTGCTTCACGAACTACCTTTATTATTACTAACTATATATATATACTCAAATAATGCATGCTAGTAAGATCCATTTCTCGTTTTAATCCACACATATATAATTTACAAGGTAATTAATTAATAATCTTAACATAACTATTTACCCATCTCTTACATAACTACATATTAATTTAAAAGGTCATTTTTATCCTGTACATGCTAAATCCTAGGTAGGTACTACCAGTTTAGGCGAAGAAGTCAGGGAAGTAAAAGTTTTCCTACTTCTCCTAAAAATCCGGAGCGGTGAGAAGGGGATACCTCGCTCGAGCGGCTAGGGTTTCCCAACGTTATGCAAGCGGTGAATCCGCTGCTGGACAGGGATGGTGCAGCACCTCTTGAACAACTAGAGAGTGTGGCAAGTCAACGTAGGCCTCCTACGGAGTCCTCTCCCCACCAAACCCTTGTGGTCAAAGTTCTAGGTCGTTCTGTATCCTATACACTTATCTTTAAGCAGATAACTGGCCTATGGGCTAAAGCTGGGATGATACAAGTTACCTCAGCCAAGAATGGGTATTTCCTTGTGCGGTTTACGAGTGGTATCGGTTATGATAGGGCAGTGATGGGAGGACCTTGGATGGTGGGCGACAACTACCTTACTATTCACCCCTGGACCAGTGATTTCAACCCGTACAATCATGAGATTACATCTACGCATGTATGGGCCGTTTGTTAGAGATGCCGATTCAGTACTTTCACCCGGTTGCAGTGATGAAGATAGGCAAACGCATTGGGAAGCCTATTTGGGTGGATCATGCGACAAGCACGGGAGCTAGGAGTGATTATGCATGAGTGTGTGTCCCAGTGGATATTACAAAGCCACTACTGTCCCAGTTTACTATCCCTGGTATCAAGTATTTCATACAGTATGAAGGACTGGAGAAGATTTTTCTGAAATGTGGCTCTTATTTCGAGCGCGCTAGGTGTTCTTGTTCAGCACCACCAGAAAATGTGATCCCAAACCCCAGTGAACCGATGGCGAATAAGGAGCCTGAGAAAATTTACGGGGATGGATGATAGCGAAGCGCAAGCCGAGACAAAGGAAGGAAAACCCAACTAGTCTGACGGAGAAAGGAGTTAGCAGGCAGAATTTGGCCCTGGAGAAAGGAGTTAGCCGGACCTAGCACTAAAGATACGGGGAGTTTTGGAAGCGGTGATGTGTCTATAGGGGGGAAACCGATGGAGATTTCAAACGAGTTTGTGGGGATGGTCTTGGACCCAAGGCCCCCCAAAGCCATGTGTAATTACTTTGTGTCATGCTATCACCTCCCATTTTTTAATGATGCTAAGCATATTCTCATGGAAGTTTAGGGGGATGGGAAGCAAGCAATTTATACGAGTCTTCAGGGATTATCGTAGGAAGTATCGACCGTGTATTATTGTCATAGTTGAGCCGAGGATTAGTGGGGACGAAGCCGAGAAAGTGGTCCAAAGTCTTGGTTATGATAAATATTTGTTGTTGATGCGGCTGGCTATGCGGGGGGCATCTGGGTAGCGTGGGACTCGAACCTGATTACTATCGATGAAGTTGACCGCTCCAGTCAATTTCGCCATGTTAAAGCGGTGTCAGAGAGTAAAAGTTGGGTTTTAACAGCTGTGTACGCCAATCCATCTCTGATACAAAGAAGATAATTATGGCAGGCGATTAGAGTGTTGGCGGAGGATATGTTGGAACCATGGTTACTAGTGCGGGATTTTAACTCCATCCTCCAGCTTGCGGATAAATTGGGTGGTGCTCCTTTCAACGCGTCTAGAGCTCGTGAGTTTCAGGAATGTGTGCTGGATGCTTGATTTGGGATTTATAGGGCCGCCATAGACCTGGTTTAGTGGGAGTATCAAGGAGAGGCTAGATAGAGGACTCGCCAACTCTACTTGGTCGGGAGTGTTCCCTGACACTGTTGTTCGACACATCCCGAAGGTGAAAAGTGATCACCACCCCATTCTGATCATCTTAAATCCATATTTGAGAGCCTAGGGGCCAAAGCCGTTCAATTTCCTGGTGGCAGTGTTCTGAGAAGTTCCTAAAGCCTTGTGGCTGCCTCTACATAAACAATTTACTGAGGAGGAGGTGTATCAAGCGATCAGGTCTATGGGAGCACTTAAAGCGCCGGGTAAAGATGGCCTCCAGCCTTTGTTCTACCAGCGATGTTGGGACATAGTCTGTCAGGCAGTTGTGGAGTTTGTGCAAGGTTGCTGGAGGGAACCGAAGCGACTCAAGGAAGTTAATGCCACTATTGTAGTTGTGATCCCGAAGATTCCACGACCGACAACTATCGCGCAGTACCGACCGATTAGTCTCTGCAACGTGGCTTACAAGGCGATCACGAATGTTTAGCTGTGAAACTGAAGCCGCTTATGACCCGGCTGGTGCATGAGACCCAGACGAGTATCGTCCACGGGCGGCAAATTACTGACAATATTTGTATTTTGCAAGAAGTTGTTCATTCGATGAGAGCTAAGACGGCAATAGTCGGGTAGATGACTCTAAAAATTGACTTGGCCAAAGCATACGATCGTATCAAGTGGATCTTCGTTCGTGATACTCTGGTTGCTGCGAAAGTCCCCCAGGAATTCATCGAGCTAACAATGAGCTGCATCACTACCGCTAGCATGCAGATTCAATGGAATGGCGGGCTAATAGAGGAGTACATGGAGGGGTCTACGCCAAGACTGCCCTCTTTCCCCATACATCTTTATGTTGTGCATGGAGCGTCTTGGTAAACTGGTCGAGGCCACAGTAGCAAGAGGAGATTGGAAGCCAATCCGATTATCGCAGAGGGGACCACTGTTGTCACACTTGTTCTTTGCTGATCATCTAATCTTTTTTGGTGTGTCCTCTACGGAGCAGGTTCAAGTGATCTCTCAATGCCTTCGAGAGTTTGGAGCTGCCTCTGGTCAACAAGTTAGTCGGCCGAAATCGTGAGTCTTCTTCTCCCAGAACGTTATAGCGGCGGATGCTGCGAGGTTAAGTACAACTCTAGACATACCAGAAACAAAGAACTTGTGTCGTTATCTGGGGTCCCCGTGATCCATGATCGCGTTACCAAGGCCACGTACACTGAACTCATTGATTGCATCGATGCTAGGCTTGCTGGGTGGCAAATTAAATCGCTATCTCTGGCTGGTCGGATTACACTTGCACAATCTGTCTTATTGTCACTTCAACCATACACGATACAGACAACATTTATGCAGGCCTCGGTTAGAGAATAGGTTCACAAGAAGATAAGAGGCTTTATCTGGGGAAGCTCGGATCTGGGAAGGAAAATTCACTTGGTGGATTGGGATACTATGTGCAAGCCGAAGGAAGAGGGGGGCTTGGGAGTTTGCGATTCAACAAGAATGAATGAAGCTTTTATGATTAAGATTGCATGGAGACTAGTCTTGAATGGCAGCTGGAATGAGGCCTTTGCTCGTGCGTTCCTCCCCGAGGATATGGTGCAACAACTCTTGCTACATCCAGTCCCGCAAGGCACCAAGCCGGACGTTCCTATTTGGAGGCTCTCCTCTTCGGGGCGGTTTACGATGAAGACCGCTTATGAATTAACGAGAAGCGAAGACGATCATCATGAGCACCCCATTTGAAAGGTAGCATGGCAAGTTGAAGGGCTCCAAAGAACACGAACGTTCTTTTAGTTAGCCATGCATTAGCTCCTCCTCACGAATGTCGAAAGATGCAGACGCCACCTTGCTTTGTCGGATGCGTGTCAAATCTGTGGAGGAGGTCCATAAACGGTCCTTCGTATTATCAGTGACTGCCCATACGCCAGGGATGCCTGGTTAGAGTGACTTCTGGGCAAGCCTGATGGAGCGTTTTTTTATCCTGATTTGCAAAAGTGGGCTCTACACTATTTGGACGATCATGGCAAGGTAATATCCCCACATTTTTTGCTACTTTCTGCTGGCAATTATTGAAGAACAAGACTTGGTGGGTATTTGAGGAAGAGTTAATACCAGCAGCTCACATGGCTCAAAGGGTGCGCTACTTGACAGCTTCAGTTGATACCAACCTCACTAATATTGGGCGGGTTACAGGAGGGAGATCCGAGCGGGAGACTAGGATGATTGGCTGGCAAGCCCCGACCCAGGGGTGGGCTTGTTTAAACATGGATGGATCAGTGATGCTTAGTCAAGGAAGTGCAGCAGCGGGAGGAGTACTTCAGAGTGATGAAGGCTGCTTTGTGAGAGGTTTTATGCTGAACCTTGGTGGTGGCTCAATAACTCATGCGGAATTAGCTGGCATCAACTATGGCTTAAGAATGGCGTGGGACGAAGGAGTCCGAAAGCTTATTGTTCAGATAGACTCGGCTGCAACCATTGCTTTGCTTCAAGGTGATCAGACTCTTCATCCCCACCATACACTGGTAAACTCGATCAGGCGGCAGCTAAACCAGCAATGGGAGGTTCATATCATGCATGTGTTCAGGGAAGGAAACTATGTTGCTGATTACTTAGCTTCGGTAGGACATTCTATTGATGTGGGGATCCAGATTGTGCACATCCCTAGCTCTATGTTAAATCACTGGCTGTACTTCGACCTGCTTGGGTTACAAACCCCCGTACTATTAATATCTAAGGGCTGAACATCTCTCTGCGCTCGCGTTTTTACCAAAAAAAAAAATCTAGATCGGTGATTTTAACGTATACTATACCATTATCCATATTTAATTTACATACGCAAATTTAATAGCTACCATCACGTCACAATTATTCCTATTATTAGAATCATATTGAAAAATAACTAACTCATTCATCTATTAATTTAATCAAGCCATGCATGAAGAACTTTTCTTTAGCTCCTTCCCGTTACTATCATTAATTCAATAACTCCGATCGTCACTTAATTAAATATAACCAAGTTTTATGGGACAATCCAAGTACCACATCGTAAATACAAGGGAAGGAACCCCTGTATATTAGTGTCCACCAAGCTTATTAGTACGAGGCCTCTTGGGGACGCCACCCAACAGTAAAACCGTGCGGGCTTGGCCAAAAGCGGACAATATCGTACTAATGGAGCAACCCAGGTTATGATAAGTGGTATTAGAGCCTGGTTCCGTGTCTGCAAAAATCGTTGTGCCGAGAAGCCCATCGTTACAAGATGTTTGGCGGATCAAGATAATCGCTGAGGTAAGGACACGATGTTCGTGGTCCTTGGCTTGAGGGGATGATTGTTAGACAATCCAAGTACCACATCGGAAGTACACGGAAGGAACCCTTGTATATTAGTGTCCACCTGCCCAATTAGTAAGTGGCCTGTTGGGGAGGACACCCAAGAGTAAAACCGTGCGAGATTGGCCAAAGCGGACAATATCGTACTAATGGAGCAATCCCGGTTAGGAGAAGTGGTATCAGAGCCTGGTTCAGTGCGGGGCAATGGACGTCAGTTTGGTGGACCCTCATTCAAGGACCTTGGGATTTGAGATTCCCGTCTGTTTGGTGGATCCAGGAGAGATCGACCTTTGGGCTTGGCGGATCAAATAGAGTTCCGCATTTTGGAAGCGAATCAAAGAGATTTCTGCGTTTGCTAAAGTCCTTGTACCGATATGCCCATCGATACAAAGCGTCTGGCGGATCAAGATAATCGCTGGTGTGAGGACACGAAGTTCGTGGTCCTTGGATTGAGAGGTGGGTTGTTATGAGACAATCCAAGTACCACATCAGAAATACAAGGAAAGGAACCCTTGTATATTAGTGTCCACCAAGCTCATTAGTACGAGGCCTTTTGGGGAGGACACCCCAGAGTAAAACTGTACGGGCTTGGGAGTTTGCGATTCAACGAGAATGAATGAAGCTTTTATGATTAAGATTGCATGGAGACTAGTCTTGAATGGCAGCTGGAATGAGGCCTTTGCTCGTGCGTTCCTCCCCGAGGATATGGTGCAACAACTCTTGCTACATCCAGTCCCGCAAGGCACCGAGCCGGACGTGCCTATTTGGAGGCTCTCCTCTTCGGGGCAGTTTACGATGAAGACCGCTTATGAATTAACGAGAAGGGAAGACGATCATCATGAGCACCCCATTTGGAAGATAGCATGGCAAGTTGAAGGGCTCCAAAGAACATGAACGTTCTTTTAGTTAGCCATGCATTAGCGCCTCCTCACGAATGTCGAAAGATGCAGACGCCACCTTGCTTTGTCGGATGCGTGTCAAATATGTGGAGGAGGTCCATAAACGGTCCTTTGTATTATCAGAGACTGCCCATACGCCAGGGATGCCTGGTTAGAGTGACTTCTGGGCAAGCCTGATGGAGCGTTTTTTTATCCTGATTTGCAAAAGTGGGCTCTACACTATTTGGACGATCATGGCAAGGTAATATCCCCACATTTTTTGCTACTTTCTGCTGGAAATTATTGAAGAACAAGACTTGGTGGGTATTTGAGGAAGAGTTAATACCAGCAGCTCACATGGCTCAAAGGGTGCGCTGCTTGACAGCTTCAGTTGATACCAACCTCACTAATAATGGGCGGGTTACAGGAGGGAGATCCGAGCGGGAGACTAGGATGATTGGCTGGCAAGCCCCGACCCAGGGGTGGGCTTGTTTAAACATGGATGGATCAGTGATGCTCAGTCAAGGAAGTGCAGCAGCGGGAGGAGTGCTCCAGAGTGATGAAGGCTGCTTTGTGAGAGGTTTTATGGTGAACTTTGGTGGTGGCTCAATAACTCATGCGGAATTAGCTGGCATCAACTATGGCTTAAGAATGGCGTGGGACGAAGGAGTCCGAAAGCTTATTGTTCAGATAGACTCGGCTGCAACCATTGCTTTGCTTCAAGGTGATCAGACTCTTCATCCCCACCATACGCTGGTAAACTCGATCAGGCGGCAGCTGAACCAGCAATGGGAGGTTCATATCATGCATGTGAACCAGCAATAGGACATTCTATTCCTGTGGGGATCAAGATTGTGGACATCCCTAGCTCTATGCTAAATCACTGGCTGTACTTCGACCTGCTTGGGTTACAAACCCCCGTACTATTAATATCTAAGGGCTGAACATCTCTCTGCACTCGCGTTTTTACCAAAAAAAAAAAAAATCTAGGTAGGTGATTTTAACGTATACTATACCACTATCCATATTTAATTTACATACGCAAATTTAATAGCTACCATCACGTCACAATTATTCCTATTATTAGAATCATATTAAAAAATAACTAACTCATTCATCTATTAATTTAATCAAGCCATGCATGAAGAACTTTTCTTTAGCTCCTTCCCGTTACTATCATTAATTCAATAACTCCGATCGTCACTTAATTAAATATAACCAAGTTTTATGGGACAATCCAAGTACCACATCGTAAATACAAGGGAAGGAACCCCTGTATATTAGTGTCCACCAAGCTTATTAGTACGAGGCCTCTTGGGGAGGCCACCCAACAGTAAAACCGTGCGGGCTTGGCCAAAAGCGGACAATATCGTACTAATGGAGCAACCCAGGTTATGATAAGTGGTATTAGAGCCTGGTTCCGTGTCTGGAAAAATCGTTGTGCCGAGAAGCCCATCGTTACAAGATGTTTGGCGGATCAAGATAATCGCTGAGGTAAGGACACGATGTTCGTGGTCCTTGGCTTGAGGGGAGGATTGTTAGACAATCCAAGTACCACATCGGAAGTACACGAAAGGAACCCTTGTATATTAGTGTCCACCTGCCCAATTAGTAAGTGGCCTTTTGGGGAGGACACCCAAGAGTAAAACCGTGCGGGATTGGCCAAAGCGGACAATATCGTACTAATGGAGCAATCCCGGTTAGGAGAAGTGGTATCAGAGCCTGGTTCAGTGCGGGGCAGTGGACGTCAGTTTGGTGGACCCTCATTCAAGGACCTTGGGATTTGAGATTCCCGTCTGTTTGGTGGATCCAGGAGAGATCGACGTTTGGGCTTGGCGGATCAAAGAGAGTTCCGCATTTTGGAAGCAAATCAAAGAGATTTCTGCGTTTGCTAAAGTCCTTGTACCGATATGCCCATCGATACAAAACGTCTGGCGAGTCAAGATAATCGTTGGTGTGAGGACACGAAGTTCGTGGTCCTTGGATTGAGAGGTGGGTTGTTATGAGACAATCCAAGTACCACATCAGAAATACAAGGAAAGGAACCCTTGTATATTAGTGTCCACCAAGCTCATTAGTACGAGGCCTTTTGGGGAGGACACCCCAGAGTAAAACTGTGCGGGCTTGGCCCTAACCGGACAATATCGTACTAATGGAGCAATCCGGTTATGACACTAAGATACCCAAAACTCAAAAGAAATGAAAGAGGAGGTCTAGCTAGCTCGTTACCTTAACTTCGTACCTAGAACGTGATGGAGGTTGTTCAAACTATATTCAACATTGATCTCGTCGATTTATCACCCATTCACTTGGCCAACATAACTACATTTTAATTCCGTACGTGAACTGGTTACTAAAATGGACTCGAACTTTGAAGCCAAATTTTTGTAATTAGAATAATGAAATCAACACTGAACAGGATTATGAGCTAATGTCAAATTCTGGAATTTGGACTTTTGAAACTTCCCAAAAACACTTTTGGAGAGGGTAGATTTCGAATTCTAGCCTCAAATTTTCCATTTCTGGAACCATTCACTAAAGATGCCAAGTTGGTGTAATAGAAGGAAGGAAAAAAGAAAATAAAGACCGGTCATTCTCCTTCCTTCCTTGAATCTTCCAAGGTCATTAATTCTGAAGTACTTAATTGCATGTCTGCAGATTGATAGACACTATACAATCATCGTGGCGCGAATTCCTGATGAAATTTGATCACCCAATCACTTTGGCCAACGTAACTGCGATTTTCTCTTATTCATTGTTACAACTCAATCACTTTGGGGAGAAGTCGCTTTCGGCCTATACAGTAGCCAATCAATAACGGTTATTATATAATACTAACATAATGTAATGGTTATTATAATTCTAACGTAATACTAACATGGCCGAAAGATGAAAAAGAAAGTTGCGTGCATGCATGCAATGGATATAATACTAACATAATGTAATGGTCAACCCTATCCGAAACTATGGAAGGGAGCGGTGATGAGTTGGTTGTTGAGAGTCGGACCCTGGAAGCGCCATCGGAGATTAGAAAGCAAGCAGCCAACAACAAGAACAAAAGAATACAAGCTTTCGAAGCCATGGATATATCTTTAATTTATTTAGTATGTTGCTTGGAGAAAATTTTCCTTATGCTTTCAACTGTGAGTTTATGTTTTTGCTATATGTTCGACATATATATACACACATAAGTCCGGCTTTATTCCAATTAAGAAGACTCTAAACTTGATATTTGTGTGAGAAACAGGAAAGGAATTAGTTTTCGTACGTAATCCCTTCTACTATAGTTTGTCCTAAGTGATGTTTTAGTTTAATTGCTTTGCTACACCCGGATAAAGGAACCCTATTCCATTTGTCTCTTTTGTTTTCAGAAAATACTTGTCCAAATAACATACACACACGTATCAACTTTCATTTCTCTTGTTTTATAAGGAAACTCATCTATGTTACAGTGATAAAAATGTTTGGACTTAATACAAGAGTTAGCGTTAGCGCATGCCAGTGCCTTTGTACGATATACATGTTGTGGTAAACGACATCATTTTATAGGAGCGACAACTTGTTCTTTTAGTTTTATTTTTAAACTGGAACGGTTCAAATTTGTCTATCCTTGATTCTCTTAAAAACGAACTGTATGGTAACGATCTCTGCCTCTATGATCTGGTAAGTGAGTTGGGGTCAGTCTACGCCGTTACGTTTAAACTCTCTAGTATATTATTCAAAACTATATGGGAGTTACAGTTACTCTACATTCTTAAAACTCAAATCTCGACTTCAATACTTGACTGACACGGGGATCCCTCACTAGCTAGTCCGGTTGTCCAACTCATACGTATGAGAGCCCATCTAGGATTCCTTAAACTTAAACTTAGTTAGGGGAATCGTAATGATCATTCCCTCCTAATATCTTAAACTTATCGTAGTGGCTCTTCACCACGATTCTCAAAAGCATAACTGCTACTCATCTTAAAAGTCTCAAGAGCATAAGTGTACATGGGCGATGGGCCGTGCTTGGGCCGGCAAGGCCCGTGCACGCTTTGGGCCCATTTATTTCTTATCGTGCTACGCATGTCCCGTCAGTTTTCGTGCCGTGCCATGCAAGCCAATTTGTTAACTTTGCTAGGCCCAGCCCAGGCCCGGGCACGGTTTGAATCGTGTCGTGCCTATTCGTGCTCGTGCCATGCTCGTATTCGTGTTTAATGAAAATGACGAAAACAAAAGAGAGAATGAAAAAGAAGGTGAAAATTAGACGGGGGAAGATAGTATTAACTGATAATGTTTGAGAAAATTAACAAATAAGGGAGAAAAGAAAATTCGAAGTATAGCGAGTGTGATTTGGCTTTGTTTAATTCTTTATCCATTTTTACTTATGTTAGTAATTACGTATATATCTTTATGACACTTATAACAACAATAAATAATTATTTTTCTACTTGTGTTTTGTAATATTTGAACCTATAATTCTTTTTTATTTTGTTTCTATCAAATAAATATTATTTCCGTGCCACATCCGTTCTTATACTCAATAAAGTCTCGAAAATATTAGGCCCGACACGACACACTTATATACTGTGTCGTGCCCGTGCCCATGAAGTTTAGGCCCGACACGGCCTATAAATTATTCGTGCTCATGCTGTGCTGGCCCATTTATTTCGTGCTCGTGCTCGTGCCGTGCTCTAATCGTGTCATGCCGTGCTAGCTCGTAGGCGGCACGGCCCGGTGCCCACGTACAAGCATAACTGCTACTCATCTCAAAATCTCATATGGGCAACGGTCTAACGCTAGCGACTAAAAACTCTTAAAACTTTTCACCTTCCTTAAAGGTGAAATACTCCTTAAAAGACAACTTACTTCTTAACGGTAACTTACTGGTAATTAAATACATTCCATTAAATGTATAACATAAAACATAACTACACATAATATCATGCATCACGTAAACATACATAAGCATTGCCAAAACCTGAATTCCCAGCTTTCCAAAAACCTCAAGTGCCAGAGATTCCAAAACCTGAACTCCAAAAACCGAGCCGCACCGGGTCCCCATCAACATCGTGTCCAAATTTTGCAGGAAAAATCTACCTCCTAGTCCTCCCAGTCCTTGTTCCCGGTGGCGCTCGTGACCAATGCGACGGTGCACGTGGTCATGTACAGGTACTACTTCTGCACCGCCTTGGGGTCCCGCCCCCGGTGGAAGAGGCTGGTGACGGATTTCCAGATTGTGCAGTTCGTTGCTGCCGCGAAGAAGAGAAAGGCCTCCGCGGCGGAGAAGATTGGTTCCGGAGGCGGCGGTGGCGATAAAGCTTGATACACTTGCCTCAGGCGACTTTGTTGGTCCGGCGGTCCCTGCAATCAATTTTCCTCAGGCGAGAAATAAAGAACCAATTAATGGCCCCATTGGTCAGTTTCGTCCTATTTGGTTTTAATACATCAGTTATGTTATTTGATGTTATTGGGTCTTTAATAATCCGTTACAAGTGATTAATGAGTCACTAAAGCGATCCTTTAATGGCGCTCTACGACCTTTATGGTTGGTTTATATCTCAAATTATTGGATAGAAAGAATTAATTTATGACTTTCGGGATTAATTTATGGCTTTCAAAGTATCAGTGGCGCAAACTTCTTCCCCATCAGAATAGCTTCATCCGTTGAAAGACGCCCATTATTTTGGGTTGTTGTTAAATACGTCATTAATTGATAATTAATTCTGACTCCTTTTGTGTTTACAATTAACTTAATGAGCCATTAGCTCAATTTATTAGAATTGATGACATTTCCTTCAATTCATTTTAATTTGAGGCCCATCGGCAGTGGAATGTGAATTCTAAAACTCAATTTTTAGTTTCTTGCCAAATGATATGACAAATATTTTTGTCTGAAAATTAATTAGGGTTAATAAATCACGACAAAGTTGAAGAGTGGGTGATTAGCGGATTTGGCTTTCCACTAAGAATGGTTTGTATTATTTTAAATTGTATTTGTATTATGTTAAACGACATTACAAACTATGGTGGCTCTTCAATTTCATGAAGTAGATTGCTTTCTCAAATATCTAGATTGTTGGGAATATCAAGAGATTATTGAACATTTGTTCTTTCATTGCCCTCTTATCATCATGCTATGGACTTTTAGTGGGATTAAGTGATTTGCTTGCTTCCGCCCAAACTTCGAACTTTAATATATGGTGGTGACAATGTTATGTTTTCATTAAACTTCCAAACCCACATTCTCCCATGCGTTTGCCTTTTTTGGAGAATATGGAAATCTCTTAACAAAGTGGTTTTTGAATATACTCAGCTACACGCCCGTTCTCTTGCCCGTCAATTCCATTTCCAAGTCATTGAATTTTCCTTAGCCTTTCAGCCCCCAGGACCTCTCTCTCAGTCTTGTGCCCTCTCATCCTTCCGTTGTGCATTGCCCGCCTCCAGACTTTGTGAAGATCAACTTTGATGCTGCTGTTCGTCGTTCCGGTTGCTCGTCTGGCCTCGTCGTACATGGGACAGACGGGCAAGTTCTACTGGCCTGGGATCTCAGCACCAAGGAGTTTTCGATCCCTAACTAGCAAAGCACCTTGCTGCTAGGTGACCCTGAAATGGTGATTCGGCATCTGGACCGTAGAACAGTGGAAGATTTGATAGGCGACTCACTGCTCCAAGAGTGTCATCGGCTCCTAGTTTCATGCTCTCTTTGTATAATTTTTAGTGTGGTTCAGCGGACTGCTAACTGAGCAGCCCATAGAGTGGCATCTAAAGCTTTGTTGCTGTCCTCTTTAGAGGTAGCATCCTTTGATTTTGTAGGGTGGCTTCACTAAGTGTTGCTTTGGGTGGGGTTTTGGGTAGAGGTTTCTAACTATTTTTTCTCATGTCATTAATTGAAAGAAAAAAAAAACACGCATAAGCAAAATAACACATATCAGCAAATCTCAAATTTAAATATCGTAAGGTAAATACTTTAAATTATGTAAGGCATAGGTTTTACCACATTTACACTCACTTTATTTCCTTAATCAAAATGACTAAGATAGACCTCCAACACGATTCGTTTTTCCTTCGGCGAGATGACCAATTCCCTCGCTACCAAGATCGCCCTTTTGGTTATGACAGTCAATTTCATTACCGTTTTTGGCCGTAGCAGTCAAGGCCACTGGTGCTGGCGGGGAGAAGTCGCTTTCGGCCTATACAGTAGCCAATCAATAACGGTTATTATATAATACTAACATAATGGTTATTATAATTCTAACGTAATACTAACATGGCCGAAAGATGAAAACGAATGTTGCGTGCATGCATGCAATGGATACCTGAAGGACACCGTCAACCCTATCCGAAACTATGGAAGGGAGCGGTGATGAGTTGGTTGTTGAGAGTCGGACCCTGGAAGCGCCATCGGAGATTAGAAAGCAAGCAGCCAACAACAAGAACAAAAGAATACAAGCTTTCGAAGCCATGGATATATATATTTAATTTCTTTAGTATGTTGCTTGGAGAAAATTTTCCTTATGCTTTCAACTGTGAGTTTATGTTTTTCTATATGGAAGTGCGATTGTTCGGCTTTATTCCAATTAAGAAGACTCTAAACTTGATATTTGTGTGAGAAACAGGAAAGGAATTAGCTTTCTTACGTAATCCCTTCTACTATAGTTTGTCCTAAGTGATGTTTCAGTTTAATTGCTTTGCTACACCCGGATAAAGGAACCCTATTCCATTTGTCTCTTTTGTTTTCAGAAAATACTTGTCCAAATAACATACACACACGTATCCACTTTCATTTCTCTTGCATTATAAGGAAACTCATCTTTGTTACAGTGATAAATATGTTTGGACTTAATAGAAGTGTTAGCGTTAGGGCCCTTTACTATACTTCAACAAGAAATGATGGAGACAAGTTCTTACGCATGCCAGGGCTTTGTAAGATACACATGTTATTTTCTTTTAGTACAACTATTTTTATTAAATCTAGTTGTGGTAAACGACATCATTTTATAGGAGGGACAACTTGTTCTTTTAGTTTTCGTTTTTAAACTGGAACGGTTCAAATTTTTTTATCCTTGATTCTCTTAAAAACTTAACCAACTTAATCATGTCTAAACAATTTTTTTTATCCTTGATACTCAGAATTATTTCTTACTCCACCTAACTAAATACTATTATTAGGGCAGGTGAGAAATATATGAATTCTTTCACATAGGAACTCTTGCAAGTATGTTACTTTGTTTGATTGTGAAACATCCCACTACTTTGAAACTTGGAAATGACATTTCTACCCCGGGGTATATTTAAAAACATTACAAATAACATAACCTTGATTAAAATTACCAAACTTAAATAACTTAATAATTCAAGACAAAGCCCTAAGCACATGGGAAAAACTTGAATCAAACTCTTAAAATAAACAAAAGAAATGAATCTCCAATTTTAAACTTATAACCATAAAGTATCAACAAATTAAAGTGTTCTCCAATGCTTACGATGATCCTTCACGTGCCATCCTTCAGCAAAGATTGTGTTGAGCTCCTCAATCTTGCTGATCACGAACTGTCTGGGTACGATCTCCGCCTCTATGATCTGGTGAGTGAGTTGGGGTCAGTCTACGCCGTTACGTTTAAACTATCTAGTATATTATTCAAAACTAAATGAGAGTTAATGTTACTCTACATTCTTAAAACTCAAATTTCGACTTAAATTCTTGACTGACACGGGCATCCCTAACTAGCTAGTCCGGTTCCCAACTCATACGTATTAATGCCCATCTAGGCTTCCATAAACTTAAACTTAGTTCGGGGAGTCGTGACGATAATCCCCCCTAACATCTTAAACTTATCGTAGTGGCTCTTCAGCACGATTCTCAAGAGCATAATTGCTACTCATCTTAAAAATTCTCAAAAGCATAACTGCTGCTCATCTCAAAATCTCATATGGGCAACTGACTAGCGCCAATGACGAAAAACTCTTAAAACTTTTCACCTTCCTTGAAGGTGAAATACTCCTTAAAAGCAACTTACTTCTTAACTGTAACTTACTGGTAATTAAATACATTCAATCTAATGTATAACTTAAAACATAATTTACACATAATATCATGCATCACGTAAACATACATATGCAAATATGACACATAGTAGCAAATCTCAAATTTAAATACCGTAAGGTAAGTACTTTAAACTATTTAATGCGTAGATTTTACCCCTTTACACTCACTTTATTTCCTTAATCAAAATGACTGAGACAGACCTCCAACACAATTCGTTTTTCCTTTGGCGAGATGACCTATTCCCTTACTGAATCTCTAAAAAATTCCCGTAAGATCGTCGAGTTGGATTTCTATACTTGATATATGATGACCATTATATTTATATACGTACTAAAATCGTCCCCTCAATATCAACCATCCCTCTGGTTAAAACTTGAAGAACTCGTACTCCATCCATCATTAGCCATTTAGTTCTCCTTTACATATACGCAAAAATCCACAATTAATTCATCGCCCTACTTCAATTAACTAAAAAGATTACGCACTCATCCTCGTATGCAACCTAGATTTAATTGCTTCACGAACTACCTTTATCATTACTAACTATAGATATATATATACTCAAATAATGCATGCTAGTAAGATCCATTTCTCGTTTTAATCCATAAATATGTACTTTACAAGGTAATTAATTAATAATCTTAACATAACTATTTACCCATCTCTTACATAACTACATATTAATTTAAAAGGTCATTTTTATCCCGTACATGCTAAATCCTAGGTAGGTGATTTTAACGTATACTACACCACTAGCCATATTTAATTTACATACGCAAATTTAATAGCTACCATCACGTCACAATTATTCCTATAATACGAATCATACTGAAAAATAACTAACTCATTCATCTATTAATTTAGTCAAGCCATGCATGAAGAACTTTTCGTTAGCTCCTTCCCGTTACAATCATTAATTCAATAACTCTGATCGTCACTCTAAATAAATATAACCAAGTGTTAAGGGACAATCCAAATACCACATCGAAAATACAAGGGAAGGAACCCTTGTATATTAGTGTCCACCAAGCTTATTAGTACGAGGCCTTTTGGGGAGGCCACCCAACAGTAAAACCGTGCGGTCTTGGCCCAAAGTGAACAATATCGTACTAATGGAGCAACCCCCGTTATGATAAGTGGTATTAGAGCCTGGTTCTATGTCTGGGAAAATCCTTGTACCGAGAAGCCCATCGATACAAGGTGTTTGGCGGATCAAGATAATCATTGAGGTGAGGACACGATGTTCGTGGTCCTTGGCTTAAGTGGAGGATTGTTAGACAATCCAAGTACCACATCGGAAATACAAGGAAGGAACCCTTGCATATTTGTGTCCGCCACCCCAATTAGTAAGTGGCCTTTTGGGGAGGACACCCAAGAGTAAAACCGTGCGGTATTGGCCCAAAGCGAACAATATCGTACTAATGGAGCAATCCCGGTTAGGAGAATCGGTATCATAGCCTGGTTCGGTGCGAGGCAGTGGACGTCAGTTTGGTGGGCCCTCATTCGGTGACCTTGGGATTTGAGATTCGCATCTGTTTGGTGGATCTAGGAGAGATCCACGTTCGGGCTTGGCGGATCAAAAGAGTTCCGCATTTTGGAAGCAGATTAAAGAGAGTGCTGCGTTTGCTAAAGTCCTTGTACCGAAACGCCCATTGATACAAAGTGTCTGGCGGATGAAGATAATCGCTAGGGTGAGGACACGAAGTTCCTGATGCTTGGATTGAGGAGAGGATTGTTATGAGACAATCCAAGTACCACATCGGAAACACAAGGAAAGGAACTCTTGTATATTAGTGTCCACCAAGCTCATTAGTACGAGGCCTTCTGGGGAGGACACCCCAGAGTAAAACTGTGCAGGCTTGGCCCTAAGCGGACAATATCGTACTAATGGAGAAATCCGGTTATGACACTAAGATATCCAAAACTCAAAAGAAATGAAAGAGGAGGTCTAGCTAGCTCGTTACCTTAACTTCGTGCCTAGAACGTGATGGAGGTTGTTCAAACTATATTCGACATTGATCTCGTCGATTGATCACTCAATCACTTGGCCAACGTAACTACAATTTAATTCCGTACGTGAACTGGTTACTAAAATGGACTCAAACTTTGAAGTCAAAATTTGGTAATTAGAATAATGAAATAAACACTAAACTTAATTATGAGCTAATGTTAAATTCTGGAATTTTGGACTTTTGAAACTTCCCCACTAATGCAAAAACACTTTTGGAGAGGGTAGATTTAGAATACTAGCCCCAAATTTTGTTTGTGTAACGAGAAGAAGATGGAAGGGTTGCTACTGCTTCTTTATTTGAACAGATAAACGGAAGCATCTCTTCCTCCTCTTTCTTTAATGGAATTCTATTGATTGGATCTTATCTTGCCATTATTTCAGATATGGAGTAATTATTGTAGGGACCAAGTGGTTGAATAATTGGATTGCTAGATGTAGGGATATGATGATGATTTATGAAGGTTGGAGATCTCAGAGTAAGGACATGTAAATGGGGAGCCAGTCACTATAAGTGTTAGTTATTAACTAGATAATAATAATAATAACACATTATTATTTTATCTTATTCACTGTTGCAACTCTTCGTACATAATCGTCTATCCAATCATTCATTATTATGATCGAACTTGAAGCCAAACATCGGGGTGTTACAGGTTGATTAGATGAGTGGTGGAGGAAATTGCATGCATGCATGTACCCTTTTATTTATAATGCTTAGAAAGCATGGAGGAACACGCATTGGACGACACATGAAGCAAAGCTTGTATGGTGATCATGATTAACGCGGCTATCATTAGTCGTCCACGGGAGCTGGTGCGTCATCGCCCTTTTGGTTATGACAGTCAATTTCATTACCGTTTTTGGCCGTAGCAGTCAAGGCCACTGGTGCTGGAGGGGAGAAGTCGCTTTCGGCCTATACAGTAGCCAATCAATAACAGTTATTATATAATACTAACATAATGGTTATTATAATTCTAACGTAATACTAACATGGCCGAAAGATGAAAAAGAATGTTGCGTGCATGCATGCAATGGATACCTGAAGGACACCGTCAACCCTATCCGAAACTATGGAAGGGAGCGGTGATGAGTTGGTTGTTGAGAGTCGGACCCTGGAAGCGCCATCGGAGATTAGAAAGCAAGCAGCCAACAACAAGAACAAATTTCGAAGCCATGGATATATATATTTAATTTCTTTAGTATGTTGCTTGGAGAAAATTTTCCTTATGCTTTCAACTGTGAGTTTATGTTTTTCTATATGGAAGTGCGATTGTTCGACATATATATACACACATAAGTCCGGCTTTATTCCAATTAAGAAGACTCTAAACTTGATATTTGTGTGAGAAACAGGAAAGGAATTAGCTTTCGTACGTAATCCCTTCTACTATAGTTTCTCCTAAGTGATGTTTCAGTTTAATTGCTTTGCTACACCCGGATAAAGGAACCCTATTCCATTTGTCTCTTTTGTTTTCAGAAAATACTTGTCCAAATAACATACACACACGTATCAACTTTCATTTCTCATGCATTATAAGGAAACTCATCTTTGTTACAGTGATAAATATGTTTGGACTTAATAGAAGTGTTAGCGTTAGGACCCTTTACTATACTTCAACAAGAAACTAGCACAGGACCCGGCCCGTTGGCCGGAAGAATTTTGTCGAGAAATATGATATATAATAATTGATATATAATAGAGGATTTGATATGCACAAAATGATTGTTTTTTAACTTAGTTATCCACATAACATTTTTGAAAGTGATCCAGCTATGCATAATATGTCTAGACCTCCATGAAAAGAGAAAAATATAATATAAGCATTACTTATAATTATTGAATAAAAAAAGAAATAAATATAACTAATTGTCATCCATTACTTAATTAAACCATATAATTTAATATTAGAGTTGTTTCTCATAATACATACATAATCAACCTTTAAGATGATGCAAAATTGTCACTAATAGTAGTTGGACAATGTAAAAAGAACAGGAGAATTCCTAAATGACGCTCATAACACAGATATAACCAGGAACAATGTAGTGATTTCCCTACAGTGTAATAACATTTTTAATGAAATAAGTTGAGATAATAAAGTGTATGATTAGTATAAAGATTCGAAGAAAGGGAAATAAAGAAATTTAGATTGACAATTGTCTTGCTATGACTGAAGGACTTAATCAAAATGTAGTTAGGTCTGCAATTGAAAAAACCCAAAGCATAACACAACAATACATAGTCAAACTGGAAAAAAAAAACTTATTCTCCAACCCCTTCAAAGTTCCTCTGACCGGCAAACGACATCCCGTTCATATGTGTTTCTTACTCCTAGGCGGCTCAAACCCTCGTCTGCTATCGACTTTAAAATCTTGTATATCTTCACACTCTTTCATGTATCTAGCTAAAATCATGAAATATGTGATGACATTCAGATTATCCTTAGCAACCGTCACGGCGCGCTCGACAGAGGACATTGTCTTCGTCTCGACAATAACAAATCAATGGCTAAATTCTGCAGTGTTATGAAATGTTTGACTATTTTTCTGTATTTTGAAAAGCTTGACTAATATATTTTCAAATTTTAAGGTTTTGGCTAATCGATTGTATTTATCCTTTTTCGTTGAACATCACTTTATGAAAACTCTTACAATTCAGTATCATGTTTTCCAGCTCAACATAGTCTAAATGAAGTTTTAACAAAAAATTGATAGTTGGCTAATATTTTATAATTTCAAAATTTTGGCGAATATGTTTACAAAATTGAAATATTTTACTAATAAATTATATTTAATAAAATAAAAAGGATACTCACTTTATTCTACGTATATATAAAAACCAAGTCCTTCCTTGAAAAATGATATTCCAGCCCATTTAGAAAGTGGAAAAAAATCACACTCGACCCCAAATCCGTGAACACCAGGTTTTACCGGTTACTGACTCCTGTCGAATTGGGTATCCATTGTCCATGTTCATTTGCTATTCGGCTATTCCTACTTGTACGCTACAACTACTGATGAAGGGCCATGGATTTAGGTTGGTGATCAGGGATTGGGTAATAAATTGGGTATCCATTGGATGGAAAAGAATATTTTATCAAAAGTGGGTACAAAATCGCATTTCATACCACCCTGATATGAATCACACCACTTTGACGCAATTATATCATCATCATATCGGGAAGAATTAGAACGAAGGTTGTAGGTTTTGCACCGGAATTCAAGTAGATTGAATTTATGAGAAAAATTATTACCAGTTGGAGACAAAATGCAAAAAAAAAAAAAAATTGCAAAACGTGTGGGTGGTACAACGAAAAAGTAAAAAAAGAACAAAACAAAAGCAAAAACATTATAATTTTTAGGAGAAGGCTCGTTTGGGTGTTGGGACTAAATTAAGAAGTGGGTAAAGTCAAAACTACCATTCAAAAAATTAATCTCGTGCCTTTGTTTTTGAAGAGCTCTTCTACTATGCTATATAGCATTGATGCTTTAATGTACAACTCAAAGTTGTACCACAACATTAAATGTATAAGTTTAGGTTGTACCATAAAACAATTTGTATCATTATGTTATGGTACAACTTTACAACTTGAAGTTGTACCATCACATAAAGGTACAAGTTCAAGTTGTACCGTAAAAGGATTTGCACAAATAGTATAGGTACAATCTGAAGTTGTACCATAACGTAAATGTACAATTTTAAGTTGTACCATAAAAGCAAAAACCTATAGCATCAATACGTATTATTGCCCATCTAGGCTTCCATAAACTTAAACTTAGTTCGGGGAGTCGTGACGATAATCCCCCTAACATCTTAAACTTATCGTAGTGGCTCTTCAGCACGATTCTCAAGAGCATAACTGCTACTCATCTTAAAAATTCTCAAAAGCATAACTGCTGCTCATCTCAAAATCTCATATGGGCAACTGACTGGCGCCAACGACGAAAAACTCTTAAAACTTTTCACCTTCCTTGAAGGTGAAATGCTCCTTAAAAGCAACTTACTTCTTAACTGTAACTTACTGGTAATTAAATACATTCAATCTAATGTATAACTTAAAACATAATTTACACATAATATCATGCATCACGTAAACATACATAAGCAAATATGACACATAGTAGCAAATCTCAAATTTAAATACCGTAAGGTAAATACTTTAAACTATTTAATGCGTAGATTTTATCCCTTTACACTCACTTTATTTCCTTAATCAAAATGACTGAGACAGACCTCCAACACAATTCGTTTTTTCTTTAGCGAGATGACCTATTCCCTTACTGAATCTCTAAAAAATTCCCGTAAGATCGTCGAGTTGGATTTCGATACTTGATATATGATGACCATTATATTTATATACGTACTAAAATCGTCCCCTCAATATCAACCATCCCTCTGGTTAAAACTTGAAGAACTCGTACTCCATCCATCATTAGCCATTTAGTTCTCCTTTACATATACACAAAAATCGACAATTAATTCATCACCCTACTTCAATTAACTAAAAAGATTACGCACTCATCCTCGTATGCAACCTAGATTTAATTGCTTCACGAACTACCTTTATCATTACTAACTATAGATATATATATACTCAAATAATGCATGCTAGTAAGATCCATTTCTCGTTTTAATCCATAAATATATGCTTTACAAGGTACTTAATTAATAATCTTAACATAACTATTTACCCATCTCTTACATAACTACATATTAATTTAAAAGGTCATTTTTATCCCGTACATGCTAAATCCTAGGTAGGTGATTTTAACGTATACTACACCACTAGCCATATTTAATTTACGTACGCAAATTTAATAGCTACCATCACGTCACAATTATTCCTATAATACGAATCATATTGAAAAATAACTAACTCATTCATCTATTAATTTAGTCAAGCCATGCATGAAGAACTTTTCGTTAGCTCCTTCCCGTTACAATCATTAATTCAATAACACTGATCGTCACTCTAAATAAATATAACCAAGTGTTACGGGACAATCCAAATACCACATCGGAAATACATGGGAAGGAACCCTTGTATATTAGTGTCCACCAAGCTTATTAGTACGAGGCCTTTTGGGGAGGCCACCCAACAGTAAAACCGTGGGGTCTTGGCCCAAAGCGAAAAATATTATACTAATGGAGCAACCCGCATTATGATAAGTGCTATTAGAGCCTGGTTCTGTGTCTGGGAAAATCCTTGTACCGAGAAGCCCATCGATACAAGGTGTTTGGCGGATCAAGATAATCTTTGAGGTGAGGACACGATGTTCGTGGTCCTTGGCTTAAGGGGAGGATTGTTAGACAATCCAAGTACCACATCGGAAATACAAGGAAGGAACCCTTGCATATTTGTGTCAGCCACCCCAATTAGTAAGTGGCCTTTTGGGGAGGACACCCAAGAGTAAAACCGTGCGGTATTGCCCAAAGCGAAGTGGTTGAATAATTGGATTGCTAGGTGTAGGTATATGATGATGATTTATGAAGGTTGGAGATCTCAGAGTAAGGACATGTAAATGGGGAGCCAGTCACTATAAGTGTTCGTTTTTAACTACATAATAATAATAACACATTATTATTTTCTCTTATTCACGGTTGCAACTCTTCGTACATAGTCGTCTATACAATCATTCATTATTATGATCGAACTTGAAGCCAAATATCGGGGTGTTACAGGTTGATTAGATGAGTGGTGGAGGAAATTGCATGCATGCAACCATTTATTTATTGTAGGCATATGTAAAACACACAGTAGATATTATAATGCGTAGAAAGCATGGAGGGACACGCATTGGACGACACAGGAAGCAAAGCTTGTATGGTGATCATGATTAACGTATTGGAGTGATTTGGCTTCTATCATTAGTCGACATATGGAAGTGCGATTGTTCGACATATATATACACACATAAGTCCGGCTTTATTCCAATTAAGAAGACTCTAAACTTGATATTTGTGTGAGAAACAGGAAAGGAATTAGCTTTCGTACGTAATCCCTTCTACTATAGTTTGTCCTAAGTGATGTTTCAGTTTAATTGCTTTGCTACACCCGGATAAAGGAACCCTATTCCATTTGTCTCTTTTGTTTTCAGAAAATACTTGTCCAAATAACATACACACACGTATCCACTTTCATTTCTCTTGCATTATAAGGAAACTCATCTTTGTTACAGTGATTAATATGTTTGGACTTAATAGAAATGTTAGCGTTAGGGACCTTTACTATACTTCAACAAGAAATGATGGAGACAAGTTCTTACGCATGCCAGTGCTTTGTAAGATACACATGTTATTTTCTTTTAGTACAACTATTTTTATTAAATCTAGTTGTGGTAAACGACATCATTTTATAGGAGGGACAACTTGTTCTTTTAGTTTTCGTTTTTAAACTGGAACAGTTCAAATTTTTTTATCCTTGATTCTCTTACAAACTGAACCAACTTAATCATGTCTAAACAATTTTTTTTATCCTTGATACTCGGAATTATTTCTTACTCCACCTAACTAAATACTATTATTAGGACAGGTGAGAAATATATGAATTCTTTCACATAGGAACTCTTGCAAGTATGTTACATTGTTTGATTGTGAAACATCCCACTACTTTGAAACTTCGAAATTACAATTCTACCCCGGGTATATTTAAAAACATTTCAAATAACATAACCTTGTTTAAAATTACCAAACTTAAATAACTTAATAATTCAAGATAAAGCCCTAAACACATGGGCAAAACACAAATCATACTCTTAAAAGAAAAAAAAAGAAACGAATTTCCAATCTTAAAATTATAACCAAAAAGTATCAACAACTTAAAGTGTTCTCCAATGCTTACGCTAATCCTTCACTTGCCTCCCTCGGCAAAGATTGTGTTGAGCTCCTCAAACTTGTTGATCACGAACTGTCTGGTAACGATCTCTGCCCTATGATCTGGTGAGTGAGTTGGGGTCAGTCTACGCCCTTACGTTTAAACTCTCTAGTATATTATTCAAAACTATATGGGAGTTACAGTTACGTTACATTCTTAAAACTCAAATCTCGACTTAAATACTTGACTGACACGGGGATCCCTCACTAGCTAGTCCGGTTGTCCAACTCATACTTATGAGAGCCCATCTAGGATTCCTTAAAATTAAACTTAGTTAGGGGAATCGTAACGATCATCCCCCATAACAACTTAAACTTATCGTAGTGGCTCTTCACTACGATTCTCAAGAGCATAACTGCTACTCATCTTAAAAGTCTCAAGAGCATAAGTGTACATGGGCGATAGGCCGTGCCTGGGCCGGCATGGCCCGTGCACGCTTCGGGCCCATTTATTTCTTATCGTGCTACGCATGTCCCGTCAGTTTTCGTGCCGTGCCATGCAAGCCAATTTGTTAACTTTGCTAGGCCCAGCCCAGGCCCGGGCACGGTTTGAATCGTGTCGTGCCTATTCGTGCTCGTCCCATGCTCGTATTCGTGTTTAATGAAAATGACGAAAACAAAAGAGAGAATGAAAAAGAAGGTGAAAATTAGACGGGGGAAGATAGTATTAACTGATAATGTTTGAGAAAATTAACAAATAAGGGAGAAAAGAAAATTAGAGGTATAGCGAGTGTGATTTGGCTTTGTTTAATTCTTTATCCATTTTTACTTTTGTTAGTAATTACGTATATATCTTTATGACACTTATAACAACAACAAATAATTATTTTTCTACTTGTGTTTTGTAATATTTGAACAGATAATTCTTTTTATATTTTGTTTCTATCAAATAAATATTATTTCCGTGCCATATCCGTTCTTATACTCAATAAAGTCTCGAAAATATTAGGCCCGACACGACACACTTATATACCGTGTCGTGCCCGTGCCCGTGCCCATGAAGTTTAGGCCCGACATGGCCTATAAATTATATGTGCTCGTGCTGTGCTGGCCCATTTATTTCGTGCCCGTGCTCGTGCCGTGCTCTAATTGTGTCATGCCGTGCTAGCTCGTGGGCGGCACGGCCCGGTGCCCACGTACAAGCATAACTGCTACTCATCTCAAAATCTCATATGGGCAACGGTCTGACGCTAGCGACTAACAACTCTTAAAACTTTTCACCTTCCTTAAAGGTGAAATACTCCTTAAAAGACAACTTACTTCTTAACGGTAACTTACTGGTAATTAAATACATTCCATTAAATGTATAACTTAAAACATAACTACACGTAATATCATGCATCACGTAAACATACATAAGCATTGCCAAAACCTGAATTCCCAGCTTTCCAAAAACCTCAAGTGCCACAGATACCAAAAGTGCCAGAGATTCCAAAACCTGAACTCCCAAAACTGAGCCGCACCGGGTCCCCATCAACATCGTGTCCAAATTTTGCAGGAAAAATCTACCTCCTAGTCCTCCCAGTCCCTGTTCTCGGTGGCGCTTGTGACCAACGCGACGGTGCACGTGGTCATGTACTTGTACTACTTCTGCACCGCCTTGGGGTCCCACCCCGGTGGAAGAGGCTGGTGACGGATTTCCAGATCGTGCAGTTCGTTTCAGCTTCTGTATCTCCGGGCTGATGCTCTACTACCATTTCGTCGGCGGCGGGTGCTCTAGTATGTGGGGGTGGTGCTTCAATGCTTCGCTTCTGGCGCTTTTTGTTAATTTCCACGGGAAGAGCTTCGTTGCTGCCGCGAAGAAGAGAAAGGCCTCCGCGGCGGAGAAGATTGGTTCCGGAGGCGGCGAGGGCGATAAAGCTTGATACACTTGCCTCAGGCGACTTTGTTGGTCCGGCGGTCCCTGCAATCAATTTTCCTCAGGCGAGAAATAAAGAACCAATTAATGGCCCCATTGGTCAGTTTCGTCCTATTTGGTTTTAATACATCAGTTATGTTATTTGATGTTATTGGGTCTTTAATAATCCGTTACAAGTGATTAATGAGTCACTAAAGCGATCCTTTTATGGCGCTCTACGACATTTATGGTTGGTTTATATCTCAAATTATGGGATAGAAAGAATTAATTTATGATTTTCAGAATTAATTTATGGCTTTCAAAGTATCAGTGGCGCAAACTTCTTCCCCATCAGAAAAGCTTCATCCGTTGGAATTTATGAGCATTTACTCGTCGGATTGAAAGATGCCCATTATTTCGGGCTGTTGTTAAATACGTCATTAATTAATAATTAATTCTGATTCCTTTTGTGTTTACAATTAACTTAATGAGCCATTAGCTCAATTTATTAGAATTGATGACATTTCCTTCAATTCATTTTAATTTGAGGCCCATCGGATGTGGAATGTGAATTCTAAAACTCAATTTTTAGTTTCTTGCCAAACGGTCTGATAAATGTTTTTGTTAGAAAATTAATTAGGGTTAATAAATCACGACTAAGTTGAAGAGTGGGTGATTAGCGGATTTGGCTTTCCACCAAGAATGGTTTGTATTATTTTAAATTGTATTTGTATTATGTCAACGACATTGCAAACTATGGTGGCTCTTCAATTTCATGAAGTAGATTGCTTTCTCAAATATCTAGATTGTTGGGAATATCAAGAGATTATTGAACATGTGTTCTATCATTGCCCTCTTATCATCATGCTATGGACTTTTAGTGGGATTAAGTGATTTGCTTGCTTTCGCCCAAACTTCGAACTTTAATATATGGTGGCGACAATGTTATGTTTTCATTAAACATCCAAACCCACATTCTCCCAAGCGTTTGCCTTTTTTGGAGAATATGGAAATCTCTTAACAAAGTGGTTTTTGAATATACTCAGCCACACGCCCGTTCTCTTGCCCGTCAATTCCATTTCCATGTCATTGAATTTTCCTTAGCCTTTCAGCCCCCAGGACCTCTCTCTCAGTCTTGTGCCCTCTCATCCTTCCATTTTGATCGCCCGCCTCCAGACTTTGTGAAGATCAATTTTGATGCTGCTGTTCGTCGTTCCGGTTGCTCGTCTGGGCTCGTCGTACATGGGACAGACGGGCAAGTTCTACTGGCCTGGGATCTCAGCACCAAGGAGTTTTCGATCCCTAACTAGCAAAGCACCTTGCTGCTAGGTGACCCTGAAATGGTGATTCGGCATCTGGACCGTAGAATAGTGGAAGATTCGATAGGCGACTCACTGCTCCAAGAGTGTCATCGGCTCCTAGTTTCCTGCTTTCTTTGTATAGTTTTTAGTGTGGTTCAGCGGACTGCCAACTGAGCAGCCCATAGAGTGGCACCTAAAGTTCTGTTGCTGTCCTCTTTAGAGGTAGCGTCCTTTGATTTTGTAGGGTGGCTTCACTAAGTGTTGCTTTGGGTGGGGTTTTAGGTAGAGGTTTCTAACGCATAAGCAAAATGACACATATCACCAAATCTCAAATTTAAATATCGTAAGGTAAATACTTTAAATCATGTAAGGCGTAGATTTTACCACATCTACACTCACTTTATTTCCTTAATCAAAATGACTAAGATAGACCTCCAACACGATTCGTTTTTCCTTCGGCGAGATGACCAATTCCCTCACTGAATCTCTGAAATTCCCATAACATCGTCGAGTTGGATTTCGATACTTGATATATGATCACCAATATATTTATATACGTATTAAAATCGTCCCCTCAATATTTACCATCCCTCTAGTTAAAACGCTAAGAACTCGTACTACATCCATCATTAGCCATTTAGTTCTCCTTTACATATACGCAAAAATCCACAATTAATTTATCGCCCTACTTCAATTAATTAAAAAGATTACGCACTCATCCTCGGCTCAAGATAGGGTGCATAAAAATAGGTAATGCACCTATCAATAACTAAATCTGGACTCTTCATTTAGAAAATCAAGATCTTAAATTGGAGAATTAAATACCATTTTTATTTCCCTAGCTTTCTTAATCGGCTCATATCTTCTTCATTTTAACTCGAATTTATTTTGCACAGATTGAACGAATTTGTTGTGCTCTACAAAATGAGATCCATATTCAATATTTTTTGAGAAAAAAGAAATTCTTGCCTCTCGGTTGCAAGTGCATACCATATGGTATCTTCTTTGTTTTTACATATCACTAGCCATATTTAATTTACATACGCAAATTTAATAGTTACCATCACGTCACAATTATTCCAATTATACTAAGCATATTGAAATATAACTAACTCATTCCTCTATTAGTCCCTTCGGGGACATCCGATAAAATTTAATAGTTACCATCACGTCACAATTATTCCTATTATGCGAATCATATTGAAATATAATTAACTCACTCCTCTATTAGTCCCTTCGGGGACATCCGATAAAATTTAATAGTTACCATCACGTCACAATTATTCCCTTTATACGAATCATATTGAAATATAACTAAGTCATTCCTCTATTAACTTAGACAAGCCATGCATGAAGAACTTTTCGTTAGCTCCTTCCCGTTACTATCATTAATTCAATAACTCCGATCGTCACTCAATTAAATATAACTTAGTGTTATGGGACAATCCAAGTACCACATCGGAAATACAAGGGAAGGAACCCTTGTATATTAGTGTCCACCAAACTTATTACTATGACACAATTTGAGGAGGCCAACCAAGAGTAAAACCGTGGGGGCTTGGTCCAAAGTGGACAAAATCGTACTAATGGATCGGAGCACCCCCGGTTATGACAAGTGGTATAAGAGCCTGGTTCCATGTCTGGGAAATCCTTGTATCGAGAAGCCCATCGATACAAGGTGTCTGGCGGATCAAGATAATCGCTGGGGTAAGGACACGATATTTGTTGTCCTTGGCTTAAGGGGAGGATTGTTAGACAATCCAAGTACCGCATCGGAAATACAAGGAAGGAACCCTTGTATATTAGTGTCCACCTGCCCAATTAGTACGAGGCGTTTTGGGGAGGACACCCAAGAGTAAAACCGTGCGGGATTGGCCCAAAGCGGACAATATAGTACTAATGGAGTAACCCTGGTTATGACAAGTGGTATCATAGCCGGTTCGGTGCAGGGCGGTGGACGTCAGTTCGGTGGACCCTCATTCGGTGACCTTGGGATTTGAGATTCGGAAATACAAGGAAAGGAACCCTTGTATATTAGTGTCCACCATGCTAATTAGTACGAGGCCATTTGGGGAGGACACCCAAAACTAAAACCGTGCGGGTTTGGCCAAAGCGAACAATATCGTGCTAATGGAGCAATCCTATTTATGACACTTAGATACCCAAAACACAAAAAGACATGTAAGAGGAGGTCTAGCTCGTTACCTTATCTTCGTGCCTAGAACGTGATGGAGGTTGTTCAAACTATATTCGACATTGATCTCGTCGATTGATCACCCAATCACTTGGCCAACGTAACTCCATTTAATTACGTATGTGAACTGGTTACTAAAATGGACTCAAACTTTGAAAGGTATTTAGTGTCGTATATTAACGATATGATAAGGTGATATCGAGGGAGATCGAGCAATGACGGCGATGTTCGATCTACTATCGAATGAGGCTTCCACCGTATGAAGTGCGACTTGATGCTTGATCTGCTTGTTGTTGCCGTGAACAAAAAGGAATAGAAATGGAGCTGCTGCCTTCATTGTGTTTGTCGAGAGGAAGGAGAATGGAAAGGACCGAGTTCTTGTTGGTTGTCGAGAGGAATGAAAGCTTGTTGCTTGCTTGAGTTGTTACCGCCAAGAGAAGAAGATGGAAGATAATTGTTCTTTTATAGGAAGGAGAGCTTCTTCTTTTAGTTTTCGTTTTTAAACTGGAAGGGTTCAAAATTTTGTATCCTTGATTCTCTTAAAAACTGAACCAACTTAATCATGTCCAACCAATTTTTTTATCCTTGATACTTAGAATTATTTCTTACTCCACGTAACTAAATACTATTATTAGGGCAGCTGAGAAATATATGAATTATTTCACATAGGAACTCTTGCAAGTATGTTACTTTGTTTGATTGTGAAACATCCCTTGAAACTTGGAAATGACATTTATATCCCGAGGTATATTTAAAAACATTTCAAATAACATAACCTTGATTAAAATTACCAAACTTAAATAACTTAATAATTCAGGACAAAGCCCTAAACACATGGGCAAAACTTAAATCATACTCTTAAAATAAACAAAAGAAATGAATCTCCAATCTTAAATTTATAACCACAAAGTATCAACAAATTAAGTAAATTTATGGCTTTCAAAGTATCAGTGGCGCAAACTTCTTCCCCATCAGAATAGCTTCATCCGTTGAAAGACGCCCATTATTTCGGGTTGTTGTTAAATACGTCATTAATTGATAATTAATTCTGATTCCTTTTGTGTTTACAATTAACTTAATGAGCCATTAGCTCAATTTATTAGAATTGATGACATTTCCTTCAATTCATTTTAATTTGAGGCCCATCGGCAGTGGAATGTGAATTCTAAACCAATTTTTAGTTTGTTGCCAAATGGTATGACAAATGTTTTTGTCTGAAAATTAATTAGGGTTAATAAATCACGACAAAGTTGAAGAGTGGGTGATTAGCGGATTTGGCTTTCCACTAAGAATGGTTTGTATTATTTTAAATTGTATTTGTATTATGTTAAACGACATTACAAACTATGGTGGCTCTTCAATTTCATGAAGTAGATTGCTTTCTCAAATATCTAGATTGTTGGGAATATCAAGAGATTATTGAACATTTGTTCTTTCATTTCCCTCTTATCATCATGCTATGGACTTTTAGTGGGATTAAGTGATTTGCTTGCTTCCGCCCAAACTTCGAACTTTAATATATGGTGGTGACAATGTTATGTTTTCATTAAACTTCCAAACCCACATTCTCCCATGTGTTTGCCTTTTTTGGAGAATATGGAAATCTCTTAACAAAGTGGTTTTTGAATATACTCAGCTACACGCCCGTTCTCTTGCCCGTCAATTCCATTTCCAAGTCATTGAATTTTCCTTAGCCTTTCAGCCCCCAGGACCTCTCTCTCAGTCTTGTGCCCTCTCATCCTTCCGTTATGCATTGCCCGCCTCCAGACTTTGTGAAGATCAACTTTGATGCTGCTGTTCGTCGTTCCGGTTGCTCGTCTGGCCTCGTCGTACATGGGACAGACGGGCAAGTTCTACTGGCCTGGGATCTCAGCACCAAGGAGTTTTCGATCCCTAACTAGCAAAGCACCTTGCTGCTAGGTGACCCTGAAATGGTGATTCGGCATCTGGACCGTAGAACAGTGGAAGATTTGATAGGCGACTCACTGCTCCAAGAGTGTCATCGGCTCCTAGTTTCATGCTCTCTTTGTATAATTTTTAGTGTGGTTCAGCGGACTGCTAACTGAGCAGCCCATAGAGTGACATCTAAAGCTTTGTTGTTGTCCTCTTTAGAGGTAGCATCCTTTGATTTTGTAGGGTGGCTTCACTAAAAGTTGCTTTGGGTGGGGTTTTGGGTAGAGGTTTCTAACTATTTTTTCTCATGTCATTAATTGAAAGAAAAAAAACACGCATAAGCAAAATAACACATATCAGCAAATCTCAAATTTAAATATCGTAAGGTAAATACTTTAAATTATGTAAGGCATAGGTTTTAGCACATTTACACTCACTTTATTTCCTTAATCAAAATGACTAAGATAGACCTCCAACACGATTCGTTTTTCCTTCGGCGAGATGACCAATTCCCTCACTACCAAGATCGCCCTTTTGGTTATGACAGTCAATTTCATTACCGTTTTTGGCCGTAGCAGTCAAGGCCACTGGTGCTCGCGGGGAGAAGTCGCTTTCGGTCTATACAGTAGCCAATCAATAACGGTTATTATATAATACTAACATAATGGTTATTATAATTCTAACGTAATACTAACATGGCCGAAAGATGAAAAACAATGTTGTGTGCATGCATGCAATGGATACCTGAAGGACACCGTCAACCCTATCCGAAACTATGGAAGGGAGCGGTGATGAGTTGGTTGTTGAGAGTCGGACCCTGGAAGCGCCATCGGAGATTAGAAAGCAAGCAGCCAACAACAAGAACAAAAGAATACAAGCTTTCGACTGTGAGTTTATGTTTTTCTATATGGAAGTGCGATTGTTCGACATATATATACACACATAAGTCCGGCTTTATTCCAATTAAGAAGACTCTAAACTTGATATTTGTGTGAGAAACAGGAAAGGAATTAGCTTTCGTACGTAATCCCTTCTACTATAGTTTGTCCTAAGTGATGTTTCAGTTTAATTGCTTTGCTACACCCGGATAAAGGAACCCTATTCCATTTGTCTCTTTTGTTTTCAGAAAATACTTGTCCAAATAACATACACACACGTATCCACTTTCATTTCTCTTGCATTATAAGGAAACTCATCTTTGTTACAGTGATAAATATGTTTGGACTTAATAGAAGTGTTAGCGTTAGGGCAATTTACTATACTTCAACAAGAAATGATGGAGACAAGTTCTTACGCATGCCAATGCTTTGTAAGATACACATGTTATTTTCTTTTAGTACAACTATTTTTATTAAATCTAGTTGTGGTAAACGACATCATTTTATAGGAGGGACAACTTGTTCTTTTAGTTTTCGTTTTTAAACTGGAACGGTTCAAATTTTTTTATCCTTGATTCTCTTAAAAACTTAACCAACTTAATCATGTCTAAACAATTTTTTTTATCCTTGATACTCAGAATTATTTCTTACTCCACCTAACTAAATACTATTATTAGGGCAGGTGAGAAATATATGAATTCTTTCACATAGGAACTCTTGCAAGTATGTTACTTTGTTTGATTGTGAAACATCCCACTACTTTGAAACTTGGAAATGACATTTCTACCCCGGGGTATATTTAAAAACATTACAAATAACATAACCTTGATTAAAATTACCAAACTTAAATAACTTAATAATTCAAGACAAAGCCCTAAGCACATGGGAAAAACTTGAATCAAACTCTTAAAATAAACAAAAGAAATGAATCTCCAATTTTAAACTTATAACCATAAAGTATCAACAAATTAAAGTGTTCTCCAATGCTTACGATGATCCTTCACGTGCCATCCTTCAGCAAAGATTGTGTTGAGCTCCTCAATCTTGCTGATCACGAACTGTCTGGGTACGATCTCCGCCTCTATGATCTGGTGAGTGAGTTGGGGTCAGTCTACGCCGTTACGTTTAAACTATCTAGTATATTATTCAAAACTAAATGAGAGTTAATGTTACTCTACATTCTTAAAACTCAAATTTTGACTTAAATTCTTGACTGACACGGGCATCCCTAACTAGCTAGTCCGGTTCCCAACTCATACGTATTAATGCCCATCTAGGCTTCCATAAACTTAAACTTAGTTCGGGGAGTCGTGACGATAATCCCCCCTAACATCTTAAACTTATCGTAGTGGCTCTTCAGCACGATTCTCAAGAGCATAACTGCAACTCATCTTAAAAATTCTCAAAAGCATAACTGCTGCTCATCTCAAAATCTCATATGGGCAACTGACTGGCGCCAATGACGAAAAACTCTTAAAACTTTTCACCTTCCTTGAAGGTGAAATACTCCTTAAAAGCAACTTACTTCTTAACTGTAACTTACTGGTAATTAAATACATTCAATCTAATGTATAACTTAAAACATAATTTACACATAATATCATGCATCACGTAAACATACATAAGCAAATATGACACATAGTAGCAAATCTCAAATTTAAATACCATAAGGTAAGTACTTTAAACTATTTAATGCGTAGATTTTACCCCTTTACACTCACTTTATTTCCTTAATCAAAATGACTGAGACAGACCTCCAACACAATTCGTTTTTCCTTTGGCGAGATGACCTATTCCCTTACTGAATCTCTAAAAAAATTCTCGTAAGATCGTCGAGTTGGATTTCGATACTTGATATATGATGACCATTATATTTATATACGTACTAAAATCGTCCCCTCAATATCAACCATCCCTCTGGTTAAAACTTGAAGAACTCGTACTCCATCCATCATTAGCCATTTAGTTCTCCTTTACATATACGCAAAAATCCACAATTAATTCATCGCCCTACTTCAATTAACTAAAAAGATTACGCACTCATCCTCGTATGCAACCTAGATTTAATTGCTTCACGAACTACCTTTATCATTACTAACTATAGATATATATATATACTCAAATAATGCATGCTAGTAAGATCCATTTCTCGTTTTAATCCATAAATATATACTTTACAAGGTAATTAATTAATAATCTTAACATAACTATTTACCCATCTCTTACATAACTACATATTAATTTAAAAGGTCATTTTTATCCCGTACATGCTAAATCCTAGGTAGGTGATTTTAACGTATACTACACCACTAGCCATATTTAATTTACATACGCAAATTTAATAGCTACCATCACGTCACAATTATTCCTATAATACGAATCATACTGAAAAATAACTAACTCATTCATCTATTAATTTAGTCAAGCCATGCATGAAGAACTTTTCGTTAGCTCCTTCCCGTTACAATCATTAATTCAATAACTGTGATCGTCACTCTAAATAAATATAACCAAGTGTTAAGGGACAATCCAAATACCACATCGAAAATACAAGGGAAGGAACCCTTGTATATTAGTGTCCACCAAGCTTATTAGTACGAGGCCTTTTGGGGAGGCCACCCAACAGTAAAACCGTGCGGTCTTGGCCCAAAGTGAACAATATCGTACTAATGGAGTAACCCCCGTTATGATAAGTGGTATTAGAGCCTGGTTCTGTGTCTGGGAAAATCCTTGTACCGAGAAGCCCATCGATACAAGGTGTTTGGCGGATCAAGATAATCATTGAGGTGAGGACACGATGTTCGTGGTCCTTGGCTTAAGTGGAGGATTGTTAGACAATCCAAGTACCACATCGGAAATACAAGGAAGGAACCCTTGCATGTTTGTGTCCGCCACCCCAATTAGTAAGTGGCCTTTTGGGGAGGACACCCAAGAGTAAAACCGTGCGGTATTGGCCCAAAGCGAACAATATCGTACTAATGGAGCAATCCCGGTTAGGAGAATCGGTATCAGAGCCTGGTTCGGTGAGAGGCAGTGGACGTCAGTTTGATGGGCCCTCATTCGGTGACCTTGGGATTTGAGATTCGCATCTCCTAGATCCACGTTCGGGCTTGGCGGATCAAAAGAGTTCCGCATTTTGGAAGCAGATTAAAGAGAGTGCTGCGTTTGCTAAAGTCCTTGTACCGAAACGCCCATTGATACAAAGCGTCTGGCGGATCAAGATAATCGCTAGGGTGAGGACACGAAGTTCCTGATGCTTGGATTGAGGAGAGGATTGTTATGAGACAATCCAAGTACCACATCGGAAACACAAGGAAAGGAACTCTTGTATATTAGTGTCCACCAAGCTCATTAGTACGAGGCCTTCTGGGGAGGACACCCCAGAGTAAAACTGTGCAGGCTTGGCCCTAAGCGGACAATATCGTACTAATGGAGAAATCCGGTTATGACACTAAGATATCCAAAACTCAAAAGAAATGAAAGAGGAGGTCTAGCTAGCTCGTTACCTTAACTTCGTGCCTAGAACGTGATGGAGGTTGTTCAAACTATATTCGACATTGATCTCGTCGATTGATCACTCAATCACTTGGCCAACGTAACTACAATTTAATTCCGTACGTGAACTGGTTACTAAAATGGACTCAAACTTTGAAGTCAAAATTTGGTAATTAGAATAATGAAATAAACACTAAACTTAATTATGAGCTAATGTTAAATTCTGGAATTTTGGACTTTTGAAACTTCCCCACTAATGCAAAAACACTTTTGGAGAGGGTAGATTTAGAATACTAGCCCCAAATTTTTTTTGTGTAACGAGAAGAAGATGGAAGGGTTGCTACTGCTTCTTTATTTGAACAGATAAACGGAAGCATCTCTTCCTCCTCTTTCTTTAATGGAATTCTATTGATTGGATCTTATCTTGCCATTATTTCAGATATGGAGTAATTATTGTAGGGACCAAGTGGTTGAATAATTGGATTGCTAGATGTAGGGATATGATGATGATTTATGAAGGTTGGAGATCTCAGAGTAAGGACATGTAAATGGGGAGCCAGTCACTATAAGTGTTAGTTATTAACTAGATAATAATAATAACACATTATTATTTTCTCTTATTCACTGTTGCAACTCTTCGTACATAATCGTCTATCCAATCATTCATTATTATGATCGAACTTGAAGCCAAACATCGGGGTGTTACAGGTTGATTAGATGAGTGGAGGAAATTGCATGCATGCATGTACCCTTTTATTTATTGTAGGCAGATGTAAAACACGAACAGTAGATATTATAATGCTTAGAAAGCATGGAGGAACACGCATTGGACGACACATGAAGCAAAGCTTGTATGGTGATCATGATTAACGCGGCTATGTATTGGTTTGAATAGGACCCTTTACTATACTTCAACAAGAAACTAGCACAGGACCCGGCCCGTTGGCCGGAAGAATTTTGTCGAGAAATATGATATATAATAATTGATATATAATAGAGGATTTGAAATGCACAAAATGATTGTTTTTTAACTTAGTTATCCACATAACATTTTTGAAAGTGATCCAGCTATGCATAATATGTCTAGACCTCCATGAAAAGAGAAAAAATATAATATAAGCATTACTTATAATTATTGAATAAAAAAAGAAATAAATATAACTAATTGTCATCCATTACTTAATTAAACCATATAATTTAATATTAGAGTTGTTTCTCATAATACATACATAATCAACTTTTAAGATGAAAGAAAATGTCTCTCATAGAGTTTAGTATGCCCTTTAAGTTTTTCCCAATAGAGAGCATTCTTTTTTACCACACCATTGGTAATGAATCTGAAGTTGCTTGATTTGAAATATATAGGACTGATGCTAAATTGTCGCTAATAGTTGGTTTGAGAATGTGTTGTGTATGGATTTCCAAAATTATTCTTAGATCGCAGACATGTTTAACAACAATGTAGTAATTTTCCTGCAGCAAATATTTTTTTCATGAAATAATTCAATAAATAAAAACCTATGAAAATCATATTACATGAAAATATATAGTACTCATTAAGTTGATGAATGAGCAAGGGTATAAGTAGCATAAATCTATTTTAAAAATATAGAAGTTACAAAGTGTCTTTTGGGTTGAATGAGATCGCATATTCTCATTATCGCTAACTGACTTATGTTTTTTTGCAATAGATAGTTCAAAATGTACCTTAAAACTTATGTTTCCACCAGTGTAAAAGAATTGTTTGAATCAAATGATTACAATAGTATAAAAAAATTGACAGTAGAGTATTTTATACTGAAATCATAATTTAACTATGGTTCAACCGTTTCATATTGCTAAATATCACCTATCGATTTAGCTTATGGTGTGAAGTTTTATGGTCGAACCGCCAATATGTACGATCTTTCAATTCAAACTTTAAATAAAAAACCACTAAAATATTGACATGGTCTAAGACCCTTAAATCTCATAAATTATCATAATCGTATTAAGGAAAAAATCATCCAAATGATAATACTGATTTAGGATTTTACGGGGTCATTTGGAAGTTGCGATTGTTAAATAGATATTGTGTTGTGAATGCATGTATAATATTATATATGTATTGTCGGAATAGATGCATTGTGTATGGCACATAAGCTAATAGTTTAGACAAAACAATCCCAACTCGACTATCTCAACAATAACAACTAAAATTTGAGATTTAACAATACACATTTTGATTGATAGTTTCGGTCAGATCACAGATGTAATCCATGTATTGGTTCTACTAAAAAATATATAAAATGATGAATTCTAAACAATACCTGTATAGTAAATCTCAACAAAACAATCGCAACTTTCAAACGACCCATTAATCGAAATGAAAAAAATCTATCAAATATATTGTCATCTCCTAAAATAAATCAAAACTCAACAGGGCAAAGAATACCCACTAAGCAAAGTAGAAGGGCAATTATTTCACACTCATCCCCCCCCCCCCCCCCCCCCCGGTTTAAGTATGTTCTCTCACTCTCTCTTATGCCTTATGCCTTGTTCACTTGCCATTTTGTTTTCTGTTTTCTGCTGTGACAACAAAAATAAAATAAAAAACAAATTGTAAAAAATGTGTTCACTTGCAATTTCATTATCGTTGGAAAAAATAAAGGGGAATAAAAGAGGCAGTTGGGTGGAAACAATAAAACATCCTATGGTGGAAAATGAGAGACGAATTTCCTCCCGTTGCCCATTGGGTTATGCCCCCATTCCTTTTAATGAGCCCAGCGTTCGAATCCCTTTGCCACATTTTTTTTCTCCTTTTGTTCACTTAGACCAACGACGTCGTTTTGCTAACCCCAGCTCCCATCGTTCTTCTCCCAGCCTCCCCCAAACTCGACCTCCCCATCGAACGAAGTTGCTACAGTTCGCCTCTTCTTCCTCTAGAAGATGGAGAGAAGATCGATCCGACGAACTCCTTCTCTAGTCCGCTAAGCTCCAGCGGCGAAGGACGGGTTTTCTTTGAGATGCCAGCAGGTATTACCCTTTCACCGCTAAGTTAATCATTCTCAAAGGCTTAGATCCTTGAGGTCATAGGATGGATGAGACAGTGATGGCTACACTTGCCCGACGGATCGTCAATAATCCTCTTTGTTTTTCCATCTCTCTCTCTCTCTCTATATATATATATATATATCTGAGCTTTGTATCTCACCACTCTCCCCCTTTCCTTCCTCTTTCTTCCAACCGCCTGGAATTGAGAGAAACCTAGAAACATCCTAATTACTTGTATAGGGTCGATCGATATACATTGTCTTCATGGTATGCTCTAACTGTGTCATGCTAGCTCGATCATGTGTCTGCGTATAGTTACATGCATTCTAATAATTAAGTTTTTACATATTCACAACACCAAGATAAAAACAATCAGAAATGCTAAAATACTACATTTGAACCAACTACCACCGATGCCACAAATAATAAGTATATCTCTAAATCATACATAAAATATTTCAAACATCACAAATATTAAGATTAAATTAATTATTATAAAGAGTAAAAATTATATAATGAGGTTAATTATAACTCATTTATATGTTAATGCCCTTAAATTGATCAACACACCCAAAAATGGCAAAATGAACATCACATTAAACCTAATATCTTCTCATTATTGTCGGATCCATTAATACATACATCACAAACCTTGAGAATGAAAGAAAAAGATTGGTCTCTGATAGAGTTCAATTCCCTCCATAGTGTTAATCCCAGTAGACATCATCATTGTTGATCACAACGCGTGCAATCGATCTGAAGCTCTAGGATATATCGGACATGATGCAAAATTGTCACTAATAGTAGTTGGACAATGTAAAAAGAACAGGAGAATTCCTAAATGACGCTCATAACACAGATATAACCAGGAACAATGTAGTGATTTCCCTACAGTGTAATAACATTTTTAATGAAATAAGTTGAGATAATAAAAGTGTATGATTAGTATAAAGATTCGAAGAAAGGGAAATAAAGAAATTTAGATTGACAATTGTCTTGCTATGACTGAAGGACTTAATCAAAATGTAGTTAGGTCTGCAATTGAAAAAACCCAAAGCATAACACAACAATACATAGTCAAACTGGAAAAAAAAAACTTATTCTCCAACCCCTTCAAAGTTCCTCTGACCGGCAAACGACATCCCGTTCATATGTGTTTCTTACTCCTAGGCGGCTCAAACCCTCGTCTGCTATCGACTTTAAAATCTTGTATATCTTCACACTCTTTCATGTATCTAGCTAAAATCATGAAATATGTGATGACATTCAGATTATCCTTAGCAACCGTCACGGCGCGCTCGACAGAGGACATTGTCTTCGTCTCGACAATAACAAATCAATGGCTAAATTCTGCAGTGTTATGAAATGTTTGACTATTTTTCTGTATTTTGAAAAGCTTGACTAATATATTTTCAAATTTTAAGGTTTTGGCTAATCGATTGTATTTATCCTTTTTCGTTGAACATCACTTTATGAAAACTCTTACAATTCAGTATCATGTTTTCCAGCTCAACATAGTCTAAATGAAGTTTTAACAAAAAATTGATAGTTGGCTAATATTTTATAATTTCAAAATTTTGGCGAATATGTTTACAAAATTGAAATATTTTACTAATAAATTATATTTAATAAAATAAAAAGGATACTCACTTTATTCTACGTATATATAAAAACCAAGTCCTTCCTTGAAAAATGATATTCCAGCCCATTTAGAAAGTGGAAAAAAATCACACTCGACCCCAAATCCGTGAACACCAGGTTTTACCGGTTACTGACTCCTGTCGAATTGGGTATCCATTGTCCATGTTCATTTGCTATTCGGCTATTCCTACTTGTACGCTACAACTACTGATGAAGGGCCATGGATTTAGGTTGGTGATCAGGGATTGGGTAATAAATTGGGTATCCATTGGATGGAAAAGAATATCTTATCAAAAGTGGGTACAAAATCGCATTTCATACCACCCTGATATGAATCACACCACTTCGACGCAATTATATCATCATCATATCGGGAAGAATTAGAACGAATGTTGTAGGTTTTGCACCGGAATTCAAGTAGATTGAATTTATGAGAAAAATTATTACCAATTGGAGACAAAATGCAAAAAAAAAATTGCAAAACGTGTGGGTGGTACAACGAAAAAGTAAAAAAAGAACAAAACAAAAGCAAAAACATTATAATTTTTAGGAGAAGGCTCGTTTGGGTGTTGGGACTAAATTAAGAAGTGGGTAAAGTCAAAACTACCATTCAAAAAATTAATCTCGTGCCTTTGTTTTTGAAATGGAAGAAAATCATGCTTGAATCCCATTATTTATACGGGTTGTAGATAAATTGTGAGCATGGAAGTGAAAGATTTATTATGTGGAACTGGAATAGCACACCCAAACCAATCATTATTTAAAGCTGTTGGTGGCAGCGGAGAAAGCTGGTTGGGAAATGGGAGCGTAGAGCAAAACTCACTGGACCATTGAATGAGGTGGGCATAATGACCAGACTGAGCCCATAGCTTGGCCCTCGTTGGTGGCCCATTTGCCATTATAAGCTCCAGCGGAAGGCACGCCAGCAAAACGCACAGCTTTATTTAATTGAGAATTGACCATAGTGCCCCTCCGACAAACCCTCTGTGAGCTGCAATTTTGAATCCCTACAAACCCAACCCTTGTTTTCGCTTCATATATCTTATAGATGATGGAGACAAGTTCTTACGCATGCTAGTGCTTTGTAAGATACGCATGTTATTTTCTTTTAGTACAACTATTTTTATTAAATCTAGTTGTGGTAAACGACATCATTTTATAGGAGGGACAACTTGTTCTTTTAGTTTTCGTTTTTAAACTGGAACGGTTCAAATTTTTTTTATCCTTGATTCTCTTAAAAACTGAACCAACTTAATCATGTCTAAACAATTTTTTTATCCTTGATACTCGGAATTATTTCTTACTCCACCTAACTAAATACTATTATTAGGACAGGTGAGAAATATATGAATTCTTTCACATAGGAACTCTTGCAAGTATGTTACATTGTTTGATTGTGAAACATCCCACTACTTTGAAACTTCGAAATTACAATTCTACCCCGGGTATATTTAAAAACATTTCAAATAACATAACCTTGTTTAAAATTACCAAACTTAAATAACTTAATAATTCAAGATAAAAGCCCTAAACACATGGGCAAAACACAAATCATACTCTTAAAAGAAAAAAGAAAAAAGAAACGAATTTCCAGTCTTAAAATTATAACCAAAAAGTATCAACAACTTAAAGTGTTCTCCAATGCTTACGCTAATCCTTCACTTGCCTCCCTCGGCAAAGATTGTGTTGAGCTCCTCAAACTTGTTGATCACGAACTGTCTGGTAACGATCTCTGCCCTATGATCTGGTGAGTGAGTTGGGGTCAGTCTACGCCCTTACGTTTAAACTCTCTAGTATATTATTCAAAACTATATGGGAGTTACAGTTACGTTACATTCTTAAAACTCAAATCTCGACTTAAATACTTGACTGACACGGGGATCCCTCACTAGCTAGTCCGGTTGTCCAACTCATACTTATGAGAGCCCATCTAGGATTCCTTAAAGTTAAACTTAGTTAGGGGAATCGTAACGATCATCCCCCATAACAACTTAAACTTATCGTAGTGGCTCTTCACTACGATTCTCAAGAGCATAACTGCTACTCATCTTAAAAGTCTCAAGAGCATAAGTGTACATGGGCGATAGGCCGTGCCTGGGCCGGCATGGCCCGTGCACGCTTCGGGCCCATTTATTTCTTATCGTGCTACGCATGTCCCGTCAGTTTTCGTGCCGTGCCATGCAAGCCAATTTGTTAACTTTGCTAGGCCCAGCCCAGGCCCGGGCACGGTTTGAATCGTGTCGTGCCTATTCGTGCTCGTCCCATGCTCGTATTCGTGTTTAATGAAAATGACGAAAACAAAAGAGAGAATGAAAAAGAAGGTGAAAATTAGACGGGGGAAGATAGTATTAACTGATAATGTTTGAGAAAATTAACAAATAAGGGAGAAAAGAAAATTAGAGGTATAGCGAGTGTGATTTGGCTTTGTTTAATTCTTTATCCATTTTTACTTTTGTTAGTAATTACGTATATATCTTTATGACACTTATAACAACAACAAATAATTATTTTTCTACTTGTGTTTTGTAATATTTGAACAGATAATTCTTTTTATATTTTGTTTCTATCAAATAAATATTATTTCCGTGCCATATCCGTTCTTATACTCAATAAAGTCTCGAAAATATTAGGCCCGACACGACACACTTATATACCGTGTCGTGCCCGTGCCCGTGCCCATGAAGTTTAGGCCCGACATGGCCTATAAATTATATGTGCTCGTGCTGTGCTGGCCCATTTATTTCGTGCCCGTGCTCGTGCCGTGCTCTAATTGTGTCATGCCGTGCTAGCTCGTGGGCGGCACGGCCTGATGCCCACGTACAAGCATAACTGCTACTCATCTCAAAATCTCATATGGGCAACGGTCTGACGCTAGCGACTAACAACTCTTAAAACTTTTCACCTTCCTTAAAGGTGAAATACTCCTTAAAAGACAACTTACTGGTAATTAAATACATTCCATTAAATGTATAACTTAAAACATAACTACACGAAATATCATGCATCACGTAAACATACATAAGCATTGCCAAAACCGGAATTCCCAGCTTTCCAAAAACCTCAAGTGCCACAGATACCAAAAGTGCCAGAGATTCCAAAACCTGAACTCCCAAAACTGAGCCGCACCGGGTCCCCATCAACATCGTGTCCAAATTTTGCAGGAAAAATCTACCTCCTAGTCCTCCCAGTCCCTGTTCTCGGTGGCGCTTGTGACCAACGCGACGGTGCACGTGGTCATGTACTTGTACTACTTCTGCACCGCCTTGGGGTCCCACCCCGGTGGAAGAGGCTGGTGACGGATTTCCAGATCGTGCAGTTCGTTTCAGCTTCTGTATCTCCGGGCTGATGCTCTACTACCATTTCGTCGGCGGCGGGTGCTCTGGTATGTGGGGGTGGTGCTTCAATGCTTCGCTTCTGGCGCTTTTTGTTAATTTCCACGGGAAGAGCTTCGTTGCTGCCGCGAAGAAGAGAAAGGCCTCCGCGGCGGAGAAGATTGGTTCCGGAGGCGGTGAGGGCGATAAAGCTTGATACACTTGCCTCAGGCGACTTTGTTGGTCCGGCGGTCCCTGCAATCAATTTTCCTCAGGCGATAAATAAAGAACCAATTAATGGCCCCATTGGTCAGTTTCGTCCTATTTGGTTTTAATACATCAGTTATGTTATTTGATGTTATTGGGTCTTTAATAATCCGTTACAAGTGATTAATGAGTCACTAAAGCGATCCTTTTATGGCGCTCTACGACCTTTATGGTTGGTTTATATCTCAAATTATGGGATAGAAAGAATTAATTTATGATTTTCAGAATTAATTTATGGCTTTCAAAGTATCAGTGGCGCAAACTTCTTCCCCATCAGAAAAGCTTCATCCGTTGGAATTTATGAGCATTTACTCGTCGGATTGAAAGATGCCCATTATTTCGGGCTGTTGTTAAATCCCCCAGGACCTCTCTCTCAGTCTTGTACCCTCTCATCCTTCCATTTTGATCGCCCGCCTCCAGACTTTGTGAAGATCAATTTTGATGCTGCTGTTCGTCGTTCCGGTTGCTCGTCTGGGCTCGTCGTACATGGGACAGACGGGCAAGTTCTACTGGCCTGGGATCTCAGCACCAAGGAGTTTTCGATCCCTAACTAGCAAAGCACCTTGCTGCTAGGTGACCCTGTAATGGTGATTCGGCATCTGGACCGTAGAACAGTGGAAGATTCGATAGGCGACTCACTGCTCCAAGAGTGTCATCGGCTCCTAGTTTCCTGCTTTCTTTGTATAGTTTTTAGTGTGGTTCAGCGGACTGCCAACTGAGCAGCCCATAGAGTGGCACCTAAAGTTCTGTTGCTGTCCTCTTTAGAAGTAGCGTCCTTTGATTTTGTAGGGTGGCTTCACTAAGTGTTGCTTTGGGTGGGGTTTTGGGTAGAGGTTTCTAACGCATAAGCAAAATGACACATATCACCAAATCTCAAATTTAACTATCGTAAGGTAAATACTTTAAATCATGTAAGGCGTAGATTTTACCACATCTACACTCACTTTATTTGCTTAATCAAAATGACTAAGATAGACCTCCAACACGATTCGTTTTTCCTTCGGCGAGATGACCAATTCCCTCACTGAATCTCTGAAATTCCCATAACATCGTCGAGTTGGATTTCGATACTTGATATATGATCACCAATATATTTATATACGTATTAAAATCGTCCCCTCAATATTTACCATCCCTCTAGTTAAAACGCTAAGAACTCGTACTACATCCATCATTAGCCATTTAGTTCTCCTTTACATATACGCAAAAATCCACAATTAATTTATCGCCCTACTTCAATTAATTAAAAAGATTACGCACTCATCCTCGGCTCAAGATAGGGTGCATAAAAATAGGTTATGCACCTATCAATAACTAAATCTGGACTCTTCATTTAGAAAATCAAGATCTTAAATTGGAGAATTAAATACCATTTTTATTTCCCTAGCTTTCTTAATCGGCTCATATCTTCTTCATTTTAACTCGAATTTATTTTGCACAGATTGAACGAATTTGTTGTGCTCTACAAAATGAGATCCATATTCAATATTTTTTTAGAAAAAAGAAATTCTTGCCTCTCGGTTGCAAGTGCATACCATATGGTATCTTCTTTGTTTTTACATATCACTAGCCATATTTAATTTACATACGCAAATTTAATAGTTACCATCACGTCACAATTATTCCAATTATACTAAGCATATTGAAATATAACTAACTCATTCCTCTATTAGTCCCTTCGGGGACATCCTATAAAATTTAATAGTTACCATCACGTCACAATTATTCCTATTATGCGAATCATATTGAAATATAATTAACTCACTCCTCTATTAGTCCCTTCGGGGACATCCGATAAAATTTAATAGTTACCATCACGTCACAATTATTCCCTTTATACGAATCATATTGAAATATAACTAAGTCATTCCTCTATTAACTTAGACAAGCCATGCATGAAGAACTTTTCGTTAGCTCCTTCCCGTTACTATCATTAATTCAATAACTCCGATCGTCACTCAATTAAATATAACTTAGTGTTATGGGACAATCCAAGTACCACATCGGAAATACAAGGGAAGGAACCCTTGTATATTAGTGTCCACCAAACTTATTACTATGACACAATTTGAGGAGGCCAACCAAGAGTAAAACCGTGGGGGCTTGGTCCAAAGTGGACAAAATCGTACTAATGGATCGGAGCACCCCCGGTTATGACAAGTGGTATAAGAGCCTGGTTCCATGTCTGGGAAATCCTTGTATCGAGAAGCCCATCGATACAAGGTGTCTGGCGGATCAAGATAATCGCTAGGGTAAGGACACGATATTTGTTGTCCTTGGCTTAAGGGGAAGATTGTTAGACAATCCAAGTACCGCATCGGAACTACAAGGAAGGAACCCTTGTATATTAGTGTCCACCTGCCCAATTAGTACGAGGCCTTTTGGGGAGACCACCCAAGAGTAAAACCGTGCGGGATTGGCCCAAAGTGGACAATATAGTACTAATGGAGTAACCCTGGTTATGACAAGTGGTATCATAGCCGGTTCGGTGCAGGGAGGTGGACGTCAGTTCGGTGGACCCTCATTCGGTGACCTTGGGATTTGAGATTCGGAAATACAAGGAAAGGAACCCTTGTATATTAGTGTCCACCATGCTAATTAGTACGAGGCCATTTGGGGAGGACACCCAAAACTAAAACCGTGCGGGTTTGGCCAAAGCGAACAATATCGTGCTAATGGAGCAATCCTAGTTATGACACTTAGATACCCAAAACACAAAAAGACTTGTAAGAGGAGGTCTAGCTCGTTACCTTATCTTCGTGCCTAGAACGTGATGGAGGTTGTTCAAACTATATTCGACATTGATCTCGTCGATTGATCACCCAATCACTTGGCCAACGTAACTCCATTTAATTACGTATGTGAACTGGTTACTAAAATGGACTCAAACTTTGAAAGGTATTTAGTGTCGTATATTAACGATATGATAAGGTGATATCGAAGGAGATCGAGCAATGACGGCGATGTTCGATCTACTATCGAATGAGGCTTCCACCGTATGAAGTGCGACTTGATGCTTGATCTGCTTGTTGTTGCCGTGAACAAAAAGGAATAGAAATGGAGCTGCTGCCTTCATTGTGTTTGTCGAGAGGAAGGAGAATGGAAAGGACCGAGTTCTTGTTGGTTGTCGAGAGGAATGAAAGCTTGTTGCTTGCTTGAGTTGTTACCGCCAAGAGAAGAAGATGGAAGATAATTGTTCTTTTATAGGAAGGAGAGCTTCTTCTTTTAGTTTTCGTTTTTAAACTGGAAGGGTTCAAAATTTTGTATCCTTGATTCTCTTAAAAACTGAACCAACTTAATCATGTCCAACCAATTTTTTTATCCTTGATACTTAGAATTATTTCTTACTCCACATAACTAAATACTATTATTAGGGCAGCTGAGAAATATATGAATTCTTTCACATAGGAACTCTTGCAAGTATGTTACTTTGTTTGATTGTGAAACATCCCTTGAAACTTGGAAATGACATTTATATCCCGAGGTATATTTAAAAACATTTCAAATAACATAACCTTGATTAAAATTACCAAACTTAAATAACTTAATAATTCAGGACAAAGCCCTAAACACATGGGCAAAACTTAAATCATACTCTTAAAATAAACAAAAGAAATGAATCTCCAATCTTAAATTTATAACCACAAAGTATCAACAAATTAAAGTGTTCTCCAATGCTTAGTGCTTACGAATGATCCTTCACATGCCATCCCTCAGCAAAGATTGTGTTGAGCTCTTCAAACTTGCTGATCACGAACTGTCTGGTTACGATCTCCGCCTCTATGATCTGGTGAGTGAGTTGGGGCCAGTCAACGCCCTTACGTTTAAACTCTCTAGTATATTATTCAAAAATATATGGGATTTAATGTTACTCTACATTCTTAAAACTCAAATCTCGACTTAAATTCCTGACTGACACGGGGATCCCTAACTAGCTAGTCTGGTTGCCCAACTCATACGTATTAATGCCCATCTAGGCTTCCAAAAATTTAAACTTTGTTCGGGGAGTCATAACGATCATCCCCCTAACATCTTAAACTTATCGTAGTGGATCTTCGCCACGATTCTCAAAAGCATAACTGCTGCTCATCTCAAAATCTCATATGGGCAACTGACTGGCGCCAGCGACAATAAACTCTTAAAACTTTTCACCTTCCTTGAAGACAACTTACTCCTTAAAAGACAACTTACTTCTTAACGGTAACTTACTGGTAATTAAATACATGCAATTAAATGTATAACTTAAAACATAATTTACACATAATATCATGCATCACGTAAACATACATAAGCAAATATGACACATAGCAGCAAATCTCAAATTTAAATACCGTAAGGTAAATACTTTAAACTATGTAAGGCGTAGATTTTACCCATTTACACTCGCTTTATTTCCTTACCGAATCTCTGAAAATTCCCACAAGATCGTCGAGTTGGATTTCGATACTTGATATATGATGACCAATATATTTATATACGTACTAAAACCGTCCCCTCAATATTAGCCATCCCTCTGGTTAAAACTTGAAGAACTCGTACTACATCCATCATTAGCCATTTAGTTCTCCTTTACATATACGCAAAAATCCACAATTAATTCATCGCCCTACTTCAATTAATTAAAAAAATTACGCACTCATCCTCGTATACAACCTAGATTTAATTGCTTCACGAACTACCTTTATTATTACTAACTATATATATATATACTCAAATAATGCATGCTAGTAAGATCCATTTCTCGTTTTAATCCACACATATATAATTTACAAGGTAATTAATTAATAATCTTAACATAACTATTTACCCGTCTCTTACATAACTACATATTAATTTAAAAGGTCATTTTTATCCTGTACATGCTAAATCCTAGGTAGGTACTACCAGTTTAGGCGAAGAAGTCAGGGAAGTAAAAGTTTTCCTACTTCTCCTAAATATCCGGAGCGGTGAGAAGGCGATACCTCGCTCGAGCGGCTAGGGTTTCCCAACGTTATGCAAGTGGTGAATCCGCTGCTGAACAGGGATGGTGCAGCACCTCTTGAACAACTAGAGAGTGTGGCAAGTCAACGTAGGCCTCCTACGGAGTCCTCTCCCCACCAAACCCTAAAGGAGATCGGGAATCACAGCTATCCAAGAAACGTGCTAAGCAAACAGCGGTTACGCTGAAAAATATCGTAGTCGAGGACGATGTCATTGATGATACTATGAGTGATGAGCAGCTCACTCCGCCACCAGCGAGACAACGGCAGTCTGTCTGGGGTTCAAGTGCGGTTGCGGCGCGCCGGCTATTTGGAACTTCGATGAACACTGGGACGGGGTATATTGCAGACTCGGACTCGGAGGATGTTGCTGAAGAAATACGTGAGGAAGGGAGATACACGGGCTATGAGGGTGAAGTTGATCCGAAGTGTCCACCGATAGACTTCACATCAGCAGAAGAGTGCATGTTCTGTCGAGAATGGCGGTCGACCCTTGTGGTCAAAGTTCTAGGTCGTTCTGTATCCTATGGGCTAAAGCTGGGATGATACAAGTTACCTCAGCCAAGAATGGGTATTTCCTTGTGCGGTTTACGAGTGGTATCGGTTATGATAGGGCAGTGATGTGAGGACCTTGGATGGTAGGCGACAACTACCTTACTATTCACCCCTGGACCAGTGATTTCAACCCGTACAATCATGAGATTACATCTACGCATGTATGGGCCGTTTGTTAGAGATGCCGATTCAGTACTTTCACCCGGTTGCAGTGATGAAGATAGGCAAACGCATTGGGAAGCCTATTTGGGTGGATCATGCGACAAGCACGGGAGCTAGGAGTGATTATGCATGAGTGTGTGTCCCAGTGGATATTACAAAGCCACTACTGTCCGAGTTTACTATCCCTGGTATCAAGTATTTCATACAGTATGAAGGACTGGAGAAGATTTTCTGAAATGTGGCTCTTATTTCGAGCGCGCTAGGTGTTCTTGTTCAGCACCACCAGAAAATGTGATCCCAAACCCCAGTGAACCGATGGCGAATAAGGAGCCTGAGAAAATTTACGGGGATGGATGATAGCGAAGCGCAAGCCGAGACAAAGGAAGGAAAACCCAACTAGTCTGACGGAGAAAGGAGTTAGCAGGCAGAATTTGGCCCCGGAGAAAGGAGTTAGCCGGACCTAGCACCTAAAGATACGTGGAGTTTTGGAAGCGGTGATGTGTCTATAGGGGGAAACCGATGGAGATTTCAAACGAGTTTGTGGGTATGGTCTTGGACCCAAGGCCCCCCAAAGCCATGTGTAATTACGTTGTGTCATGCTATCACCTCCCATTTTTTAATGATGCTAAGCATATTCTCATGGAACTTTAGGGGGATGGGAAGCAAGCAATTTATACGAGTCTTCAGGGATTATCGTAGGAAGTATCGACCGTGTATTATTGTCATAGTTGAGCCGAGGATTAGTGGGGACGAAGCCGAGAAAGTGGTCCAAAGTCTTGGTTATGATAAATATTTGTTCTTGATGCGGCTGGCTATGCGGGGGGCATCTGGGTAGCGTGGGACTCGAACCTGATTACTATCGATGAAGTTGACCGCTCCAGTCAATTTCTCCATGTTAAAGCGGTGTCAGAGAGTAAAAGTTGGGTTTTAACAGCTGTGTACGCCAATCCAGCTCTGATACAAAGAAGAGAATTATGGCAGGCGATTAGAGTGTTGGCGGAGGATATGTTGGAACCATGGTTACTAGTGCGGGATTTTAACTCCATCCTCCAGCTTGCGGATAAATTGGGTGGTGCTCCTTTCAACGCGTCTAGAGCTCGTGAGTTTCAGGAATGTGTGCTGGATGCTTGATTTGGGTTTATAGGGCCGCCATAGACCTGGTTTAGTGGGAGTATCAAGGAGAGGCTAGATAGAGGACTCGCCAACTCTACTTGGTCGGGAGTGTTCCCTGACACTGTTGTTCGACACATCCCGAAGGTGAAAAGTGATCACCACCCCATTCTGATCATCTTAAATCCATATTTGAGAGCCTAGGGGCCAAAGCCGTTCAATTTCCTGGTTGCCTGGCTTACACGCGAAGGTTTCAATGACATGGCGGCCGCTGCCTGGGCTCGAGGGGTCGATCTTTGCAGTGTTATTGCTGAGTTTGCTAAAGAAGCACAGCGTTGGAATCTTTACACCTTTGGGAATATCTTGAGAAAGAAGAACCTCCTAGTTGCGCTCATCGAACGACTAAAAATGAGGGTTACGGGAGGGATGGAGCCTGTCGCATTGCATCAAGCTAGGGAAGAGCTTGAAGTCATTCTATTACAAGAGGAGCTCATATGGGCTCAGAAATCGAGATTAGAGTGGGTGATCTCGTGAGGGAGGACCGCTTGCTGACCTGCCCGCAGTGTTCTGAGAAGTTCCTAATGCCTTGTGGTTGCCTCTACATAAACAATTTACTGAGGAGGAGGTGTATCAAGCGATCAGGTCTATGGGAGCACTTAAAGCGCCAGGTAAAGATGGCCTCCAGCCTTTGTTCTACCAGCGTTGTTGGGACATAGTCTGTCAGGTGGATGAGAGCTAAGACGGCAATAGTCGGGTGGATGACTCTAAAAATTGACTTGGCCAAAGCATACGATCGTATCAAGTGGATCTTCGTTCGTGATACTCTGGTTGCTGCGAAAGTCCCCCAGGAATTCATCGAGCTAACAATGAGCTGCATCACTATCGCTAGCATGCAGATTCAATGGAATGGTGGGCTAACAGAGGAGTACATCGAGGGGTCTACGCCAAGACTGCCCTCTTTCACCATACATCTTTATGTTGTGCATGGAGCGTCTTGGTAAACTGGTCGAGGCCACAGTAGCAAGAGGAGATTGGAAGCCAATCCGATTATCGCAGAGGGGACCACTGTTGTCACACTTGTTCTTTGCTGATGATCTAATCTTTTTTGGTGTGTCCTCTACGGAGCAGGTTCAAGTGATCTCTCAATGCCTTCGAGAGTTTGGAGCTGCCTCTGGTCAACAAGTTAGCCGGCCGAAATCGCGAGTCTTCTTCTCCCAGAACGTTATAGCGGCGGATGCTGCGAGGTTAAGTACAACTCTAGACATACCAGAAACAAAGAACTTGTGTCGTTATCTGGGGTCCCCGTGATCCATGATCGCGTTACCAAGGCCACGTACACTGAACTCATTGATCGCATCGATGCTAGGCTTGCGGGGTGGCAAATTAAATCGCTATCTCTGGCTGGTCGGATTACACTTGCACAATCCGTCTTATCGTCACTTCAACCATACACGATGCAGACAGCATTTATGCAGGCCTCGGTTAGAGAATAGGTTCACAAGAAGAAAAGAGGCTTTATCTGGGGAAGCTCGGATCTGGGAAGGAAAATTCACTTGGTGGATTGGGATACTATGTGCAAGCCGAAGGAAGAGGGGGGCTTGGGAGTTTGCGATTCAACGAGAATGAATGAAGCTTTTATGATTAAGATTGCATGGAGACTAGTCTTGAATGGCAGCTGGAATGAGGCCTTTGCTCGTGCGTTCCTCCCCAAGGATATGGTGCAACAACTCTTGCTACATCCAGTCCCGCAAGGCACCGAGCCGGACGTGCCTATTTGGAGGCTCTCCTCTTCGGGGCGGTTTACGATGAAGACCGCTTATGAATTAACGAGAAGGGAAGACGATCATCATGAGCACCCCATTTGGAAGGTAGCATGGCAAGTTGAAGGGCTCCAAAGAACACGAACGTTCTTTTAGTTAGCCATTCATTTGCGCCTCCTCATGAATGTCGAAAGATGCAGACGCCACCTTGCTTTGTCGGATGCGTGTCAAATCTGTGGAGGAGGTCCATAAACGGTCCTTCGTATTATCAGAGACTGCCCATACGCCAGGGATGCCTGGTTAGAGTGACTTCTGGGCAAGCCTGATGGAGCGTTTTTTTTATCCTGATTTGCAAAAGTGGGCTCTACACTATTTGGACGATCATGGCAAGGTAATATCCCCACATTTTTTGCTACTTTCTGCTGGCAATTATTGAAGAACAAGACTTGGTGGGTATTTGAGGAAGAGTTAATACCACAGCTCACATGGCTCAAAGGGTGCGCTACTTGACAGCTTCAGTTGATACCAACCTCACTAATATTGGGCGGGTTACAGGAGGGAGATCCGAGCGGGAGACTAGGATGATTGGCTGGCAAGCCCCGACCCAGGGGTGGGCGTGTTTAAACATGGATGGATCAGAGATGCTCAGTCAAGGAAGTGCAGCAGCGGGAGGAGTGCTCCAGAGTGATGAAGGCTGCTTTGTGAGAGGTTTTATGGTGAACCTTGGTGGTGGCTCAATAACTCATGCGGAATTAGCTGGCATCAAATATGGCTTAAGAATGGCGTGGGACGAAGGAGTCCGAAAGCTTATTGTTCAGATAGACTCAGCTGCAACCATTGCTTTGCTTCAAGGTGATCAGACTCTTCATCCCCACCATACGCTGGTAAACTCGATCAGGCGGCAGCTGAACCAGCAATGGGAGGTTCATATCATGCATGTGTTCAGGGAAGGAAACTATGTTGCTGATTACTTAACTTCGGTAGGACATTGTATTCCTGTGGGGATCCAGATTGTGGACATCCCTAGCTCTATGCTAAATCACTGGCTGTACTTCGACCTGCTTGGGTTACAAACCCCCGTACTATAATATCTAAGGGCTGAACATCTCTCTGCGCTCGCGTTTTTACCAAAAAAAAAAAATCTAGGTAGGTGATTTTAACGTATACTATACCACTATCCATATTTAATTTACATACGCAAATTTAATAGCTACCATCACGTCACAATTATTCCTATTATTAGAATCATATTGAAAAATAACTAACTCATTCATCTATTAATTTAATCAAGCCATGCATGAAGAACTTTTCTTTAGCTCCTTCCCGTTACTATCATTAATTCAATAACTCCGATCGTCACTTAATTAAATATAACCAAGTTTTATGGGACAATCCAAGTACCACATCGTAAATACAAGGGAAGGAACCCCTGTATATTAGTGTCCACCAAGCTTATTAGTACGAGGCTTCTTGGGGAGGCCACCCAACAATAAAACCGTGCGGGCTTGGCCAAAAGCGGACAATATCGTACTAATGGAGCAACCCCGGTTATGATAAGTGGTATTAGAGCCTGGTTCCGTGTTTGGAAAAATCGTTGTGCCGAGAAGCCCATCGTTACAAGATGTTTGGCGGATCAAGATAATCGCTGAGGTAAGGACACGATGTTCGTGGTCCTTGGCTTGAGGGGAGGATTGTTAGACAATCCAAGTACCACATCGGAAGTACACGGAAGGAACCCTTGTATATTAGTGTCCACCTGCCCAATTAGTAAGTGGCCTTTTGGGGAGGACACCCAAGAGTAAAACCGTGCGGGATTGGCCAAAGCGGACAATATCGTACTAATGGAGCAATCCCGGTTAGGAGAAGTGGTATCAGAGCCTGGTTCAGTGCGGGGCAGTGGACGTCAGTTTGGTGGACCCTCATTCAAGAACCTTGGGATTTGAGATTCCCGTCTGTTTGGTGGATCCAGGAGAGATCGACGTTTGGGCTTGGCGGATCAAAGAGAGTTCCGCATTTTGGAAGCAAATCAAAGAGATTTCTGCGTTTGCTAAAGTCCTTGTACCGATATGCCCATCGATACAAAGCGTATGGCGGATCAAGATAATCGCTGGTGTGAGGACACGAAGTTCGTGGTCCTTGGATTGAGAGGTGGGTTGTTATGAGACAATCCAAGTACCACATCAGAAATGCAAGGAAAGGAACCCTTGTATATTAGTGTCCACCAAGCTCATTAGTACGAGGCCTTTTGGGGAGGACACCCCAGAGTAAAACTGTGCGGGCTTGGTCCTAACCGGACAATATCGTACTAATGGAGCAATCCGGTTATGACACTAAGATACCCAAAACTCAAAAGAAATGAAAGAGGAGGTCTAGCTAGCTCGTTACCTTAACTTCGTACCTAGAACGTGATGGAGGTTGTTCAAACTATATTCAACATTGATCTCGTCGATTTATCACCCATTCACTTGGCCAACATAACTACATTTTAATTCCGTACGTGAACTGGTTACTAAAATGGACTCGAACTTTGAAGCCAAATTTTTGTAATTAGAATAATGAAATCAACACTGAACAGGATTATGAGCTAATGTCAAATTATGGAATTTGGACTTTTGAAACTTCCCAAAAACACTTTTGGAGAGGGTAGATTTCGAATTCTAGCCTCAAATTTTCCATTTCTGGAACCATTCACTAAAGATGCCAAGTTGGTGTAATAGAAGGAAGGAAAAAAGAAAATAAAGACCGGTCATTCTCCTTCCTTCCTTGAATCTTCCAAGGTCATTAATTCTGAAGTACTGAATTGCATGTCTGCAGATTGATAGACACTATACAATCATCGTGGCGCGAATTCCTGATGAAATTTGATCACCCAATCACTTAGGCCAACGTAACTACAATTTTATTTTTTTCATTGTTGCAACTCTTCGTACGTAATCGTCTATCTAATCATTCATTATTATGGTCGAACTTGAAGCCAAACGTCGGGGTGTTATAGGCTGATGTAAAACACGAACAGTAGATATTATAATGCTTAGAAAGCATGGAGGGACACGCATTGGATGACACATGAAGCAAAGCTTGTATGGTGATCATGATTAACGTATTGGAGTGATTTGGCTTCTATCATTAGTCGTCCACGGGAGCTGGGAGTTACAGTTACTCTACATTCTTAAAACTCAAATCTCGACTTCAATACTTGACTGACACGGGGATCCCTCACTAGCTAGTCCGGTTGTCCAACTCATACGTATGAGAGCCCATCTAGGATTCCTTAAACTTAAACTTAGTTAGGGGAATCGTAATGATCATTCCCCCTAATATCTTAAACTTATCGTAGTGGCTCTTCACCACGATTCTCAAGAGCATAACTGCTACTCATCTTAAAAGTCTCAAGAGCATAAGTGTACATGGGCGATGGGTCGTGCTTGGGCCGGCAAGGCCCGTGCACGCTTCGGGCCCATTTATTTCTTATCGTGCTACGCATGTCCCGTCAGTTTTCGTGCCGTGCCATGCAAGCCAATTTGTTAACTTTGCTCGGCCCAGCCCAGGCCCGGGCACGGTTTGAATCGTGTCGTGCCTATTTGTGCTCGTGCCATGCTCGTATTCGTGTTTAATGAAAATGACGAAAACAAAAGAGAGAATGAAAAAGAAGGTGAAAATTAGACGGGGGAAGATAGTATTAACTGATAATGTTTGAGAAAATTAACAAATAAGGGAGAAAAGAAAATTAGAAGTATAGCGAGTGTGATTTGGCTTTGTTTAATTCTTTATCCATTTTTACTTATGTTAGTAATTACGTATATATCTTTATGACACTTATAACAACAACAAATAATTATTTTTCTACTTGTGTTTTGTAATATTTGAACCTATAATTCTTTTTATATTTTGTTTCTATGAAATAAATATTATTTCAGTGCCACATCCGTTCTTATACTCAATAAAGTCTCGAAAATATTAGGCCCGACACGACACACTTATATACTGTGTCGTGCCCGTGCCCATGAAGTTTAGGCCCGACACGGCCTATAAATTATTCATGCTCATGCTGTGCTGGCCCATTTATTTCGTGCCCGTGCTCGTGCCGTGCTCTAATCGTGTCATGCCGTGCTAGCTCGTAGGCGGCACGGCCCGGTGCCAACGTACAAGCATAACTGCTACTCATCTCAAAATCTCATATGGGCAACGGTCTGACGCTAGCGACTAAAAACTCTTAAAACTTTTCACCTTCCTTAAAGGTGAAATACTCCTTAAAAGACAACTTACTTCTTAACGGTAACTTACCGGTAATTAAATACATTCCATTAAATGTATAACATAAAACATAACTACACATAATATCATGCATCACGTAAACATACATAAGCATTGCCAAAACCTGAATTCCCAGCTTTCCAAAAACCTCAAGTGCCAGAGATTCCAAAACCTGAACTCCCAAAACCGAGCCGCACCGGGTCCCCATCAACATCGTGTCCAAATTTTGCAGGGAAAATCTACCTCCTAGTCCTCTCAGTCCTTGTTCCCGGTGGCGCTCGTGACCAACGCGACGGTGCACGTGGTCATGTACAGGTACTACTTCTGCACCGCCTTGGGGTCCCGCCCCCGGTGGAAGAGGCTGGTGACGGATTTCCAGATTGTGCAGTTCGTTGCTGCCGCGAAGAAGAGAAAGGCCTCCGCGGCGGAGAAGATTGGTTCCGGAGGCGGCGGTGGCGATAAAGCTTGATACACTTGCCTCAGGCGACTTTGTTGGTCCGGCGGTCCCTGCAATCAATTTTCCTCAGGCGAGAAATAAAGAACCAATTAATGGCCCCATTGGTCAGTTTCGTCCTATTTGGTTTTAATACATCAATTATGTTATATGATGTTATTGGGTCTTTAATAATCCGTTACAAGTGATTAATGAGTCACTAAAGCGATCCTTTAATGGCGCTCTACGACCTTTATGGTTGGTTTATATCTCAAATTATTGGATAGAAAGAATTAATTTATGACTTTCGGAATTAATTTATGGCTTTCAAAGTATCAGTGGCGCAAACTTCTTCCCCATCAGAATAGCTTCATCCGTTGAAAGACGCCCATTATTTCGGGTTGTTGTTAAATACGTCATTAATTGATAATTAATTCTGATTCCTTTTGTGTTTACAATTAACTTAATGAGCCATTAGCTCAATTTATTAGAATTGATGACATTTCCTTCAATTCATTTTAATTTGAGGCCCATCGGCAGTGGAATGTGAATTCTAAAACTCAATTTTTAGTTTCTTGCCAAATGGTATGACAAATGTTTTTGTCTGAAAATTAATTAGGGTTAATAAATCACGACAAAGTTGAAGAGTGGGTGATTAGCGGATTTGGCTTTCCACTAAGAATGGTTTGTATTATTTTAAATTGTATTTGTATTATGTTAAACGACATTACAAACTATGGTGGCTCTTCAATTTCATGAAGTAGATTGCTTTCTCAAATATCTAGATTGTTGGGAATATCAAGAGATTATTGAACATTTGTTCTTTCATTGCCCTCTTATCATCATGCTATGGACTTTTAGTGGGATTAAGTGATTTGCTTGCTTCCGCCCAAACTTCGAACTTTAATATATGGTGGTGACAATGTTATGTTTTCATTAAACTTCCAAACCCACATTCTCCCATGCGTTTGCCTTTTTTGGAGAATATGGAAATCTCTTAACAAAGTGGTTTTTGAATATGCTCAGCTACACGCCCGTTCTCTTGCCCGTCAATTCCATTTCCAAGTCATTGAATTTTCCTTAGCCTTTCAGCCCCCAGGACCTCTCTCTCAGTCTTGTGCCCTCTCATCCTTCCGTTATGCATTGCCCGCCTCCAGACTTTGTGAAGATCAACTTTGATGCTGCTGTTCGTCGTTCCGGTTGCTCGTCTGGCCTCGTCGTACATGGGACAGACGGGCAAGTTCTACAGGCCTGGGATCTCAGCACCAAGGAGTTTTCGATCCCTAACTAGCAAAGCACCTTGCTGCTAGGTGACCCAGAAATGGTGATTCGGCATCTGGACCGTAGAACAGTGGAAGATTTGATAGGCGACTCACTGCTCCAAGAGTGTCATCGGCTCCTAGTTTCATGCTCTCTTTGTATAATTTTTAGTGTGGTTCAGCGGACTGCTAACTGAGCAGCCCATAGAGTGGCACCTAAAGCTTTGTTGCTGTCCTCTTTAGAGGTAGCATCCTTTGATTTTGTAGGGTGGCTTCACTAAGTGTTGCTTTGGGTGGGGTTTTGGGTAGAGGTTTCTAACTATTTTTTCTCATGTCATTAATTGAAAGAAAAAAAAAACACGCATAAGCAAAATAACACATATCAGCAAATCTCAAATTTAAATATCGTAAGGTAAATACTTTAAATTATGTTTGGCATAGGTTTTACCACATTTACACTCACTTTATTTCCTTAATCAAAATGACTAAGATAGACCTCCAACACGATTCGTTTTTCCTTCGGCGAGATCGCCCTTTTGGTTATGACAGTCAATTTCATTACCGTTTTTGGCCGTAGTCTAAATGAAGTTTTAACAAAAAATTGATAGTTGGCTAATATTTTATAATTTCAAAATTATGGCGAATATGTTTACAAAATTGAAATATTTCAAAATTATAGCAAATGATATTCCAGCCCATTTAGAAAGTGGAAAAAAATCACACTCGACCCCAAATCCGTGAACACCAGGTTTTACCTGTTTTGAAAAGCTTGACTAATATATTTTCAAATTTTAAGGTTTTGGCTAATCGATTGTATTTATCCTTTTTCGTTGAACATCACTTTATGAAAACTCTTACAATTCAGTATCATGTTTTCCAGCTCAACATAGTCTAAATGAAGTTTTAACAAAAAATTGATAGTTGGCTAATATTTTATAATTTCAAAATTTTGGCGAATATGTTTACAAAATTGAAATATTTTACTAATAAATTATATTTAATAAAATAAAAAGGATACTCACTTTATTCTACGTATATATAAAAACCAAGTCCTTCCTTGAAAAATGATATTCCAGCCCATTTAGAAAGTGGAAAAAAATCACACTCGACCCCAAATCCGTGAACACCAGGTTTTACCGGTTACTGACTCCTGTCGAATTGGGTATCCATTGTCCATGTTCATTTGCTATTCGGCTATTCCTACTTGTACGCTACAACTACTGATGAAGGGCCTTGGATTTAGGTTGGTGATCAGGGATTGGGTAATAAATTGGGTATCCATTGGATGGAAAAGAATATCTTATCAAAAGTGGGTACAAAATCGCATTTCATACCACCCTGATATGAATCACACCACTTCGACGCAATTATATCATCATCATATCGGGAAGAATTAGAATGAATGTTGTAGGTTTTGCACCGGAATTCAAGTAGATTGAATTTATGAGAAAAATTATTACCAATTGGAGACAAAATGCAAAAAAAAAAAAATTGCAAAACGTGTGTGTGGTACAACGAAAAAGTAAAAAAAGAACAAAACAAAAGCAAAAACATTATAATTTTTAGGAGAAGGCTCGTTTGGGTGTTGGGACTAAATTAAGAAGTGGGTAAAGTCAAAACTACCATTCAAAAAATTAATCTCGTGCCTTTGTTTTTGAAATGGAAGAAAATCATGCTTGAATCCCATTATTTATACGGGTTGTAGATAAATTGTGAGCATGGAAGTGAAAGATTTATTATGTGGAACTGGAATAGCACACCCAAACCAATCATTATTTAAAGCTGTTGGTGGCAGCGGAGAAAGCTGGTTGGGAAATGGGAGCGTAGAGCAAAACTCACTGGACCATTGAATGAGGTGGGCATAATGACCAGACTGAGCCCATAGCTTGGCCCTCGTTGGTGGCCCATTTGCCATTATAAGCTCCAGCGGAAGGCACGCCAGCAAAACGCACAGCTTTATTTAATTGAGAATTGACCATAGTGCCCCTCCGACAAACCCTCTGTGAGCTGCAATTTTGAATCCCTACAAACCCAACCCTTGTTTTCGCTTCATATATCTTATAGATGATGGAGACAAGTTCTTACGCATGCCAGTGCTTTGTAAGATACGCATGTTATTTTCTTTTAGTACAACTATTTTTATTAAATCTAGTTGTGGTAAACGACATCATTTTATAAGAGGGACAACTTGTTCTTTTAGTTTTCGTTTTTAAACTGGAACGGTTCAAATTTTTTTATCTTTGATTCTCTTAAAAACTGAAACAACTTAATCATGTCTAAACAATTTTTTTTATCCTTGATACTCAGAATTATTTCTTACTCCACCTAACTAAATACTATTATCAGGCCAGGTGAGAAATATATGAATTCTTTCACATAGGAACTCTTGCAAGTATGTTACTTTGTTTGATTGTGAAACATCCCACTACTTTGAAACTTGGAAATGACATTTCTACCCCGGGGTATATGTAAAAACATTACAAATAACATAACCTTGATTAAAATTACCAAACTTAAATAACTTAATAATTCAAGACAAAGCCCTAAGCACATGGTAAAAACTTAAATCATACTCTTAAAATAAACAAAAGAAATGAATCTCCAATTTTAAACTTATAACCATAAAGTATCAACAAATTAAAGTGTTCTCCAATGCTTACGATGATCCTTCACGTGCCATCCTTCAGCAAAGATTGTGTTGAGCTCCTCAATCTTGCTGATCACGAACTGTCTGGGTACGATCTCCGCCTCTATGATCTGGTGAGTGAGTTGGCGTCAGTCTACGCTCTTACGTTTAAACTATCTATTATATTATTCAAAACTAAATGAGAGTTAATGTTACTCTACATTCTTAAAACACAAATTTCGACTTAAATTCTTGACTGACACGGGCATCCCTAACTAGCTAGTCCGGTTCCCAACTCATACGTATTAATGCCCATCTAGGCTTCCATAAACTTAAACTTAGTTCGGGGAGTCGTGACGATAATCCCCCCTAACATCTTAAACTTATCGTAGTGGCTCTTCAGCACGATTCTCAAGAGCATAACTGCTACTCATCTTAAAAATTCTCAAAAGCATAACTGCTGCTCATCTCAAAATCTCATATGGGCAACTGACTGGCGCCAACGACGAAAAACTCTTAAAACTTTTCACCTTCCTTGAAGGTGAAATGCTCCTTAAAAGCAACTTACTTCTTAACTGTAACTTACTGGTAATTAAATACATTCAATCTAATGTATAACTTAAAACATAATTTACACATAATATCATGCATCACGTAAACATACATAAGCAAATATGACACATAGTAGCAAATCTCAAATTTAAATACCGTAAGGTAAATACTTTAAACTATTTAATGCGTAGATTTTATCCCTTTACACTCACTTTATTTCCTTAATCAAAATGACTGAGACAGACCTCCAACACAATTCGTTTTTTCTTTGGCGAGATGACCTATTCCCTTACTGAATCTCTAAAAAATTCCCGTAAGATCGTCGAGTTGGATTTCGATACTTGATATATGATGACCATTATATTTATATACGTACTAAAATCGTCCCCTCAATATCAACCATCCCTCTGGTTAAAACTTGAAGAACTCGTACTCCATCCATCATTAGCCATTTAGTTCTCCTTTACATATACACAAAAATCGACAATTAATTCATCACCCTACTTCAATTAACTAAAAAGATTACGCACTCATCCTCGTATGCAACCTAGATTTAATTGCTTCACGAACTACCTTTATCATTACTAACTATAGATATATATATACTCAAATAATGCATGCTAGTAAGATCCATTTCTCGTTTTAATCCATAAATATATACTTTACAAGGTAATTAATTAATAATCTTAACATAACTATTTACCCATCTCTTACATAACTACATATTAATTTAAAAGGTCATTTTTATCCCGTACATGCTAAATCCTAGGTAGGTGATTTTAACGTATACTACACCACTAGCCATATTTAATTTACGTACGCAAATTTAATAGCTACCATCACGTCACAATTATTCCTATAATACGAATCATATTGAAAAATAACTAACTCATTCGTCTATTAATTTAGTCAAGCCATGCATGAAGAACTTTTCGTTAGCTCCTTCCCGTTACAATCATTAATTCAATAACACTGATTGTCACTCTAAATAAATATAACCAAGTGTTACGGGACAATCCAAATACCACATCGGAAATACATGGGAAAGAACCCTTGTATATTAGTGTCCACCAAGCTTATTAGTACGAGGCCTTTTGGGGAGGCCACCCAACAGTAAAACCGTGGGGTCTTGGCCCAAAGCGAACAATATTATACTAATGGAGCAACCCGCGTTATGATAAGTGCTATTAGAGCCTGGTTCTGTGTCTGGGAAAATCCTTGTACCGAGAAGCCCATCGATACAAGGTGTTTGGCGGATAAAGATAATCTTTGAGGTGAGGACACGATGTTCGTGGTCCTTGGCTTAAGGGGAGGATTGTTAGACAATCCAAGTACCACATCGGAAATACAAGGAAGGAACCCTTGCATATTTGTGTCCGCCACCCCAATTAGTAAGTGGCCTTTTGGGGAGGACACCCAAGAGTAAAACCGCGCGGTATTGGCCCAAAGCGAACAATATCGTACTAATGGAGCAATCCCGGTTAGGAGAAGTGATATCAGAGCCTGGTTCGGTGCGGGGCAGTGGACGTCAGTTTGGTGGGCCCTCATTCGGTGACCTTGGGATTTGAGATTCGCATATGTTTGGTGGATCTAGGAGAGATCCACGTTCGGCCTTGGCGGATCAAAAGAGTTCCGCATTTTGGAAGCAGATTAAAGAGAGTGCTGCGTTTGCTAAAGTCCTTGTACCGAAACGCCCATCGATACAAAGCGTCTGGGGGATCAAGATAATCGCTAGGGTGAGGACACGAAGTTCCTGATGCTTGGATTGAGGAGAGGATTGTTATGAGACAATCCAACTACCACATCGGAAACACAAGGAAAGGAACTCTTGTATATTAGTGTCCACCAAGCTCATTAGTACGAGGCCTTCTGGGGAGGACACCCCAGAGTAAAACTGTGCGGGCTTGGCCGTAAACGGACAATATCGTACTAATGGAGCAATCCGGTTATGACACTAAGATATCCAAAACTCAAAAGAAATGAAAGAGGAAGTCTAGCTAGCTCGTTACCTTAACTTCGTGCCTAGAACGTGATGGAGGTTGTTCAAACTATATTCGACATTGATCTCGTCGATTGATCACTCATTCACGTGGCCAACGTAACTACAATTTAATTCCGTACGTGAACTGGTTACTAAAATGGACTCAAACTTTGAAGTCAAAATTTGGTAATTAGAATAATGAAATAAACACTAAACTTGATTATGAGCTATGTTAAATTCTGGAATTTTGGACTTTTGAAACTTCCCCACTAATGAAAAAACACTTTTGGAAAGGGTAGATTTAGAATACTAGCCTCAAAATTTTTTTTGTGTAACGAGAAGAAGATGGAAGGGTTTCTACTGCTGCTTTATTTGAACAGATAAACGGAAACATCTCTTCTTCCTCTTTCTTTAATGGAATTCTATTGATTGGATCTTATCTTGCCATTATTTCAGATCTGGAGTAATTATTGTAGGGACCAAGTGGTTGAATAATTGGATTGCTAGATGTAGGGATATGATGATGATTTATGAAGGTTGGAGATCTCAGAGTAAGGACATGTAAATGGGGAGCCAGTCACTATAAGTGTTAGTTTTTAACTAGATAATAATAATAACACATTATTATTTTCTCTTATTCACTGTTGCAACTCTTCGTACATAATCGTCTATCCAATCATTCATTATTATGATCGAACTTGAAGCCAAACATCGGGGTGTTACAGGTTGATTAGATGAGTGGTGGAGGAAATTGCATGCATGCATGCACCCTTTTATTTATTGTAGGCAGATGTAAAGCTTGTATGGTGATCATGATTAACGTATTGGAGTGATTTGGCTTCTATCATTAGTCGTCCACGGGAGCTGGTGCGTAATACTAACATACTGGTTATTATATAATACTAACATGGCCGAAAGATGAAAAAGAATGTTGTTGAGAGTCGGACCCTGGAAGCGCCATCGGAGATTAGAAAGCAAGCAGCCAACAACAAGAACAAAAGAATACAAGCTTTCGAAGCCATGGATATATATATTTAATTTCTTTAGTATGTTGCTTAGAGAAAATTTTCCTTATGCTTTCAACTGTGAGTTTATGTTTTTCTATATGGAAGTGCGATTGTTCGACATATATATACACACATAAGTCCGGCTTTATTCCAATTAAGAAGACTCTAAACTTGATATTTGTGTGAGAAACAGGAAAGGAATTAGCTTTCGTACGTAATCCCTTCTACTATAGTTTGTCCTAAGTGATGTTTCAGTTTAATTGCTTTGCTACACCCGGATAAAGGAACCCTATTCCATTTGTCTCTTTTGTTTTCAGAAAATACTTGTCCAAATAACATACACACACGTATCAACTTTCATTTCTCTTGTTTTATAAGGAAACTCATCTATGTTACAGTAATAAAAATGTTTGGACTTAATACAAGAGTTAGCGTTAGCGCATGCCAGTGCCTTTGTAAGATATACATGTTGTGGTAAACGACATCATTTTATAGGAGCGACAACTTGTTCTTTTAGTTTTATTTTTTAAACTGGAACGGTTCAATTTTTTCTATCCTTGATTCTCTTAAAAACGAACTGTCTGGTAACGATCTCTGCCTCTATGATCTGGTGAGTGAGTTGGGGTCAGTCTACGCCGTTACGTTTAAACTCTCTAGTATATTATTCAAAACTATATGGGAGTTACAGTTACGTTACATTCTTAAAACTCCAATCTCGACTTAAATACTTGACTGACACGGGGATCCCTCACTAGCTAGTCCGGTTGTCCAACTCATACTTATGAGAGCCCATCTAGGATTCCTTAAAATTAAACTTAGTTAGGGGAATCGTAACGATCATCCCCCATAACAACTTAAACTTATCGTAGTGGCTCTTCACTACGATTCTCAAGAGCATAACTGCTACTCATCTTAAAAGTCTCAAGAGCATAAGTGTACATGGGCGATAGGCCGTGCCTGGGCCGGCATGGCCCGTGCACGCTTCGGGCCCATTTATTTCTTATCGTGCTACGCATGTCCCGTCAGTTTTCGTGCCGTGCCATGCAAGCCAATTTGTTAACTTTGCTAGGCCCAGCCCAGGCCCGGACACGGTTTGAATCGTGTCGTGCCTATTCGTGCTCGTACCATGCTCGTATTCGTGTTTAATGAAAATGACGAAAACAAAAGAGAGAATGAAAAAGAAGGTGAAAATTAGACGGGGGAAGATAGTATTAACTGATAATGTTTGAGAAAATTAACAAATAAGGGAGAAAAGAAAATTAGAGGTATAGCGAGTGTGATTTGGCTTTGTTTAATTCTTTATCCATTTTTACTTTTGTTAGTAATTACGTATATATCTTTATGACACTTATAACAACAACAAATAATTATTTTTCTACTTGTGTTTTGTAATATTTGAACAGATAATTCTTTTTATATTTTGTTTCTATCAAATAAATATTATTTCCGTGCCATATCCTTTCTTATATCAATAAAGTCTCGAAAATATTAGGCCCGACACGACACACTTATATACCGTGTCGTGCCCGTGCCCGTGCCCATGAAGTTTAGGCCCGACATGGCCTATAAATTATATGTGCTCGTGTTGTGCTGGCCCATTTATTTCGTGCCCGTGCTCGTGCCGTACTCTAATTGTGTCATGCCGTGCTAGCTCGTGGGCGGCACGGCCCGATGCCCACGTACAAGCATAACTGCTACTCAGCTCAAAATCTCATATGGGCAACGGTCTGACGCTAGCGACTAACAACTCTTAAAACTTTTCACCTTCCTTAAAGGTGAAATACTCCTTAAAAGACAACTTACTTCTTAACGGTAACTTACTGGTAATTAAATACATTCCATTAAATGTATAACTTAAAACATAACTACACGAAATATCATGCATCACGTAAACATACATAAGCATTGCCAAAACCTGAATTCCCAGCTTTCCAAAAACCTCAAGTGCCACAGATACCAAAAGTGCCAGAGATTCCAAAACCCGAACTCCCAAAACTGAGCCGCACCGGGTCCCCATCAACATCGTGTCCAAATTTTGCAGGAAAAATCTACCTCCTAGTCCTCCCAGTCCCTGTTCTCGGTGGCGCTTGTGACCAACGCGACGGTGCACGTGGTCATGTACTTGTACTACTTCTGCACCGCCTTGGGGTCCCACCCCGGTGGAAGAGGCTGGTGACGGATTTCCAGATCGTGCAGTTCGTTTCAGCTTCTGTATCTCCGGGCTGATGCTCTACTACCATTTCGTCGGCGGCGGGTGCTCTGGTATGTGGGGGTGGTGCTTCAATGCTTCGCTTCTGGCGCTTTTTGTTAATTTCCACGGGAAGAGCTTCGTTGCTGCCGCGAAGAAGAGAAAGGCCTCCGCGGCGGAGAAGATTGGTTCCGGAGGCGGCGAGGGCGATAAAGCTTGATACACTTGCCTCAGGCGACTTTGTTGGTCCGGCGGTCCCTGCAATCAATTTTCCTCAGGCGAGAAATAAAGAACCAATTAATGGCCCCATTGGTCAGTTTCGTCCTATTTGGTTTTAATACATCAGTTATGTTATTTGATGTTATTGGGTCTTTAATAATCCGTTACAAGTGATTAATGAGTCACTAAAGCGATCCTTTTATGGCGCTCTACGACATTTATGGTTGGTTTATATCTCAAATTATGGGATAGAAAGAATTAATTTATGATTTTCAGAATTAATTTATGGCTTTCAAAGTATCAGTGGCGCAAACTTCTTCCCCATCAGAAAAGCTTCATCTGTTGGAATTTATGAGCATTTACTCGTCGGATTGAAAGATGCCCATTATTTCGGGCTGTTGTTAAATACGTCATTAATTAATAATTAATTCTGATTCCTTTTGTGTTTACAATTAACTCAATGAGCCATTAGCTCAATTTATTAGAATTGATGACATTTCCTTCAATTCATTTTAATTTGAGGCCCATCGGATGTGGAATTTGAATTCTAAAACTCAATTTTTAGTTTCTTGCCAAATGGTCTGATAAATGTTTTTGTTAGAAAATTAATTAGGGTTAATAAATCACGACTAAGTTGAAGAGTGGGTGATTAGCGGATTTGGCTTTCCACTAAGAATGGTTTGTATTATTTTAAATTTTATTTGTATTATGTCAACGACATTGCAAACTATGGTGGCTCTTCAATTTCATGAAGTAGATTGCTTTCTCAAATATCTAGATTGTTGGGAATATCAAGAGATTATTGAACATGTGTTCTTTCATTGCCCTCTTATCATCATGCTATGGACTTTTAGTGGGATTAAGTGATTTGCTTGCTTCCGCCCAAACTTCGAACTTTAATATATGGTGGCGACAATGTTATGTTTTCATTAAACATCCAAACCCACATTCTCCCATGCGTTTGCCTTTTTTGGAGAATATGGAAATCTCTTAACAAAGTGGTTTTTGAATATACTCAGCCACACGCCTGTTCTCTTGCCCGTCAATTCCATTTCCATGTCATTGAATTTTCCTTAGCCTTTCAGCCCCCAGGACCTCTCTCTCAGTCTTGTACCCTCTCATCCTTCCATTTTGATCGCCCGCCTCCAGACTTTGTGAAGATCAATTTTGATGCTGCTGTTCGTCGTTCCGGTTGCTCGTCTGGGCTCGTCGTACATGGGACAGACAGGCAAGTTCTACTGGCCTGGGATCTCAGCACCAAGGAGTTTTCGATCCCTAACTAGCAAAGCACCTTGCTGCTAGGTGACCCTGAAATGGTGATTCGGCATCTGGACCGTAGAACAGTGGAAGATTCGATAGGCGACTCACTGCTCCAAGAGTGTCATCGGCTCCTAGTTTCCTGCTTTCTTTGTATAGTTTTTAGTGTGTTTCAGCGGACTGCCAACTGAGCAGCCCATAGAGTGGCACCTAAAGTTCTGTTGCTGTCCTCTTTAGAAGTAGCGTCCTTTGATTTTGTAGGGTGGCTTCACTAAGTGTTGCTTTGGGTGGGGTTTTGGGTAGAGGTTTCTAACGCATTAGCAAAATGACACATATCACCAAATCTCAAATTTAAATATCGTAAGGTAAATACTTTAAATCATGTAAGGCGTAGATTTTACCACATCTACACTCACTTTATTTCCTTAATCAAAATGACTAAGATAGACCTCCAACACGATTCGTTTTTCCTTCGGCGAGATGACCAATTCCCTCACTGAATCTCTGAAATTCCCATAACATCGTCGAGTTGGATTTCGATACTTGATATATGATCACCAATATATTTATATACGTATTAAAATCGTCCCCTCAATATTTACCATCCCTCTAGTTAAAACGCTAAGAACTCGTACTACATCCATCATTAGCCATTTAGTTCTCCTTTACATATACGCAAAAATCCACAATTAATTTATCGCCCTACTTCAATTAATTAAAAAGATTACGCACTCATCCTCGGCTCAAGATAGGGTGCATAAAAATAGGTTATGCACCTATCAATAACTAAATCTGGACTCTTCATTTAGAAAATCAAGATCTTAAATTGGAGAATTAAATACCATTTTTATTTCCCTAGCTTTCTTAATCGGCTCATATCTTCTTCATTTTAACTCGAATTTATTTTGCACAGATTGAACGAATTTGTTGTGCTCTACAAAATGAGATCCATATTCAATATTTTTTTAGAAAAAAGAAATTCTTGCCTCTCGGTTGCAAGTGCATACCATATGGTATCTTCTTTGTTTTTACATATCACTAGCCATATTTAATTTACATACGCAAATTTAATAGTTACCATCACGTCACAATTATTCCAATTATACTAAGCATATTGAAATATAACTAACTCATTCCTCTATTAGTCCCTTCGGGGACATCCGATAAAATTTAATAGTTACCATCACGTCACAATTATTCCTATTATGCGAATCATATTGAAATATAATTAACTCACTCCTCTATTAGTCCCTTCAGGGACATCCGATAAAATTTAATAGTTACCATACGTCACAATTATTCCCTTTATACGAATCATATTGAAATATAACTAAGTCATTCCTCTATTAACTTAGACAAGCCATGCATGAAGAACTTTTCGTTAGCTCCTTCCCGTTACTATCATTAATTCAATAACTCCGATCGTCACTCAATTAAATATAACTTAGTGTTATGGGACAATCCAAGTACCACATCGGAAATACAAGGGAAGGAACCCTTGTATATTAGTGTCCACCAAACTTATTACTATGACACAATTTGAGGAGGCCAACCAAGAGTAAAACCGTGGGGGCTTGGTCCAAAGTGGACAAAATCGTACTAATGGATCGGAGCACCCCCGGTTATGACAAGTGGTATAAGAGCCTGGTTCCATGTCTGGGAAATCCTTGTATCGAGAAGCCCATCGATACAAGGTGTCTGGCGGATCAAGATAATCGCTGGGGTAAGGACACGATATTTGTTGTCCTTGGCTTAAGGGGAGGATTGTTAGACAATCCAAGTACCACATCGGAAATACAAGGAAGGAACCCTTGTATATTAGTGTCCACCTGCCCAATTAGTACGAGGCCTTTTGGGGAGGACACCCAAGAGTAAAACCGTGCTGGATTGGCCCAAAGCGGACAATATAGTACTAATGGAGTAACCCTGGTTATGACAAGTGGTTTCATAGCCGGTTCGGTGCAGGGCGGTGGACGTCAGTTCGGTGGACCCTCATTCGGTGACCTTGGGATTTGAGATTCGGAAATACAAGGAAAGGAACCCTTGTATATTAGTGTCCACCATGCTAATTAGTACGAGGCCATTTGGGGAGGACACCCAAAACTAAAACCGTGCGGGTTTGGCCAAAGCGAACAATATCGTGCTAATGGAGCAATCCTAGTTATGACACTTAGATACCCAAAACACAAAAAGACATGTAAGAGGAGGTCTAGCTCGTTACCTTATCTTCATGCCTAGAACGTGATGGAGGTTGTTCAAACTATATTCGACATTGATCTCGTCGATTGATCACCCAATCACATGGCCAACGTAACTCCATTTAATTACGTATGTGAACTGGTTACTAAAATGGACTCAAACTTTGAAAGGTATTTAGTGTCGTATATTAACGATATGATAAGGTGATATCGAGGGAGATCGAGCAATGACGGCGATGTTCGATCTACTATCGAATGAGGCTTCCACCGTATGAAGTGCGACTTGATGCTTGATCTGCTTGTTGTTGCCGTGAACAAAAAGGAATAGAAATGGAGCTGCTGCCTTCATTGTGTTTGTCGAGAGGAAGGAGAATGGAAAGGACCGAGTTCTTGTTGGTTGTCGAGAGGAATGAAAGCTTGTTGCTTGCTTGAGTTGTTACCGCCAAGAGAAGAAGATGGAAGATAATTGTTCTTTTATAGGAAGGAGAGCTTCTTCTTTTAGTTTTCGTTTTTAAACTGGAAGGGTTCAAAATTTTGTATCCTTGATTCTCTTAAAAACTGAACCAACTTAATCATGTCCAACCAATTTTTTTATCCTTGATACTTAGAATTATTTCTTACTCCACGTAACTAAATACTATTATTAGGGCAGCTGAGAAATATATGAATTCTTTCACATAGAAACTCTTGCAAGTATGTTACTTTGTTTGATTGTGAAACATCCCTTGAAACTTGGAAATGACATTTATATCCCGAGGTATATTTAAAAACATTTCAAATAACATAACCTTGATTAAAATTACCAAACTTAAATAACTTAATAATTCAGGACAAAGCCCTAAACACATGGGCAAAACTTAAATCATACTCTTAAAATAAACAAAAGAAATGAATCTCCAATCTTAAATTTATAACCACAAAGTATCAACAAATTAAAGTGTTCTCCAATGCTTAGTGCTTACGAATGATCCTTCACCTGCCATCCCTCAGCAAAGATTGTGTTGAGCTCTTCAAACTTGCTGATCACGAACTGTCTGGTTACGATCTCCGCCTCTATGATCTGGTGAGTGAGTTGGGGCCAGTCAACGCCCTTACGTTTAAACTCTCTAGTATATTATTCAAAAATATATGGGATTTAATGTTACTCTACATTCTTAAAACTCAAATCTCGACTTAAATTCCTGACTGACACGGGGATCCCTAACTAGCTAGTCTGGTTGCCCAACTCATACGTATTAATGCCCATCTAGGCTTCCAAAAATTTAAACTTAGTTCGGGGAGTCATAACGATCATCCCCCTAACATCTTAAACTTATCGTAGTGGATCTTCGCCACGATTCTCAAAAGCATAACTGCTGCTCATCTCAAAATCTCATATGGGCAACTGACTGGCGCCAGCGATAAAAAACTCTTAAAACTTTTCACCTTCCTTGAAGACAACTTACTCCTTAAAAGACAACTTACTTCTTAACGGTAACTTACTGGTAATTAAATACATGCAATTAAATGTATAACTTAAAACATAATTTACACATAATATCATGCATCACGTAAACATACATAAGCAAATATGACACATAGCAGCAAATCTCAAATTTAAATACCGTAAGGTAAATACTTTAAACTATGTAAGGCGTAGATTTTACCCATTTACACTCGCTTTATTTCCTTACCGAATCTCTGAAAATTCCCACAAGATCGTCGAGTTGGATTTCGATACTTGATATATGATGACCAATATATTTATATACGTACTAAAACCGTCCCCTCAATATTAGCCATCCCTCTGGTTAAAACTTGAAGAACTCGTACTACATCCATCATTAGCCATTTAGTTCTCCTTTACATATACGCAAAAATCCACAATTAATTCATCGCCCTACTTCAATTAATTAAAAAAATTACGCACTCATCCTCGTATACAACCTAGATTTAATTGCTTCACGAACTACCTTTATTATTACTAACTATATATATATATATACTCAAATAATGCATGCTAGTAAGATCCATTTCTCGTTTTAATCCACACATATATAATTTACAAGGTAATTAATTAATAATCTTAACATAACTATTTACCCGTCTCTTACATAACTACATATTAATTTAAAAGGTCATTTTTATCCTGTACATGCTAAATCCTAGGTAGGTACTACCAGTTTAGGCGAAGAAGTCAGGGAAGTAAAAGTTTTCCTACTTCTCCTAAAAATCCGGAGCGGTGAGAAGGCGATACCTCGCTCGAGCGGCTAGGGTTTCCCAACGTTATGCAAGTGGTGAATCCGCTGCTGAACAGGGATGGTGCAGCACCTCTTGAACAACTAGAGAGTGTGGCAAGTCAACGTAGGCCTCCTACGGAGTCCTCTCCCCACCAAACCCTAAAGGAGATCGGGAATCACAGCTATCCAAGAAACGTGCTAAGCAAACAGCGGTTACGCTGAAAAATATCGTAGTCGAGGACGATGTCATTGATGATACTATGAGTGATGAGCAGCGCACTCCGCCACCAGCGAGACAACGGCAGTCTGTCTGGGGTTCAAGTGCGGTTGCGGCGCGCCGGCTATTTGGAACTTCGATGAACACTGGGACGGGGTATATTGCAGACTCGGACTCGGAGGATGTTGCTGAAGAAATACGTGAGGAAGGGAGATACACGGGCTATGAGGGTGAAGTTGATCCGAAGTGTCCACCGATAGACTTCACATCGGCAGAAGAGTGCATGTTCTGTCGAGAATGGCGGTCGACCCTTGTGGTCAAAGTTCTAGGTCGTTCTGTATCCTATACGCTTATCTTTAAGCAGATAACTGGCCTATGGGCTAAAGCTGGGATGATACAAGTTACCTCAGCCAAGACTGGGTATTTCCTTGTGCGGTTTACGAGTGGTATCGGTTATGATAGGGCAGTGATGTGAGGACCTTGGATGGTAGGCGACAACTACCTTACTATTCACCCCTGGACCAGTGATTTCAACCCGTACAATCATGAGATTACATCTACGCATGTATGGGCCGTTTGTTAGAGATGCCGATTCAGTACTTTCACCCGGTTGCAGTGATGAAGATAGGCAAACGCATTGGGAAGCCTATTTGGGTGGATCATGCGACAAGCACGGGAGCTAGGAGTGATTATGCATGAGTGTGTGTCCCAGTGGATATTACAAAGCCACTACTGTCCCAGTTTACTATCCCTAGTATCAAGTATTTCATACAGTATGAAGGACTGGAGAAGATTTTCTGAAATGTGGCTCTTATTTCGAGCGCGCTAGGTGTTCTTGTTCAGCACCACCAGAAAATGTGATCCCAAACCCCAGTGAACCGATGGCGAATAAGGAGCCTGAGAAAATTTACGGGGATGGATGATAGCGAAGCGCAAGCCGAGACAAAGGAAGGAAAACCCAACTAGTCTGACGGAGAAAGGAGTTAGCAGGCAGAATTTGGCCCCGGAGAAAGGAGTTAGCCGGACCTAGCACCTAAAGATACGGGGAGTTTTGGAAGCGGTGATGTGTCTATAGGGGGAAACCGATGGAGATTTCAAACGAGTTTGTGGGTATGGTCTTGGACCCAAGGCCCCCCAAAGCCATGTGTAATTACTTTGTGTCATGCTATCACCTCCCATTTTTTAATGATGCTAAGCATATTCTCATGGAACTTTAGGGGGATGGGAAGCAAGCAATTTATACGAGTCTTCAGGGATTATCGTAGGAAGTATCGACCGTGTATTATTGTCATAGTTGAGCCGAGGATTAGTGGGGACGAAGCCGAGAAAGTGGTCCAAAGTCTTGGTTATGATAAATATTTGTTGTTGATGCGGCTGGCTATGCGGGGGGCATCTGGGTAGCGTGGGACTCGAACCTGATTACTATCGATGAAGTTGACCGCTCCAGTCAATTTCTCCATGTTAAAGCGGTGTCAGAGAGTAAAAGTTGGGTTTTAACAGCTGTGTACGCCAATCCAGCTCTGATACAAAGAAGAGAATTATGGCAGGCGATTAGAGTGTTGGCGGAGGATATGTTGGAACCATGGTTACTAGTGCGGGATTTTAACTCCATCCTCCAGCTTGCGGATAAATTGGGTGGTGCTCCTTTCAACGCGTCTAGAGCTCGTGAGTTTCACGAATGTGTGCTGGATGCTTGATTTGGGTTTATAGGGCCGCCATAGACCTGGTTTAGTGGGAGTATCAAGGAGAGGCTAGATAGAGGACTCGCCAACTCTACTTGGTCGGGAGTGTTCCCTGACACTGTTGTTCGACACATCCCGAAGGTGAAAAGTGATCACCACCCCATTCTGATCATCTTAAATCCATATTTGAGAGCCTAGGGGCCAAAGCCGTTCAATTTCCTGGTTGCCTGGCTTACACGCGAAGGTTTCAATGAGATGGCGGCCGTTGCCTGGGCTCGAGGGGTCGATCTTTGCAGTGTTATTGCTGAGTTTGCTAAAGAAGCACAGCGTTGGAATCTTTACACCTTTGGGAATATCTTGAGAAAGAAGAACCTCCTAGTTGCGCTCATCGAACGACTAGAAATGAGGGTTACGGGAGGGATGGAGCCTGTCGCCTTGCATCAAGCTAGGAAAGATCTTGAAGTCATTCTATTACAAGAGGAGCTCATATGGGCTCAGAAATCGAGATTAGAGTGGGTGATCTCGTGAGGGAGGACCGCTTGCTGACCTGCCCGCAGTGTTCTGAGAAGTTCCTAATGCCTTGTGGTTGCCTCTACATAAACAATTTACTGAGGAGGAGGTGTATCAAGCGATCAGGTCTATGGGAGCACTTAAAGCGCCAGGTAAAGATGGCCTCCAGCCTTTGTTCTACCAGCGTTGTTGGGACATAGTCTGTCAAGCAGTTGTGGAGTTTGTGCAAGGTTGCTGGAGGGAACCGGAGCGACTCAAGGAAGTTAATGCCACTATTGTAGTTGTGATCCCGAAGATTCCACGACCGACGACTATAGCGCAATACCGACCGATTAGTCTCTGCAACGTGGCTTACAAGGCGATCACGAATGTTTAGCTGTGAAACTGAAGCCGCTTATGACCCGGCTGGTGCATGAGACCCAGACGAGTATCGTCCACGGGCGGCAAATTACTGACAATATTTGTATTTTGCAAGAAGTTGTTCATTCGATGAGAGCTAAGACGGCAATAGTCGGGTGGATGACTCTAAAAATTGACTTGGCCAAAGCATACGATCGTATCAAGTGGATCTTCGTTCGTGATACTCTGGTTGCTGCGAAAGTCCCCCAGGAATTCATCGAGCTAACAATGAGCTGCATCACTATCGCTAGCATGCAGATTCAATGGAATGGCGGGCTAACAGAGGAGTACATCGAGGGGTCTACGCCAAGACTGCCCTCTTTCCCCATACATCTTTATGTTGTGCATGGAGCGTCTTGGTAAACTGGTCGAGGCCACAGTAGCAAGAGGAGATTGGAAGCCAATCCGATTATCGCAGAGGGGACCACTGTTGTCACACTTGTTCTTTGCTGATGATCTAATCTTTTTTGGTGTGTCCTCTACGGAGCAGGTTCAAGTGATCTCTCAATGCCTTCGAGAGTTTGGAGCTGCCTCTGGTCAACAAGTTAGCCGGCCGAAATCGCGAGTCTTCTTCTCCCAGAACGTTATAGCGGCGGATGCTGCGAGGTTAAGTACAACTCTAGACATACCAGAAACAAAGAACTTGTGTCGTTATCTGGGGTCCCCGTGATCCATGATCGCGTTACAAAGGCCACGTACACTGAACTCATTGATCGCATCGATGCTAGGCTTGCGGGGTGGCAAATTAAATCGCTATCTCTGGCTGGTCGGATTACACTTGCACAATCCGTCTTATCGTCACTTCAACCATACACGATGCAGACAGCATTTATGCAGGCCTCGGTTAGAGAATAGGTTCACAAGAAGATAAGAGGCTTTATCTGGGGAAGCTCGGATATGGGAAGGAAAATTCACTTGGTGGATTGGGATACTATGTGCAAGCCGAAGGAAGAGGGGGGCTTGGGAGTTTGCGATTCAACGAGAATGAATGAAGCTTTTATGATTAACATTGCATGGAGACTAGTCTTGAATGGCAGCTGGAATGAGGCCTTTGCTCGTGCGTTCCTCCCCGAGGATATGGTGCAACAACTCTTGTTACATCCAGTCCCGCAAGGCACCGAGCCGGACGTGCCTATTTGGAGGCTCTCCTCTTCGGGGCGGTTTACGATGAAGACCACTTATGAATTAACGAGAAGGGAAGACGATCATCATGAGTACCCCATTTGGAAGGTAGCATGGCAAGTTGAAGGGCTCCAAAGAACACGAACGTTCTTTTAGTTAGCCATTCATTAGCGCCTCCTCATGAATGTCGAAAGATGCAGACGCCACCTTGCTTTGTCGGATGCGTGTCAAATCTGTGGAGGAGGTCCATAAACGGTCCTTCGTATTATCAGAGACTGCCCATACGCCAGGGATGCCTGGTTAGAGTGACTTCTGGGCAAGCCTGATGGAGCGTTTTTTTTATCCTGATTTGCAAAAGTGGGCTCTACACTATTTGGACGATCATGGCAAGGTAATATCCCCACATTTTTTGCTACTTTCTGCTGGCAATTATTGAAGAACAAGACTTGGTGGGTATTTGAGGAAGAGTTAATACTACAGCTCACATGGCTCAAAGGGTGCGCTACTTGACAGCTTCAGTTGATACCAACCTCACTAATATTGGGCGGGTTACAGGAGGGAGATCCGAGCGGGAGACTAGGATGATTGGCTGGCAAGCCCCGACCCAGGGGTGGGCGTGTTTAAACATGGATGGATCAGTGATGCTCAGTCAAGGAAGTGCAGCAGCGGGAGGAGTGCTCCAGAGTGATGAAGGCTGCTTTGTGAGAGGTTTTATGGTGAACCTTGGTGGTGGCTCAATAACTCATGCGGAATTAGCTGGCATCAAATATGGCTTAAGAATGGCGTGGGACGAAGGAGTCCGAAAGCTTATTGTTCAGATAGACTCAGCTGCAACCATTGCTTTGCTTCAAGGTGATCAGACTCTTCATCCCCACCATACGCTGGTAAACTCGATCAGGCGGCAGCTGAACCAGCAATGGGAGGTTCATATCATGCATGTGTTCAGGGAAGGAAACTATGTTGCTGATTACTTAGCTTCGGTAGGACATTGTATTCCTGTGGGGATCCAGATTGTGGACATCCCTAGCTCTATGCTAAATCACTGGCTGTACTTCGACCTGCTTGGGTTACAAACCCCCGTACTATTAATATCTAAGGGCTGAACATCTCTCTGCGCTCGCGTTTTTACCATAAAAAAAAAAATCTAGGTAGGTGATTTTAACGTATACTATACCACTATCCATATTTAATTTACATACGCAAATTTAATAGCTACCATCACGTCACAATTATTCCTATTATTAGAATCATATTGAAAAATAACTAACTCATTCATCTATTAATTTAATCAAGCCATGCATGAAGAACTTTTCTTTAGCTCCTTCCCGTTACTATCATTAATTCAATAACTCCGATCGTCACTTAATTAAATATAACCAAGTTTTATGGGACAATCCAAGTACCACATCGTAAATACAAGGGAAGGAACCCCTGTATATTAGTGTCCACCAAGCTTATTAGTACGAGGCCTCTTGGGGAGGCCACCCAACAGTAAAACCGTGCGGGCTTGGCCAAAAGCGGACAATATCGTACTAATGGAGCAACCCCGGTTATGATAAGTGGTATTAGAGCCTGGTTCCGTGTTTGGAAAAATCGTTGTGCCGAGAAGCCCATCGTTACAAGATGTTTGGCGGATCAAGATAATCGCTGAGGTAAGGACACGATGTTCGTGAACCTTGGCTTGAGGGGAGGATTGTTAGACAATCCAAGTACCACATCGGAAGTACACGGAAGGAACCCTTGTATATTAGTGTCCACCTGCCCAATTAGTAAGTGGCCTTTTGGGGAGGACACCCAAGAGTAAAACCGTGCGGGATTGGCCAAAGCGGACAATATCGTACTAATGGAGCAATCCCGGTTAGGAGAAGTGGTATCAGAGCCTGGTTCAGTGCGGGGCAGTGGACGTCAGTTTGGTGGACCCTCATTCAAGAACCTTGGGATTTGAGATTCCCGTCTGTTTGGTGGATCCAGGAGAGATCGACGTTTGGGCTTGGCGGATCAAAGAGAGTTCTGCATTTTGGAAGCAAATCAAAGAGATTTCTGCGTTTGCTAAAGTCCTTGTACCGATATGCCCATCGATACAAAGCGTCTGGCGGATCAAGATAATCGCTGGTGTGAGGACACGAAGTTCGTGGTCCTTGGATTGAGAGGTGGGTTGTTATGAGACAATCCAAGTACCACATCAGAAATGCAAGGAAAGGAACCCTTGTATATTAGTGTCCACCAAGCTCATTAGTACGAGGCCTTTTGGGGAGGACACCCCAGAGTAAAACTGTGCGGGCTTGGTCCTAACCGGACAATATCGTACTAATGGAGCAATCCGGTTATGACACTAAGATACCCAAAACTCAAAAGAAATGAAAGAGGAGGTCTAGCTAGCTCGTTACCTTAACTTCGTACCTAGAACGTGATGGAGGTTGTTCAAACTATATTCAACATTGATCTCGTCGATTTATCACCCATTCACTTGGCCAACATAACTACATTTTAATTCCGTACGTGAACTGGTTACTAAAATGGACTCGAACTTTGAAGCCAAATTTTTGTAATTAGAATAATGAAATCAACACTGAACAGGATTATGAGCTAATGTCAAATTCTGGAATTTGGACTTTTGAAACTTCCCAAAAACACTTTTGGAGAGGGTAGATTTCGAATTCTAGCCTCAAATTTTCCATTTCTGGAACCATTCACTAAAGATGCCAAGTTGGTGTAATAGAAGGAAGGAAAAAAGAAAATAAAGACCGGTCATTCTCCTTCCTTCCTTGAATCTTCCAAGGTCATTAATTCTGAAGTACTTAATTGCATGTCTGCAGATTGATAGACACTATACAATCATCGTGGCGCGAATTCCTGATGAAATTTGATCACCCAATCACTTAGGCCAACGTAACTACAATTTTATTTTTTTCATTGTTGCAACTCTTCGTACGTAATCGTCTATCTAATCATTCATTATTATGGTCGAACTTGAAGCCAAACGTCGGGGTGTTATAGGCTGATTAGATGAGTGGTGTGGAGGAAATTGCATGCATGCATGCACCCTTTTATTTATTGTACTAATTCAGCAGATGTAAACACCAACAGTAGATATTATAATGCGTAGAAAGCATGGAGGGACACGCATTGGACGACACAGGAAGCAAAGCTTGTATGGACGACACAGGAAGCAAAGCTTGTATGGCCGAAAGATGAAAAACAATGTTGTGTGCATGCATGCAATGGATACCTGAAGGACACCGTCAACCCTATCCGAAACTATGGAAGGGAGCGGTGATGAGTTGGTTGTTGAGAGTCGGACCCTGGAAGCGCCATCGGAGATTAGAAAGCAAGCAGCCAACAACAAGAACAAAAGAATACAAGCTTTCGAAGCCATGGATATATATATTTAATTTCTTTAGTATGTTGCTTGGAGAAAATTTTCCTTATGCTTTCAACTGTGAGTTTATGTTTTTCTATATGGAAGTGCGATTGTTCGACATATATATACACACATAAGTCCGGCTTTATTCCAATTAAGAAGACTCTAAACTTGATATTTGTGTGAGAAACAGGAAAGGAATTAGCTTTCGTACGTAATCCCTTCTACTATAGTTTGTCCTAAGTGATGTTTCAGTTTAATTGCTTTGCTACACCCGGATAAAGGAACCCTATTCCATTTGTCTCTTTTGTTTTCAGAAAATACTTGTCCAAATAACATACACACACGTATCAACTTTCATTTCTCTTGTTTTATAAGGAAACTCATCTATGTTACAGTAATAAAAATGTTTGGACTTAATACAAGAGTTAGCGTTAGCGCATGCCAGTGCCTTTGTAAGATATACATGTTGTGGTAAACGACATCATTTTATAGGAGCGACAACTTGTTCTTTTAGTTTTATTTTTTAAACTGGAACGGTTCAAATTTTTCTATCCTTGATTCTCTTAAAAACGAACTGTCTGGTAACGATCTCTGCCTCTATGATCTGGTGAGCGAGTTGGGGTCAGTCTACGCCGTTACGTTTAAACTCTCTAGTATATTATTCAAAACTATATGGGAGTTACAGTTACTCTACATTCTTAAAACTCAAATCTCGACTTCAATACTTGACTGACACGGGGATCCCTCACTAGCTAGTCCGGTTGTCCAACTCATACGTATGAGAGCCCATCTAGGATTCCTTAAACTTAAACTTAGTTAGGGGAATCGTAATGATCATTCCCCCTAATATCTTAAACTTATCGTAGTGGCTCTTCACCACGATTCTCAAGAGCATAACTGCTACTCATCTTAAAAGTCTCAAGAGCATAAGTGTACATGGGCGATGGGCCGTGCTTGGGCCGGCAAGGCCCGTGCATGCTTCGGGCCCATTTATTTCTTATCGTGCTACGCATGTCCCGTCAGTTTTCGTGCCGTGCCATGCAAGCCAATTTGTTAACTTTGCTAGGCCCAGCCCAGGCCCGGGCACGGTTTGAATCGTGTCGTGCCTATTTGTGCTCGTGCCATGCTCGTATTCGTGTTTAATGAAAATGACGAAAACAAAAGAGAGAATGAAAAAGAAGGTGAAAATTAGACGGGGGAAGATAGTATTAACTGATAATGTTTGAGAAAATTAACAAATAAGGGAGAAAAGAAAATTAGAAGTATAGCGAGTGTGATTTGGCTTTGTTTAATTCTTTATCCATTTTTACTTATGTTAGTAATTACGTATATATCTTTATGACACTTATAACAACAACAAATAATTATTTTTCTACTTGTGTTTTGTAATATTTGAACCTATAATTCTTTTTATATTTTGTTTCTATCAAATAAATATTATTTCAGTGCCACATCCGTTCTTATACTCAATAAAGTCTCGAAAATATTAGGCCCGACACGACACACTTATATACTGTGTCGTGCCCGTGCCCATGAAGTTTAGGCCCGACACGGCCTATAAATTATTCGTGCTCATGCTGTGCTGGCCCATTTATTTCGTGCCCGTGCTCGTGCCGTGCTCTAATCGTGTCATGCCGTGCTAGCTCGTAGGCGGCACGGCCCGGTGCCCACGTACAAGCATAACTGCTACTCATCTCAAAATCTCATATGGGCAACGGTCTGACGCTAGCGACTAAAAACTCTTAAAACTTTTCACCTTCCTTAAAGGTGAAATACTCCTTAAAAGACAACTTACTTCTTAACGGTAACTTACTGGTAATTAAATACATTCCATTAAATGTATAACATAAAACATAACTACACATAATATCATGCATCACGTAAACATACATAAGCATTGCCAAAACCTGAATTCCCAGCTTTCCAAAAACCTCAAGTGCCAGAGATTCCAAAACCTGAACTCCCAAAACCGAGCCGCACCGGGTCCCCATCAACATCGTGTCCAAATTTTGCAGGAAAAATCTACCTCCTAGTCCTCCCAGTCCTTGTTCCCGGTGGCGCTCGTGACCAATGCGACGGTGCACGTGGTCATGTACAGGTACTACTTCTGCACCGCCTTGGGGTCCCGCCCACGGTGGAAGAGGCTGGTGACGGATTTCCAGATTGTGCAGTTCGTTGCTGCCGCAAAGAAGAGAAAGGCCTCCGCGGCGGAGAAAATTGGTTCCGGAGGCGGCGGTGGCGATAAAGCTTGATACACTTGCCTCAGGCGACTTTGTTGGTCCGGCGGTCCCTGAAATCAATTTTCCTCAGGCGAGAAATAAAGAACCAATTAATGGCCCCATTGGTCAGTTTCGTCCTATTTGGTTTTAATACATCAGTTATGTTATTTGATGTTATTGGGTCTTTAATAATCCGTTACAAGTGATTAATGAGTCACTAAAGCGATCCTTTAATGGCGCTCTACGACCTTTATGGTTGGTTTATATTTCAAATTATTGGATAGAAAGAATTAATTTATGACTTTCGGAATTAATTTATGGCTTTCAAAGTATCAATGGCGCAAACTTCTTCCCCATCAGAATAGCTTCATCCGTTGAAAGACGCCCATTATTTCGGGTTGTTGTTAAATACGTCATTAATTGATAATTAATTCTGATTCCTTTTGTGTTTACAATTAACTTAATGAGCCATTAGCTCAATTTATTAGAATTGATGACATTTCCTTCAATTCATTTTAATTTGAGGCCCATCGGCAGTGGAATGTGAATTCTAAAACTCAATTTTTAGTTTCTTGCCAAATGGTATGACAAATGTTTTTGTTAGAAAATTAATTAGGGTTAATAAATCACGACAAAGTTGAAGAGTGGGTGATTAGCGGATTTGGCTTTCCACTGAGAATGGTTTGTATTATTTTAAATTGTATTTGTATTATGTTAAACGACATTACAAACTATGGTGGCTCTTCAATTTCATGAAGTAGATTGCTTTCTCAAATATCTAGATTGTTGGGAATATAAAGAGATTATTGAACATTTGTTCTTTCATTGCCCTCTTATCATCATGCTATGGACTTTTAGTGGGATTAAGTGATTTGCTTGCTTCCGCCCAAACTTCGAACTTTAATATATGGTGGTGACAATGTTATGTTTTTATTAAACTTCCAAACCCACATTCTCCCATGCGTTTGCCTTTTTTGGAGAATATGGAAATCTCTTAACAAAGTGGTTTTTGAATATACTCAGCCACACGCCCGTTCTCTTGCCCGTCAATTCCATTTCCAAGTCATTCAATTTTCCTTAGCCTTTCAGCCCCCAGGACCTCTCTCTCAGTCTTGTGCCCTCTCATCCTTCCGTTATGCATTGCCCGCCTCCAGACTTTGTGAAGATCAACTTTGATGCTGCTGTTCGTCGTTCCGGTTGCTCGTCTGGCCTCGTCGTACATGGGACAGACGGGCAAGTTCTACTGGCCAGGGATCTCAGCACCAAGGAGTTTTCGATCCGTAACTAGCAAAGCACCTTGCTGCTAGGACCCTAAAATGGTGATTCGGCATCTGGACCGTAGAACAGTGTCATCGGCTCCTAGTTTCATGCTCTCTTTGTATAATTTTTAGTGTGGTTCAGCGGACTGCTAACTGAGCAGCCCATAGAGTGGCACCTAAAGCTTTGTTGCTGTCCTCTTTAGAGGTAGCATCCTTTGATTTTGTAGGGTGGCATCACTAAGTGTTGCTTTGGGTGGGGTTTTGGGTAGAGGTTTCTTACTATTTTTTCTCATGTCATTAATTGAAAGAAAAAAAAAACACACATAAGCAAAATAACACATATCAGCAAATCTCAAATTTAAATATCGTAAGGTAAATACTTTAAATTATGTAAGGCATAGGTTTTACCACATTTACACTCACTTTATTTCCGTAATCAAAATGACTAAGATAGACCTCCAACACGATTCGTTTTTCCTTCGGCGAGATGACCAATTCCCTAACTACCGAGATCGCCCTTTTGGTTATGACAGTCAATTTCATTACCGTTTTTGGCCGTAGCAGTCAAGGCCACTGGTGCTCGCGGGGAGAAGTCGCTTTCGGCCTATACAGTAGCCAATCAATAACGGTTATTATATAATACTAACATAATGGTTATTATAATTCTAACGTAATACTAACATGGCCGAAAGATGAAAAAGAATGTTGCGTGCATGCATGCAATGGATACCTGAAGGACACCGTCAACCCTATCCGAAACTATGGAAGGGAGCGGTGATGAGTTGGTTGTTGAGAGTCGGACCCTGGAAGCGCCATCGGAGATTAGAAAGCAAGCAGCCAACAACAAGAACAAAAGAATACAAGCTTTCGAAGCCATGGATATATATCTTTAATTTCTTTAGTATGTTGCTTGGAGAAAATTTTCCTTATGCTTTCAACTGTGAGTTTATGTTTTTCTATATGGAAGTGCGATTGTTCGACATATATATACACACATAAGTCCGGCTTTATTCCAATTAAGAAGACTCTAAACTTGATATTTGTGTGAGAAACAGGAAAGGAATTAGCTTTCGTACGTAATCCCTTCTACTATAGTTTCTCCCAAGTGATGTTTCAGTTTAATTGCTTTGCTACACCCGGATAAAGGAACCCTATTCCATTTGTCTCTTTTGTTTTCAGAAAATACTTGTCCAAATAACATACACACACGTATCCACTTTCATTTCTCTTGCATTATAAGGAAACTCATCTTTGTTACAGTGATAAATATGTTTGGACTTAATAGAAGTGTTAGCGTTAGGCCCCTTTACTATACTTCAACAAGAAATGATGGAGACAAGTTCTTACGCATGCCAGTGCTTTGTAAGATACACATGTTATTTTCTTTTAGTACAACTATTTTTATTAAATCTAGTTGTGGTAAACGACATCATTTAATAGGAGGGACAACTTGTTCTTTTAGTTTTCGTTTTTAAACTGGAACGGTTCAAATTTTTTTATCCTTGATTCTCTTAAAAACTTAACCAATTTAATCATGTCTAAACAATTGTTTTTATCCTTGATACTCAGAATTATTTCTTACTCCACCTAACTAAATACTATTATTAGGGCAGGTGAGAAATATATGAATTCTTTCACATAGGAACTCTTGCAAGTATGTTACTTTGTTTGATTGTGAAACATCCCACTACTTTGAAACTTGGAAATGACATTTCTACCCCGGGGTATATTTAAAAACATTACAAATAACATAACCTTGATTAAAATTACCAAACTTAAATAACTTAATAATTCAAGACAAAGCCCTAAGCACATGGGAAAAACTTGAATCAAACTCTTAAAATAAACAAAAGAAACGAATCTCCAATTTTAAACTTATAACCATAAAGTATCAACAAATTAAAGTATTCTCCAATGCTTACGATGATCCTTCACGTGCCATCCTTCAGCAAAGATTGTGTTGAGCTCCTCAATCTTGCTGATCACGAACTGTCTGGGTACGATCTCCGCCTCTATGATCTGGTGAGTGAGTTGGGGTCAGTCTACGCCGTTAAGTTTAAACTATCTAGTATATTATTCAAAACTAAATGAGAGTTAATTTTACTCTACATTCTTAAAACTCAAATTTGGACTTAAATTCTTGACTGACACGGGCATCCCTAACTAGCTAGTCCGGTTCCCAACTCATACGTATTAATGCCCATCTAGGCTTCCATAAACTTAAACTTAGTTCGGGGAGTCGTGACGATAATCCCCACTAACATCTTAAACTTATCGTAGTGGCTCTTCAGCACGATTGTCAAGAGCATAACTGCTACTCATCTTAAAAATTCTCAAAAGCATAACTGCTGCTCATCTCAAAATCTCATATGGGCAACTGACTGGCGCCAATGACGAAAAACTCTTAAAACTTTTCACCTTCCTTGAAGGTGAAATACTCCTTAAAAGCAACTTACTTCTTAACTGTAACTTACTGGTAATTAAATACATTCAATCTAATGTATAACTTAAAACATAATTTACACATAATATCATGCATCACGTAAACATACATAAGCAAATATGACACATAGTAGCAAATCTCAAATTTAAATACCGTAAGGTAAGTACTTTAAACTATTTAATGCGTAGATTTTACCCCTTTACACTCACTTTATTTCCTTAATCAAAACGACTGAGACAGACCTCCAACACAATTCGTTTTTCCTTTGGCGAGATGACCTATTCCCTTACTGAATCTCTAAAAAATTCCCGTAAGATCGTCGAGTTGGATTTCTATACTTGATATATGATGACCATTATATTTATATACGTACTAAAATCGTCCCCTCAATATCAACCATCCCTCTGGTTAAAACTTGAAGAACTCGTACTCCATCCATCGTTAGCCATTTAGTTCTCCTTTACATATACGCAAAAATCCACAATTAATTCATCGCCCTACTTCAATTAACTAAAAAGATTACGCACTCATCCTCGTATGCAACCTAGATTTAATTGCTTCACGAACTACCTTTATCATTACTAACTATAGATATATATATACTCAAATAATGCATGCTAGTAAGATCCATTTCTCGTTTTAATCCATAAATATGTACTTTACAAGGTAATTAATTAATAATCTTAACATAACTATTTACCCATCTCTTACATAACTACATATTAATTTAAAAGGTCATTTTTATCCCGTACATGCTAAATCCTAGGTAGGTGATTTTAACGTATACTACACCACTAGCCATATTTAATTTACATACGCAAATTTAATAGCTACCATCACGTCACAATTATTCCTATAATACGAATCATACTGAAAAATAACTAACTCATTCATCTATTAATTTAGTCAAGCCATGCATGAAGAACTTTTCGTTAGCTCCTTCCCGTTACAATCATTAATTCAATAACTCTGATCGTCACTCTAAATAAATATAACCAAGTGTTAAGGGACAATCCAAATACCACATCGGAAATACAAGGGAAGGAACCCTTGTATATTAGTGTCCACCAAGCTTATTAGTACGAGGCCTTTTGGGGAGGCCACCTAACAGTAAAACCGTGCGGTCTTGGCCCAAAGTGAACAATATCGTACTAATGGAGCAACCCCCGTTATGATAAGTGGTATTAGAGCCTGGTTCTATGTCTGGGAAAATCCTTGTACCGAGAAGCCCATCGATACAAGGTGTTTGGCGGATCAAGATAATCATTGAGGTGAGGACACGATGTTCGTAGTCCTTGGCTTAAGTGGAGGATTGTTAGACAATCCAAGTACCACATCGGAAATACAAGGAAGGAACCCTTGCATATTTGTGTCCGCCACCCCAATTAGTAAGTGGCCTTTTGGGGAGGACACCCAAGAGTAAAACCGTGCGGTATTGGCCCAAAGCGAACAATATCGTACTAATGGAGCAATCCCGGTTAGGAGAAGTGATATCAGAGCCTGGTTCGGTGCGGGGCAGTGGACGTCAGTTTGGTGGGCCCTCATTCGGTGACCTTGGGATTTGAGATTCGCATATGTTTGGTGGATCTAGGAGAGATCCACGTTCGGGCTTGGCGGATCAAAAGAGTTCCGCATTTTGGAAGCAGATTAAAGAGAGTGCTGCGTTTGCTAAAGTCCTTGTACCGAAACGCCCATCGATACAAAGCGTCTGGGGGATCAAGATAATCGCTAGGGTGAGGACACGAAGTTCCTGATGCTTGGATTGAGGAGAGGATTGTTATGAGACAATCCAACTACCACATCGGAAACACAAGGAAAGGAACTCTTGTATATTAGTGTCCACCAAGCTCATTAGTACGAGGCCTTCTGGGGAGGACACCCCAGAGTAAAACTGTGCGGGCTTGGCCGTAAACGGACAATATCGTACTAATGGAGCAATCCGGTTATGACACTAAGATATCCAAAACTCAAAAGAAATGAAAGAGGAAGTCTAGCTAGCTCGTTACCTTAACTTCGTGCCTAGAACGTGATGGAGGTTGTTCAAACTATATTCGACATTGATCTCGTCGATTGATCACTCAATCACGTGGCCAACGTAACTACAATTTAATTCCGTACGTGAACTGGTTACTAAAATGGACTCAAACTTTGAAGTCAAAATTTGGTAATTAGAATAATGAAATAAACACTAAACTTGATTATGAGCTAATGTTAAATTCTGGAATTTTGGACTTTTGAAACTTCCCCACTAATGCAAAAACACTTTTGGAAAGGGTAGATTTAGAATACTAGCCTCAAATTTTTTTTTGTGTAACGAGAAGAAGATGGAAGGGTTTCTACTGCTGCTTTATTTGAACAGATAAACGGAAACATCTCTTCTTCCTCTTTCTTTAATGGAATTCTATTGATTGGATCTTATCTTGCCATTATTTCAGATCTGGAGTAATTATTGTAGGGACCAAGTGGTTGAATAATTGGATTGCTAGATGTAGGGATATGATGATGATTTTTGAAGGTTGGAGATCTCAGAGTAAGGACATATAAATGGGGAGCCAGTCACTATAAGTGTTAGTTTTTAACTAGATAATAATAATAACACATTATTATTTTCTCTTATTCACTGTTGCAACTCTTCGTACATAATCGTCTATCCAATCATTCATTATTATGATCGAACTTGAAGCCAAACATCGGGGTGTTACAGGTTGATTAGATGAGTGGTGGAGGAAATTGCATGCATGCATGCACCCTTTTATTTATTGTAGGCAGATGTAAAACACGAACAGTAGATATTATAATGCTTAGAAAGCATGGAGGGACACGCATTGGACGACACATGAAGCAAAGCTTGTATGGTGATCATGATTAACGTATTGGAGTGATTTGGCAATAGATAGTTCAAAATGTGCCTTAAAACTTATGTTTCCACCAGTGTAAAAGAATTGTTTGAATCAAATGATTACAATAGTATAAAAAAATTGACAGTAGAGTATTTTATACTGAAATCATAATTTAACTATGGTTCAACCGTTTCATATTGCTAAATATCACCTATCGATTTAGCTTATGGTGTGAAGTTTTATGGTCGAACCGCCAATATGTACGATCTTTCAATTCAAACTTTAAATAAAAAACCACTAAAATATTGACATGGTCTAATACCCTTAAATCTCATAAATTATCATAATCGTATTAAGGAAAAAATCATCCAAATGATAATACTGATTTAGGATTTTACGGGGTCATTTGGAAGTTGCGATTGTTAAATAGATATTGTGTTGTGAATGCATGTATAATATTATATATGTATTGTCGGAATAGATGCATTGTGTATGGCACATAAGCTAATAGTTTAGACAAAACAATCCCAACTCGACTATCTCAACAATAACAACTAAAATTTGAGATTTAACAATACACATTTTGATTGATAGTTTCGGTCAGATCACAGATGTAATCCATGTATTGGTTCTACTAAAAAATATATAAAATGATGAATTCTAAACAATACCTGTATAGTAAATCTCAACAAAACAATCGCAACTTTCAAACGACCCATTAATCGAAATGAAAAAAATCTATCAAATATAATGTCATCTCCTAAAATAAATCAAAACTCAACAGGGCAAAGAATACCCACTAAGCAAAGTAGAAGGGCAATTATTTCACACTACCTCATCCCCCCCCCCCCCCCCCCCCCGGTTTAAGTATGTTCTCTCACTCTCTCTTATGCCTTGTTCACTTGCCATTTTGTTTTCTGTTTTCTGCTGTGACAACAAAAATAAAATAAAAAACAAATTGTAAAAAATGTGTTCACTTGCAATTTCATTATCGTTGGAAAAAATAAAGGGGAATAAAAGAGGCAGTTGGGTGGAAACAATAAAACATCCTATGCTGGAAAATGAGAGACGAATTTCCTCCCGTTGCCCATTGGGTTATGCCCCCATTCCTTTTAATGAGCCCAGCGTTCGAATCCCTTTGCCACATTTTTTTTCTCCTTTTGTTCACTTAGACCAACGACGTTGTTTTGCTAACCCCAGCTCCCATCGTTCTTCTCCCAGCCTCCCCCAAACTCGACCTCCCCATCGAACGAAGTTGCTACAGTTCGCCTCTTCTTCCTCTAGAAGATGGAGAGAAGATCGATCCGACGAACTCCTTCTCTAGTCCGCTAAGCTCCAGCGGCGAAGGACGGGTTTTCTTTGAGATGCCAGCAGGTATTACCCTTTCACCGCTAAGTTAATCATTCTCAAAGGCTTAGATCCTTGAGGTCATATCAACAGTGGTGTGGATTAGGATGGATGAGACAGTGATGGCTACACTTGCCCAACGGATCGTCAATAATCCTCTTTGTTTTTCCATCTCTCTCTCTCTCTCTCTCTCTATATATATATATATATATATATATATATGAGCTTTGTATCTCACCACTCTCCCCCTTTCCTTCCTCTTTCTTCCCACCGCCTGGAATTGAGAGAAACCTAGAAACATCCTAATTACTTGTATAGGGTCGATCCATATACATTGTCTTCATGGTATGCTCTAACTGTGTCATGCTAGCTCGATCATGTGTCTGCGTATAGTTACATGCATTCTAATAATTAAGTTTTTACATATTCACAACACCAAGATAAAAACAATCAGAAATGCTAAAATACTACATTTGAACCAACTACCACCGATGCCACAAATAATAAGTATATCTCTAAATCATACATAAAATATTTCAAACATCACAAATATTAAGATTAAATTAATTATTATAAAGAGTAAAAATTATATAATGAGGTTAATTATAACTCATTTATATGTTAATGCCCTTAAATTGATCAACACACCCAAAAATGGCAAAATGAACATCACATTAAACCTAATATCTTCTCATTATTGTCGGATCCATTAATACATACATCACAAACCTTGAGAATGAAAGAAAAAGATTGGTCTCTGATAGAGTTCAATTCCCTCCATAGTGTTAATCCCAGTAGACATCATCATTGTTGATCACAACGCGTGCAATCGATCTGAAGCTCTAGGATATATCGGACATGATGCAAAATTGTCACTAATAGTAGTTGGACAATGTAAAAAGAACAGGAGAATTCCTAAATGACGCTCATAACACAGATATAACCAGGAACAATGTAGTGATTTCCCTACAGTGTAATAACATTTTTAATGAAATAAGTTGAGATAATAAAAGTGTATGATTAGTATAAAGATTCGAAGAAAGGGAAATAAAGAAATTTAGATTGACAATTGTCTTGCTATGATTGAAGGACTTAATCAAAATGTAGTTAGGTCTGCAATTGAAAAAACCCAAAGCATAACACAACAATACATAGTCAAATTGGAAAAAAAAACTTATTCTCCAACCCCTTCAAAGTTCCTCTGACCGGCAAACGACATCCCGTTCATATGTGTTTCTTACTCCTAGGCGGCTCAAACCCTCGTCTGCTATCGACTTTAAAATCTTGTATATCTTCACACTCTTTCATGTATCTAGCTAAAATCATGAAATATGTGATGACATTCAGATTATCCTTAGCAACCGTCACGGCGCGCTCGACAGAGGACATTGTCTTCGTCTCGACAATAACAAATCAATGGCTAAATTCTGCAGTGTTATGAAATGTTTGACTATTTTTCTGTATTTTGAAAAGCTTGACTAATATATTTTCAAATTTTAAGGTTTTGGCTAATCGATTGTATTTATCCTTTTTCGTTGAACATCACTTTATGAAAACTCTTACAATTCAGTATCATGTTTTCCAGCTCAACATAGTCTAAATGAAGTTTTAACAAAAAATTGATAGTTGGCTAATATTTTATAATTTCAAAATTTTGGCGAATATGTTTACAAAATTGAAATATTTTACTAATAAATTATATTTAATAAAATAAAAAGGATACTCACTTTATTCTACGTATATATAAAAACCAAGTCCTTCCTTGAAAAATGATATTCCAGCCCATTTAGAAAGTGGAAAAAAATCACACTCGACCCCAAATCCGTGAACACCAGGTTTTACCGGTTACTGACTCCTGTCGAATTGGGTATCCATTGTCCATGTTCATTTGCTATTCGGCTATTCCTACTTGTACGCTACAACTACTGATGAAGGGCCATGGATTTAGGTTGGTGATCAGGGATTGGGTAATAAATTGGGTATCCATTGGATGGAAAAGAATATCTTATCAAAAGTGGGTACAAAATCGCATTTCATACCACCCTGATATGAATCACACCACTTCGACGCAATTATATCATCATCATATCGGGAAGAATTAGAACGAATGTTGTAGGTTTTGCACCGGAATTCAAGTAGATTGAATTTATGAGAAAAATTATTACCAATTGGAGACAAAATGCAAAAAAAAAAATTGCAAAACGTGTGTGTGGTACAACGAAAAAGTAAAAAAAGAACAAAACAAAAGCAAAAACATTATAATTTTTAGGAGAAGGCTCGTTTGGGTGTTGGGACTAAATTAAGAAGTGGGTAAAGTCAAAACTACCATTCAAAAAATTAATCTCGTGCCTTTGTTTTTGAAATGGAAGAAAATCATGCTTGAATCCCATTATTTATACGGGTTGTAGATAAATTGTGAGCATGGAAGTGAAAGATTTATTATGTGGAACTGGAATAGCACACCCAAACCAATCATTATTTAAAGCTGTTGGTGGCAGCGGAGAAAGCTGGTTGGGAAATGGGAGCGTAGAGCAAAACTCACTGGACCATTGAATGAGGTGGGCATAATGACCAGACTGAGCCCATAGCTTGGCCCTCGTTGGTGGCCCATTTGCCATTATAAGCTCCAGCGGAAGGCACGCCAGCAAAACGCACAGCTTTATTTAATTGAGAATTGACCATAGTGCCCCTCCGACAAACCCAACCCTTGTTTTCGCTTCATATATCTTATAGATGATGGAGACAAGTTCTTACGCATGCCAGTGCTTTGTAAGATACGCATGTTATTTTCTTTTAGTACAACTATTTTTATTAAATCTAGTTGTGGTAAACGACATCATTTTATAAGAGGGACAACTTGTTCTTTTAGTTTTCATTTTTAAACTGGAACGGTTCAAATTTTTTTATCTTTGATTCTCTTAAAAACTGAAACAACTTAATCATGTCTAAACAATTTTTTTTATCCTTGATACTCAGAATTATTTCTTACTCCACCTAACTAAATACTATTATCAGGGCAGGTGAGAAATATATGAATTCTTTCACATAGGAACTCTTGCAAGTATGTTACTTTGTTTGATTGTGAAACATCCCACTACTTTGAAACTTGGAAATGACATTTCTACCCCGGGGTATATGTAAAAACATTACAAATAACATAACCTTGATTAATATTACCAAACTTAAATAACTTAATAATTCAAGACAAAGCCCTAAGCACATGGTAAAAACTTAAATCATACTCTTAAAATAAACAAAAGAAATGAATCTCCAATTTTAAACTTATAACCATAAAGTATCAACAAATTAAAGTGTTCTCCAATGCTTACGATGATCCTTCACGTGCCATCCTTCAGCAAAGATTGTGTTGAGCTCCTCAATCTTGCTGATCACGAACTGTCTGGGTACGATCTCCGCCTCTATGATCTGGTGAGTGAGTTGGCGTCAGTCTACGCCCTTACGTTTAAACTATCTATTATATTATTCAAAACTAAATGAGAGTTAATGTTACTCTACATTCTTAAAACACAAATTTCGACTTAAATTCTTGACTGACACGGGCATCCCTAACTAGCTAGTCCGGTTCCCAACTCATACGTATTAATGCCCATCTAGGCTTCCATAAACTTAAACTTAGTTCGGGGAGTCGTGACGATAATCCCCCCTAACATCTTAAACTTATCGTAGTGGCTCTTCAGCACGATTCTCAAGAGCATAACTGCTACTCATCTTAAAAATTCTCAAAAGCATAACTGCTGCTCATCTCAAAATCTCATATGGGCAACTGACTGGCGCCAACGACGAAAAACTCTTAAAACTTTTCACCTTCCTTGAAGGTGAAATGCTCCTTAAAAGCAACTTACTTCTTAACTGTAACTTACTGGTAATTAAATACATTCAATCTAATGTATAACTTAAAACATAATTTACACATAATATCATGCATCACGTAAACATACATAAGCAAATATGACACATAGTAGCAAATCTCAAATTTAAATACCGTAAGGTAAATACTTTAAACTATTTAATGCGTAGATTTTATCCCTTTACACTCACTTTATTTCCTTAATCAAAATGACTGAGACAGACCTCCAACACAATTCGTTTTTTCTTTAGCGAGATGACCTATTCCCTTACTGAATCTCTAAAAAATTCCCGTAAGATCGTCGAGTTGGATTTCGATACTTGATATATGATGACCATTATATTTATATACGTACTAAAATCGTCCCCTCAATATCAACCATCCCTCTGGTTAAAACTTGAAGAACTCGTACTCCATCCATCATTAGCCAGTTAGTTCTCCTTTACATATACACAAAAATCGACAATTAATTCATCACCCTACTTCAATTAACTAAAAAGATTACGCACTCATCCTCGTATGCAACCTAGATTTAATTGCTTCACGAACTACCTTTATCATTACTAACTATAGATATATATATACTCAAATAATGCATGCTAGTAAGATCCATTTCTCGTTTTAATCCATAAATATATACTTTACAAGGTAATTAATTAATAATCTTAACATAACTATTTACCCATCTCTTACATAACTACATATTAATTTAAAAGGTCATTTTTATCCCGTACATGCTAAATCCTAGGTAGGTGATTTTAACGTATACTACACCACTAGCCATATTTAATTTACGTACGCAAATTTAATAGCTACCATCACGTCACAATTATTCCTATAATACGAATCATATTGAAAAATAACTAACTCATTCGTCTATTAATTTAGTCAAGCCATGCATGAAGAACTTTTCGTTAGCTCCTTCCCGCTACAATCATTAATTCAATAACACTGATCGTCACTCTAAATAAATATAACCAAGTGTTACGGGACAATCCAAATACCACATCGGAAATACATGGGAAGGAACCCTTGTATATTAGTGTCCACCAAGCTTATTAGTACGAGGCCTTTTGAAAAGGCCACCCAACAGTAAAACCGTGGGGTCTTGGCCCAAAGCGAACAATATTATACTAATGGAGCAACCCGCGTTATGATAAGTGCTATTAGAGCCTGGTTCTGTGTCTGGGAAAATCCTTGTACCGAGAAGCCCATCGATACAAGGTGTTTGGCGGATCAAGATAATCTTTGAGGTGAGGACACGATGTTCGTGGTCCTTGGCTTAAGGGGAGGATTGTTAGACAATCCAAGTACCACATCGGAAATACAAGGAAGGAACCCTTGCATATTTGTGTCAGCCACCCCAATTAGTAAGTGGCCTTTTGGGGAGGACACCCAAGAGTAAAACCGTGCGGTATTGCCCAAAGCGAAGTGGTTGAATAATTGGATTGCTAGGTGTAGGGATATGATGATGATTTATGAAGGTTGGAGATCTCAGAGTAAGGACATGTAAATGGGGAGCCAGTCACTATTAGTGTTCGTTTTTAACTACATAATAATAATAACACATTATTATTTTCTCTTATTCACGGTTGCAACTCTTCGTACATAATCGTCTATACAATCATTCATTATTATGATCGAACTTGAAGCCAAATATCGGGGTGTTACAGGTTGATTAGATGAGTGGTGGAGGAAATTGCATGCATGCACCCATTTATTTATTGTAGGCATATGTAAAACACGAACAGTAGATATTATAATGCGTAGAAAGCATGGAGGGACACGCATTGGACGACACAGGAAGCAAAGCTTGTATGGTGCGTATTGGAGTGATTTGGCTTCTATCATTAGTCGTCCACGGGAGCTGGTGCGTCATGGCCCTTTTGGTTATGACAGTCAATTTCATTACCGTTTTTGGCCGTAGCAGTCAAGGCCACTGGTGCTGGCGGGGAGAGGTCGCTTTCGGCCTATACAGTAGACAATCAATAACGGTTATTATATAATACTAACATACTGGTTATTATAATTCTAACGTAATACTAACATGGCCGAAAGATGAAAAACAATGTTGTGTGCATGCATGCAATGGATACCTGAAGGACACCGTCAACCCTATCCGAAACTATGGAAGGGAGCGGTGATGAGTTGGTTGTTGAGAGTCGGACCCTGGAAGCGCCATCGGAGATTAGAAAGCAAGCAGCCAACAACAAGAACAAAAGAATACAAGCTTTCGAAGCCATGGATATATATATTTAATTTCTTTAGTATGTTGCTTAGAGAAAATTTTCCTTATGCTTTCAACTGTGAGTTTATGTTTTTCTATATGGAAGTGCGATTGTTCGACATATATATACACACATAAGTCCGGCTTTATTCCAATTAAGAAGACTCTAAACTTGATATTTGTGTGAGAAACAGGAAAGGAATTAGCTTTCGTACGTAATCCCTTCTACTATAGTTTGTCCTAAGTGATGTTTCAGTTTAATTGCTTTGCTACACCCGGATAAAGGAACCCTATTCCATTTGTCTCTTTTGTTTTCAGAAAATACTTGTCCAAATAACATACACACACGTATCAACTTTCATTTCTCTTGTTTTATAAGGAAACTCATCTATGTTACAGTAATAAAAATGTTTGGACTTAATACAAGAGTTAGCGTTAGGGACCTTTACTATACTTCAACAAGAAATGATGGAGACAAGTTCTTACGCATGCTAGTGCTTTGTAAGATACACATGTTATTTTCTTTTAGTACAACTATTTTTATTAAATCTAGTTGTGGTAAACGACATCATTTTATAGGAGGGACAACTTGTTCTTTTAGTTTTCGTTTTTAAACTGGAACGGTTCAAATTTTTTTATCCTTGATTCTCTTAAAAACTGAACCAACTTAATCATGTCTAAACAATTTTTTTTATCCTTGATACTCGGAATTATTTCTTACTCCACCTAACTAAATACTATTATTAGGACAGGTGAGAAATATATGAATTCTTTCACATAGGAACTCTTGCAAGTATGTTACATTGTTTGATTGTGAAACATCCCACTACTTTGAAACTTCGAAATTACAATTCTACCCCGGGTATATTTAAAAACATTTCAAATAACATAACCTTGTTTAAAATTACCAAACTTAAATAACTTAATAATTCAAGATAAAGCCCTAAACACATGGGCAAAACACAAATCATACTCTTAAAAGAAAAAAAAAAGAAACGAATTTCCAGTCTTAAAATTATAACCAAAAAGTATCAACAACTTAAAGTGTTCTCCAATGCTTACGCTAATCCTTCACTTGCCTCCCTCGGCAAAGATTGTGTTGAGCTCCTCAAACTTGTTGATCACGAACTGTCTGGTAACGATCTCTGCCCTATGATCTGGTGAGTGAGTTGGGGTCAGTCTACGCCCTTACGTTTAAACTCTCTAGTATAATATTCAAAACTATATGGGAGTTACAGTTACGTTACATTCTTAAAACTCAAATCTCGACTTAAATACTTGACTGACACGGGGATCCCTCACTAGCTAGTCCGGTTGTCCAACTCATACTTATGAGAGCCCATCTAGGATTCCTTAAAATTAAACTTAGTTAGGGGAATCGTAACGATCATCCCCCATAACAACTTAAACTTATCGTAGTGGCTCTTCACTACGATTCTCAAGAGCATAACTGCTACTCATCTTAAAAGTCTCAAGAGCATAAGTGTACATGGGCGATAGGCCGTGCCTGGGCCGGCATGGCCCGTGCACGCTTCGGGCCCATTTATTTCTTATCGTGCTACGCATGTCCCGTCAGTTTTCGTGCCGTGCCATGCAAGCCAATTTGTTAACTTTGCTAGGCCCAGCCCAGGCCCGGGCACGGTTTGAATCGTGTCGTGCCTATTCGTGCTCGTACCATGCTCGTATTCGTGTTTAATGAAAATGACGAAAACAAAAGAGAGAATGAAAAAGAAGGTGAAAATTAGACGGGGGAAGATAGTATTAACTGATAATGTTTGAGAAAATTAACAAATAAGGGAGAAAAGAAAATTAGAGGTATAGCGAGTGTGATTTGGCTTTGTTTAATTCTTTATCCATTTTTACTTTTGTTAGTAATTACGTATATATCTTTATGACACTTATAACAACAACAAATAATTATTTTTCTACTTGTGTTGAGTAATATTTGAACAGATAATTCTTTTTATATTTTGTTTCTATCAAATAAATATTATTTCCGTGCCATATCCGTTCTTATACTCAATAAAGTCTCGAAAATATTAGGCCCGACACGACACACTTATATACCGTGTCGTGCCCGTGCCCATGAAGTTTAGGCCCGACATGGCCTATAAATTATATGTGCTCGTGTTGTGCTGGCCCATTTATTTCGTGCCCGTGCTCGTGCCGTGCTCTAATTGTGTCATGCCGTGCTAGCTCGTGGGCGGCACGGCCCGATGCCCACGTACAAGCATAACTGCTACTCAGCTCAAAATCTCATATGGGCAACGGTCTGACGCTAGCGACTAACAACTCTTAAAACTTTTCACCTTCCTTAAAGGTGAAATACTCCTTAAAAGACAACTTACTTCTTAACGGTAACTTACTGGTAATTAAATACATTCCATTAAATGTATAACTTAAAACATAACTACACGAAATATCATGCATCACGTAAACATACATAAGCATTGCCAAAACCTGAATTCCCAGCTTTCCAAAAACCTCAAGTGCCACAGATACCAAAAGTGCCAGAGATTCCAAAACCTGAACTCCCAAAACTGAGCCGCACCGGGTCCCCATCAACATCGTGTCCAAATTTTGCAGGAAAAATCTACCTCCTAGTCCTCCCAGTCCCTGTTCTCGGTGGCGCTTGTGACCAACGCGACGGTGCACGTGGTCATGTACTTGTACTACTTCTGCACCGCCTTGGGGTCCCACCCCGGTGGAAGAGGCTAGTGACGGATTTCCAGATCGTGCAGTTCGTTTCAGCTTCTGTATCTCCGGGCTGATGCTCTACTACCATTTGGTCGGCGGCGGGTGCTCTGGTATGTGGGGGTGGTGCTTCAATGCTTCGCTTCTGGCGCTTTTTGTTAATTTCCACGGGAAGAGCTTCGTTGCTGCCGCGAAGAAGAGAAAGGCCTCCGCGGCGGAGAAGATTGGTTCCGGAGGCGGTGAGGGCGATAAAGCTTGATACACTTGCCTCAGGCGACTTTGTTGGTCCGGCGGTCCCTGCAATCAATTTTCCTCAGGCGAGAAATAAAGAACCAATTAATGGCCCCATTGGTCAGTTTCGTCCTATTTGGTTTTAATACATCAGTTATGTTATTTGATGTTATTGGGTCTTTAATAATCTGTTACAAGTGATTAATGAGTCACTAAAGCGATCCTTTTATGGCGCTCTACGACCTTTATGGTTGGTTTATATCTCAAATTATGGGATAGAAAGAATTAATTTATGATTTTCAGAATTAATTTATGGCTTTCAAAGTATCAGTGGCGCAAACTTCTTCCCCATCAGAAAAGCTTCATCCGTTGGAATTTATGAGCATTTACTCGTCGGATTGAAAGATGCCCATTATTTCGGGCTGTTGTTAAATACGTCATTAATTAATAATTAATTCTGATTCCTTTTGTGTTTACAATTAACTTAATGAGCCATTAGCTCAATTTATTAGAATTGATGACATTTCCTTCAATTCATTTTAATTTGAGGCCCATCGGATGTGGAATGTGAATTCTAAAACTCAATTTTTAGTTTCTTGCCAAATGGTCTGATAAATGTTTTTGTTAGAAAATTAATTAGGGTTAATAAATCACGACTAAGTTGAAGAGTGGGTGATTAGCGGATTTGGCTTTCCACTAAGAATGGTTTGTATTATTTTAAATTTTATTTGTATTATGTCAACGACATTGCAAACTATGGTGGCTCTTCAATTTCATGAAGTAGATTGCTTTCTCAAATATCTAGATTGTTGGGAATATCAAGAGATTATTGAACATGTGTTCTTTCATTGCCCTCTTATCATCATGCTATGGACTTTTAGTGGGATTAAGTGATTTGCTTGCTTCCGCCCAAACTTCGAACTTTAATATATGGTGGCGACAATGTTATGTTTTCATTAAACATCCAAACCCACATTCTCCCATGCGTTTGCCTTTTTTGGAGAATATGGAAATCTCTTAACAATGTGGTTTTTGAATATACTCAGCCACACGCCTGTTCTCTTGCCCGTCAATTCCATTTCCATGTCATTGAATTTTCCTTAGCCTTTCAGCCCCCAGGACCTCTCTCTCAGTCTTGTACCCTCTCATCCTTCCATTTTGATCGCCCGCCTCCAGACTTTGTGAAGATCAATTTTGATGCTGCTGTTCGTCGTTCCGGTTGCTCGTCTGGGCTCGTCGTACATGGGACAGACGGGCAAGTTCTACTGGCCTGGGATCTCAGCACCAAGGAGTTTTCGATCCCTAACTAGCAAAGCACCTTGCTGCTAGGTGACCCTGAAATGGTGATTCGGCATCTGGACCGTAGAACAGTGGAAGATTCGATAGGCGACTCACTGCTCCAAGAGTGTCATCGGCTCCTAGTTTCCTGCTTTCTTTGTATAGTTTTTAGTGTGGTTCAGCGGACTGCCAACTGAGCAGCCCATAGAGTGGCACCTAAAGTTCTGTTGCTGTCCTCTTTAGAAGTAGCGTCCTTTGATTTTGTAGGGTGGCTTCACTAAGTGTTGCTTTGGGTGGGGTTTTGGGTAGAGGTTTCTAACGCATAAGCAAAATGACACATATCACCAAATCTCAAATTTAAATATCGTAAGGTAAATACTTTAAATCATGTAAGGCGTAGATTTTACCACATCTACACTCACTTTATTTCCTTAATCAAAATGACTAAGATAGACCTCCAACACGATTCGTTTTTCCTTCGGCGAGATGACCAATTCCCTCACTGAATCTCTGAAATTCCCATAACATCGTCGAGTTGGATTTCGATACTTGATATATGATCACCAATATATTTATATACGTATTAAAATCGTCCCCTCAATATTTACCATCCCTCTAGTTAAAACGCTAAGAACTCGTACTACATCCATCATTAGCCATTTAGTTCTCCTTTACATATACGCAAAAATCCACAATTAATTTATCGCCCTACTTCAATTAATTAAAAAGATTACGCACTCATCCTCGGCTCAAGATAGGGTGCATAAAAATAGGTTATGCACCTATCAATAACTAAATCTGGACTCTTCATTTAGAAAATCAAGATCTTAAATTGGAGAATTAAATACCATTTTTATTTCCCTAGCTTTCTTAATCGGCTCATATCTTCTTCATTTTAACTCGAATTTATTTTGCACAGATTGAACGAATTTGTTGTGCTCTACAAAATGAGATCCATATTCAATATTTTTTGAGAAAAAAGAAATTCTTGCCTCTCGGTTGCAAGTGCATACCATATGGTATCTTCTTTGTTTTTACATATCACTAGCCATATTTAATTTACATACGCAAATTTAATAGTTACCATCACGTCACAATTATTCCAATTATACTAAGCATATTGAAATATAACTAACTCATTCCTCTATTAGTCCCTTCGGGGACATCCGATAAAATTTAATAGTTACCATCACGTCACAATTATTCCTATTATGCGAATCATATTGAAATATAATTAACTCACTCCTCTATTAGTCCCTTCGGGGACATCCGATAAAATTTAATAGTTACCATCACGTCACAATTATTCCCTTTATACGAATCATATTGAAATATAACTAAGTCATTCCTCTATTAACTTAGACAAGCCATGCATGAAGAACTTTTCGTTAGCTCCTTCCCGTTACTATCATTAATTCAATAACTCCGATCGTCACTCAATTAAATATAACTTAGTGTTATGGGACAATCCAAGTACCACATCGGAAATATAAGGGAAGGAACCCTTGTATATTAGTGTCCACCAAACTTATTACTATGACACAATTTGAGGAGGCCAACCAAGAGTAAAACCGTGGGGGCTTGGTCCAAAGTGGACAAAATCGTACTAATGGATCGGAGCACCCCCGGTTATGACAAGTGGTATAAGAGCCTGGTTCCATGTCTGGGAAATCCTTGTATCGAGAAGCCCATCGATACAAGGTGTCTGGCGGATCAAGATAATTGCTGGGGTAAGGACACGATATTTGTTGTCCTTGGCTTAAGGGGAGGATTGTTAGACAATCCAAGTACCGCATCGGAAATACAAGGAAGGAACCCTTGTATATTAGTGTCCACCTGCCCAATTAGTACGAGGCCTTTTGGGGAGGACACCCAAGAGTAAAACCGTGCTGGATTGGCCCAAAGCGGACTATATAGTACTAATGGAGTAACCCTGGTTATGACAAGTGGTATCATAGCCGGTTCGGTGCAGGGCGGTGGACGTCAGTTCGGTGGACCCTCATTCGGTGACCTTGGGATTTGAGATTCGAAAATACAAGGAAAGGAACCCTTGTATATTAGTGTCCACCATGCTAATTAGTACGAGGCCATTTGGGGAGGACACCCAAAACTAAAACCGTGCGGGTTTGGCCAAAGCGAACAATATCGTGCTAATGGAGCAATCCTAGTTATGACACTTAGATACCCAAAACACAAAAAGACATGTAAGAGGAGGTCTACCTTATCTTCGTGCCTAGAACGTGATGGAGGTTGTTCAAACTATATTCGACATTGATCTCGTCGATTGATCACCCAATCACTTGGCCAACGTAACTCCATTTAATTACGTATGTGAACTGGTTACTAAAATGGACTCAAACTTTGAAAGGTATTTAGTGTCGTATATTAACGATATGATAAGGTGATATCGAGGGAGATCGAGCAATGACGGCGATGTTCGATCTACTATCGAATGAGGCTTCCACCGTATGAAGTGCGACTTGATGCTTGATCTGCTTGTTGTTGCCGTGAACAAAAAGGAATAGAAATGGAGCTGCTGCCTTCATTGTGTTTGTCGAGAGGAAGGAGAATGGAAAGGACCGAGTTCTTGTTGGTTGTCGAGAGGAATGAAAGCTTGTTGCTTGCTTGAGTTGTTACCGCCAAGAGAAGAAGATGGAAGATAATTGTTCTTTTATAGGAAGGAGAGCTTCTTCTTTTAGTTTTCGTTTTTAAACTGGAAGGGTTCAAAATTTTGTATCCTTGATTCTCTTAAAAACTGAACCAACTTAATCATGTCCAACCAATTTTTTTATCCTTGATACTTAGAATTATTTCTTACTCCACGTAACTAAATACTATTATTAGGGCAGCTGAGAAATATATGAATTATTTCACATAGGAACTCTTGCAAGTATGTTACTTTGTTTGATTGTGAAACATCCCTTGAAACTTGGAAATGACATTTATATCCCGAGGTATATTTAAAAACATTTCAAATAACATAACCTTGATTAAAATTACCAAACTTAAATAACTTAATAATTCAGGACAAAGCCCTAAACACATGGGCAAAACTTAAATCATACTCTTAAAATAAACAAAAGAAATGAATCTCCAATCTTAAATTTATAACCACAAAGTATCAACAAATTAAAGTGTTCTCCAATGCTTAGTGCTTACGAATGATCCTTCACCTGCCATCCCTCAGCAAAGATTGTGTTGAGCTCTTCAAACTTGCTGATCACGAACTGTCTGGTTACGATCTTCGCCTCTATGATTTGGTGAGTGAGTTGGGGCCAGTCAACGCCCTTACGTTTAAACTCTCTAGTATATTATTCAAAAATATATGGGATTTAATGTTACTCTGCATTCTTAAAACTCAAATCTCGACTTAAATTCCTGACTGACACGGGGATCCCTAACTAGCTAGTCTGGTTGCCCAACATTAAAACTTAGTTCGGGGAGTCATAACGATCATCCCCCTAACATCTTAAACTTATCGTAGTGGATCTTCGCCACGATTCTCAAAAGCATAACTGCTGCTCATCTCAAAATCTCATATGGGCAACTGACTGGCGCCAGCGACAAAAAACTCTTAAAACTTTTCACCTTCCTTGAAGACAACTTACTCCTTAAAAGACAACTTACTTCTTAACGGTAACTTACTGGTAATTAAATACATGCAATTAAATGTATAACTTAAAACATAATTTACACATAATATCATGCATCACGTAAACATACATAAGCAAATATGACACATAGCAGCAAATCTCAAATTTAAATACCGTAAGGTAAATACTTTAAACTATGTAAGGCGTAGATTTTACACATTTACACTCGCTTTATTTCCTTACCGAATCTCTGAAAATTCCCACAAGATCGTCGAGTTGGATTTCGATACTTGATATATGATGACCAATATATTTATATACGTACTAAAACCGTCCCCTCAATATTAGCCAATCCTGTGGTTAAAACTTGAAGAACTCGTACTACATCCATCATTAGCCATTTAGTTCTCCTTTACATATACGCAAAAATCCACAATTAATTCATCGCCCTACTTCAATTAATTAAAAAAATTACGCACTCATCCTCGTATACAACCTAGATTTAATTGCTTCACGAACTACCTTTATTATTACTAACTATATATATATATACTCAAATAATGCATGCTAGTAAGATCCATTTCTCGTTTTAATCCACACATATATAATTTACAAGGTAATTAATTAATAATCTTAACATAACTATTTACCCGTCTCTTACATAACTACATATTAATTTAAAAGGTCATTTTTATCCTGTACATGCTAAATCCTAGGTAGGTACTACCAGTTTAGGCGAAGAAGTCAGGGAAGTAAAAGTTTTCCTACTTCTCCTAAAAATCCGGAGCGGTGAGAAGGCGATACCTCGCTCGAGCGGCTAGGGTTTCCCAACGTTATGCAAGTGGTGAATCCGCTGCTGAACAGGGATGGTGCAGCACCTCTTGAACAACTAGAGAGTGTGGCAAGTCAACGTAGGCCTCCTACGGAGTCCTCTCCCCGCCAAACCCTAAAGGAGATCGGGAATCACAGCTATCCAAGAAACGTGCTAAGCAAACAGCGGTTACGCTGAAAAATATCGTAGTCGAGGACGATGTCATTGATGATACTATGAGTGATGAGCAGCGCACTCCGCCACCAGCGAGACAACGGCAGTCTGTCTGGGGTTCAAGTGCGGTTGCGGCGCGCCGGCTATTTGGAACTTCGATGAACACTGGGACGGGGTATATTGCAGACTCGGACTCGGAGGATGTTGCTGAAGAAATACGTGAGGAAGGGAGATACACGGGCTATGAGGGTGAAGTTGATCCGAAGTGTCCACCGATAGACTTCACATCGGCAGAAGAGTGCATTTTCTGTCGAGAATGGCGGTCGACCCTTGTGGTCAAAGTTCTAGGTCGTTCTGTATCCTATACGCTTATCTTTAAGGAGATAACTGGCCTATGGGCTAAAGCTGGGATGATACAAGTTACCTCAGCCAAGAATGGGTATTTCCTTGTGCGGTTTACGAGTGGTATCGGTTATGATAGGGCAGTGATGTGAGGACCTTGGATGGTAGGCGACAACTACCTTACTATTCACCCCTGGACCAGTGATTATGCATGTATGGGCCGTTTGTTAGAGATGCCGATTCAGTACTTTCACCCGGTTGCAGTGATGAAGATAGGCAAACGCATTGGGAAGCCTATTTGGGTGGATCATGCGACAAGCACGGGAGCTAGGAGTGATTATGCATGAGTGTGTGTCCCAGTGGATATTACAAAGCCACTACTGTCCGAGTTTACTATCCCTGGTATCAAGTATTTCATGCAGTATGAAGGACTGGAGAAGATTTTCTGAAATGTGGCTCTTATTTCGAGCGCGCTAGGTGTTCTTGTTCAGCACCACCAGAAAATGTGATCCCAAACCCCAGTGAACCGATGGCGAATAAGGAGCCTGAGAAAATTTACGGGGATGGATGATAGCGAAGCGCAAGCCGAGACAAAGGAAGGAAAACCCAACTAGTCTGACGGAGAAAGGAGTTAGCAGGCAGAATTTGGCCCCGGAGAAAGGAGTTAGCCGGACCTAGCACCTAAAGATACGTGGAGTTTTGGAAGCGGTGATGTGTCTATAGGGGGAAACCGATGGAGATTTCAAACGAGTTTGTGGGTATGGTCTTGGACCCAAGGCCCCCCAAAGCCATGTGTAATTACTTTGTGTCATGCTATCACCTCCCATTTTTTAATGATGCTAAGCATATTCTCATGGAACTTTAGGGGGATGGGAAGCAAGCAATTTATACGAGTCTTCAGGGATTATCGTAGGAAGTATCGACCGTGTATTATTGTCATAGTTGAGCCGAGGATTAGTGGGGACGAAGCCGAGAAAGTGGTCCAAAGTCTTGGTTATGATAAATATTTGTTGTTGATGCGGCTGGCTATGCGGGGGGCATCTGGGTAGCGTGGGACTCGAACCTGATTACTATCGATGAAGTTGACCGCTCCAGTCAATTTCTCCATGTTAAAGCGGTGTCAGAGAGTAAAAGTTGGGTTTTAACAGCTGTGTACGCCAATCCAGCTCTGATACAAAGAAGAGAATTATGGCAGGCGATTAGAGTGTTGGCGGAGGATATGTTGGAACCATGGTTACTAGTGCGGGATTTTAACTCCATCCTCCAGCTTGCGGATAAATTGGGTGGTGCTCCTTTCAACGCGTCTAGAGCTCGTGAGTTTCAGGAATGTGTGCTGGATGCTTGATTTGGGTTTATAGGGCCGCCATAGACCTGGTTTAGTGGGAGTATCAAGGAGAGGCTAGATAGAGGACTCGCCAACTCTACTTGGTCGGGAGTGTTCCCTGACACTGTTGTTCGACACATCCCGAAGGTGAAAAGTGATCACCACCCCATTCTGATCATCTTAAATCCATATTTGAGAGCCTAGGGGCCAAAGCCGTTCAATTTCCTGGTTGCCTGGCTTACACGCGAAGGTTTCAATGAGATGGCGGCCGCTGCCTGGGCTCGAGGGGTCGATCTTTGCAGTGTTATTGCTGAGTTTGCTAAAGAAGCACAGCGTTGGAATCTTTACACCTTTGGGAATATCTTGAGAAAGAAGAACCTCCTAGTTGCGCTCATCGAACGACTAGAAATGAGGGTTACGGGAGGGATGGAGCCTGTCGCATTGCATCAAGCTAGGAAAGATCTTGAAGTCATTCTATTACAAGAGGAGCTCATATGGGCTCAGAAATCGAGATTAGAGTGGGTGATCTCGTGAGGGAGGACCGCTTGCTGACCTGCCCGCAGTGTTCTGAGAAGTTCCTAATGCCTTGTGGTTGCCTCTACATAAACAATTTACTGAGGAGGAGGTGTATCAAGCGATCAGGTCTATGGGAGCACTTAAAGCGCCAGGTAAAGATGGCCTCCAGCCTTTGTTCTACCAGCGTTGTTGGGACATAGTCTGTCAGGCAGTTGTGGAGTTTGTGCAAGGTTGCTGGAGGGAACCGGAGCGACTCAAGGAAGTTAATGCCACTATTGTAGTTGTGATCCCGAAGATTCCACGACCGACGACTATAGCGCAATACCGACCGATTAGTCTCTGCAACGTGGCTTACAAGGCGATCACGAATGTTTAGCTGTGAAACTGAAGCCGCTTATGACCCGGCTGGTGCATGAGACCCACACGAGTATCGTCCACGGGCGGCAAATTACTGACAATATTTGTATTTTGCAAGAAGTTGTTCATTCGATGAGAGCTAAGACGGCAATAGTCGGGTGGATGACTCTAAAAATTGACTTGGCCAAAGCATACGATCGTATCAAGTGGATCTTCGTTCGTGATACTCTGGTTGCTGCGAAAGTCCCCCAGGAATTCATCGAGCTAACAATGAGCTGCATCACTATCGCTAGCATGCAGATTCAATGGAATGGCGGGCTAACAGAGGAGTACATCGAGGGGTCTATGCCAAGACTGCCCTCTTTCCCCATACATCTTTATGTTGTGCATGGAGCGTCTTGGTAAACTGGTCGAGGCCACAGTAGCAAGAGGAGATTGGAAGCCAATCCGATTATCGCAGAGGGGACCACTGTTGTCACACTTGTTCTTTGCTGATGATCTAATCTTTTTTGGTGTGTCCTCTACGGAGCAGGTTCAAGTGATCTCTCAATGCCTTCGAGAGTTTGGAGCTGCCTCTGGTCAACAAGTTAGCCGGCCGAAATCGCGAGTCTTCTTCTCCCAGAACGTTATAGCGGCGGATGCTGCGAGGTTAAGTACAACTCTAGACATACCAGAAAAAAAGAACTTGTGTCGTTATCTGGGGTCCCCGTGATCCATGATCGCGTTACCAAGGCCACGTACACTGAACTCATTGATCGCATCGATGCTAGGCTTGCGGGGTGGCAAATTAAATCGCTATCTCTGGCTGGTCGGATTACACTTGCACAATCCGTCTTATCGTCACTTCAACCATACACGATGCAGACAGCATTTATGCAGGCCTCGGTTAGAGAATAGGTTCACAAGAAGATAAGAGGCTTTATCTGGGGAAGCTCGGATCTGGGAAGGAAAATTCACTTGGTGGATTGGGATACTATGTGCAAGCCGAAGGAAGAGGGGGGCTTGGGAGTTTGCGATTCAACGAGAATGAATGAAGCTTTTATGATTAAGATTGCATGGAGACTAGTCTTGAATGGCAGCTGGAATGAGGCCTTTGCTCGTGCGTTCCTCCCCGAGGATATGGTGCAACAACTCTTGCTACATCCAGTCCCGCAAGGCACCGAGCCGGACGTGCCTATTTGGAGGCTCTCCTCTTCGGGGCGGTTTACGATGAAGACCGCTTATGAATTAACGAGAAGGGAAGACGATCATCATGAGCACCCCATTTGGAAGGTAGCATGGCAAGTTGAAGGGCTCCAAAGAACACGAACGTTCTTTTAGTTAGCCATTCATTAGCGCCTCCTCATGAATGTCGAAAGATGCAGACGCCACCTTGCTTTGTCGGATGCGTGTCAAATCTGTGGAGGAGGTCCATAAACGGTCCTTCGTATTATCAGAGACTGCCCATACGCCAGGGATGCCTGGTTAGAGTGACTTCTGGGCAAGCCTGATGGAGCGTTTTTTTTATCCTGATTTGCAAAAGTGGGCTCTACACTATTTGGACGATCATGGCAAGGTAATATCCCCACATTTTTTGCTACTTTCTGCTGGCAATTATTGAAGAACAAGACTTGGTGGGTATTTGAGGAAGAGTTAATACCACAGCTCACATGGCTCAAAGGGTGCGCTACTTGACAGCTTCAGTTGATACCAACCTCACTAATATTGGGCGGGTTACAGGAGGGAGATCCGAGCGGGAGACTAGGATGATTGGCTGGCAAGCCCCGACCCAGGGGTGGGCGTGTTTAAACATGGATGGATCAGTGATGCTCAGTCAAGGAAGTGCAGCAGCGGGAGGAGTGCTCCAGAGTGATGAAGGCTGCTTTGTGAGAGGTTTAATGGTGAACCTTGGTGGTGGCTCAATAACTCATGCGGAATTAGCTGGCATCAAATATGGCTTAAGAATGGCGTGGGACGAAGGAGTCCGAAAGCTTATTGTTCAGATAGACTCAGCTGCAACCATTGCTTTGCTTCAAGGTGATCAGACTCTTCATCCCCACCATACGCTGGTAAACTCGATCAGCTGAACCAGCAATGGGAGGTTCATATCATGCATGTGTTCAGGGAAGGAAACTATGTTGCTGATTACTTAGCTTCGGTAGGACATTGTATTCCTGTGGGGATCCAGATTGTGGACATCCCTAGCTCTATGCTACATCACTGGCTGTACTTCGACCTGCTTGGGTTACAAACCCCCGTACTATTAATATCTAAGGGCTGAACATCTCTCTGCGCTCGCGTTTTTACCCAAAAAGAAAATCTAGGTAGGTGATTTTAACGTATACTATACCACTATCCATATTTAATTTACATACGCAAATTTAATAGCTACCATCACGTCACAATTATTCCTATTATTAGAATCATATTGAAAAATAACTAACTCATTCATCTATTAATTTAATCAAGCCATGCATGAAGAACTTTTCTTTAGCTCCTTCCCGTTACTATCATTAATTCAATAACTCCGATCGTCACTTAATTAAATATAACCAAGTTTTATGGGACAATCCAAGTACCACATCGTAAATACAAGGGAAGGAACCCATGTATATTAGTGTCCACCAAGCTTATTAGTACGAGGCCTCTTGGGGAGGCCACCCAACAGTAAAACCGTGCGGGCTTGGCCAAAAGCGGACAATATCGTACTAATGGAGCAACCCCGGTTATGATAAGTGGTATTAGAGCCTGGTTCCGTGTTTGGAAAAATCGTTGTGCCGAGAAGCCCATCGTTACAAGATGTTTGGCGGATCAAGATAATCGCTGAGCTAAGGACACGATGTTCGTGAACCTTGGCTTGAGGGGAGGATTGTTAGACAATCCAAGTACCACATCGGAAGTACACGGAAGGAACCCTTGTATATTAGTGTCCACCTGCCCAATTAGTAAGTGGCCTTTTGGGGAGGACACCCAAGAGTAAAACCGTGCGAGATTGGCCAAAGCGGACAATATCGTACTAATGGAGCAATCCCGGTTAGGAGAAGTGGTATCAGAGCCTGGTTCAGTGCGGGGCAGTGGACGTCAGTTTGGTGGACCCTCATTCAAGAACCTTGGATTTGAGATTCCCGTCTGTTTGGTGGATCCAGGAGAGATCGACGTTTGGGCTTGGCGGATCAAAGAGAGTTCCGCATTTTGGAAGCAAATCAAAGAGATTTCTGCGTTTGCTAAAGTCCTTGTACCGATATGCCCATCGATACAAAGCGTCTGGCGGATCAAGATAATCGCTGGTGTGAAGACACGAAGTTCGTGGTCCTTGGATTGAGAGGTGGGTTGTTATGAGACAATCCAAGTACCACATCAGAAATGCAAGGAAAGGAACCCTTGTATATTAGTGTCCACCAAGCTCATTAGTACGAGGCCTTTTGGGGAGGACACCCCAGAGTAAAACTGTGCGGGCTTGGTCCTAACCGGACAATATCGTACTAATGGAGCAATCCGGTTATGACACTAAGATACCCAAAACTCAAAAGAAATGAAAGAGGAGGTCTAGCTAGCTCGTTACCTTAACTTCGTACCTAGAACGTGATGGAGGTTGTTCAAACTATATTCAACATTGATCTCGTCGATTTATCACCCATTCACTTGGCCAACATAACTACATTTTAATTCCGTACGTGAACTGGTTACTAAAATGGACTCGAACTTTGAAGCCAAATTTTTGTAATTAGAATAATGAAATCAACACTGAACAGGATTATGAGCTAATGTCAAATTCTGGAATTTGGACTTTTGAAACTTCCCAAAAACACTTTTGGAGAGGGTAGATTTCGAATTCTAGCCTCAAATTTTCCATTTCTGGAACCATTCACTAAAGATGCCAAGTTGGTGTAATAGAAGGAAGGAAAAAAGAAAATAAAGACCGGTCATTCTCCTTCCTTCCTTGAATCTTCCAAGGTCATTAATTCTGAAGTACTTAATTGCATGTCTGCAGATTGATAGACACTATACAATCATCGTGGCGCGAATTCCTGATGAAATTTGATCACCCAATCACTTAGGCCAACGTAACTACAATTTTATTTTTTTCATTGTTGCAACTCTTCGTACGTAATCGTCTATCTAATCATTCATTATTATGGTCGAACTTGAAGCCAAACGTCGGGGTGTTATAGGCTGATTAGATGAGTGGTGTGGAGGAAATTGCATGCATGCATGCACCCTTTTATTTATTGTACTAATTCAGCAGATGTAAACACCAACAGTAGATATTATAATGCGTAGAAAGCATGGAGGGACACGCATTGGACGACACAGGAAGCAAAGCTTGTATGGTGATCATGATTAACGTATTGGAGTGATTTGGCTTCTATCATTAGTCGTCCACGGGAGCTGGTGCGTCATCGCCCTTTTGGTTATGACAGTCAATTTCATTACCGTTTTTGGCCGTAGCAGTCAAGGCCACTGGTGCTGGCGGGGAGAAGTCGCTTTCGGCCTATACAGTAGACAATCAATAACGGTTATTATATAATACTAACATACTGGTTATTATAATTCTAACGTAATACTAACATGGCCGAAAGATGAAAAACAATGTTGTGTGCATGCATGCAATGGATACCTGAAGGACACCGTCAACCCTATCCGAAACTATGGAAGGGAGCGGTGATGAGTTGGTTGTTGAGAGTCGGACCCTGGAAGCGCCATCGGAGATTAGAAAGCAAGCAGCCAACAACAAGAACAAAAGAATACAAGCTTTCGAAGCCATGGATATATATATTTAATTTCTTTAGTATGTTGCTTAGAGAAAACTTTCCTTATGCTTTCAACTGTGAGTTTATGTTTTTCTATATGGAAGTGCGATTGTTCGACATATATATACACACATAAGTCCGGCTTTATTCCAATTAAGAAGACTCTAAACTTGATATTTGTGTGAGAAACAGGAAAGGAATTAGCTTTCGTACGTAATCCCTTCTACTATAGTTTGTCCTAAGTGATGTTTCAGTTTAATTGCTTTGCTACACCCGGATAAAGGAACCCTATTCCATTTGTCTCTTTTGTTTTCAGAAAATACTTGTCCAAATAACATACACACACGTATCAACTTTCATTTCTCTTGTTTTATAAGGAAACTCATCTATGTTACAGTAATAAAAATGTTTGGACTTAATACAAGAGTTAGCGTTAGCGCATGCCAGTGCCTTTGTAAGATATACATGTTGTGGTAAACGACATCATTTTATAGGAGCGACAACTTGTTCTTTTAGTTTTATTTTTTAAACTGGAACGGTTCGAATTTTTCTATCCTTGATTCTCTTAAAAACGAACTGTCTGGTAACGATCTCTGCCTCTATGATCTGGTGAGTGAGTTGGGGTCAGTCTACGCCGTTACGTTTAAACTCTCTAGTATATTATTCAAAACTATATGGGAGTTACAGTTACTCTACATTCTTAAAACTCAAATCTCGACTTCAATACTTGACTGACACGGGGATCCCCCACTAGCTAGTCCGGTTGTCCAACTCATACGTATGAGAGCCCATCTAGGATTCCTTAAACTTAAACTTAGTTAGGGGAATCGTAATGATCATTCCCCCTAATATCTTAAACTTATCGTAGTGGCTCTTCACCACGATTCTCAAGAGCATAACTGCTACTCATCTTAAAAGTCTCAAGAGCATAAGTGTACATGGGCGATGGGCCGTGCTTGGGCCGGCAAGGCCCGTGCACGCTTCGGGCCCATTTATTTCTTATCGTGCTACGCATGTCCCGTCAGTTTTCGTGCCGTGCCATGCAAGCCAATTTGTTAACTTGGCTAGGCCCAGCCCAGGCCCGGGCACGGTTTGAATCGTGTCGTGCCTATTTGTGCTTGTGCCATGCTCGTATTCGTGTTTAATGAAAATGACGAAAACAAAAGAGAGAATGAAAAAGAAGGTGAAAATTAGACGGGGGAAGATAGTATTAACTGATAATGTTTGAGAAAATTAACAAATAAGGGAGAAAAGAAAATTAGAAGTATAGCGAGTGTGATTTGGCTTTGTTTAATTCTTTATCCATTTTTACTTATGATAGTAATTACGTATATATCTTTATGACACTTATAACAACAACAAATAATTATTTTTCTACTTGTGTTTTGTAATATTTGAACCTATAATTCTTTTTATATTTTGTTTCTATCAAATAAATATTATTTCAGTGCCACATCCGTTCTTATACTCAATAAAGTCTCGAAAATATTAGGCCCGACACGACACACTTATATACTGTGTCGTGCCCGTGCCCATGAAGTTTAGGCCCGACACGGCCTATAAATTATTCGTGCTCATGCTGTGCTGGCCCATTTATTTCGTGCCCGTGCTCGTGTCGTGCTCTAATCGTGTCATGCCGTGCTAGCTCGTAGGCGGCACGGCCCGGTGCCCACGTACAAGCATAACTGCTACTCATCTCAAAATCTCATATGGGCAACGGTCTGACGCTAGCGACTAAAAACTCTTAAAACTTTTCACCTTCCTTAAAGGTGAAATACTCCTTAAAAGACAACTTACTTCTTAATGGTAACTTACTGGTAATTAAATACATTCCATTAAATGTATAACATAAAACATAACTACACATAATATCATGCATCACGTAAACATACATAAGCATTGCCAAAACCTGAATTCCCAGCTTTCCAAAAACCTCAAGTGCCAGAGATTCCAAAACCTGAACTCCCAAAACCGAGCCGCACCGGGTCCCCATCAACATCGTGTCCAAATTTTGCAGGAAAAATCTACCTCAAAGTCCTCCCAGTCCTTGTTCCCGGTGGCGCTCGTGACCAACGCGACGGTGCACGTGGTCATGTACAGGTACTACTTCTGCACCGCCTTGGGGTCCCGCCCACGGTGGAAGAGGCTGGTGACGGATTTCCAGATTGTGCAGTTCGTTGCTGCCGCATAGAAGAGAAAGGCCTCCGCGGCGGAGAAGATTGGTTCCGGAGGCGGCGGTGGCGATAAAGCTTGATACACTTGCCTCAGGCGACTTTGTTGGTCCGGCGGTCCCTGCAATCAATTTTCCTCAGGCGAGAAATAAAGAACCAATTAATGGCCCCATTGGTCAGTTTCGTCCTATTTGGTTTTAATACATCAGTTATGTTATTTGATGTTATTGGGTCTTTAATAATCCGTTACAAGTGATTAATGAGTCACTAAAGCGATCCTTTAATGGCGCTCTACGACCTTTATGGTTGGTTTATATCTCAAATTATTGGATAGAAAGAATTAATTTATGACTTTCGGAATTAATTTATGGCTTTCAAAGTATCAGTGGCGCAAACTTCTTCCCCATCAGAATAGCTTCATCCGTTGAAAGACGCCCATTATTTCGGGTTGTTGTTAAATACGTCATTAATTGATAATTAATTCTGATTCCTTTTGTGTTTACAATTAACTTAATGAGCCATTAGCTCAATTTATTAGAATTGATGACATTTCCTTCAATTCATTTTAATTTGAGGCCCATCGGCAGTGGAATGTGAATTCTAAAACTCAATTTTTAGTTTCTTGCCAAATGGTATGACAAATGTTTTTGTTAGAAAATTAATTAGGGTTAATAAATCACGACAAAGTTGAAGAGTGGGTGATTAGCGGACTTGGCTTTCCACTGAGAATGGTTTGTATTATTTTAAATTGTATTTGTATTATGTTAAACGACATTACAAACTATGGTGGCTCTTCAATTTCATGAAGTAGATTGCTTTCTCAAATATCTAGATTGTTGGGAATATAAAGAGATTATTGAACATTTGTTCTTTCATTGCCCTCTTATCATCATGCTATGGACTTTTAGTGGGATTAAGTGATTTGCTTGCTTCCGCCCAAACTTCGAACTTTAATATATGGTGGTGACAATGTTATGTTTTTATTAAACTTCCAAACCCACATTCTCCCATGCGTTTGCCTTTTTTGGAGAATATGGAAATCTCTTAACAAAGTGGTTTTTGAATATACTCAGCCACACGCCCGTTCTCTTGCCCGTCAATTCCATTTCCAAGTCATTCAATTTTCCTTAGCCTTTCAGCCCCCAGGACCTCTCTCTCAGTCTTGTGCCCTCTCATCCTTCCGTTATGCATTGCCCGCCTCCAGACTTTGTGAAGATCAACTTTGATGCTGCTGTTCGTCGTTCCGGTTGCTCGTCTGGCCTCGTCGTACATGGGACAGACGGGCAAGTTCTACTGGCCAGGGATCTCAGCACCAAGGAGTTTTCTATCCGTAACTAGCAAAGCACCTTGCTGCTAGGACCCTGAAATGGTGATTCGGCATCTGGACCGTAGAACAGTGTCATCGGCTCCTAGTTTCATGCTCTCTTTGTATAATTTTTAGTGTGGTTCAGCGGACTGCTAACTGAGCAGCCCATAGAGTGGCACCTAAAGCTTTGTTGCTGTCCTCTTTAGAGGTAGCATCCTTTGATTTTGTAGGGTGGCATCACTAAGTGTTGCTTTGGGTGGGGTTTTGGGTAGAGGTTTCTTACTATTTTTTCTCATGTCATTAATTGAAAGAAAAAAAAACACGCATAAACAAAATAACACATATCAGCAAATCTCAAATTTAAATATCGTAAGGTAAATACTTTAAATTATGTAAGGCATAGGTTTTACCACATTTACACTCACTTTATTTCCGTAATCAAAATGACTAAGATAGACCTCCAACACGATTCGTTTTTCCTTCGGCGAGATGACCAATTCCCTAACTACCGAGATCGCCCTTTTGGTTATGACAGTCAATTTCATTACCGTTTTTGGCCGTAGCAGTCAAGGCCACTGGTGCTCGCGGGGAGAAGTCGCTTTCGGCCTATACAGTAGCCAATCAATAACGGTTATTATATAATACTAACATAATGGTTATTATAATTCTAACGTAATACTAACATGGCCGAAAGATGAAAAAGAATGTTGCGTGCATGCATGCAATGGATACCTGAAGGACACCGTCAACCCTATCCGAAACTATGGAAGGGAGCGGTGATGAGTTGGTTGTTGAGAGTCGGACCCTGGAAGCGCCATCGGAGATTAGAAAGCAAGCAGCCAACAACAAGAACAAAAGAATACAAGCTTTCGAAGCCATGGAAGTGCGATTGTTCGACATATATATACACACATAAGTCCGGCTTTATTCCAATTAAGAAGACTCTAAACTTGATATTTGTGTGAGAAACAGGAAAGGAATTAGCTTTCGTACGTAATCCCTTCTACTATAGTTTGTCCTAAGTGATGTTTCAGTTTAATTGCTTTGCTACACCCGGATAAAGGAACCCTATTCCATTTGTCTCTTTTGTTTTCAGAAAATACTTGTCCAAATAACATACACACACGTATCCACTTTCATTTCTCTTGCATTATAAGGAAACTCATCTTTGTTACAGTGATAAATATGTTTGGACTTAATAGAAGTGTTAGCGTTAGGGCCCTTTACTATACTTCAACAAGAAATGATGGAGACAAGTTCTTACGCATGCCAGTGCTTTGTAAGATACACATGTTATTTTCTTTTAGTACAACTATTTTTATTAAATCTAGTTGTGGTAAACGACATCATTTTATAGGAGGGACAACTTGTTCTTTTAGTTTTCGTTTTTAAACTGGAACGGTTCAAATTTTTTTATCCTTGATTCTCTTAAAAACTTAACCAATTTAATCATGTCTAAACAATTTTTTTTATCCTTGATACTCAGAATTATTTCTTACTCCACCTAACTGAATACTATTATTAGGGCAGGTGAGAAATATATGAATTCTTTCACATAGGAACTCTTGCAAGTATGTTACTTTGTTTGATTGTGAAACATCCCACTACTTTGAAACTTGGAAACGACATTTCTACCCCGGGGTATATTTAAAAATATTACAAATAACATAACCTTGATTAAAATTACCAAACTTAAATAACTTGATAATTCAAGACAAAGCCCTAAGCACATGGGAAAAACTTGAATCAAACTCTTAAAATAAACAAAAGAAACGAATCTCCAATTTTAAACTTATAACCATAAAGTATCAACAAATTAAAGTGTTCTCCAATGCTTACGATGATCCTTCACGTGCCATCCTTCAGCAAAGATTGTGTTGAGCTCCTCAATCTTGCTGATCACGAACTGTCTGGGTACGATCTCCGCCTCTATGATCTGGTGAGTGAGTTGGGGTCAGTCTACGCCGTTACGTTTAAACTATCTAGTATATTATTCAAAACTAAATGAGAGTTAATGTTACTCTACATTCTTAAAACTCAAATTTGGACTTAAATTCTTGACTGACACGGGCATCCCTAACTAGCTAGTCCGGTTCCCAACTCATACGTATTAATGCCCATCTAGGCTTCCATAAACTTAAACTTAGTTCGGGGAGTCGTGACGATAATCCCCCCTAACATCTTAAACTTATCGTAGTGGCTCTTCAGCACGATTCTCAAGAGCATAACTGCTACTCATCTTAAAAATTCTCAAAAGCATAACTGCTGCTCATCTCAAAATCTCATATGGGCAACTGACTGGCGCCAATGACGAAAAACTCTTAAAACTTTTCAACTTCCTTGAAGGTGAAATACTCCTTAAAAGCAACTTACTTCTTAACTGTAACTTACTGGTAATTAAATACATTCAATCTAATGTATAACTTAAAACATAATTTACACATAATATCATGCATCACGTAAACATACATAAGCAAATATGACACATAGTAGCAAATCTCAAATTTAAATACCGTAAGGTAAGTACTTTAAACTATTTAATGCGTAGATTTTACCCCTTTACACTCACTTTATTTCCTTAATCAAAATGACTGACACAGACCTCCAACACAATTCATTTTTCCTTTGGCGAGATGACCTATTCCCTTACTGAATCTCTAAAAAAATTCCCGTAAGATCGTCGAGTTGGATTTCGATACTTGATATATGATGACCATTATATTTATATACTTACTAAAATCGTCCCCTCAATATCAACCATCCCTCTGGTTAAAACTTGAAGAACTCGTACACCATCCATCATTAGCCATTTAGTTCTCCTTTACATATACGCAAAAATCCACAATTAATTCATCGCCCTACTTCAATTAACTAAAAAGATTACGCACTCATCCTCGTATGCAACCTAGATTTATTTTTTTTTTTGACAAAAACCTAGATTTAATTGCTTCACGAACTACCTTTATCATTACTAACTATAGATATATATATACTCAAATATATGCATGCTAGTAAGATCCATTTCTTCGTTTTAATCCATAAATATATACTTTACAAGGTAATTAATTAATAATCTTAACATAACTATTTACCCATCTCTTACATAACTACATATTAATTTAAAAGGACATTTTTATCCCGTACATGCTAAATCCTAGGTAGGTGATTTTAACGTATACTACACCACTAGCCATATTTAATTTACATACGCAAATTTAATAGCTACCATCACGTCACAATTATTCCTATAATACGAATCATATTGAAAAATAACTAACTCATTCATCTATTAATTTAGTCAAGCCATGCATGAAGAACTTTTCGTTAGCTCCTTCCCGTTACAATCATTAATTCAATAACTCTGATCGTCACTCTAAATAAATATAACCAAGTGTTACGGGACAATCCAAATACCACATCGGAAATACAAGGGAAGGAACCCTTGTATATTAGTGTCCACCAAGCTTATTAGTACGAGGCCTTTTGGGGAGGCCACCCAACAGTAAAACCGTGCGGTCTTGGCCCAAAGTGAACAATATCGTACTAATGGAGCAACCCCCGTTATGATAAGTGGTATTAGAGCCTGGTTCTGTGTCTGTGAAAGTCCTTGTACCGAGAAGCCCATTGATACAAGGTGTTTGGCGGATCAAGATAATCTTTGAAGTGAGGACACGATGTTCGTGGTCCTTGGCTTAAGGGGAGGATTGTTAGACAATCCAAGTACCACATCGTAAATACAAGGAAGGAACCCTTGCATATTTGTGTCCGCCATCCCAATTAGTAAGTGGCCTTTTGGGGAGGACACCCAAGAGTAAAACCGTGCGGTATTGGCCCAAAGCGAATAATATCGTACTAATGGAGCAATCTCGGTTGGGAGAAATGGTATCAGAGCCTAGTTTGGTGCGGGGCAGTGGACGTCAGTTTGGTGGCCCTCATTCGATGACCTTGGGATTTGAGATTCGCATCTGTTTGGTGGATCCAGGAGAGATCCACGTTCGGGGTTGGCGGATCAAAAGAGTTCCGCATTTTGGAAGCAGATCAAAGAGAGTGCTGCGTTTGCTAAATTCTTTGTACTGAAACGCCCATCGATACAAAGCGTCTGCCGAATCAAGATAATCGCTAGGGTGAGGACACGAAGTTCGTGATAGGAGAGGATTGTTATGAGACAATCCAAGTATCACATCGGAATCACAAGGAAAGGAACCCTTGTATATTAGAGTCCACCAAACTAGCACAGGACCCGGCCCGTTGGCCGGAAGAATTTTGTCGAGAAATATGATATATAATAATTGATATATAATAGAGGATTTGAAATGCACAAAATGATTGTTTTTTAACTTAGTTATCCACATAACATTTTTGAAAGTGATCCAGCTATGCATAATATGTCTAGACCTCCATGAAAAGAGAAAAATATAATATAAGCATTACTTATAATTATTGAATAAAAAAAGAAATAAATATAACTAATTGTCATCCATTACTTAATTAAACCATATAATTTAATATTAGAGTTGTGTCTCATAATACATACATAATCAACCTTTAAGATGAAAGAAAATGTCTCTCATAGAGTTTAGTATGCCCTTTAAGTTTTTCCCAATAGAGAGCATTCTTTTTTACCACACCATTGGTAATGAATCTGAAATTGCTTGATTTGAAATATATAGGACTGATGCTAAATTGTCGCTAATAGTTGGTTTGAGAATGTATTTGTATGGATTTCAAAAATTATTCTCAGATCGCAGACATGTTTAACAACAATGTAGTAATTTTCATGCAGCAAATATTTTTTTCATGAAATAATTCAATAAATAAAAACCTATGAAAATCATATTACATGAAAATATATAGTACTCATTAAGTTGATGAATGAGCAAGGGTATAAGTAGCATAAATCTATTTTAAAAATATAGAAGTTGCAAAGTGTCTTTTGGGTTGAATGAGATCGCATATTCTCATTATCGCTAACTGACTTATGTTTTTTTGCAATAGATAGTTCAAAATGTACCTTAAAACTTATGTTTCCACCAGTGTAAAAGAATTGTTTGAACCAAATGATTACAATAGTATAAAAAAAATTGACAGTAGAGTATTTTATACTGAAATCATAATTTAACTATGGTTCAACCGTTTCATATTGCTAAATATCACCTATCGATTTAGCTTATGGTGTGAAGTTTTATGGTCGAACCGCCAATATGTACGATCTTTCAATTCAAACTTTAAATAAAAAACCACTAAAATATTGACATGATCAAATACCCTTAAATCTCATAAATTATCATAATCGTATTAAGGAAAAAATCATCCAAATGATAATACTGATTTAGGATTTTACGGGGTCATTTGGAAGTTGCGATTGTTAAATAGATATTGTGTTGTGAATGCATGTATAATATTATATATGTATTGTCGGAATAGATGCATTGTGTATGGCACATAAGCTAATAGTTTAGACAAAACAATCCCAACTCGACTATCTCAACAATAACAACTAAAATTTGAGATTTAACAATACACATTTTGATTGATAGTTTCGGTCAGATCACAGATGTAATCCATGTATTTGTTCTACTAAAAATATATAAAATGATGAATTCTAAACAATACCTGTATAGTAAATCTCAACAAAACAATCGCAACTTTCAAACGACCCATTAATCGAAATGAAAAAAATCTATCAAATATAATGACATCTCCTAAAATAAATCAAAACTCAACAGGGCAAAGAATACCCACTAAGCAAAGTAGAAGGGCAATTATTTCACACTACCTCATCCCCCGCCCCCCCCCCCCCCCCCCCCCCCCCCCCCCGGTTTAAGTATGTTCTCTCACTCTCTCTTATGCCTTGTTCACTTACCATTTTGTTTTCTGTTTTCTGCTGTGACAACAAAAATAAAATAAAAAACAAATTGTAAAAAATGTGTTCACTTGCAATTTCATTATCGTTGGAAAAAATAAAGGGGAATAAAAGAGGCAGTTGGGCGGAAATAATAAAACATCCTATGCTGGAAAATGAGAGACGAATTTCCTCCCGTTGCCCATTGGGTTATGCCCCCATTCCTTTTAATGAGCCTAGCGTTCGAATCCCTTTGCCACATTTTTTTTCTCCTTTTGTTCACTTAGACCAACGACGTCGTTTTGCTAACCCCAGCTCCCATCGTTCTTCTCCCAGCCTCCCCCAAACTCGACCTCCCCATCGAACGAAGTTGCTACAGTTCGCCTCTTCTTCCTCTAGAAGATGGAGAGAAGATCGATCCGACGAACTCCTTCTCTAGTCCGCTAAGCTCCAGCGGCGAAGGACGGGTTTTCTTTGAGATGCCAGCAGGTATTACCCTTTCACCGCTAAGTTAATCATTCTCAAAGGCTTAGATCCTCGAGGTCATATCAACAGTGGTGTGGATTAGGATGGATGAGACAGTGATGGCTACACTTGCCCGACGGATCGTCGATAATCCTCTTTGTTTTTCCATCTCTCTCTCTCTCTATATATATATATCTGAGCTTTGTATCTCACCACTCTCCCCCTTTCCTTCCTCTTTCTTCCCACCGCCTGGAATTGAGAGAAACCTAGAAACATCCTAATTACTTGTATAGGGTCGATCCATATACATTGTCTTCATGGTATGCTCTAACTGTGTCGTGCTAGCTCGATCATGTGTCTGCGTATAGTTACATGCATTCTAATAATTAAGTTTTTACATATTCACAACACCAAGATAAAAACAATCATAAATGCTAAAATACTACATTTGAACCAACTACCACTGATGCCACAAATAATAAGTATATCTCTAAATCATACATAAAATATTTCAAACATCACAAATATTAAGATTAAATTAATTATTATAAAGAGTAAAAATTATATAATGAGGTTAATTATAACTCATTTATATGTTAATGCCCTTAAATTGATCAACACACCCAAAAATGGCAAAATGAACATCACATTAAGCCTAATATCTTCTCATTATTGTCGGATCCATTAATACATACATCACAAACCTTGAGAATGAAAGAAAAAGATTGGTCTCTGATAGAGTTCAATTCCCTCCATAGTGTTAATCCCAGTAGACATCATCATTGTTGATCACAACGCGTGCAATCGATCTGAAGCTCTAGGATATATCGGACATGATGCAAAATTGTCACTAATAGTAGTTGGACAATGTAAAAAGAACAGGAGAATTCCTAAATGACGCTCATAACACAGATATAACCAGGAACAATGTAGTGATTTCCCTACAGTGTAATAACATTTTTAATGAAATAAGTTGAGATAATAAAAGTGTATGATTAGTATAAAGATTCGAAGAAAGGGAAATAAAGAAATTTAGATTGACAATTGTCTTTCTATGACTGAAGGACTTAATCAAAATGTAGTTAGGTCTGCAATTGAAAAAACCCAAAGCATAACACAACAATACATAGTCAAACTGGAAAAAAAAAACTTATTCTCCAACCCCTTCAAAGTTCCTCTGACCTGCAAACGACATCCCGTTCATATGTGTTTCTTACTCCTAGGCGGCTCAAACCCTCGTCTGCTATCGACTTTAAAATCTTGTATATCTTCACACTCTTTCATGTATCTAGCTAAAATCATGAAATATGTGATGACATTCAGATTATCCTTAGCAACCGTCACGGCGCGCTCGACAGAGGACATTGTCTTCGTCTCGACAATAACAAATCAATGGCTAAATTCTGCAGTGTTATGAAATGTTTGACTATTTTTCTGTATTTTGAAAAGCTTGACTAATATATTTTCAAATTTTAAGGTTTTGGATAATCGATTGTATTTATCCTTTTTCGTTTAACATCACTTTATGAAAACTCTTACAATTCAGTATCATGTTTTCCAGCTCAACATAGTCTAAATGAAGTTTTAACAAAAAATTGATAGTTGGCTAATATTTTATAATTTCAAAATTTTGGCGAATATGTTTACAAAATTGAAATATTTTACTAATAAATTATATTTAATAAAATAAAAAGGATACTCACTTTATTCTACGTATATATAAAAACCAAGTCCTTCCTTGAAAAATGATATTCCAGCCCATTTAGAAAGTGGAAAAAAATCACACTCGACCCCAAATCCGTGAACACCAGGTTTTACCGGTTACTGACTCCTGTCGAATTGGTATCCATGGTCCATGTTCATTTGCTATTCGGCTATTCCTACTTGTACGCTACAACTACTGATGAAGGGCCATGGATTTAGGTTGGTGATCAGGGATTGGGTAATAAATTGGGTATCCATTGGATGGAAAAGAATATCTTATCAAAAGTGGGTACAAAATCGCATTTCATACCACCCTGATATGAATCACACCACTTCGACGCAATTATATCATCATCATATCGGGAAGAATTAGAACGAATGTTGTAGGTTTTGCACCGGAATTCAAGTAGATTGAATGTATGAGAAAAATTATTACCAATTGGAGACAAAATGCAAAAAAAAAAAAAAAATTGCAAAACGTGTGGGTGGTACAACGAAAAAGTAAAAAAATAACAAAACAAAAGCAAAAACATTATAATTTTTAGGAGAAGGCTCGTTTGGGTGTTGGGACTAAATTAAGAAGTGGGTAAAGTCAAAACTACCATTCAAAAAATTAATCTCGTACCTTTGTTTTTGAAATGGAAGAAAATCATGCTAGAATCCCATTATTTATACGGGTTGTAGATAAATTGTGAGCATGGAAGTGAAAGATTTATTATGTGGAACTGGAATAGCATGCCCAAACCAATCATTATTTAAAGCTGTTGGTGGCAGCGGAGAAAGCTGGTTGGGAAATGGGAGCGTAGAGCAAAACTCACTGGACCATTGAATGAGGTGGGCATAATGACCAGACTGAGCCCATAGCTTGGCCCTCGTTGGTGGAAGGCACGCCAGCAAAACGCACAGCTTTATTTAATTGAGAATTGACCATAGTGCCCCTCCGACAAACCCTCTATGAGCTGCAATTTTGAATCCCTGCAAACCCAACCCTTGTTTTCGCTTCATATATCTTATAGATGATGGAGACAAGTTCTTACGCATGCCAGTGCTTTGTAAGATACGCATGTTATTTTCTTTTAGTACAACTATTTTTATTAAATCTAGTTGTGGTAAACGTCATCATTTTATAGGAGGGACAACTTGTTCTTTTAGTTTTCGTTTTTAAACTGGAACGGTTTAAATTTTTTTATCCTTGATTCTGTTAAAAACTGAAACAACTTAATCATGTCTAAACAATTTTTTTTATCCTTGATACTCAGAATTATTTCTTACTCCACCTAACTAAATACTATTATCAGGGCAGGTGAGAAATATATGAATTCTTTCACATAGGAACTCTTGCAAGTATGTTACTATGTTTGATTGTGAAACATCCCACTACTTTGAAACTTGGAAATGACATTTCTACCCCGGGGTATATGTAAAAACATTACAAATAACATAACCTTGATTAAAATTACCAAACTTAAATAACTTAATAATTCAAGACAAAGCCCTAAGCACATGGTAAAAACTTAAATCATACTCTTAAAATAAACAAAAGAAACGAATCTCCAATTTTAAACTTATAACCATAAAGTATCAACAAATTAAAGTGTTCTCCAATGCTTATGATGATCCTTCACGTGCCATCCTTCAGCAAAGATTGTGTTGAGCTCCTCAATCTTGCTGATCATGAACTGTCTGGGTATGATCTCCGTCTCTATGATCTGGTGAGTGAGTTGGGGTCAGTCTACGCCGTTACGTTTAAACTATCTAGTATATTATTCAAAACTAAATGAGAGTTAATGTTACTCTACATTCTTAAAACTCAAACTTCGACTTAAATTCTTGACTGACACGGGCATCCCTAACTAGCTAGTCCGGTTCCCAACTCATACGTATTAATGCCCATCTAGGCTTCCATAAACTTAAACTTAGTTCGGGGAGTCGTGACGATAATCCCCCCTAACATTTTAAACTTATCGTAGTGGCTCTTCAGCACGATTCTCAAGAGCATAACTGCTACTCATCTTAAAAATTCTCAAAAGCATAACTGCTGCTCATCTCAAAATCTCATATGGGCAACTGACTGGCGCCAACGACGAAAAACTCTTAAAACTTTTCACCTTCCTTGAAGGTGAAATGCTCCTGAAAAGCAACTTACTTCTTAACTGGAACTTACTGGTAATTAAATACATTCAATCTAATGTATAACTTAAAACATAATTTACACATAATATCATGCATCACGTAAACATACATAAGCAAATATGACACATAGTAGCAAATCTCAAATTTAAATACCGTAAGGTAAATACTTTAAGCTATTTAATGCGTAGATTTTATCCCTTTACACTCACTTTATTTCCTTAATCAAAATGACTGAGACAGACCTCCAACACAATTCGTTTTTCCTTTGGCGAGATGACCTATTCCCTTACTGAATCTCTAAAAAATTCCCGTAAGATCGTCGTGTTGGATTTCGATACTTGATATATGATGACCATTATATTTATATACGTACTAAAATCGTCCCCTCAATATCAACCATCCCTCTGGTTAAAACTTGAAGAACTCGTACTCCATCCATCATTAGCCATTTAGTTCTCCTTTACATATACGCAAAAATCCACAATTAATTCATCGCCCTACTTCAATTAACTAAAAAGATTACGCACTCATCCTCGTATGCAACCTAGATTTATTTTTTTATTTTACAAAAACCTAGATTTAATTGCTTCACGAACTACCTTTATCATTACTAACTATAGATATATATACTCAAATAATGCATGCTAGTAAGATCCATTTCTTCGTTTTAATCCATAAATATATACTTTACAAGGTAATTAATTAATAATCTTAACATAACTATTTACCCATCTCTTACATAACTACATATTAATTTAAAAGGACATTTTTATCCCGTACATGCTAAATCCTAGGTAGGTGATTTTAACGTATACTACACCACTAGCCATATTTAATTTACATACGCAAATTTAATAGCTACCATCACGTCACAATTATTCCTATAATACGAATCATATTGAAAAATAACTAACTCATTCATCTATTAATTTAGTCAAGCCATGCATGAAGAACTTTTCGTTAGCTCCTTCCCGTTACAATCATTAATTCAATAACTCTGATTGTCACTCTAAATAAATATAACCAAGTGTTACGGGACAATCCAAATACCACATCGGAAATACAAGGGAAGGAACCCTTGTATATTAGTGTCCACCAAGCTTATTAGTACGAGGCCTTTTGGGGAGGCCACCCAACAGTAAAACCGTGCGGTCTTGGCCCAAAGTGAACAATATCGTACTAATGGAGCAACCCCCGTTATGATAAGTGGTATTAGAGCCTGGTTCTGTGTCTGGAAAAATCCTTGTACCGAGAAGCCCATCGATACAAGGTGTTTGGCGGATCAAGATAATCGTTGAGGTGAGGACACGATGTTCGTGGTCCTTGGCTTAAGTGGAGGATTGTTAGACAATCCAAGTACCACATCGGAAATACAAGGAAGGAACCCTTGCATATTTGTGTCCGCCACCCCAATTAGTAAGTGGCCTTTTGGGGAGGACACCCAAGAGTAAAACCGTGCGGTATTGGCCCAAAGCGAACAATATCGAACTAATGGAGCAATCCCGGTTAGGAGAAGTGGTATCAGAGCCTGGTTCGGTGCGGGGCAGTGGACGTCAGTTTGGTGGGCCCTCATTCGGTGACCTTGGGATTTGAGATTCGCATCTGTTTGGTGGATCCAGGAGAGATCCCCGTTCGGGCTTGGCGGATCAAAAGAGTTCCGCATTTTGGAAGCAGATCAAAGAGAGTGCTGCGTTTGCTAAAGTCCTTGTACCGAAACGCCCATCGATACAAAGCGTATGGCGGATCAAGATAATCGCTAGGGTGAGGACACGAAGTTCGTGAAGGTCGGATTGAGGAGAGGATTGTTATGAGACAATCCAAGTACCACATCGGAAACACAAGGAAAGGAACCCATGTATATTAGTGTCCACCAAGCTCATTAGTACGAGGCCTTCTAGGGAGGACACCCCAGAGTAAAACTGTGCGGGCTTGGCCGTAAACGGACAATATCGTACTAATGGAGAAATCCGGTTATGACACTAAGATATCCAAATCTCAAAAGAAATGAAAGAGGAGGTCTAGCTAGCTCGTTACCTTAACTTCGTGCCTAGAACGTGATGGAGGTTGTTCAAACTATATTCGACATTGATCTCGTCGATTGATCACTCAATCACTTGGCCAATGTAACTACATTTTAATTTCGTACGTGAACTGGTTACTAAAATGGACTCAAACTTTGAAGTCAAAATTTGGTAATTAGAATAATGAAATAAACACTAAACTTGATTATGAGCTAATGTTAAATTCTGGAATTTTGGACTTTTGAAACTTCCCCACTAATGCAAAAACACTGTATGGTGATCATGATTAACGCGGCTATGTATTGGTTTGAATAGGCTTCTATCATTAGTCGTCCACGGGAGCTGGTGCGTCATCGGCCACTGGTGCTGGAGGGGAGAAGTCGCTTTCGGCCTATACAGTAGCCAATCAATAACGGTTATTATATAATACTAACATAATGGTTATTATAATTCTAACGTAATACTAACATGGCCGAAAGATGAAAAAGAATGTTGTGTGCATGCATGCAATGGATACCTGAAGGACACCGTCAACCCTATCCGAAACTATGGAAGGGAGCGGTGATGAGTTGGTTGTTGAGAGTCGGACCCTGGAAGCGCCATCGGAGATTAGAAAGCAAGCAGCCAACAACAAGAACAAAAGAATACAAGCTTTCGAAGCCATGGATATATATATTTAATTTCTTTAGTATGTTGCTTGGAGAAAATTTTCCTTATGCTTTCAACTGTGAGTTTATGTTTTTCTATATGGAAGTGCGATTGTTCGACATATATATACACACATAAGTCCGGCTTTATTCCAATTAAGAAGACTCTAAACTTGATATTTGTTTGAGAAACAGGAAAGGAATTAGCTTTCGTACGTAATCCCTTCTACTATAGTTTCTCCTAAGTGATGTTTCAGTTTAATTGCTTTGCTACACCAGGATAAAGGAACCCTATTCCATTTGTCTCTTTTGTTTTCAGAAAATACTTGTCCAAATAACATACACACACGTATCCACTTTCATTTCTCTTGCATTATAAGGAAACTCATCTTTGTTACAGTGATAAATATGTTTGGACTTAATAGAAGTGTTAGCTTTAGGGCCCTTTACTATACTTCAACAAGAAATGATGGAGACAAGTTCTTACGCATGCCAGTGCTTTGTAAACGACATCATTTTATAGGAGGGACAACTTGTTCTTTTAGTTTTCGTTTTTAAACTGGAACGGGTCAAATTTTTTATCCTTGATTCTCTTAAAAACTGAAACAACTTAATCATGTATAAACAATTTTTTTTATCCTTGATACTCAGAATTATTTCTTACTCCACCTAACTAAATACTATTATTAGGGCAGGTGAGAAATATATGAATTCTTTCACATAGGAAACATCCCACTACTTTGAAACTTCGAAATTACATTTCTGCCCCGGGTATATTTAAAAACATTTCAAATAACATAACCTTGTTTAAAATTACCAAACTTAAATAACTTAATAATTCAAGATAAAGCCCTAAACACATGGGAAAAACTTAAATCATACTCTTAAAATAAAAACAAAAAAAAAACGAATTTCCAGTCTTAAAATTATAACCAAAAAGTATCAACAACTTAAAGTGTTCTCCAATGCCTACGCTAATCCTTCACTTGCCTCCCTCGGCAAAGATTGTGTTGAGCTCCTCAAACTTGCTGATCACGAACTGTCTGGTAACGATCTCCGCCTCTATGATCTGGTGAGTGAGTTGGGGTTAGTCTACGCCCTTACGTTTAAACTCTCTAGTATATTATTCAAAACTATATGGGAGTTACAGTTACTTTACATTCTTAAAACTCAAATCTCGACTTAAATACTTGACTGACACGGGGATCCCTCACTAGCTAGTCCGGTTGTTCAACTCATACTTATGAGAGCCCATCTAGGATTCCTTAAAATTAAACTTAGTTAGAGGAATCGTAACGATCATCCTCCCTAACAACTTAAACTTAACATAGTGGCTCTTCACTACGATTCTCAAGCCATAACTGCTACTCATCTTAAAAGTCTCAAGAGCATAAGTGTACATGGGCGATAGGCCGTGCCTGGGCCGGCATGGCCCGTGCACGCTTCGGGCCCATTTATTTCTTATCGTGCTACGCATGTCCCGTCAGTTTTCGTGCCGTGCCATGCAAGCCCATTTGTTAACTTTGCTAGGCCTGACCCAGGCCCGGGCACGATTTGAATCGTGTTGTGCCTATTCGTGCTCGTGCCATGCTCGTATTCGTGTTTAATGAAAATGACGAAAACAAAAGAGAGAATGAAAAAGAAGGTGAAAATTAGACGGAGGAAGATAGTATTAACTGATAATGTTTGAGAAAATTAACAAATAAGGGAGAAAAGAAAATTAGAAGTATAGCGAGTGTGATTTGGCTTTGTTTAATTCTTTATCCATTTTTACTTTTGTTAGTAATTACGTATATATCTTTATGACACTTATAACAACAACAAATAATTATTTTTCTACTTGTGTTTTGTAATATTTGAACAGATAATTCTTTTTATATTTTGTTTCTATCAAATAAATATTATTTCCGTGCCATATCCGTTCTTATACTCAATAAAGTCTCGAAAATATTAGGCCCGACACGACACACTTATATACCGTGTCGTGCCCGTGCCCGTGCCCATGAAGTTTAGGCCCGACATGGCCTATAAATTATATGTGCTCGTGCTGTGCTGGCCCATTTATTTCGTGCCCGTGCTCGTGCCGTGCTCTAATTGTGTCATGCCGTGCTAGCTCGTGGGCGGCACGGCCCGGTGCCCACGTACAAGCATAACTGCTACTCATCTCAAAATCTCATATGGGCAACGGTCTGACGCTAGCGACTAACAACTCTTAAAACTTTTCACCTTCCTTAAAGGTGAAATACTCCTTAAAAGACAACTTACTTCTTAACGGTAACTTACTGGTAATTAAATACATTCCATTAAATGTATAACTTAAAACATAACTACACATAATATCATGCATCACGTAAACATACATAAGCATTGCCAAAACCTGAATTCCCAGCTTTCCAAAAACCTCAAGTGCCACAGATACCAAAAGTGCCAGAGATTCCAAAACCTGAACTCCCAAAACCGAGCCGCACCGGGTCCCCATCAACATCGTGTCCAAATTTTGCAGGAAAAATCTACCTCCTAGTCCTCCCAGTCCTTGTTCTCGGTGGCGCTTGTGACCAACGCGACGGTGCACGTGGTCATGTACTTGTACTTCTTCTGCACCGCCTTGGGGTCCCGCCCCGGTGGAAGAGGCTGGTGACGGATTTCCAGATCGTGCAGTTCGTTTCAGCTTATGTATCTCCGGGCTGATGCTTTACTACCATTTCGTCGGCGGCGGGTGCTCTGGTATGTGGGGGTGGTGCTTCAATGCTTCGCTTCTGGCGCTTTTTGTTAATTTCCACGGGAAGAGCTTCGTTGCTGCCGCGAAGAAGAGAAAGGCCTCCGCGGCGGAGAAGATTGGTTCCGGAGGCGGCGAGGGCGATAAAGCTTGATACACTTGCCTCAGGCGACTTTGTTGGTCCGGCGGTCCCTGCAATCAATTTTCCTCAGGCGAGAAATAAAGAACCAATTAATGGCCCCATTGGTCAGTTTCGTCCTATTTGGTTTTAATACATCAGTTATGTTATTTGATGTTATTGGGTCTTTTATAATCCGTTACAAGTGATTAATGAGTCACTAAAGCGATCCTTTTATGGCGCTCTACCACCTTTATGGTTGGTTTATATCTCAAATTATGGGATAAAAAGAATTAATTTATGACTTTCAGAATTAATTTATGGCTTTCAAAATATCAGTGGCGCAAACTTCTTCCCCATCAGAAAAGCTTCATCCGTTGGAATTTATGAGCATTTACTCGTCGGATTGAAAGATGCCCATTATTTCGGGCTGTTGTTAAATACATCATTAATTAATAATTAATTCTGATTCATTTTGTGTTTACAATTAACTTAATGAGCCATTAGCTCAATTTATTAGAATTGATGACATTTCCTTCAATTCATTTTAATTTGAGGCCCATCGGATGTGGAATGTGAATTCTAAAACTCAATTTTTAGTTTCTTGCCAAATGGTCTGATAAATGTTTTTGTTAGAAAATTAATTAGGGTTAATAAATCACGACTAAGTTGAAGAGTGGGTGATTAGCGGATTTGGCTTTCCACTAAGAATGGTTTGTATTATTTTAAATTGTATTTGTATTATGTTCAACGACATTGCAAACTATGGTGGCTCTTCAATTTCATGAAGTAGATTGCTTTCTCAAATATCTAGATTGTTGGGAATATCAAGAGATTGTTGAACATTTGTTCTTTCATTGCCCTCTTATCATCATGCTATGGACTTTTAGTGGGATTAAGTGATTTGCTTGCTTCCGCCCAAACTTCGAACTTTATTATATGGTGGCGACAATGTTATGTTTTCATTAAACTTCCAAACCCACATTCTCCCATGCGTTTGCCTTTTTTGGAGAATATGGAAATCTCTTAACAAAGTGGTTTTTGAATATACTCAGCCACACGCCCGTTCTCTTGCTCGTCAATTCCATTTCCAAGTCATTGAATTTTCGTTAGCCTTTCAGCCCCCAGGACCTCTCTCTCAGTCTTGTGCCCTCTCATCCTTCCATTTTGATCGCCCGCCTCCAGACTTTGTGAAGATCAATTTTGATGCTGCTGTTCGTCGTTCCGGTTGCTCGTCTGGCCTCGTCGTACATGCGACAGACGGGCAAGTTCTACTGGCCTGGGATCTTAGCACCAAGGAGTTTTCGATCCCTAACTAGCAAAGCACCTTGCTGCTAGGTGACCCTGAAATGGTGATTCGGCATCTGGACCGTAGAACAGTGGAAGATTCGATAAGCGACTCACTGCTCCAAGAGTGTCATCGGCTCCTAGTTTCATGCTTTCTTTGTATAGTTTTTAGTGTGGTTCAGCGGACTGCAAACTGAGCAGCCCATAGAGTGGCACCTAAAGTTCTGTTGCTGTCCTCTTTAGAGGTAGCGTCCTTTGATTTTGTAGGGTGGCTTCACTAAATGTTGCTTTGGGTGGGGTTTTGGGTAGAGGTTTCTAACGCATAAGCAAAATGACACATATCACCAAATCTCAAATTTAAATATCGTAAGGTAAATACTTTAAATCATGTAAGGCGTAGATTTTACCACATCTACACTCACTTTATTTCCTTATTCAAAATGACTAAGATAGACCTCCAACACGATTCGTTTTTCCTTCGGCGAGATGACCAATTCCCTCACTGAATCTCTGAAATTCCCATAACATCGTCGAGTTGGATTTCGATACTTGATATATGATCACCAATATATTTATATACGTATTAAAATCGTCCCCTCAATATTTACCATCCCTCTAGTTAAAACGCTAAGAACTCGTACTACATCCATCATTAGCCATTTAGTTCTCCTTTACATATACGCAAAAATCCACAATTAATTTATCGCCCTACTTCAATTAATTAAAAAGATTACGCACTCATCCTCGGCTCAAGATAGGGTGCATAAAAATAGGTTATGCACCTATCAATAACTAAATCTGAACTCTTCATTTAGAAAATCCAGATCTTAAAATGGAGAATTAAATACCATTATTATTTCCCTAGCTTTCTTAATCGGCTCATATCTTCTTCATTTTAACTCGAATTTATTTTGCACAGATTGAACGAATTTGTTGTGCTCTACAAAATGAGATCCATATTCAATATTTTTTGAGAAAAAAAAAATTCTTGCCTCTCGGTTGCAAGTGCATAGTGCATACCATATGGTATCTTCTTTGTTTTTAATTCATTTTTGAAAACGTTTGCACAGAAGGAACGAGTTCATCATGATCTATTGGATCTACAAATTTCCGGGTGAAGAAATTACAGGAAGAAAAATACCACACAATACCATGTAATACCACCCTGGTACAAGGTGGTATTTTGTGGTACACAATGTTAAAAGTCGTAAATGACTGTTAATATACTTCTACTATCATGTATTCAAACATCCTACAGTCTTTGTTTGTTCATACCACCATGGTCTGCTTTTCAAACAATAGGTATGCTCTTATTTCAATACCTGTCAATACCATATAATATAGACTGGTAAAAAATAACTCAAATTTTTTTTTTGTTCGAAAAATATATCAATGTGGATATAATTTTGAAGAGCACAATTAATCTGATCTAACTGTGCAAAAAAAATATATATTTCGACTTGAAACGAGTGAGAAATCGTCCGCCTAAGATTAAGGATGAGAAAATTAAAGGCTTTCCAGAGAGAGAGGGATGTTGATGTCATGCTAATGTGGACGGGTTACTATGGTTACTCACCATAAGGTTACTGACCTGTTCTGTTCCCCTCATCCTCGTATGCAACTTAGATTTAATTGCTACATGAACTACTTTTATTATTACTAACTATAAATATATATACTCAAATAATGCATGCTAGTAAAATCAATATCTCGTTTTAATCCACACATATATACTTTACAAGTTAATTAAATTAATAATCTTAACATAACTATTTACCCATCTCTTGCATAGCTACATATTAATTTAAAAGGTCCTTTTTATCCCGTACATGCTAAATCCTAGGTAGGTGATTTTAACGTATACTATATCACTAGCCATATTTAATTTACATACGCAAATTTAATAGTTACCATCACGTCACAATTATTCCAATTATACTAAGCATATTGAAATATAACTAACTCATTCCTCTATTAGTCCCTTCGGGGACAACCGATAAAATTTAATAGTTACCATCACGTCACAATTATTCCTATTATGCGAATCATATTGAAATATAATTAACTCATTCCTCTATTAGTCCCTTCGGGGACATCCGATAAAATATAATAGTTACCATCACGTCACAATTATTCCCTTTATACGAATCATATTGAAATATAACTAAGTCATTCCTCTATTAACTTAGACAAGCCATGCATGAAGAACTTTTCGTTAGCTTCTTCCCGTTACTATCATTAATTCAATAACTCCGATCGTCACTCAATTAAATATAACTTAGTGTTATGGGACAATCCAAGTACCACATCGGAAATACAAGGGAAGGAACCCTTGTATATTAGTGTCCACCAAACTTATTACTATGACACAATTTGAGGAGGCCAACCAAGAGTAAAATCGTGGGGGCTTGGTCCAAAGTGGACAAAATCGTACTAATGGATCGGAGCACCCCCGGTTATGACAAGTGGTATAAGAGCCTGGTTCCACGTCTGGGAAATCCTTGTATCGAGAATCCCATCGATACAAGGTGTCTGGCGGATCAAGATAATCGCTGGGGTAAGGACACGATATTTGTTGTCCTTGGCTTAAGGGGAGGATTGTTAGACAATCCAAGTACCGCATCGGAAATACAAGGAACCCTTGTATATTAGTGTCCACCTGCCCAATTAGTACGAGGCCTTTTGGGGAGGACACCCAAGAGTAAAACCGTGCGGGATTGGCCCAAACCGGACAATATAGTACTAATGGAGTAACCCTGGTTATGACAAGTGGTATCATAGCCGGTTCGGTGCAGGGCGGTGGACGTCAGTTCGGTGGACCCTCATTCGGTGACCTTGGGATTTGAGATTCGGAAATACAAGGGAAGGAACCCTTGTATATTAGTGTCCACCATGCTAATTAGTACGAGGCCATTTGGGGTGGACACCCAAAACTAAAACCGTGCGGGTTTGGCCAAATCGAACAATATCGTGCTAATGGAGCAATCCTAGTTATGACACTTAGATACCCAAAACACAAAAAGACATGTAAGAGGAGGTCTAGCTCGTTACCTTATCTTCGTGCCTAGAACGTGATGGAGGTTGTTCAAACTATATTCGACATTGATCTCGTCGATTGATCACCCAATCACTTGGCCAATGTAACTCCATTTAATTACGTATGTGAACTGGTTACTAAAATGGACTCAAACTTTGAAAGGTATTTAGTGTCGTATATTAACGATATGATAAGTTGATATCGAGGGAGATCGAGCAATGACGGCGATGTTCGATCTACTATCGAATGAGGCTTCCACCGTATGAAGTGCGACTTGATGCTTGATCTGCTTGTTGTTGCCGTGAACAAAAAGGAATAGAAATGGAGCTGCTGCCTTCATTGTGTTTGTCGAGAGGAAGGAGAATGGAAAGGACCGAGTTCTTGTTGATTGTCGAGAGGAATGAAAGCTTGTTGTTTGCTTGAGTTGTTACTGCCAAGAGAAGAAGATGGAAGATAATTGTTCTTTTATAGGAGGGAGAGCTTCTTCTTTTAGTTTTCGTTTTTAAACTGGAAGGGTTCAAAATTTTGTATCCTTGATTCTCTTAAAAACTGAACCAACTTAATCATGTCCAACCAATTTTTTTATCCTTGATACTAAGAATTATTTCTTACTCCACGTAACTAAATACTATTATTAGGGCAGCTGAGAAATATATGAATTCTTTCACATAGTAACTCTTGCAAGTATGTTACTTTGTTTGATTGTGAAACATCCCTTGAAACTTGGAAATGACATTTATATCCCGAGGTATATTTAAAAACATTTCAAATAACATAACATTGATTAAAATGACCAAACTTAAATAACTTAATAATTCAGGACAAAGCCCTAAACACATGGGCAAAACTTAAATCATACTCTTAAAATAAACAAAAGAAATGAATCTCCAATCTTAAATTTATAACCACAAAGTATCAACAAATTAAAGTGTTCTCCAATGCTTAGTGCTTACGATGATCCTTCACCTGCCATCCCTCAGCAAAGATTGTGTTGAGCTCTTCAAACTTGCTGATCACGAACTGTCTGGTTACGATCTCCGCCTCTATGATCTGGTGAGTGAGTTGGGGCCAGTCAACGCCCTTACGTTTAAACTCTCTAGTATATTATTCAAAAATATATGGGATTTAATGTTACTCTACATTCTTAAAACTCAAATCTCGACTTAAATTCCTGACTGACACGGGGATCCCTAACTAGCTAGTCTTGTTGCCCAACTCATACGTATTAATGCCCATCTAGGCTTCCAAAAATTTAAACTTAGTTCGGGGAGTCATAACGATCATCCCCCTAACATCTTAAACTTATCGTAGTGGATCTTCGCCACGATTCTCAA